>CM031235.1:904080207-904787707 GCA_018340775.1 Taxus wallichiana var. yunnanensis | reverse complement strand
TGCTAGCAAGGAAAAATATATTTTTTGAAACATAAACAAGAGTATCCACAAGAGTATCTCATATATTTGTTGAAACATAAACATTACATTACATATCATAAACTATAAAATCTCAAAAAAAATTATTTTTTGTTTTTAACATAAACAAGAGTATCCATGTTTTGATTTCTTGTTTTTTCTATTTTTAAACTATAAAAGCTCAAAAATTTCAGTGTTTGATATGGTGGATGGAAGAAAATGCAAAAATAATGGTAAATTTCTCCAAATCCACTGTATTTGGTAACTGTGACATAGGAATACCAAATACGCTATAATCCTATAACTATATTATAACATAAATATTACATATCATAATATATTTCTCAGTTCTTGTACCACTTTCCTAATTGCATCAATATCAATCTTCTTCACCGAAGTGTTGGCCATGGTTAGTATCCCACATTCTTTATCAATGATAGCTCTGTTGGTGTCTATTAAGTCTTTCTAGGTTTTAAGCACTTCAAAATATCATTACATCTTTACAAGGATGGAAGACACCATTTCTACATGACTTGTCCATCCGAGGGATCTCCACCGGGATTGATTTAGATTCCCATCATTTCCATATCCACATTTTTTTGAAGTAGCATGTGGATAATCCATAGGTTCTAGGTCCGAGGATTCTAGATAAAATGTGTCACATAAAAAATAATAAAATTTAAATGAATCACTTTAAAGACTAAATTTATGGAAAAGTCTTTTCTATATTTATTAAATATGTCACCACTTTTATGAAAAACGTCTTTTCCATATTTATTAAATATCTTTTTCCCGACATTCATCCTAGAAAATATAACATGACCAAAAATAAATTTGATAAGACATTTCTTAACTAGGAGGGTGCCGATTAAATCTCTAGAGGCACACTTTACATGTTTATTTAAACCTAGTGATGACATGTTACTAACTTACCAATACCACATAACTTTTCCAAGCATCCTCCACCATTTGCTTTCAATCAACTGTCCCGCGTCCATGTCTTCTTCATCTACAAAATTAAATCCTCTGAATGCAAAGCTCACCCATTTGGGTGAGTGTTTCTAGTTGACAGGGTTGAGTGAGGCCCTCGTATGCCACATTCTCGCATGCCAGACACAATGGCTATTGTTAGTGCTCAAAATAGTCTCTCCCCATTTCTCCAACAAAAATCTATCAATTTATGGTCTCAGTCACATTTTATCTTCCCGTATTGTGCCTGAAAGGTCTCCACCTTCCTTTTGCTACTATAATTAGTCCTTTCCTAGATTGAGGATCACATATAGATCCAAAATTGTTTCCTCATTTCTTTGTTCATCTGAAAAGGTCTGTATTTGGGTGTAAATACTCTTGCTTTGTCCCATCCTTTCCATTCTCCACAATGAGGATTTGTTGTCCTTGTCATTTTTTCCCCAAATACCTAAATAAAAATGAATGGATGTAGCTCAAAGGAATTTATTTGAGCCTTGTAACATTTCTAAATTCTCTCCTTGGAGAAAATTTCATCTCTGGGCTCAAATGGTCATTTTTCCACATTTTACGGTTTAGCGGGCATTTCTCCTCACAAATTTATATCCTTGCATCAAATGGAAACATGGCCTCTTTTGGTTGGACACGGCTCGATAAGGTACTTCAAAAATTTCATGAATCACCTCAACTTAAAAAACCTGTCTACGTGGAAGAATGACGTTCATTTGAAGGTTAACTTTTTGGTTTGGCCTTGGAGTTACACTGGGAGGACACATGGAGGTTTACGCTACTTTTCTCGAGACTTTGAGAAATTTTTATGCAGCTGGTACAGGTTTGATAGAACAGGGGAAAAGTGGTGAGCCCACTCTTGTTCTAAAACTCGCTCTTGGGCTCTATGTTGAAATTGCACCATGAAGACACGTGGAGGCTTCTACCGGGTCTTCCCATACTTAGTCTTTTTTTAAAAGGTTTTGAGAGGCCTGGGACACATGGAGGGACCACACATGTTTGAGGACCGGCCCTTGAATTTTATTTTAAAGAAGCGCCAAGAGGACACTTGGAGGTTGCCGCTCACTTTGCATTTTTCTTAGAATTTTCAACGGCCAAAGGAGATTACCTCAGACCCTAACACATGGCACCTTCCACTGAGCTTTAAGCCTTCAAAAAAAAATTTGTCGGGCCAGACACATGGTGAGCCCGTGCTCATTCAAGGTCTCAACTTTTGGGGACCATCCCAAGATGCACCATTGTGACGCATGGTAGTTTGAAAATTCAAAGGGGTGGGGAAGCGGACCATCGAGAGGCAACTTGGATTTTTTACCTCTTGTCATCAAAAGGATTAAAATATCAAAATGGCCCGCAAGCCCAACAAGAAGGAGGTCAAGGTTGGCTTTGAAAATGTCAAGAGGTGGGGAGGCGGGCCATTGGGGGCAACTTGAATTTTTTTCCCCTTGATATTCAACAAACTGAAATCATCAAAATGACCTTCGGGCTCGACAAAGGATAGTCAAAATTTTCTCTAGTGAATGGCGGAGGGGCGGAGTTGTGGGGAGACTTGGAAAATTTTCCCTTTTCCAAAAAAGAGGTGAAATGGTAGAATTTGGTCGTGGTTCCTTTGGGACCCACCTTAGAAATGTGTCAGGCTCATTTCTCAAGGGCAATGGTGTGGAGAAAAATGTGAAAATTTTACATTTTTCAAAAAGTTTTAAAAGGAAAAAGGAAACCATAGGCCCGTTTAAATTGGATCTCCCACGTGGGCGGTCCAAATTAATAATAGAAAGATTGACGGCAATCAGTGCATTTGTATCGATTTTTAGCCATTTTTCTCCAAAGTTCCTGGGTATGTGTAATCTTATGGATTTTTATCATTTCTTGGAGTCTCCCGCACACTAAATAAAGAGGAACATTAATCCGGTATCCTGGTTTGGTGGGGAAGGTCTCAGTAAATGTCTCTCACCATTAAATATGTAATTTGACTATCGGATTCGACCCAATTTTTCTTTCCTTGGCACGTGAAAGACCTATTGATATCTTGGTTTGGTGAGAAAAATTTGGGAATGTCTTCTACCATTAAGATGACATCGACATATGGGATCGATCCGATCTTCCATTTTTTCTTCTCGTGCACATAAAGAACTAGATTTGACATATTAGGGGTGGAAGTGGTAGGCAGTAGAGGAAAACTCGATCTACTGGAAAGAGTTGAATACGGGATATGTTCAAGAGATCTACCCCGAGCACCTGAAATCTTTTTGCAAATCTAATTAAGTCACAACACGTAATGGTGCTTTGAATGTTTCTATTTTTGAGGGGAAAGGCTCTATTGTAAAATGTTATAAATTGCATGAATTTTTCGTGTAAATGGTTGGAAGGTTGGAGTGTTAGAGGTCAGAACTGATTTTCTAAGAGAAAATTTTGATAGAGCCCTTCTTTCTAAGGGATTGTTTGAGAAAATTGTATATCTCTTTTGTGTTAAACTTGTTTGTGTCAAGGTGGTTGCAAGTGTACAACCATTGACAAGTTCTGAGATTGTTCTAGAAACTTTCCCCTGGTGATAAGTTTAATCAAATTTGAGTTATTTTATGTTGACTCTGAGCAATTAGTGTCTTCTTTGTTTCGAATGTCTACAAATATTTCTATTCGTTCCTATTGCAATCTTATACTAATTTTTTTGTGAAATCACATAGGATCTCATCCCTATGACAGTTTAATGGTATTTGCAATTTCATTTCAAGAAGAGCCTTCATCTTAGATGAGATAAACAAATTTAAAATCAATTCACTGTCATTTGTTGATAAAGATTGTTTGTAAGTCTTCGAGTGTACCTTAGTCATGGTTAATCAGAAACTATAGTGTTTAATTGATTCTTCTAATTCAAGCCTTTGTATTGGAGTCTTAAATATTATGTGAAAACGTGTTGATTTGGGCCTCCATTGAAGCACACCTTCTGGTTGAAGGAATGTCTTGACTATTCTAAAGCTTTTTGTTGTGAAGTTTCTCATTATTGTAAATTCCCTCCAAAGGTCTGGTATAATCAACTTTATCCTGCTTCACCTCCCACGAAAATCATTCAAAAAAATTAATCTTACCCAAACTACCCCTATTTTTCATATGTGTATACAAATGCATAATTTCTATTACCAAAACATGCGAAACACTCGGTTTTCATGGTATTTAGTGCCTTGAACCTTGCTTAGAAAATATCTCCATTATCTAGAGTGACAACTTGTGAGAGTTATGTTTTGTTGCATTGATCATATTTTCTTCAAGGTATTCTTAATAATTTCACAAGGAATGATATCTCCATCTCCTCTACAGATAATAGGCTACAAAAGGGTCCTCTCACCCTAGTTGAAAGGCACAACCATAAATTAGTGAGGCTAGGTCAAATCCTCTTGAGGGTGCTACCTGCTTCTCCACATCCGAGTGACAAAGAGCAAGCTACATTTCATCCCCTCGCTACAAAACAACACACTACATGCTCTACTTCTCTCTAAGCTTCTTGCCAAACCCGTGATGTTGCTCTTCACCTTCCGAGGGAGAATCAATTTGGGTACCAACACTCGATTGGTGCCATTTCTAGGGATATAGTGGTTACAGGTTCATATTCGAGCCTATTTCCACACCTAGTGCACTAGCTTTCATTGATAAATCTAGGTAAAGGAAATTCAGATCATCTCATTTCCATTTTTAAGTATTGACATACATTTGATAGATCATATTTTAGTGCATTTGCACAACTAAGGTGGAAATCCTTAGTGGCGACTCCCCGTTGATATGATTCTTGATAAGTACTAGTGTATTAACCTTTGTTAAGTGAGATTTGTTACTAATATTTGCAAAGCTGTAAGGAAGAAGATATTTCTTTGATAAAGATCCTGCGCAAGGACATTATTTCTAGGGCCCTAGGAAAAACAAAGTCGAAGGAAGAAAATCCTGAGATTTGTTGGAGATCACAGACAAGAAAAAGGATCTCCATTGATGAAAGTGATTGGCCTATTATTGAAGATTACAATTCAAGTGCTTCAATTAGGTAGCCTCTTTGTGGAATTGAAATCTCCAACCGGGGAGGGGCCTTCATTTGATTTCAAAAGTTTTCTTCTTATTCTACTCCTATCTTTTCAAAGGTTGATAGGGTTTTCCAAGAAACAAGGCCTTTAGGGGATATCCATTTTGAAATTTATACTCTTGTGTTTCAAGGACCCTCTCCCCTTATCAATTGTCTCCCCTCCATGGTCACCTCCTCAAAAAACATAGCCCTACCCCCACCCGCACCTCCATTTGTTGTAAACACCTTTGGTCCTATAAATTTAACAGGATGATTGGTTATCCAAATGCGCCCCTAGAATGTAAGAAATAGATTACCAAAGTTCCAAGGAAACAACACTATAACTGGTGATCAACATCTAAAGCTTTTTATCAATATGATGAAATACTTTGAGATTGAACATGAAGATGTATACATCAAATTGTTTATCCATACTTTGGAAGAAGATGCAAGGGACTGGTATAAAGATTTTCCAAATAATTCCATTGATTCTTGGACAGAGATGAACAATGTATTTAGATTGCAGTATGGTGATAGAACTGACCCTAGGTTTCTTCTATCAAAATTTGAAAACATCAGGAAGAATCCTAATGATTCAATACATGATTTTAACACAAGGTTAAACAAGACCTTGGGGAGATTTTTGTTAGCTTAAGGCCATGTGATGAGTCATGTTTGATCAAATATTCAGATGCATTTGATAAAAATGATGCTTACTACTTGAGGGAAAAAAACCCTACTAATTTGAGGTAGGCCTTCACCATGGCTATGCAAATAGAGAATAACATCAAGGCAATTGGAAAGCCTCCAAAAAGGGAGGGTGTAAAACTAATTAACCCAGAAAATATTCAAACAAGTAAGGCTTCTGATTTGGAGGAAGTTGTGAAAAATTTGGTAGGGGTTGTCAAAGAAATATCATACAAGTTAGCCTAGGTAGAAAAGGGAATTGCGTAGATTTCACAAGGTCTACACAAGCAAAAAGGCCAAGACAGGTTTATAAGCCATAAGAGGAATGATCAAAGGTCCGATGACATAGGAAAGGGACTTGTTGGATTTGGAAATAAAACAGCTCTAGGCCGGGGAAAATAGAATGGTACCGATCCTTTGGCTATCGAGTTTCTTTTGTGAGGAGACAAATTTCATTGATTGGTGTGACAGATGTTTCATGCCCCATGCTCCATTTGAGGAAGATCAACAGAAGAAGAAGAAGCCGATGATGATAATGATGATGATTTTTTCATGATGAGTTGCTCTATGAGCTCAAATCAAGTGGAAAATTCAACTAAAGTAATAAGTGTTATAACTACTGCTGATTTTTGGGATTGCATTACCGAGTACCTATTCTTCCTCCCTCTCATATTCTAGAAGTAGATACTGTACAAGATTTTGAATTGCCCAATAATGACTTTGAATATTTGATAGCTTTAATGATAAAGAAGTATGATGGATGAATCCCATCTGAGGAGGACATGAAGTTGTTGATGAACGTTGTTGTTGCCCAAGAGAAGGATTATAACACAAGAAGTAGGGTTGTTAAAGGGACAGGGCCTTAGGCCAATCCATAAAATCCATTTCTTTCAAATATTCCTAAAGAGGTTCTTAAGAAAGATGCATCTATCAAGGGCCTTATTGTCCCAAACAAAAATCATACCCCTCCTCATGCCCAAGCTGTCAAAAATCCTGTGCCATCTAATGAGTGTGTTAACCTTCCTTCCAATGCTTCCTTGCCAAATTATGTCCCTTATGATATTTCCCAAGTCTTGAGTTAGATCAAGATATCAATTCTAATTGTTAAATTGCTTAGGATTCCTGAGCACAAAAAAAGGGCTCTTGAGTATTTGGGGCTGAAAGAGGAGAAGACTCGCCTAGGTAGAAATATAAACATCATTGTGGAGACTCCACTAGTCATTGAAGAGTTCGAGACACCACCAGTGTTGGAGGAACTAGGTGAACCACTTGAGGTTTATTTGAGGACATCCTTGGTGGAGTCTCAGTTAAATGTGGATCCATTCTTCACCACTCGATCATTAAAGACAAATTTTTACACAACTATATGTTTGACTCAAGGGCATCATGTAACATTATAAAGGTCATGAATGAGCTGGATATCAAATTAATAACAACATATGGCAAGTGTACTGCTATGGACTCTAGAGAAGTGTCAGTGGTGGGATGTGTGAAGGGTTTGGTGGTGTAGCTTGTAGCTTACCCAGGTAAAAACCTGAAGCTTGATGTTGTTATTGTTGATTGCTCAACCAAGTGGGGTATGTTGTTATCTAGAAAATGGGTTGCAAGTGTTGGTGGGAGTGTTCAAATAGACATATCTTATGTTATCATCCCAATTGAGGTCGACCTTGTCAAGTTGTATGGAGAAAAGAAGATGTTGCACCTTATTGAAGATCCCAACAATGCATCTTATGAAGTATTGTACACAAGTGTTGATGGTGATAACTTTGTAGGATTCACTAATGGAAAAGAGTACAAGATTGAAGAATTCAAGTTTCTTGAACAGGTAGGCTCTCCTTGGACTTTAATTTTTGTTGGAGCTTGCTCCAACTTCAGAAATGGTGTTGGTGTTGTTCTGATATCTCCAAGCCAGGAAGAGTTTGTCTTTTCCTTCAAACTCAACTTTGAGTGCACTAATAACATTGTTGAGTATGAGGCACTATTGTTAGGTTTGAGGAATTCTTAGAAATATGGTGTTAAAGACATCATTGTCAAAGGAGATTCAAAATTAATTGTAAAGCAAGTCAGAAAACTTTATACCACAAAAAATCAGCGAATGAAACAATACACGCATGTAGTTTGGGATCTCATTCAAATGTTTGATTCTTTCAATATTGTGCATCATAATAGGAGGTTCAATGATTTGGTAGAAAAAATTGTAGTATTGGGATCTCGGTTTGATAATTGTGCAGTATCCCCACATTGTGAATATGATGTTGAGGTGTTAACTAGGCCATCATGTACACTGAAAATACTAAACATTGACAAGTTTTTGATGATGATGCTCGTGTCGAAGATGTCTCAGAGAAAAAGGGGAGTTTTGATCAAAATATTGATTGGGAGCCAATGGTGTGCATAGGAGAGGGTAAATAAACCTTGTTTGGCAAAGGCATCATCCAACTAAAGACTAATACCATTCCTAGAGGGTTGGTTGGTCTTGAATCCAACTTTGATAATGCTGATCACATTGTTAACGAGATGCATAGCAGACTCAAGGGATATTGAAGAGCATGACCTCGCATAAAGGATAACCCAAGGAAGATCTGGTTGGGAAGCAATCTCAAAGCAAGGAGGAAAAAAATCTTATGTCCAATTGCTAAAAAATATCAAGATTGTATGGCTTGGACTTATTTTGAACTAAAGGCATATAGAGAGGATTTGTTTCAACATGATATTCCCTTGGAATCTAATGTAAAACCATTCAGCAAGAAACAGAGGCCAATCAATCCACTCCTATCTCTTAAAATGTAAGAGGAACTGAAGAAACTTAGGGACAAAGTGGGATTATTCACCTACAAGGTATTCTTCTTGGGTTGTAAACCTAGTATTAGTCAAAAATAAGAATGGTGACATTAGGTTGTGTGTGGATTTTAGAAATTTGAACTAAGCATCAATAAAGGATAATTATCCTTTACCAAAATGGAAAACATGCTACAAACTAGTGGCTTTTTTGAGCTACTTTCTACCCTTGATGGTTTCTATGGTTATAACCAAGTTGTTGTAAAGGAATCAAAAATAATTAAGACAACCTTTACAAGCCCTTGGGGAACATATGTATATGTCGGGATGCCCTTGATTGATGAATTCTCGAGTAACCTTTCGAGAGAAATGGATGTTGCTTTTATTGGTTACATCAATGATTTTATTGTTGTCTATCAAGATGATGTAACTGTGTTCTCTAGGAAGATAAGTGATCATTTGCAACACTTGGAGAAAATGTTGATAATATGTAGATAATATGGCATTTCACTCAATCCAAAGAAGTGCCATTTTGGAGTACGAAAGGTAAAATTTCTTGGTCAGATTGTGTCACAAGAAGGTGTAATGATTGATCCAGAAAGGGTAGAGGCCATCAGCAAGGTCTCAATTCCAAGAACCAAGAAGGGGATTCAATCCTTCTTTGGGAAAATAAAATTTATCAGGAGATTCATATCAAAATTGGTTAGTTGACCATTCCAATCACCGACATGTCTTTGAAGAAAGACCAGACCATCAAATGGGAGGAGGATGCTATTCAAGCTTTCAATGGGATCAAGGAGGCATTAAAGCATGCCCCTATTTTGGAAGTGCCAAATTATAAGAAGCCTTTCCAGTTGTTTTCTTTTACTTCAGAGAACACTATTGCATCTGTCTTGTTATAAAAAGATGATGAAGGGGCCGAGAGGCCATTTTCCTTTTTATTAAGGCATTGTAGGGGCTGAGCTAAATACACTATTATGGATAAGAAAGCATTTGGCTTGGTAAAAGCAACAAAGGTCTTTAGGCCTTACATTTTGAGCTCTAAAATTTTGCTTATATTTCCAACACTATGGTGAAAGACATCTTATTAGAGATGGAATTCTCAAGCAAAACATGTAGATGGGTGAACAAGTTGCAATAATATTACATGGACATCCAAACCACGAAGTTGGTGAGAGGTTTGGGCTTGGCTAAGCTTATGGCTAAAAGCAACTTGCAAACTATTGAGGTAAATGAGGTAGAAGAAGGTAGGGTAGATGTTTTCAAAAAATTGATGAGTTTTGAGTGGTACAAGGATGTGATTTTTTTATCTCAGACATTTATACTGCCCTAAATATTTGAGTAAGAACTAGAAAAGAGCCCTTAATTTGGCTTCCAAGAAATATGTCATTATTGATTATGGGTTAGCTTGGAAGAACCTTGAGGGAGTTCTCTTAAGGTGCATTACTGAAGATGAAGCCCCCAAGATAATTGTTGATCTTCATGGAGGAGTTTGTGGGGGAATTTTGCTAGAAGAGTCACAACACACAAGATCTTGAGTGTTGGTTATTGGTGGCCAACTCTCTTCAAGGATACAACTCTTTTTGTTAGAAGATGTGAGTGTTGCTAGCACTTCTCTGGAAGACTGAAAGCTTTAGGCTCCCTACCTTTGCAGCCTGTATCAGATCAATTGAAACCCCATTCAAGAAATGGGGAATGGATTTCATTGGTGATATTTCAAACCCTTCAAGTGTTGGCCATAAGTGGATTCTTGTAGCCACTGATTACTTAACCAAGTGGGTGGAGGAAATCCCTACCAAGAGAGCAACACACCAAATTTTCATGGACTTCATGCTAAACCATATCAGCTACTGAGTTTGGGGTGTGAGTAAAAATTGTTATTGACAATGCCATGAAATTTAGAGCTAAACCCTTGATAGCAATGTGCAAAGAATACATGATCAATTTGACATATGCCTCTAATTATAATCCCCAAGGAAATGGACAAGTCGAGTCCAGTAATAAAAATTTGTTGAAGATTATCAGAAGAACCTTGGAGCTAAACAAAGAAAATGGGGTGAGTCGTTGAATTTTCCTATCCTGGGATGACCGAACTACATGTTAAAAGAGCCACTGGAAAGATTCCATTTGAGCTGGTATATGGAACTCGAGCCCTACTACCCCTGCATATGCAATCATCCTCATATCAGTTCATTCAACAACTGGAAGATCAAGAAGTAAGTCCATATGATGCCTGCATTAACCAAATTGTTCAACTCAATGAATAAAGGAGGGCATCCCACCAAAGGCATGTAAAGTTCAGAGAAAAGATGAAGAAGTTGTTTCAAAAGAAGGTCACCCCAAGAGCTTTCAATGTTAGAGATCTCGTGTTGTTATGGGATAACAGAGGCATGAAGATAAGAGCAAGCATGGAAAATTTGACGCATTATGGATGGGCCCTTACTCCATTGACATTATAATTGGTGAACTTACCTTCTTCTTGAAGGACTTAGAGGGGAATTGCTTGAATTTCCCGTCAATGGCATGCATTTGAAACATTTCTTGGACTAATTCCCGTAATCAAGGTGAGCATCATCTCAGTATAGTGTATAGTTTGTTGTTTTGTTTTCTCGTCCTTCGTGTTTTGGTTCATTCTGGCCCCTGTGGCTTGGTTTTGCTACTTTCTTGGTTCATTTTTGGGGGATGGTTCTGGTTTTGTGCTTTGCAAGCTGACTCCTTTTCCTAATGGATATTTTTGGCACTTGGTCTACCTTCGTTCTTAAGGCACTCGTAGGGAGTGCCCATCCCCGAGTCAAAGATGATGTTGGTGCTCAAAATAGTCTCACCCCATTTTGCCAACAAAAATCTATCAATTTACGGTCTCTTTCACATTTTATCTTCCCGTATTTTTCCTGAAAGGTCTCCACCATCCTTTTGTTGTTATAATAAGTCCTTTCCTAGATTGAGGAGCATGTATAGATCCGAGAAAAATTTCCTCATTTCTCTGTTCATCTAAAAATATTTGTATTTGGGTGTTTTTGTCTCCCCGAAAAATGCTCTACGTTTTCATAGCCAAATTCTAATTTTTTGAGCTCATGTCGTTTTTTGGTGTTTAAGCCAAGTTAGAGATTCAAGAATTTAGAAAAAGTTGTGCCCTAGTGATGTTTAAATCTTTGTTTTGCTCGTTTTGAGAAATTCTCCATCTCCCGGTCTGTGCACGTAATATCCTTTTTGCAACCTCTATTTTTGATCAAAATTGTTCACTTGTTCTATGGCCTAGGTTGTCAAATAATTTTTTTGCCTCCATGCCTCTAGTTCGTGAAGGAAATTAAAAAAATTGGACTCAAAATGACAAAATTCTCTTCCTATGTGTGTTTCTTCCACATCGGGATAACGGTGTCTTTTCCCCATCAAATTTTGACCCCAATGAATGCGGTACATGGTCAAATCCTATTGGATAAGGAGGAATGGGATTTTTGATGAACTTAACACTTTTGGTCACTTTTGACAAAAATGGTAAATTTTCCCTGCGGCTCCAGCATTGTTTGAAGTTGTCGATTTTGGTTCATTGCGGAAAAAGTGGATGTTTTTGTCCCGGGTTAGACAAGTTCAATTAGGACACTGGGACCCGAAAAGCCAAAATTACCGATTGCGGAAAAAGTGTAAGTTTTGTCCTGTGTTTCACACACATTTAGTTCAAACACTTGGGACTCGAAAAGCTGAAATTAGTGATTACGGAAAAAGTATAATTTTTTGTCCTAGATCGCACAAGTTCAATCGGGACACTTGGGACCTAAAAATTTGGATTGACCAAAAATTTAAAAGCATGACAAAATGCGGGCAACGGAGGAAATTGATTTTTTTTGAGCCTTTTTCCAAAAAGGTTAAAATGTTTAGAAAAGAGTCATAACCCCATCTCCAACTTAACGTACCATGTGTCCTAGTCAAATCGGAGCAATGGGTCACTAGAGAAGTTTATGTTTTTGAGCCTATTTTCAAAAAAGCTAAAAATTCAAAAAGTGACCCGCAACCCCGATTAGGCTTTAAAGGGAAAAATTCAAAGTTAAAGCCCGTAGGGATAAATTCAAAGGTGAAGCCCACCATTGAAAAGTCAAAGAGGGAGAGCAGAAAAGAAGAGAACATTGAGTTTTTGGCCTTTTTCCAAAAAAGGTTAAAATGTTTAGAAAAGAGCCGCAACCCCGTCTCCAACAAGAACATGCCACGTGTCCCACCAAATCGAAGCAAATGGGCCGGCGGAGGAAATTGAAGTTTTGAGCCTTTTTCCAAAAAGGTTAAAATGTTGAGAAAAGGGCCACGATCCCATTTCCAATAAGAATGTGCCACGTGTCTAAGTTGAAATTTCAAAGTGGGGCTATGGGCCAATTTGTTCCAAATTGCCAAATCTCACGAAAAATCAAAAAATGCAAAAGGCTTCCCCGTAACCACTCCAATCCCTTCCTAGCCATGTGGATGGCCCAATTTCAAAGTTAGAGGAGAAAATCAAATGGTCTATATTTAAACTGGAAAATCAAATGTAATGGTTGCTTTGCAAGATCTAGTTTTTAACCCACCATGAGTGTTTTCTTCACAACAAAGGAATTTGGAAAGGTGTCGATGATCTATAAATATTGTAACCATTTAGGCAAAGGATATAATGGCTTCTCAACCTCATTCTAGGGGTGGGTGATTGATTTTCAAAAAGACCAGAGTGATTTGTATCTAGAAATGATAGAAAACACCATTCTTCTTCTATTTTCTCTTCTTCCTTGAATTTCTTCCATTCTCAAGCTATGTACAAACTCTTCTCGAGTTTCAGTAATAAAAATAAGGAATTATTGCCTCTTTGATTAAGGAATTGATTGGTACTTTACGACCAATGAGTTTCATTCGGTCTTGTAGCTTCTCCCCGCGGATTTGTTTTTCTTCTGATTATAAATGCATGTAAATGAAATTTATAATTAATGTGTGTGGGCATCTGATATTTAACTCACAAATTAGTTTCTCCTATCTCCATTCCCACCCCCTTTCCCCTTCTTAGACAAAGTTCTTCTCTAGTGAGAAATTGCCAGCTTTGCCACAAGGTCAGTGGAGTGCTCCTGTTGGGTCTCTGGTCGGAAGGCCACCATTGAAATCCAAGTTTTCATGCATGCACATACGAAAGCTTCACCATTCAAGTAGAGGGACTTAGATTCCCATAGCATTGGTTTGAAACCCACCAATTTTCCCACAAGAAAAAATTTCTTGCCAACAGCTTTTTAGCTCCCACCGTGGGGTAGAGTTTACAGATCTACACCTAAAAATGACCTCGTGGTCATAAAATACAAAAAATTATAGAAGAAAAGTTTACGGAGATTGAATAATCACACAAAATTCATGGATTTAAATCATGGCTTTTCTAGGAAATCCTCCTGTTGAGAGACATGATTTACTCTTTCACATCCAAGAAGACATTGCTTCCAATCTGAGAGAAGCTATTTGGCATAAGAGACAAAGTTTCAATCAATACTTCATTGCCATAAGGATTCTGGACCTGGAAGAGGAACATGCTATTGAATTGGAAAGGCAGAGACAAATTTCAGCACCCCAGAGAAGAGCATAAACTTTGAAGCTGGCTGATAGAAGGTACACCCGACAACTAAGGCTTAGAGGATGAATTGATCCCACATTTGAAGAGCTTGAAAGAGAGGTAGTTGCTGAAGAGGAGATAAGGGCTCAACTTGAAGAAATAGAAAGACTCCAAATTGAAGCAGAAGAAAGAGCAATGAATGAAAAAAACCTTAGTAAGATTAGAGGATAGAAACAGGAATAAAATGGGTGCTCATGCATGTGAGGAACGTAGGCCTAACATACCATGGAGAATAAATTCTGGTCCACTTTCTCTTCCACAACCACTTCATGAGCTCCCAAGAGGTTCAAGAAAGAACTTCCCAAAATTCAAAGGGGATGGTTCTCAACTCCAGGAAGAACATGTAGCAGCATTCATCACTGCTTGTGGAGTGTTGGGAGTTGAAGATGAAGATGTTTCAGTTAGGATATTTGTGGAGTCACTCCAAAAAAAGGTTTTGGAATGGTTCTAAATGTTTCCCCAAGATTTGTCACATGCTGGGAAGATATAAGAAGTGCATTTGAACATAGGTTCAAAAGCATAGAAGATTGTCAGGATCTGCTGGTCCAATTGGTTCAGATGACAAAAGAGACCTCTGAATCAATGAGATATTTTTAGCAAGGTATAATAGGTTGAAAAGAAGATACTAGAAGATGTGGCACCCCAGAAAACAATTTGAAGAGGTTCTTCATCGGTGCTTTGCCACCGAGAATTGGTTTCTTCCTCAAAAGATCCCAACCAAGAACATTGAGGGAGGTTCAAGACTTTGCAGGTTGAGACCGATGATGATCTAATTCTTCCTGGAAAATTGAAAGGACCAATTGGGAAGCAAAAAGGTTAGAGTTCAAATCCATTCACCACTAATCCAATGTTTCAAAAAATTGCAAATGACCTAGTTTCTTTGAAGAAGCAACTATCACAAATCACAATGAGGAATGATCCAAGGAGACCAAATCCTCATAATAGACCAAGAATTTCTCCACCTCCTCATATTATTTCTCTTGAAGCACCACTATTCAATGCCATTTGTGACACTAGGGAACCGAGAGGAAGGAATAAACATTGAGGAAACAAGAAAAAGCATGGATGACTATGAAAACTATCTTGAAATTAAATAAGTTGACATACAAAATGGCCTAATTGAATACGTTGATGATGAGGAGGAGGGTGATGAAGAAGCTCTAAGTGTTTCATGTGTTGTTTTCACTCGAGCATAGTCCAAGAATGGTGTTTTAGTCTCAACAACAGATTCTGAAGAGAGTAGGAAGAACAAAGGAGATAGCTCTTTGAAGCCTCCACTAAGAAAGATCATCAAAAGGATCACTATTGCCACCTTCCATGGAATAGCTAGAGATAAATCAGATGTACCGGTTGTCAAGGATCACATCACTATGCCAAGTAATTTATCCGATTCTTCCCCATATCAAAAGTTGTTAAGAGCAATTCTCTTCTAAATACCGGTTCTACAAGAACATATAAATTTCAACCAAAAGCTACACCCTTATCTTCTTTCAAGCCAATGGTTACATTTGAAAAGAAGAAACCAGCACCAAAAGTAACAAAACCTCTACCATTTAAGTCATCATCCACTCGCTAGAAACTCTTCCTCATCTACCATAACTCCATTTGACTTTGTGGAGCATGCAAGTAAAACCAAAGTTCAGCTCTCTGTGATTGAATACCTACAAACACATCCTTCCCAATTTGACATATTCACCAAGGCAGTCAGGTGGTAACTCTACATCCCAAATCTCTAATTCTAAAGGCTTACTTCCCACACCATCCATACTAACTTTTCAAAACATGCTAGCCATCGGTGCCTCCAACATCAACAGAGTTGAGCCTTTCTACCTATCACTTCTCATCAAAGGCTTCCAATTGAACAATTGCATCGTATACTCTGGAGCCTCAGATAAAGTGATGCCAACAAAAGTTGAAAATTCTCTTGGCCTAACTTTGACCCAAGTAAATGGCACATGCTACTCAATGGAATCCAAACAATTTCCATTGGTGGAAAGGATTAAGGATGCTCAGGTTGCACTAGCTGAATACCTTGACAAGAAGATACTCTTTTGGTATTATGTTGAGTAGAAGTTTTTGTAGAGATCTAGGTGGAGAAATAAAAATGGATTGGTCATATACAACTATCCCAAGTGAAAGGAGAAATGAAGAAACTACTTCCAAATGGGAAAATGAAATTCACAAGAAGGAAATCGATGATCCAAGAGCTAACATCCTCTTTCAAGATTGTTGGCTAGAAACTACTTCCTTACATCACAAAAGGAAGATAACTTGCCACTCCTCATAGAAGAAGAGGAAGATCATATTTGGACAATGGATTTTGATGGAAGTCATTGCAGAGTAGGTTCAAGAGCTGGTATAGTATTATACTCTCCCTCCAATGAGATATATCCTTTTGCCTACAAGCTGCAATTTGATAATACAAACAATATTGCAGAGTATGAAGTATTTATTTTAGGCATGAATGTAGTAGAGGACATGGGAATCAAGAAGCTGAGATGCAAAGGTGATGCGAGAGGTTGTGGTGAAGCAGTCCGCCGGCAATATCAGGTGAAAAATCCAAGGCTCAAGCACTATAGAAATAGAGTGTGGGACTGCATTGAATCCTTTGATGCATTCTCCATTGAAGCTATCCCTAGGGAGAAAACGAAAGGGCAGATTCTCTACCAAAGTGTCGACTTCTTTAGTGACACCTCCTCCTTCTTTTGGTAAAGATAAAGTGACCATTGAGTTGGTTTTCAGACCCAACATACTAGACAATGTAAATCATTGACAGTGTCTTCAATGATGTTAATCAAATCCTAGCCTTCTTAGAACAAAGGGATAACTTCAATAATATGTTATTTGAAGGAAGTGCAAACCCACACCGTGAATCAACCCCTAAAGAAGAGAAGGAAGGAATTGGGGAATTGATGAAGAGGGAGTACTCAAATTGAAAGGAAATAAAATCCCCAAAGGCCTAGTTTCTTTGGAAGACCTCTTTGACAAACATGACAGTTCATCAACAAACAAAGGCCCTACAATCCAAAGATTACTGATGTTATAAAATAAGAGGTGACAAATATGCTCAATGCTAGAATCATTTTCCCCATCCACCTTTCAACATGGGTGGCTAACATTGTTCTAGTAAGGAAGAAGAAGGGGGAAATAAGGATTTATGTAGACTTCAAATATGAATCGAGCATCTCTCCGGAAAACTACCCTCTTCCAATCATGGATCATATTTTGCAAGTAGTCACTAGATCTAAGATGCTCTCTTTGCTTGATGGATTCTCGTGGTACAACCAAATCAAAGTGGTTGAAGAGGACTACAACAAAACAACCTTCACAACACCTTGGGGCACGTTTTCCTACAACAAATGCCTTTTGACTTGATCAATGCTGGATCAAATTTCCAAAGAGAAACGGACTTAGCCTTCAAAGATTTGAAACATTGCATCGTCATTTACCTTGATGACCTCATGGTTTTATCAAAGAGGAGGGGAGATCATATTAGTCATTTGGAGAAATTCCTTGCCATGTGTAGGAAACATGGAATTTATCTAAATCCAAAGAAGTGCATCTTTGGAGTCACGGAAGGCAAGTTGCTAGGACACATTGTGAATGAACATGGATCACACATTGATCCCGAGAGGGTCGAGATCTATCCAAGCACTAGCCTTACATACCGGCAAGAAGGGAGTTCATTCATTCTTTGGAAAGGTAAACTTCCTTCATTGTTTTGTACATGATTTTTTAAAACTAACTAAGCATATACTTCCATGATGAAACCTCAAGCAAGTTTCAAGTGGAATAAGGAAGGAAAAACAACATTTGAGGATATCAAGAAAGCCACTGCCAAAGCTCCAACTCTTGTATCTCCATATTTCAACAAGGAGTTCATCATGTATTGTTATGCATCAGAATATACACTCTCTATTTTCCTTGTTTAGAAAAATGATGAAGGTTTGGAAACATCCATTGCTTTCATGAGTGTCCTTTGAAAAATCATGAGCTAAAGTACATCCAATTGGAGAAACATGCCTACGCAAAGCATGGTCAAAGCATTAAAAGTTTCATATTCTACATTCTCAATTCCCATACAAAGGTGATGGTCCCCGGAAGTAAAATCAAGTCCATTTTAACTCAACAATATCCTAGGGCTAAGAGAGAAAGCTGGATTGCAAAGACCCAAGAGTATAACTTGTTAGGGAATAATAGATAAAATATGCGGAATAATCCCTTACAAATTGCAACAAGAGAAACTAATATGCAAAAATATTACAGATCTCAAATAAAAGTGTAGAATGAATAACACAACACGTAAAGATAGTATTTAACGTGGTTTACCCAATTTGGGCTACGTCCACCAAGAATCACTTGCTCGATTTTATTACAAGCCTCCACTCTCTCAATACAATACCCATCCATTTGGATCTATGCTCAAAAACTCTGCTGAATTCACAACCGAATTCAAAGCACTTCGCAATGCATTTGCTTGTCTATCTATCATATGCATAAGACCATATAAATAGACAATTGCTTAAGTAGTTTGATAAAAAACTCATGGGTATCAAAACCATGGGAATAAAATGTGGGTACCAAAACAATGGGTACCGAAAAGAAAAAAAAACCATGGGCCCAAAAATAGCCCATAACGGTTACCCATTACCCATGGGTTAATAAACCACCCATGAAAATTTCCTTAGGGGCTTCACCCCAGAGCCCCATCTATCGAGGGGCTTTACCCCCCAAACCACCTTGACCCGCCTCACCGGTGAGCAGGACCACCATAAAAATACCCGAGTGTAACACATAGAAGGTGTACCACACTCTAACATGAAAATAGGCTCCACAAACATAACAATCTCCCACTTGGAGACTAATTTCCACTGAGAAAGCTTCTCAACCCTTCACTATCATCCACGAAGGCCAACCAAAGCTAAACATAGCTTTAGTTTATCCCTTGTGACCACCTTGGTCATCATGTCTGCAGGATTCTGACTGGTATGAATCTTCTTCCAAAGTTGTCCTGATGAAGTGATATCTCAACTATATATGCTTCGTCCTGGAGTGGAAAGCAGAGTTCTTAGCTAGGTGTATAACACTCTGACTATCACTATGCAGCTTACATTCCTTCTTCTTATGCCCCAACTCCTCAAGCAATTGTTGTAACCAAATCATCTCTTTTCTTGCCTCTGTGGCAGCAACATACTCAACCTCCGTGGTTGATAAAGCCACCAGCTTCTGTAGTCGTGAAATCTAGCTCACTGTTGTCCCACCTACAATGTAAATATAACTTGTCGTGCTCCTCCTGCTGTCAACATCTCTAGCCATGTCTGAATCTACATAACCACGTAAAGTGGTGTCTGATCCACTGTAGCACAAAATTGTCCCCATGGTCCCTCTCAAATACCGAAGGATCCACTTTACTGCTTGCCAATGCTCTTTACCTAGATCACTCATAAATCTACTCACAACTCCCATTGCATGGGCAATATCAGGCCTAGTGCACACCATAGCATACATCAAACTGCCAACCACTGATGAGTAAGGTACCTTGGACATATGGTTTCTTTCCTGCTCTGTCTTGGGACACTGCTCCTTTGATAACTTAAAATGGCCTGCCAAAGGAGTCCCAACCGGTTTAGCATCCTGCATGTTAAACCTATCCAATACCTTCTTAATGTACTCTTCCTGAGATAAATTTAGCTTCCGTTCCTTCCTATCCCGAGTTATCCTCATACCAAGGATTTGTCTGGCTGCCCCCAAATCCTTCATATCAAAGGATTCACTTAGTTGTTTCTTGAGTAATTTTATTTCATGCATGTTTTTACCTATAACCAACATGTCATCAACATACAAACACAGGATAATATAACTTCCATCCTCAAATTTCTTTGTATACACGTAATGGTCAAAATGACATCTAATATAACCTTGCTCCATCATGAAGCTATCAAACTTCTTATACCATTGACGTGGAGCTTGTTTCAGGCCATACAAGCTCTTCTTCAGTTTGCACACCATCTCCTCTTTACCTTTGACTTCATATCCTTCATTCGGCTGCCGCATCTATAGCTCCTCCTCCTAATCACCATGGAGAAATATAGTCTTTATATCTAACTATTCTAAGTGCAAGTTTTCTCTCACCACTATTCCAAGAACAGATTCGATAGAAGTCATTTTTACTACGGGAGAAAAAATCTCATCAACATCTATATATTGTTTCTGCGTAAACCCCTTGACCACCAACCGAGCCTTATATCTTTTCTTTCCTCCTTCTTCATCTTTAACTCGTACACCCACTTGTTCTGCAATTCTCTTTTACCTTCGATAGCTTCACCAAATCCCAAATCGGGTTCTCCATGAGAGACTTATGCTCCTCATCCATGGCTTGCTCCCACTTCTTACTGGCATCTACCTGCATTGCTTCATCAAATCTCTCTGGATCTCCACTATCAGTGAGTAATAAATAATAAAGAGAAGGAGAAAAATGTTCAAGTTATTTTCTTACCCTAGAAGACCTCCTCACTATAGGAGTTTGGAGTTCCTGTTGAGTAGGTTCCTGAACTGATTCATGGGTCACTTTCCCATCCAGAAGATCCTCTACCACTGCATATTCTTTCTTGGATTATTCCTTGTTTTCCTTATCAAGTTTTTCTTATACATGACTTTCTCATTAAAGACCACATCCCTAGACTCGAATGATTTTCTTTTCTTTAATACTCCAACATTTAAATCCAAAGTCATCACCACCATAACCAATAAAAGTGCATTTTTTTATTTAGCCTCTAGCTTGGTCCTATCATCTTTGTCAATATGAACAAACACCTCACATCCAAAGAATCTAATAAATGAGTAATAAAATTTCTTACCATACTAAGCCTCCTCGGGTATGCCTCCATCCAAGGCACTTGAGGGTCCTCTATTTATAAATTACACGTTTGTGCTCACCGTTTCTACCCAAAAATAAAGAGGTAGTCCCGCATGTATCCTCATGGTCCTAGCACGTTCCATTATTGTTTTGTTCATCCTTTCGACACCCCATTCTACCATGGGGTTCCCGGAACTATCTTTTACCTGCACGATTCCATTCTTAGAACAATAATCATCAAATTTATTGTTGCAATACTCCCCTCCATTACCTAACCTGAGACATTTTAATTTAAGACTGTTTCATTCTCTACCAAGGTTTTCCATTTAACAAAAGTATCAAATACATCATATTTGTTTCTAATACGATAAACCCAAATTTTTCTTATTGCATCATCAATAAAAGTAACATAATAACTTGAACCCCAAGAGATAATACGAGATGGCCCCCACACATCAGAATGTACCAGCTCTAAATTACTCTCTTTCTTCGTAGGTCCAACCTTGAGAAACCTTACTCACTTTTGTTTCCCATATATGCAATTCTCACATAAATCCAAACCCGTTTCTATATATCTAGGAAAATTCTTCTTTATGATGTCCATGCCCTTATGGCTCATATGACTGAGCCTATAGTGCCATAATGTTATATCTACATCTGAAGCCACAAGATTACAATCATTAGTACTATCAGTGGATAAATACAAGGTTCCAACCTTCTTACCTCTTGCCACCACAAGAGCACCCTTGGTAACCTTCCAAGAGTCACTATAAATATCACGATCAACCATCACTTCCCAATTGCCCTACTAATATCAAATTTCTCCTTAATGTAGGCACATGTCTGACATCCTTCAATAGCCATGTATTCCCATTCTACATCTTAACCTAAACAGACCTTTTCCAACTATACTGCAAGGCTCATCACCATCAAGAAAAACATGCCCAAAATTCCCTTGAACATAATCAACAAAATAATGCCTATGTGGAGTAGCATGAAAAGAAGCCCCTGAATCTAAAACCCAAAATTTAGTAATATTATGCAAAGAAAGAATCAAAGCATCCTAACATACATTACCCGATGCCACATTTTCCTCCTTGTTTTCTTCCCGTTGTTTCTTCATGTCTTAAAGCTTGCAATAGTCCTTATTTGCATGCCCAAAATTTCCACAGCCCAACATACAATCTTTCTCTTGGATTTTGACCTTGCTGATCTTTCGATTTTCCACGGTTTCCTCTATTTTCTATCTCCCTCTAGTTTCCACTTTGTCAAAGCATTACCTCAAGTAGAAGATTCCCTGAGCTTTTTCTTCACATTTCCTCACTTATAATCACCCCTACAACATCTGTAAACTTCAACTTCGAGTTAGGTGGAACTGAGTTACTTACCACCATTACCAAGCTATTCCAACTTTTAGGTAAAGAGAACAGAATTAATAAAGCCCTAACTTCTTCATCAAATTCTATCGTAACCGAAGCTAGCATATTCACAACCGTATTGAAATTATTTAAATGATCTCACTCTTGAACTATTCTCAGACATCTTCATATAAAACAACTTTTTCATTAAAAATATCTTGTTAGAGGCAGAGGGTTTTTCATACAACTTCCCTAATGCATCCATTAGATCTTTTGTAGTCTTTTCCTTTGAAACATTAAATAACACTGAAGATGCAAGACACAACCAAATCGTTCCAAGTGCCTTCTGATCCAACAAATCCCATTCCACATCTGTCATACTCAATGGTTTGTTCACCTTCTTAGATAGCGGAGTATAAAGATCCTTCCGATAAAGGTAATATTCCATCTACATCTTCCAAAGACTGAAATTTTGCCTCGTTGAATTTATCAACCCTAGATCTTCCATCATCTCGCCATAGCTCCCACTCAAGCTAAAAACTTTCCCTATGATTCAACACTTTAGAAAACAAAACCAGGCTCTGATACCAATTGTTACAGAATAATAGATAAAATATGCGGAATAATCCGTTACATAATCTCAACAATAGAAACTAATATGCGGGAAATATTACGGATCTCAAATAAAAGTGCAGATTAAATAACACAACATAGAAAGATAGTATTTAACGTGGTTCACCCAATTTGGGCTATGTCCACCAAGAATCATTTGCTCAGATTTTATTACAAGCCTCCACTCTCTCAATACAATACCTAGATCCATTTGGAGCTATGCTCAACAAACTCTACTGAATTCACACCCGAATCAAAGCACATCTACAATGTATTTGCTTTCTATCTATCATATGCATAATACCATATAAATAGATAATTTCTTAAGCATTTTGATACAAAACCGTGGGTATCAAAACCATGGGCAAAAACCGTGGGTATCAAAACAATGGGTACCGAAAAAAAAACCATGGGCCCAAAAACAACCCATAACGGTTACCCATTACCCATGGGTTAATAAACCATCCATGAAAATTTTCTTTGGGGCTTCGCCCCCAGCCCCCATCGATCGGGGGCTTCACCCCCCAACCCTTGACCCGCTCACCGATGAGCGGGACCGCCATAAAAATACCCGAGTGTAACACATAGAAGGTGTACCACACTCTAACATGAAAACAGGCTCCACAAACATAACATGACTTGGAGATTAGACCCTCTAACTGGTAAGAGGAAATGGTTTGTGTGAGATTATTTCTGAAGATGAAGCTCTCAAATCTCAACAAGGAGAAAAGGATGGTGTTTTCTCAACCTGTTTAGAAGATAGTCCACATATGCTCTTTGTCACCAACACTAATGAGTGGTATGCTGATTTTTCTTACTATATCACTTATGGAGAATTCCCCCCTCATCTTGATTATAAAAAAATAATGACACTCAAGCTAAAGGCATCCAAGTTTGTGATCTAGAATCATGCAATTTATAAGAGAGGCCTAGATGGTTGTTTCCTTAGGTGTGTAGATAAGGAGAAGCAAGAAAATTTTCTCAGGGCATATCATGATCAAACTTGTGGTGGACATTTCCCAACAATGGTCACTACACATAAGATCCTCAGAGGAGATATTATTCACCATCATCTTTGCAGACACTCGTGATTGGGTTTCCAAATGCAAATCATGTCAACAATTTGTTGGAAATCCACAACTAGTTGTGCTTTACCACTCGAACGCCTGTGGTGATTGAAGAACCACTTTAGAAATGGGGGATAAATTTCATTGGTGTTCTAAATCCTCATTATATTGTAGGGCATGCTTATGTACTCACTAAAACTGATTACTTGACTAAATGGGTTGAAGCCATCCCGACCAAGCAAGCCAACTATAAAACAGTCTGCAACTTCATCAAGGAGAATATCATTGTTCATTTTGGAATACCATAGAAAATTGTTGTAGAAAATGCCACCTATTTCTCTTCCAAGGAGCTCAAAGAGTTTTGTTATGGCTTTGGAATCTCCCTATCTCACTCTTCTAACTACTACCCACAGGGAAATGGGCAAGCTAAGTCAAGCAACAAGAACATTGTGACCATTGTTTGCAAGCTGGTAGATGAGAATCAAAGGAACTGGCACAAAAAGTTATATGATGCATTGTGGGCTGATAGGATCACTCCTGAGAAGGAAATAGGTATGTCACATTTCCAAATGTTGTATGGAGTTGAGGTAGAGATTCCCCTCATAATTGAGATGCCAGCTCTCAAGTTGCTGCAAGAAATAGAAGATGGTCAATACAAAGACTCCATTGACAAGAGGATCCTCTTCCTAGAGAAGCTAGAAGAAATAAGATGCCATGTGGTGGATAGAATTAAAGAACATCAATTTAAAGTGAATAATATCTTTGAAAAGAGATCAAAGGCCAATGAACTCAAGGCTGGAGATTTTGTTCTGCTATGGGACAAGAGAAGAGAACCAAAGGACAGCCATGGAAATTTTGATTCATTATGGCTCGACCCATTCCAAATTCATGGAACTTGTGGTGAGAATGTTTTTCTCCTCTCATACTTGGATGGAATGCCATTGGAATTTCCTCGAAGTGGGAAATACTTGAAACAATATCATCAATGAAAGTGGGTTATCCCCCGTCTTATACCATAGGTGATATTCATAGGTGTGTTTTTCCTTTTTCTATTGTGTGGTTCTCGGTTTAGTTTTTGTGTGTTTTCTCCTTCTTCCATACTTTCTCATAATTGTACATGAATCTGCAAGGCCCAATGGATAAGGCACTCGGTCAATGTAATATATATATATATATATATATATATAAACTTGAGATTCTCGATCCTCATGTCGTGCCCTAGTCATGCCCAGGTTCACGCTATGTCCCCAAGCTAGAGCCACTTGTTGTCTCCTAAAAATGATCTACATTTTCATAGCCAAATTCAAATTTTTGAGCTCATGTCCTTTTTGGTATTTAAGCCAAGTTAGAGATTCAAGAATTTAGTAAAAGTCGTGCCCTAGTCTTTTTTAAATCTCTATTTTGCTCATTTTGAGAAATTCTCCATCTCCCAATCATGCACGTAATATCCTTTTTGCAACCTCCATTTTTATCAAAAATTTTCACTTGTTATATGTCCCGGGTCATAAAATCATTTTTTTCCTCTATGCCTCTCAGTTCACGAAGGAAATTCAAAATTGGACTCAAAATGACAAATTTCTCTTCCTTTGTGTATTTTTCCACAATCGGGATGACAAGTGTCTTTTCCTGTCAAATTTTGACCCCAATGAATGCGAGTACGTGGTCGAGATCATATTGGATGGGGAGGAATGGGATTTTTGGTGAACTTAACACTTTTGGTCACTTTTGAAAAAATGGTAAATTTGCCCCGCGGCCCCGAAAGTTTGAAGTTACCGATTTTGGTTCATTGCGAGAAAAAGGGTAAGTTTTGTCCCGTGTTACACAAGTGCAATTGGGACACTTGGGACCCAAAAATATGAAATTTCGATTGCGGAAAAGTGGAATTTTTGTCCCAGCTACACAAGTTCATTTGGGACACTTGGAACCCAAAAAGCCAAAATTATTGAATGCGGAAAAAGTAGAAGTTTTCGTCCCAGGATGCACAAGTTCAATTGGGACACTTGGGACTTGAAAAGCTGGATCGGATGAAAAATTCAAAAGCGTGAGAGTGGGCTGGCGGAGGAAATTGATATTTTGAGCCTTTTTTCAAGAAAGGTTAAAATGTTTAGAAAAGATGTGACCCCATCTCCAACTAGAACGTGCCATGTGTCCTAGTCAAATCGGAGCGGTCGTCGGTGAAGAAATTTATGTTTTTGAGCCTCTTTGAAAAAAAGGTGAAAATTTAAAAAGTGACCTGCAACCCTGATTAGGCTTTAAAGGGAAAAATTCAAAGTTCAAGCCCACAGTAGAAAGTCAAAAGTGAAGCCCGCCATTGAAAATTCAAAGCGGGAGAGTGGAACGACAGAGAACTTTGAGTTTTAGCCTTTATCCAAAAATGTTAAAATGTTTGGAAAAGAGCCGCGACCTCATCTCCAACTAGAATGTGCCACGTGTCCTAGTCAAATCAAAGCAACGGGCTGGTGGAGGAAATTGAGTTTTTGAGCCTTTTTCCAAAAAATGTTAAAATTTCAAGAAAAGGGCTACGATCCCATTTCCAATAAGAATGTGCCACATGTCTAAGTTAAAAATTCAAAGCAAGGCTATGGGAAAATTAGTTCCAAATTGCCAAACCTAACAACAAATCACAAAATGCAAAGGGATTCCCCCGTAATTGCTCCAATACCCTTCCCGCCACGTGGATGGCCCAATTTCAGAGTTAGAGGAGAAAATCAAATGGTCTATATTTAAACTGGTAAATCAAATGTAACTGTTCCTTTGCAATATTTGGTTGTTAACCCGCCATGAGTGTTTTCTTCACAATAAAGGAATTTGAAAAGGTGTCGAGGATATATAAATATTGGAACCATTTAGGAAAAGGATATAATGGCTTCTCAATGTCATTTCAAGGGCGGGTGATTGATTTTCGAAAAGACCAGTGTGTTATGTAACCTGGAAAAGATAGAAAATGCCATTCTTCTTCTATTTTCTCTCTTTCCTCAAATTTCTTCCATTCTCAAGCTATGTACAAACTCTGCTCAAGATTCAATAATAAAAGAAGGAATTATTGCCTCTTTGATTGAGGAATTGATTGGTACTTTACGACCAATGATTTTCATTCGATCTTGTAGCTTCTCATGCATATTTGTTTTTCTTCTAATTATAAATGCATGTAAATGAAATTTCTAATTAATGTGTGTGGGAATTTGATATTATACTCACAACATTAGTTTCTCCAATCTTCATTCCCACTCCCTTTCCCTTCTCAAACAAAATTCGTCTCTAGTGAGAAATTGCTAGCTTTGCCACAGTGGTCGCTGGAGTGCCCCTATTAGATCTCTAGTTGAAAGGCCACCATTGAAATCTAATTTTTCACTGATGCACATATGGAAGTTGCACCGTTCAAGTAGAGGGACTTAGATTCCCATAGCATTGGCTTGAAACCCACCAATTTTCCCACAAGACAATTTTTCTCGCTAATAGGTGTAAAAACTTGGGTTGTCTTGTCCTTTTCATTTTCCACACTCAAGATTTTTGTCCTTGTCATTTTTATCGAAATAACTAACAAAAATGAATGGATGTAGCTTAGAGGAATGTATTTGAGCCTTGTAACATTTCTAAATTCTCTGTCCTTGGAGAAAATTTCATCTCCAGGCTCAAATGGTCATTTTTCCACATTTTACGATTTGACAGGTGTTTCTCCCAGTCAAATTTACATCCTTGCATCAACAGGAAACATGGCCTCTTTTGGTTGGATGCAGCTCGACAAGGTACTTCAAAAATTTTATGAATCACCTTAGCTTAAAAATCCTGTCTACATGGAAGAATGATGTTCATTTGAACGTTCTCTTTTTTGTTTGGCCTTGGAGTTACGCCGGGAGGACACGTGGAGGTTTCTGTTGCTTTTCCTAGACTTAGAAAAAAATTTATGCATCTAGTATAGTTTGGTGGAACAGGGACACGTGGTGATCCCGCACTTGTGCAAGGTCTCTGCTATTTGGCTCTATGTTTAAATTGTGCCATGAAGACATGTGGAGGCTTCCACTGGGTCTTCCCATACTTAGTCTTTTTCAAAAGGTTTTGAGAGGCCTGGGACACATGGAGGGACCGCGTATGTTTGAGGACCGACCCTTGAATTTTATTTTAAAGAAGCACCAGGAGGACACTTGGAGGCTTCCACTCACTTTTCATTTTTCTTGGACTTTTCAATGCCCAAAGGAGATTGCCTCGACCCTAGGACACATGACGCCTTCCGCTAAGCTTTAAGCCTTCAAACAAATTTTTCTGGCTAGGACACGTGGTGAGCCCACACTCATTTAAGGTCTCAAATTTTGGGGACCATCCCAAGATGCACCATTTTGATGTGTGGAAATTTTCAAATTCAAAGGGGTGGGGAAGTGGACCATCGGAGGCAACTTGGATTTTTGCCTCTTGTCATCAAAAGGATTAAAATATCAAAATGGCCCGCAAGCCTGACAATAAGGAGGTCAAGGTTGGCTTTGAAAATTTCAAGAGGCGGGGAGGTGGGCCATCAAGGGTAACTTGGATTTTTTCCCTTGATATTGAAAAGATTGAAATCATCAAAATGACCTGTGGGCCCGACAAAGGATAGTCAAAATTTTCTCCAGTCAACGGCGGAGGGGCGGAGTCTGTGGGGAGACTTGGAAAATTTTCCCTTTTCCAAAAAGGAGGTGAAATGGCATAATTTGGTCACGGTTCCCTTGGGACCCACCTTAGGACATGTGTTAGGATCATTTCTCAAGGGCGGAGGTGCAGAGAAAATGTGAAAATTTTACATTTTTCAAAAAGTTGTAAAAGGAAAAAAAAACCCGAGCCCACTTTAAATTGGATCTTCCACGTGGATGGTCCAAATTCAAAATAGAAAGATCAACAAAAACTATGGCTTTGTATCTGATTTTTTTGCCATTTTTCTCCAAATCTCCTAGGGATGCGTATTCTTATGGTATTTTTAATCATTTCTTGAGTCTCCCGCATACCAAATAAAGAGGAACATTAATTTGGTATCCCGGTTTGGTGGGGAAGGTCTATAAACGTCTCTCACCATTAAATATGCAATTTGACTATTGAATTCGACCTGATTTTTCTTTCCTTGGCATGTAAAAGACCTGTTGATGTCTTGGTTTGGTGAGAAAAATCCAAGAATGTATTCTACCATTAAGATGAGATCCGGCATCCGGGCTCGATCCGATCTTCCATTTTTTCTTCCTAGGCACACAAAGAACTAGATTCAACATATTAGGGGTGGAAGTGGTTGGTGAGTATAAGGAAAAGTGATCTACTAGAAGGAGTTGAATGTGGGAGATGTTCAAAGAGATCTAGCCCCCAGAGCACTGACAACTTTTTGCAAATATTATTTAGGGAGTCACACACACAATGGTGCTTTGAATTTTTCTCGTTTTGGGGGTAAAAGGCTCTATTGTAAAATGTTATAAATTGCATGAATTTGTCATGTAAGTGGTTGGAAGGTTGGAGTGTTAGAGGTCGAACTGATTTTCTAAGAGAAAGCTTAATAGAGCCCATTTTTCCGAGGGACCATTTGAGAAACCCGTATATTTATTTTGTGTTAAACTTGATCATATCAAGGTGGTTGCAAGTGTAAAACCATTGAAAAGTTTTGAGATTGTTCTAGAAAGTTTCCCTACTGATAATTTTAATCCTCTTGAGGGTGCTACCCATTTCTCCACATCTGAGTGAAAAATAGCAAGTTTGCATTTCATCCCCGGTTATAAAATGACACACTACATGCTCTGCTTTTCTCTAATCTTCCCGCTAAACTTTGTGATGATGCTCAAGATCTCGAGGGAGAAAAAATTTGGGTACCAACAATCGTCTCTCCCAATATTTCCTCTCCTGAGGACATGTGTTTATCTGTCTTGCATCACTTGTCTGAAGTTTGTCCTTTATTTCTTATTTTACAAGCTCTCCATTTCCACCCAATTCACCCAGATTATCACATGAACACCAAACAATTAAAGAACCACTGGATATGTCATTGCCCCCGTGTCTTATGTGAGTAGTGGGGTTTTAACCTATATTTTTACAAACCTCATTTATTGACCACAGAGCTCTCAATACCAAGCTCACTACCTCCTCAACAGGGGGAGGAACAACCCCCAAATTTTCTAGAGAATGAAACAAAGAAGCGGTTGACAACATTAGAAACTACCCTCGCTGAAGTATAGTCCATGGTAAGCACCCACATCTTTCCTCTCAAGAAAAGGAGGATCATGAGGGAGGGATATTTTTTCACCAGGAGAATTCATCAATTCCCTATAGCTGAAATTTATTTAGGAAGAAAACCAAAGGATACATAAGAGGGGGAGACTCCTTTCGAGTGGGTAAACTCACATAAAAGGGAAAAAATATTCACTAAAATATAGAATGGGGCTCGGGTGGGAGTCCAAGATCCACTTAATATGGGCATGTCATGGGATTTAGTGGGAGATATCCAATTTGTTTTTAGCGCAATGTACAAAGACGTGTTCATCCAACATAGGGACATACTTCTAAAACATGCTCTATTGTTTCAGGACGAATCTTTGTCTTCAAAACAATGACCATTATATTGCATATATATATATAAATCAAGTTTGTAATATGTATTTTTAATATTATGTATTTATGTATATATATGTGTGTGTACACACACACACACACACACACACACACACACACACACACACACACACATGCTTTCAAGGGTAGGGGCCCCTAAAATAGAACCCTATTTTGTTATGAGAATATTGTTGAATAATTGCTCACAAACATTTGTAGTAGCATTTGATTGATGTATTTTTAGGTTTGTTTATATTTCATCACATATATGAGAAGACACGTTTGGAAAAAAATAAGAAACTAACTACATGTTTAAAATATAAGAAATGATATTTTATAAATTTGGAAGTGATATATTCAGGGAAAATTTTAGTGGAAAATTTTCGTAAACTCGTGAAAATTGAGGATTATGGAAATTTGAAATGGCGAATATTATGTTGTTCAGAGCCGACTTATTCACCGAAAAATTTGGCCGACATGTCCCTTATACTATTCCTTTCACCTAGATTTTACACATATATAAGAGCTTATGAATGTAATTCGCCACCATTTCGAATCATATCATGCGCATATTCACCGAAGTAAACATAAGAAAATCCTCACCACCAACACTGAAGTCTGAAATCCAAACCGTCAACCATAAGATGTCCAACTCGAGCCATCCAAATCTGAACCATCTAGCCCTGACCCGACTAACTCTACAATTTGAACCATCCAACCCCTAGCCATCCAACCCTTATCCATTCAACCCTAGCCTTCCAACCCCATCCATCCTACCCTAATCTATCTAAACCTAAGCCATCCAACCCCTTGCCATCCAACCCCTGAACCGTCCAACCTATAGTTGTCAACCCTTAGCCATCAAACCCTTTACCTTCCATTCTTAGAGCCTTGGAACATAAGAGCCACCCCTAATGGCCTAAGAAGTAGCGATTGTGGATCCTAGAAATCGGGCAAGAATATTAAAAATTCAGCAATTTCAAAAAGGGTGCCAATACTTTGCTTGGCTATTTTGGAAAATCACAAAAAATGAAGTCAGATTCTACTTCAACTGAAAATATTGGTATGTGCAAAGTTTTATTTACTAGTTATTTTCAAAATTTAATAATTATGTTTATGATACTATTCTTGGAACTCTTTGACATTTGTACTCTATAAAAATTTAACTATAGATAAAATTAATACTATATATAAGTAACAATTTTATAAAATTATTTGTAAATGTTTCAGAAATTCCTTCACAAAGTAATCAATTTATAGATATTTATGATCAATTATATGTTAAGGCAAACATTTCGTCCCTTGATGAAATAGAAGTACAAGAAAATTCATCAAACTCTCATGATACACCAGTAGAGGAAGCTTCTACTCCAAGGTCTATTTCCAAAAAAAAGAGACATGAGATTCAAAATATTTCACTTGACAGACCTGAGATGCAGAATTTGAATCCCAAGGAAAAAAATAAAATGTGTTAGAAGAAAGATGGCAAACTGGACAATTGGAAAGAAATTCCAGTTCGAATGGGTTGCAAAATATCCTTTTATTGAACCTGTGTACACTAAAAATTGTAATGATGTTCCAACACAATTTCAATGCAAAATATGTGGTTGGAAACATGGGAAGGATCACACGATGCAGCTTAAACTAGACACAATTGAAAAACACTGTGGAAAATATACATTTCCCAAAAGCTTAAGGATGGCAGCATAGTCAGAACACATAAATGGAAAGATGCAAAAGATTGTCTACATGTCAAATATGCATAAGAGTATGAAAAGGAACAAAAATGTATCAAATATGTAAATGAAAAAGGTGGGACCATAGTAGCAAAATTGAGCAAAGCTATGGAGGTAGATATGCAAGCAAATGGTATTTAATTTGCAATTGTATTTCATATAATGAAAAGGGGAGGACCGATGTCATATTTAAGAGAAAATAAAATGTTGTATCAAGTTATTGGTTTAAAGAACGTTCCTCAATCTCATTGGTTAGATACCAGCAGCTGGAAGATTGCAAAATGTCTATCTCTGGTAGAGAAGGAGGATCTGAAATTGTGTGTTCAAAAGGCAAAGTATATTTCCCTTTCTTTAGATGAGGTTACAACAGTTGATAATATTTCATGGATATGTATTCATGTTTACACATTTGCTAATGAAATAAGGACTCCACACCTCTTGGAAATTCATAAAATGACACAGAATTGCAATTCTAAAAATATTTATAAATTGGTGGTGTCAAATCTGAAGGATATCGTCGGAATGGATGACTTTGCCATTGCAAAAAAAATAGTTTGTGTCAGAACCGATGGTGCAGATGTAATGCAGGGAGCTAGAAATGGTCTGTGTGTTAGACTTCAAAAACTATTACTCCGTATATGGTTGTTGTCCACTATATGGCTCAAAGAATGAATCTCACCTACAAAATTGTGATCACATTTGAAAATGTAGCTAAAGTGGAGGAATTGATATGTGATCTACATGCCTACTATACTTGTAGTCCTAAGATATTTTTAGAATTTCAAAAAATTTCTATTGGACTAACAAAGGGAAAAAAATTCTCAAATATGTAGATACCATATGAATATCTATGTATGCAACCTAAATTTGTAGAATATATGATGAATATCCTTCACTAACGGATTTATGTTTAAATATCATAGGGATGTACATAAATCTAAATATCTATTGTGCCATCTAACCGACATAGAAACTTTACTCACACTTTGTGGTATTTTTCCCATGTTGAGGAGCTTAATATTTTAATGAAGCATGCTCAAGATCTACCTTTGTACATTACAGACTTTATAAGACTCGAAGACGTGTTTTACTGAGTCTAGAAATTTTATATATTTCGATGGGAGTTTTTAGGGTGTTGCTTTTGAAAATAGGAATGCATTGACAGATTTCAAAAATTCCAGGTGCTTCTTAAAGTACAATATAAATGAGCATCTGTGTATAACAACACATGGAATAGAGATTCAACTTCATACATACCGAAAAATAATTGATATGGCTAACTCGAAATAGAAGAAGTAAGAGTGACATGAAATTTATATGATGCGGTATTAATGGAAACTAGGAATAAGATGAGAAAGATCTCAAAATTGTTAGCTAAAGAGATTTGGGAAAGATTCAAAAATGATAAAATACTTTAAGCAATGTGAGACTATAAATCTACAAATCTAGAATTTGTCTAGCGAAAAACCTTATACATCTATCACCCTTTATTTTTCAAAAACATGGGTGATCTAACTGATCATTTCTGTAAGACTAAAGAGATAAATGGAGTTTTTGTTGAAGGAATAACGGAAAGAAAACTACTTAGTTCATAGATCAATGGATTTTGCTAATACAATGATATGACAAGTTCAACTTCTACAAAACCCACAGGATTACAATGCCATGAAAAGGATTTGGAAGGATATTTGTTTTAGTAGTATTCTAAGTGAAGATTTGAGTGAGTATATTAAGTTGTATGAGCTCTGTCAAACAATGATTCTGGGTTTTGTGGAAGATGAGAGGGTTTTCAGTGCACTATCCTTTTTAAAGTCAAAAGTTATAAATGATTAGATAGGAATCTAGAAAGCTATTTCAGATTGTATGTATCAAATTACATAGTGGATTCTTTTTCCTTATGATAGAACATTGGAATTGTGGAATTCACTAGTAGACAGAAGAGGAGTAATTAATATTCTTCCTGACCTAAGGGATCGAGGCACATCCAAAAATCATGCTACAGTTGATTTCCAAGACAAATGAAAGTGTTGCTCCAAGACTATTCAAATTCACATAGATTTCATTTTTTCTATACATTATTGAGACTACTTATGTATTTCATTCAGAGATTACAACTTTCAATAAATGCAATATTATATTTGTCATTATTTGATCCTTTTCCATTGGAACAATGTCATTATATGTTTCAATTATGCCATTTGTTTTTTTATGTTTGGTTTTCAAATTCAGATTGAAATAAGGAAACATTCATATTTTATATCTATTAATTTATTTATTTTACATCTGCAACAATTCAGAAACGTAAAGAAATAAAATAGTGTAAATTTAAGCAACATTTACGTAAACAATAGAAAAGAAACATAGTTTGTATTAACAACATATAGTAACATTGTACAATTCTAACTTCCAAAGTTATTTTGAAATTGATCTCTCATGTGGCGGATTACTTTATGAAAAAGTACAAATTCATAAAGCATTGTCGGCCAATACAATTCAAAAAAGGGGTTATAATAACATATCAAATCTTTCGACAAGCTCTGTCATATAAGGACACATTATGAGGTCATCCTCTTTTCTACATATGATTCAAAATCATAGTTAAATCACCACATGAAATAAATACTAAGAAAAGGGATGGCCACTATTTTTTAATTCCTACGCTAGTCTCGAGGTGTGACAATGCACCCTATGACATGGTGAAATTTACTAACTTATCAAATTTTATGATGCAGGTGAATATTTTTCTTTTTCCTACGTAAGAGATGGAGGAATTTGTTGCATTTGTACAAAGTTACCTGCTATAACTCCTGATGCCTGAAGATCTACTACTACAGTGTTGATATTTTCTAGTATATTTAGCTCCTCCCTCGCTACATCTCCTGCAGACAAAAGTGTTGCATCTGCATCTATCTTTTCCTTTAGTAAGACTTCTGGATCCATCTTATGCTCCTTTATTATCCTTCTCAATGTATTATTTTGTTTATTAATAACAATGAGTTTTTCCTTCAACTATATAAAATAATTCAGGATTTTGCGGGCATTCTTCAAATGTGCTTCAAAATAACTACTTCTTTCTTTAAATTTTCATATTTTTCCTACAAAATAGAAATATTAAATTTTTAGTCTATCAAATAATATGAAAAAATATATTGCAGTGGTTATAATATCAGATAATTTTTAGTTTTTCATGTAAAAGTAAATTCCCACTCACAACAACTTTCTCTTTTTTTGCATTTTCTATTAAAACATTAGTCTTGTCTTTAGACCATTTGTTGTAGTAAGCTTGTGCTTCAACATTGAGATTCTCCAACCTATTTAGCATTATGTCTATAATTTCATCATTGTAATCATTACTATATGAAATTGCCCCTAATTGATATTTTTTATCAAAACATCCCGCCATGCTAGTTGGATCTCTACAATGTGAACAATGAATTCCTTTGAGCATTATTATGGTATCTTGTATTTATTTATTTTATCAAAAAATTTGCTCTCCTCTCCCAAGACCGCACCAAATCCACATCAGACATTACAACCTCTTAAATTCTTTCCCCATACTATATGATATCATATTTTCTAACATAAAATGTGTCTTTTCATCATCTATTTGCGGAGTAGCCCCTAGGGGAGGAGAGTCAATGCCTTGTATTACATGCACATTTTTTTTTGAGGCGGGGTAGATTGAATCATATTATGGGTGTCAAAATAGTTACCCTTGTCTACATCACCACTATCGAAGCCTAAATACTCCTCATCAAGGGCGATGTTGTTGAAAAGATGTGTGGTTGTTACACTTAAAACACCACCTAGTGACAGTCTAGGAAATTTGGTTGTAACAAGATGAACTATTCATGCTGACTCTACAAGAATCCTAATATTCTTTCTGAAGTCCTTCTTTTTGTTTTTACTTGACGTGTTGGAGGAATTGGTGGCCTCCTTGTAAGTGGAACAGGACCTGAAGCCATATCACCTGCATGAAGCAAAAAAAAATTGTTAGAATATAATGGTTGGGCTTTGTAAATGCTAAAAAATTGTAAGGAAACAAAACATGCAAATCAAACTACCATACAATATACCTTGCATAGAAGGAGACAAAATCATGACATTTTGATCTCCACACCCAGAATTAGTTTGATCTTGATCATCAAACTCAGTAGTTTCTGAATATAATACATGTAGAAAAGATCAGTAGAAATATTAGAATACATAATCTATATTAATTGTTTGAATTTGTAATTTATATAAAAAGATAACTTCATTATTCATACTTGTAGTTAAATGTGATGGTAAATGTGATGTGCATATTGACCCCTAGGTCACTTTTGATAAGGTCTTACTGGTGTTGATTCCTACTTAATCCATGTTAGAATTAGCGAGACCTCTGGAGGGGCTTTACCTCTAGCAATTACCTCTTTATGTGATGCTTTGCAACTATAATTTTTCTATGTAAAATAAAATCATACAATTATTATTTTATTTAAAATATTGAAATTGAAATCGTCATAACAAGTAAATAGATAAAAGTAATTGTTACGTGTTGTGCTTTGAGACTAAGACCAATCATCTTATAATTGATTGTAATAGAAATATTATCTTTGCATCAATTTGTACTACGCTTCATAATAGAAAGCAAGAATAAAATTTCAACAAGATAATACAGTCATGGATTTATCAGTTTGATTGGCTTTACGGGCATGGGAGATATATGATTTTATTCTGTTGGACAAATAACTGCACCAATCGAATTGTTGACCTTTGCTCGTGTCCATAATAAATACTAAACTAACCAATACTGAGAATGTCAGAGATCTACCATGTAATACAATCCTAGCCTGAAAAAGTGAAGCAACTGCGATAAATAATTTGTTTGTAATACCTTGTAGAAGAAGGCCTCTTGATGAATGATTAAGATGAACTCCAATTACAAAAAATAAACATTAGAGCCTTTGTGTGGTTGAGTAATGTTAAGAAAAAAATCATTTGAAAATAATAAACTTACCATCAACCTGTACATTGTAATGAGACTCCCAAAACTTGTTCTCTTCATCTGGAAGGATAGCCTTTGTAGTAAGAGGCAGCTTATTTTTGAAAGGTAAACATGTTAACCGATGCACATCCTTGGGTTCAATAGAAAAATTAATTTGAAAATGTTTCAGATGCACGAGAAGAATGGAAAAATTTCCATCCTTGTCGTTGTAAGAGGCGAGAAGGTAATCAAGGATTGATGTATCAGTGTCGAATTAGGGCATGTTCACAAGCCCAAAAAATTTTAATTTTTCAAGCCAATCCTTTGGAGCATCTTTTTCTTTTAGTAGAGCTAAAATCATGGGCACCCGAGGATTTTGTATTGAAATTTGGGTGTAGGAATAGATGTGGTACTAGCCATTGCTTAAATTTGGGTGTAAAATTAGAGAGCTCAGAGCACTAGAAATTTACGTATAAAAGTGAAAAAATGAACCTTGAAAGGGTATTTATAGGGCCCAAGGGTATCATTAATGAACATTAAATTCATTGGTATCAACGCCCAACCCATGCCATCCAACCCCTCATTCATCCAACCCACCCATCCAACTCTCTTGTCCAACCCTTAGCCGACCAACCCTCATCGGTCCTACCCACCATGTCCAACCCTTGGCCGTCTAACTCCTCACCCGTCCAACCCACCCAACCAACCATTTCCCATCCACCCCCTTCCCATCTAGCTCCTGCCCATCCAACTCCTATCTGTCCAACCCACCCATCCAACATTTCCTGCCCAACCCCTTCCCGTCAACCCACCCATCCAACCATTGACCTTCCAACCATTGACCATCAAACCATTGGTCATCCAACCTCTGTCCAACCCACCCATCCAACTTTCCTGTCCAACCTACCCAAACAAAATTGTGAAAATGAGGGAACAATGCTCTGTGAAAATCACCTTTTCCATGAAACATTTTTCATAAACTCACCAATGATTCGAAAGTTAATTTATGAGATTCACCAACGATTTGAAAGTAATTTTTCAGAGGGGACTTCTTAAAATGAACCCTAGATATATTTAAGCTATCATGTATATTCAAAAGTTACTAAGCTTTATGAAAAGGGCACTTTCTTGTAAAATATATTGAAACAACCATCATTGCATTCAATGATGAAATTTGAAGGGTTCCCATACTTTAATTTGATCAGCTAGGTTAAGATTAACCCATCGTAAATGAGATATTAGAAAACACATTACCCTTCAACAAAGAAAAATGAAAATGTTAATTTTGTTTCAATATATTTCTTATTAATTTGAATAAAATAAATATGAAAAATGTCAAAATTAGGAAATATATAACATCTAAAAATAATTTTGAAAACATTATATAAATGTGAAAACACTATATTTCATTAGTGATGTCATCAATAATTATGAATTCTATTCAAAAACAACATTTTAGTTAGTTATTTCAATTCAAATAGCAAATAATATCAAGCAACATTTGATTTTATTCATATTCATTTTCTTCATAAATACTTTCTTTGATCTATTCTCTTCTTAAATCTATGGATATTTAGTTTTGTATTTTGAAAAATTGAACTTGTGTAAATTATTTATATATGTATAATATATATATATATATATATATATATATATATATATAAAATAAAAATAATATATATAAATATATTTGATATATATATATATATAAATAATATATTTATATCATAATATATATATTGGAATTTGGGATGGTCTCAAAATCATCTTACATACGAAAGGGCCTTAAATATATCTTGTCGCCAATCTTTCCGTGTGTGTGAAGGGCCTTGTTTTTTTCCTATTTATTGTGAGTTTTTTTTTCATTTTCATCCTTCAGTGAGAACCTATGGATTCCCATCGATTTCTGATGCTATCTTTATTTTACAATAAAAGGGAAATGGCTTTGGGTCATCTATATCCGATAATTATCTCCTAGCGGATCTTCAAAATTGGTAATGGTAGTGAATTGAAGGCAATTAAATTGGTTTATGGGGAATTTATCTGTTTGAGGATGGATGGTGTAGGGTTAATAGTAGTGTGGCCTTGGTTTTTGTGGAAACTATTCGATAATTAAGCCATGGAATCCTGATGTGGTCAACCTTGCTCTCTGGGTTGGACTGTATTTTTGTAAAAATTTGGTTATAGAAGTGCAAAAGTGTAATGTTGCTTTCTAGGCAGCGAGGGAGGAGGAGAAGCTTTGGGGTGGTATGGATTTGAGTGTCTTCAAGGAACTAGAACATCACCATGGGGAGCTGATGGCCTTTGTAGAGAAGCTGGTGGTGTTCAACCGTGACAAGAATGCTAGAAGGACACACTTCAAACTCCCTAATTTGGCTACCCTCAATTCTCCCATCGAGCCAGTGCCACTTTGGTGGATGGAAATCCATGAAATTGTAGGGGAAGCTTATAATCATCTTTGGTGTGGTTGGGCCAATGAAGTTGTTGCTCAGGACTCTTAGGAGGGTGTGGTTGAGAGGCGGTGATCTCCATGTTGTACAGAAACCTTGTTCTCACACGGGTGAATACCGATACTTGAAAGCCACCAAAAATTTCAAATGATGGAGGGATTAGGACCTCATATGCGAGATATGGATCTACGAGCATAGAGAAGATAAATATGTGATAAAATAAGATAGATCTACAAAACTAAAATGTATATGATTAGATAACAATATGCGAGGGTTGCCTGGATAATACTAGTTCCAAGAGGATGTTAACTCCCTTGGAGGATGTCAACCCCCGTGTCTCAAAATATGCAATAAATGATAAACATTAGATATCGGGAAGAAATAATGAAATAAAAAATGACAAGTAACTGAAATGACGAGGGGATTTAGCTTGTGCTCTGATATGGAGATGAAATGGGCATCAGGATGGCAAGATAATGAACAATGGAAAATATTTATCCCACACTCCTCACTTCTAACTTCTAACAATGGAAAATGTTTGCCTTGACCTCAAACTAGCAGAAGTTAATTAAGTACTTTTTTTTCCTCTAGAAAAACTTCAATACGCAAAGATTTCACACTCATTCTTCCTCCCTTTTCCTTTTCATTCGGTATTTATTTATAACTTGGAGGTGAGATTAGATTGGGGTTAACGATTAATCGGGGTTTGATAAATTAACCCAAGTTAAGAGACATGATGTGATCACGTGGGACCCATGGTTTGAATTTTTTAGGTGGAGTTGGGAACATGATTTGAATGGGTAGGTGAGATACTAGATTCCATTTTTGAAATTAATAGTCGAGTGTCGGATGGGTATATTATTGCCCATGAATTGAATGATTTTGAGATATGTGAGATAATGCAAATTCTTTAATTATCAAATGGGTCCACGTGGATCCCATTTGATAATTAATTAATTAATGGTGAATAAATAGATGGAATTTACTCAAATTTAAGAAAAAGAAAAGTGAGGGGGAAGTTGAATGAAGGATAAAAAATGCGGGATGAATTAGATGGGTTACACAAAGAACTGGTGTCTACATTTTCCCATTTTTGTTGAGTGGTTTACGATAGCAAGCCATGAGACAAAAATAAAAAAGTTTGGATGAAATATGTGTCAGAGGATGGATGAAGACATGACCAAAGGCAAGATGCCCCAGCGAAAAAGGATCGCAATAACAATGAAAAATATGGCGGTGACTCTAATATCACATCAGTAGAGGACAATTGTGGTCTCAACGGAGACGGGTGACAACATTCTATGAAATAGTTAGTGGGTAAAGATCACTTCAAGATGGATGCAAACCACGATGACCAATTGGTCGTAGGAAACATAAAAATATGTGCAACTGAATGCGAAGAGTATGCGAAATCCTTCGTACACGATGAATCGAGCAAAAAAAAACTCATGTGTTTGTAAAAGGGATGAGGATGAAAAGTTTCCCCAACATAGGACATGAAAATTACATAGTGGAAGATGGATGTGTAAGTAAAAATGCCCCAGGGGGAATAATAATAAATGTGGACATGATGAGCAGATATGATAGAAGGGTGAGATAGAATTCCCTAAAAGGGTGATAAATATGATGGTAATCATGTTTCATAGGAAAGATGCATAAGTGATGGAAAATTAGTAGGTGAAAAAGAAAAAGCAGTCCCACTTCTTCAGTAAGTAGGATAAGAAGTCAAGATAATTTTGTGACAAAATAAAATAATAGAAAACATTCATGGAAGAGAATAAGATCAGACAAGTAATGGCCATTCTAAAATCCTCCAAGTAAAAAAATTCAAGGAAGATGGGAAGAGATTATTAGAAATGGATATGATGATGCTCCTATAAGATTTTGTGATAGGGTTCTCAAAAAGAGAAGAGGTCAATGTTGCGAAAGAAGAACAAGAACGGTAATGAAATGGATTGATAGTGGTACATAAATGGAGAAATGTCATAATTGATTGTGAATGCTAGGTGTGAGGGATGTGGTGAAGGATGTAATAAGAAATAGAAAAGGGAATGGAAAGGAGTGGTTGATTATGAGAGGAGAAATAAAAATTGACAGGGGTATGGAATAGAGGGATGGAGACGGAGGAGGAGAAAAGAATGAATGAAAGGGGAGGAAGAAGATTAAAAAGAAGGAAGGATGAATAGGAAAGGATAATACAAGGAAACAACATAGGAGAGGATGAAATTATGAAAAAGGGAGAGAGTTATTTAAAACAAAAGGCGTGAAAGAGGGTGAATCGGATGAAGGGAGAGAGGTAATGAAAAATGAAAGAGATGATAGAGAAAAGAAAATTGAAGGCACCGATCATGGTGAAGAAATCCAAGACAAATAATATGGAACCGAGCTCATGGAAATGCATGTGGATGGTGGGATGATAAAAAAATATGGGACAATGCTGAAGAGTCAAGTTATCAATGGGGAAGTAAGAAGTAAGTGAAAGGTAAAATGGGGAATAATACGATACACAATAAGTGAAATAAGACAACGATAAAAAATGAGGAGAGAACAACAGAGAAAATTATTCGAAGGAAGGGAACCAAGAACTGAGATATTTGATAAAGAGTGAGAAGCATAAGGAACATAAAGAGAAACTAGAGGGGAGGAATGAAACATATTAGAAAAGATGCAGAGATGTGTGAGTTGAGGATAAGTTGATGATGAGAAAATAAAGAGAGGGTGTATGATGAAGACAAGTGAAGAAATTAGCTAGGAATAATAAAATATGGAGAGGTGGCAAAGGAAAAGGGAGGAAGGGATAGGAGAGGAAATTACGGTGAATGGATGGTAGGAGAAATCCACCGATAATGATTAGTAGAGAAGGATGGGACAAAAGGTGAGAAGAGGGGGAAGGTAAATGAGGAATGGAAGGGGGACACCAATGAGGGACGTTAGGATAAGTCCCCGATAATGATTAGAGGGATTCGAGGAAGGAAGGAATGAAGATAGAATGGAGGGGGTAAAAAAAGGATCCAAACTGCAGAATGGGGATGAGTGATTTTTAGGAGAAGTCCACCGATAATTATTATCACGAAATAGAAGATGATGATGAAATAATATTAGGGTATGATTAATAACAATGAAAAGTAAAAATGCATGTAGATATGTTGGAGAATTCTAGAAGATGGAGTGGAAAGAGTAAAGAAAGGAGGGATAGAGATGTGTGTGAAGATGAAGGAAAGTAGAGGATGCAATGGATGATAATGAATGAGAAAAAGATGAAGAAATAAGCCACAAAATGAATGGGGAAGAAAGCTGTTAAGTAATATTATCAAACAAGGGATGATGGAGATGAACATGGGGCAAGTAGGAAGTGGTGTTTGCAATAATGGAAGAGGAGGTGAGAGGATGTGATGAAGGGAAATCATGAGAAAATGTAAATGGTGAGAATGTGGAGTGGTGGGAGAGTGCGGGATGATAGATCATGCTTAAGAGGGACTCTTAAGTAAGATCACCATGTTGCAGGAGGATTTAAGTAAGATCACAAAATCGGCAAAGTGACAATATGGAAGGAGAAAGACAACATTGTATTGGGTACAGTGTGTGAATGATTGGTTGGAGTAGACGAGTACGATGAGAGGCAAAAGATATAATATGAGGAAGATATGATGGGATATGGAAGTTTCAAATGGAAAACCATTCTTAATAAGGACTCTTAAGTAATATTGTGATGCAATGGGATGGTTAAGTAGGATTGCAAAATCGAAGAAGAAAAATAATGATGAAAAGACTGAGCGATGTATACCAAAATGGAACAAGAGATGAAAGGAGGTGATAATAAGGAAACAAAGGAGTGTGACATGAGTGGATGGAGGAACATATGAAGTGTAGATGGAGAGTGTAAGGGAAATCCTTAATTGGGATTCCCACGTGGTGGGAGTGATGATATAAGGGTGTCAGTGAAAAAGGAGGAGTGAAAATATGTTTGTGGTGGTGATTGTCATCCACTAAAAGAGGAAATGGTGGAGAAGCTTCTATAGTGGGAGGATCTAAGGAAGAATATATACCTTAACTAAGATTCTCTGGTTGTATGGATGATTAAGTAAGATTGTCAAACTGAAAGTGGAAGAGTGAAAGGGAAACTCAAGAGGAAAGGCAAGTAAGATATTCAGTGTGGTGAAAGGGGACAGAAAGGTGAGAAGGATGATGTGGAGAAAAATGGTGATGAGTGGAAATGGGGAGTGAAGAGAAATGTATCAAATAAATTGTTGAACATGTTGGGGGATAAAAATCTATAGAATAACAAACTTGCCTTGAAAAGGATCCTCAAGTAGGATTCGTAAATTGTAACGAAAATCAAGTAGAATTCACAAACTAAAAAGTGTATTTGCAAGCGCATTCATGGATATTATGGATAGATATAGAATTCATAGTGTGAAATTTGATGTGATTTTGATAAAATATGACCTTGATGAGATGAATGAAACATAGTTGTAACAAGGGTGTATAGGGAAACTATGCTTTGAACTAGATTGGAGATAAACAAGAAAGGTTACCACTCAAGGCATTACACTTGCAGCCAATAGCATGTGTTAACACATAACCAATGATAGTTAGTTATACCAAAAGACCATGAGGGAATATGGATGAAATATTCTCATAAACCTAATGTTGACATGACAAAGGATTTGAGATGTAACTTGTATGTGGGAAGAGGGTTCTCCAAAGGTGGTGTTCCTTATGTCTATGCCCCAGCTCTGGGAAAGGGAAAGAACAATAGAAGAAAGCTGATCAAAGTGGGAAGATTTCTAAATGCCATAAAAGAGTAGCCATCCTTCGAGGGTATGGTCTACTTTATACATAATATGGATGGTAAGAATAATATATATGATATTTGTCCTTTAAGGGATCAGTCTATTAATTTTGATTTTGATTTATATGCTTTTCTTTTTAGTTAATTTTTTCTCTTTGTTTCTTTTTTACATGATCAGTTTTCCTTTGAGGGATCACCATTTTTTATGACTTTGATTTTTCCTTTTGCATACATGAATTTTAGCTTCACATGTGGGAGATCTGGGAATAGCTAAGTATACCACTTATGAGGGTATAATGAATGTACAAGAGACACCCTTGGACCTTTTGCATGATGCGATGCAATAAGAGAATGAGAGGGTGAGCACTGCAATGGTTATGGGGTCATATCAAAGTAGTTAAGGTAGACCACATAATTCATATCATTTCTATCATATATGGTAGGGGCTAATGGTGGAGGAGTGATATAATGATATAACTAAGTGCTCATTGGTAGATATACTAACGATAGATTGGTCGCAAGTGCAATGCATTAAGAGGTTGTCTTTGGTTTATCACCAAGAAAGGGAATACATTAAGTTGTGATAGGATGAGATGATAGTTTACAAAGGATTAGATGTGATAGAAAAGAGAGAAATAAAATTATCCTTAAGGAATCAAAAAAATATGACCGTGACGGTGGATTTGGATGAAAATAAATTATGCCCCAAGAGAGACACAAATATGATGACAATGGTGGACCTCGGTGAAAAAAATAACAATAATGGTCCCTCACAGAAGGAAAAAATGGCCACAATGGTTGACTTAGAATGAGATGAGGATTGGGACATAATTAGTTTAGATTGGATGAATGTGAAGAAGGTAAACCAAAAAATATTCAATGAGCGAAGTCCCCTAGTGACAAGGGAGTTGTATGGATGATACACTCAAGGGCGAGGAATGTTGCTCCCATGTGAAGGAGTTAAAGGATGTCAAAAGAGTTTAGATGAGATTGTTTTGGATTTGGATGGGATAAACGATCGAGACCACAAGTGTGCTTGGAAAGATAAGTGGTATTGATGGACAATGGAGGACCTTCCTTAGGAGGAATGTCATGTGTAGGAGGGATGTTAAGGGATGATGTGGATGAAGGAATCGTGGGAAACCTGATGGATGGGATACGAATTGGATTAAATGTAGATGGAGAAGGATATTTCCCCTGAATGAGGAAATCATCTTTCTCAATAAGGTTGTGGATGATTGTCCAAAATGCCTTACAATGTTCAATGTCATGGCCCGAGGTATGATGATAAGTGCAAATGCAATTAGGATTGAACCATGATGGATTTGGACCATAGGGATTAAAGGCTTTAATGGAGGAAGTGTGATGGCATATATTTGAGTTAAATGTCAAAGGATGGCTATGTAATATCCCATTGAAGTATCATGGGGAAGGTAACTCTTATGGGTTTTGATAGGATATATCAGCTTGCGAGTTAGGATAAAAGTGGATGTAGATTGGATGGGTAAATTATGTGTTTTGGAAGACAAACCAAATTTGGTAGAAATCTTGTATTTTTGGATTTGGATTCATCATTGCGAGATGTCGTAGATGGAGGGACTGACTCTAAAATAGATGTTGTGGCATCGATTGTTGAAAAGAGGAAAATTTTGAATGTTTTAGAGGATGCATAGGTGACTGTCGGGATGTTTTCCATGATCCTTAGAATTTAATAGAGAATATTTACTCATATCGTTGATGATAATAATCTCAAATCAAGGATCTGACAGTGGTGGTGTGGTTATTAATGGAGAAAATTTCCTAAAACAAGACGAGGATGTTAATGGAGAAATAGGTGTTTGTATGATGCGATTAATGAGATCTATGTGAGATGTAGATTGTTTAGGTTTTGTAAGGAAAGATTTAATTTTAGAGAATGCAAACCATATTTATTTGATTTAGGTGGGGGTGTTTTTTTGGAGATGTTCCAAAAGGTATCTTTGATAGGGTTGTAGATTGATAGGATTTGGTTGTTGGGATAGATGCATTAAGTAAAGAGTATTGGGATAGACCAGGTGATGTGGCCATGGGCAAGGATATATGCAAATATATCAAGGTAGAGATAGGTGGATTTTTTGATATGATAGATATAGGGGTAGTTGGGATAGATAGGGATGTAGGAATATTTGGGATATCCGGAGATGTGTTAATCGATGGAGTAGACATTATGGGTAATGCAGAAATGTAGGAGTATTTTCAAGTGTAGAAGTAAGTGGACCGTGGTTATTTCATAAATGTTTCGAGGGGTGAGAATTATATTTTTAATGGGGTTGATGTCGAGGTAGGGGCTGTAAAGGTGCATGTAGTAGAACCGAGTTTAGTTGGGATGGTTGTGAGTAATGTAGGTGTAGTAATATGTGTATTTAATGAAGATGCGAGTGAAGAAATAAGTGTGAGAGATGTAGGGATATGTGTGGATATCGGTGGGTCCAAAATATGTGCTAAGGATGAATCTAATGTTGTAGATTGGGGTATGATCGAAGTGGATGAAGTGGATGGTATAGTCAAATTTGATGTGGATGTGATAGGGATAGGAGAAGGTGTAGGTTCAGGACAAGGAGTAAAAGTTGACACAGGTATGTTAGGTTCTAAATAAGGAGTGGGCATAATGTCTAAGGTAGGAATATGTGGAGTGGATGATAAGATGAGATCTTGATTGATGGTATCAATCATATAAGAATTGTATAGTTGAGATGTAAAGGGTGTGGATTTATTTTTTGGTGGTTGATTAGGTAAATTTTGAGTAGTGGAGCTATCGATTTGGATATCCCCTTGATTTATGAGTTGTTGAACATGATCTTTGAAGGAATGACATTTATCAATGTTGTGTGACCTTTGACTCGGTGATATTTACTAGTGGGCTTCATGATATCAAATAAATATGGCTTGCAAGTTTTTCCATGGGTCGACAGAGGAAGTTTGATGGTGTTTACGGCCATCAATTTTTCAAATACAAAGCTATATGATTCTCCCAAGGGGTATAGTTATCTGTTGGTTGAGGGCTCATTGTTGAGGCCATGTGTTAGATATAGATGCAGATGAGGATTTAATGACCACAGTGTTGGCTACACCCTTAAATTTGTTGTTATGTGTGAATGGTTTAGTAGATTCGATTTTAGGTTTGATTGAACTTAGTTTAAGATGACCCTAATCAATGGCATAGGTTTCAAGTTTACGAGCCATTGTGAAAGCTTCATCAAAGGTTCGAATGATTGGATTTGTAAAGTATATGATATATATTTTGCACACGAACGTGATAAGAGTTTGATGATTTCGGTTTGTGGAAGAGTAAAGGATAGTTGGTTTATAACACCATGTCATTGTGCGATAAATTTTCTAATGGACTCATCACCAAACCGTTGGATGGTGTATAGGTCCATAATAGTAGTTTTGAGTGCAATGTTAATTGAAAAATAGTCTAAGAACAATCTGTGTAAGTTGAGTGAAGGACACTATCAAGTATTGGGGGAAACTATTGTACCATTCTAATGTGGGACTAGACAAAGACATGGGGAAAGTGCGAAGAAGTAGATCATGATCATGTGCAATAAGACAACATGCATGTTTAAATGCACGAGTTGTTGTTGGGGATCTTCTTTGCTATTGAACTTAGTAAAAAAATGGAAGTTTTTAATGAGGAGGGTATGATTTAATTGGAACCGATGGATGAATCGGTTCATTACAAATTTGTTCATAGGATAAAGTATCCTTAGGCGCCAAGGTAATGGTTTCTAAATTGGCCAATCAATTCATCAAAGCGTGAATAGGATCATTTGATGCGATGTTAGTTTAAGATTGAATTGGTTGTGTGGTTTGAAAATTATTTTGATGAGCACTAATTTGTGGATAAGGTTGTGGATATGTAAGTGTTAGGTGAATCATTTGATAAGGTGGTTGATAAACTTGCATGTGTGTAGGGAACTATTTGGTAAGGATTAACATGTGTCATGGGTTGAGATTGTTGCATAGGATGACTTTGAATAATAGGGACATGATGTGTTTGTTGAATTTGGGTAGGTTGTTGTGGTAAATGATAAGTGGGGATATGGGTGTTAAGAGGTTGAGATAGTTGGAGCATACGATGGGTAGGAATGTAAGTGTGAAGAGGTTGAGATGGTTGGATAGACATATTAGTAGTGGATGAAATAGAATTGAAAAAAAGGGATGTGGGTGGAATGTGATCCACTAATTGAGGAGATTGGGAGGATTGAAATATTGTGTAATATATTTAGAGTAAAAATCATATATGGGGTTTAGAGGAGGCCCAAGTGTCTCTAGAGGAATGGGAGATGGTGGTGCAGTTGGTTTAGGAATATTGGCTTGGTGGGGGATATGAGAATTAGTTTTAAGATAGGGACAATCTTGGATGACATGGGTTTCATGAGGCGAGACCATGAAGACTAGAGGTTGAGTAACCGAAGGCATAGTTTCACGTTTAAAATCTTGTTGAAAAAGGTCATTAGGGTGAGTGATGTCATTGGATGGAGTGGATTGTTGTGTTGTTTCGATTTGAGAGAAAGTGACAATAGGTATGAAATAGAGAAACATTTGTTTATGAATTTTGTTTAGAAACAAATCAAGCAACAAATTTTTTTATCATCATGATTAATTTAGAGATGTGAAAAGGAAATAAAGGTGGATAACAAAGGTGCCTAGAGAATGGTAGTCTAGGGCTAGTTTTAGGTAGTTTTGGCTTGGGAAACGTCTGAATGGATCTTGTTGGGTGTTCAAGTCCCAATCAGTTAACTAGGTGAGAGGAGTGTTTTGATGTGTTGATTTTGTCTATGAAGTCTTAGCCAGTGTGTGATGCGAGATAGTTAAACTCCTATTTAAGTTATGTGATCAGGTAGGATGCGAAAAGAAAGGTTCTTTTAAAGCCGAAATGAAATGTGACTTTAAATGCAGATAGTCACTCGAAAAGGGAAATTATAATGCAGAAAGGAGAAAATAGGGAAAAAAGAGGAATACCTGGAGAGAAATTTCTCCTTTTATTTGATTGCATGTGGTAATGGCATATGTGAAAGCAATTTTCGTGGCAGGGAATGTTTGGGTACCAAATGAAATTGCATCATGAACAATTGTGGTTGGGGCCTCGGTGAATGAAAATTTAGGTGCATTTTTGTTTCAATGGTTATCTTTGACGAACATAATTCCATGGTCATAAGGTCATAGATATTACCCTCCGAGGAAACCTAAAAGATGGATGGTGCTAAACCGAGATCAATGAATATTAAGACCATGCAAACAAACAAGTTATACAAGACGAGTAAAATAACAAAAAATGACCAGATCTAAAGTCCGGGTCCCACCAAAGTGCATGCCAAAATTTTGTACAAGACACCTCGTTATTGTGCGGGTGAATTCCAATCTTTGGAAGAAACCAAAAATTTGAATGATGGAGGGCTTAGGACCTCATATGCAGATATGGATCTATGGGTGTAGAGAATATAGATCTCAGAAATTGAAAGATATTATTAGATAACAATATGTGGGGTTGTATGGATAATACCGGTTCGAGAGGATGTTAACTTCCTTGGAGGATGTCAACCCATGTGTCTAGAAAGATGCAATAAATGATGAACAATAGATATGAGGAAGAAATAATGAAATACAAAATGACAAGTAACTGAAATGATGAGGGGACTTAGCTTGTGCTCTGATATGGAGATGAAATGGGCATCAGGATGGCAAAATAACAAACAATGGAAAGTATTTATACCACACTCCTCACTTCTAACTTCTAACAATGGAAAAGGTTTTCTTGACCTCAAACTTGCAAAACTTAATTAAGCACTTTCTTCCCCTCTCTAAAAACTTCAATACACAGAGATTCACACTCATTCTTCCTCCCTTTTCCTTTTGGTTCTGGTCTTTATTTATAACTTGGAGGTGAGGATAGATTAGGGTTAATGCATAACCAAGGGGTTTGATAAATGAACTCAGGTTAAGATACATGATGTGATCACATGGGGCCCATGGTCTTAATTTATTAGGTGGAGTGGGGAACATGATTTGAATGGGTAGGTGAGATAATAGATTCCATTTTTAAATTAAGAGTGGAGTGTCAAATGGGTATATATTTTTTTATTATTGGTAAATAGTTTTTTGAAAGGGACTATACCCTTTTACAACAGTGCTCAAAAGCAAAATTTTACCCCAAAAATCCCAACAACAAAAAAAATGTCAATAACCAGCAAAAACAAAACAACTGCTTCAAAAATAGCAAAAAAACAACAACTTAATAGTAACACAATTGCCCAAAGAATCGTGCGGTTGGCCATTGCCCAGATGTAACAATAATAGCACCAAAAACAACAAGAATCAAACCTTGTCCGAGTGGTGGGGGATTTAGATTTGACATTTCCCTTCTTTTTCCGATCCACCACTGTCCATTCCAGATTTCTTGCATCCAATGCAAACAAAGCATCTGCAATGGATTTGATGGGGATGTGACCCATAGGAAGGGGGCCAAACTTCCTTAAACACTGAATCAACAATCTGTGGAGCATAGTCTGTAGGTAGTTTCTCTATGTTGGTCTGTGAATCAACCACGATGGGTGAGTCAACTTGCAAGGGGGCACTAGAATGCTCAGCCGGATCTGAGTCAATTGTGAGATGTTCAGGAAGAGAATCCTTCCACCAGGTAGTTTTGGTCTTTCGTTTGGAATGTTCACAATCGTTTGTAGCATGACCAGTTTGGAAGCAACGCCGACATCTGAAGGCAAGTCTCTCATAGTCAATCCTCTGTACCCAGAGCCTTTCTCCAATATGAAGATTGATTTTTGCTGGTAAGAGTTTGGAGGTATCAATATCAACCAAGATTCGAGAAAATGTAGTATGTGTTTGAATGGAGGTCTTACCATCAACTGCCACACATGAGCCAAGAGTATCTCCTATAGCAATGAGACAAGATCTTTCCAAAGTTGTAACAAGTCCTCGTAAACAAACCCAAATCGGGAAGGTATCAAAAGACTCCTTTAATAGGTCGAAGGACGGAAACCATGGTTTGGACATAAGCCCATGTTCCCCCCAAACCCAATGCTAGCTAAAAATTAAATCCCTATCGTAGGGGTGTCAAAGACCGCAATGAAGTAAGCTTTAGACAGGGGATAAATCTCAATCTTACCTTGTATTTTTCTCTCCATCTCTCGGGCTATCCATTCATGGAGCTGAGATAGCTTAGGCCAAAAATTATGGAATCTGCATATGAGACCCAGCTGGGAGAGATTTTCCTCTTCCTTAAGAATCTTTATAAGTAGATCCTCCTCGATTTTCAACATTGGGACCTCCTGGGAGGGTTTCAAGAGCTCATTTATGGTATTCTCCTTTTGTTTGGAGACTGTTGAAGCATAAGAAGTGGACTTATCTCCACCAGAGGTTCCTGTGTTGGATCTATCCATGCTCTTGAGAGAAGATCCGTCATTTTTAAATGATCCATTACCATTGTTGAGATTTGTGGGAGAGACTGAGCCAACTTTACCTATCCCAATGGAGAGACCCCCTATTTTTTGCAGTCGGAGAAACTCTATCCCGAATTTTCTTTGAAGGGGGGTCTTGGTTAGCATCAAAAGCCATGTCAATCCAAGAGATTGATGATGTATTTTCCATGCCATTTTTACAAGCGCCACCATCAGATTTGCATGCTAGGGACAGGTTCCCATAGCCACCGCCAAGGAGAAGGGCTTCTTGTTTTGGTTCGCTGATCGTGCCTCCTACAGACCCGTGTTCTGGATGATCCATGTATCGGATTGAAAGGAGCTCATGAGACCTACGCGAATGCGTAGCAACCATGGCGGCACGGCTAGGGCATAGCTAGGGCACACGTAGTTGAAAGCTAAGTTATATTTATTTTTAGATATATTATTGCCCATGAATTGAATAATTTTTGAGATATGTGAGATAATGCAAAATTCTAATTATCAAATAGGTTCGAGATAGAGGCCATTTGATAATTAATTAATTAAGGGTGAGTAAATAGATGGAATTTACTCAAATTTAAGAAAAAGAAAAGTGAGGGGAAAGTTGAATGAAGGAGAACAAATTTGGGATGAATGAGAGGGTTACACCAACAACTAGTGTCTACACTCTAGTTGTCATTTTTTCTATGTCTTTTAATTTAGCGGATTAATCCTCGATACAAATATATGTTGTAATCTCTATAGTATAATATAACTATAGTCTTCCTTCCTTCTACCCTGAATTCACTCGATATACCCAACAATCATGATTGATGAAGTTTTTACATCTTCATGTTGTATATGAGGTTCGGTCTTTCTCTTTTGTAAAGGGAATGAGACCCTTCAATCCTCTTTAACAATAAAATAATAATAATAATAATAATAATAATAATAATATAATATTTAATGTATTTAAATTATATTAATTCATCTCATGTGGCATGGGAAAAATCGAGAGGTGATAGATTTTTAATTTAGTGAAAAATTTAAATTAATTTAAGAAAGAAAGAATCTAATTTAATAAATCAATAACGTAAACAATAAATAAATGTGAAAAAATATATATATATATATATATTTGATGTTTAAATATTTTTTACCGTAGCTATGAACCGAGGGTTAAGAGACCCCACCCTTAAAACTATACTCTGAACAACAACAAAACATAAACTAACAACACAAGGCCCCACTGAATGGCCCACACAGAGAAGAAGGATACACCATTTGAACAAATAGAAGTGACTTCAAGACAACAAATACACATGGCCATAAAACCAATAAAACAAGCTAGAAAAAAGTATTAATCCTCATTTGAAATAACTAGAGATCCTCTTTCTTTCCTGTCCATAGTATTGAGCTCCACATCCATCACATATCCCCTGCCTCCTGCCTTGCCCCAACCCCCACCCCCAAAAACACCACCTTCTAATTGTTTGGTCTTACCTAGCAGAAGAAGAAAGGCCTAACTGTAATCATCCCAAAACTCATTGAGGTGGTCAAGTTCTGAGTCAATAGGTGAGCGAGCATCAATGAGATCTAGAGGAGGTAATCTACTAGGGTCTGGACCACCATGTTAGAACAAAACGTGAACAACCTTTGCATAGAGTAGCAGCTCCTTATACCACTTATCGAGCCAATATTTCCCACATCTGGTGCCTTTAGCTTGAGGGTCTACCTCCTCCACCAAGAGCAGAGGGTCTGGATGAGGAACCTATCCATTTCTTCATGCAAACCGACTCGATGGATAGGGTAAATACAAAACTCCGTGATAGCCATGACATCCACCTTTACCAGATGGAGCAAGAGGCAATTAGAAATGAATGTCGTAAAAAGTTTAGAGTTGAATGTGGACCCGTGAGAGTCCTACATATAGGAATATCCTATCACACACTTAATGGCCTTGCCCTCAAGCATAGAATCGTAGAGAAACACTTCTTGAAGCTACCTATGGGAAATGGCTGAAGTAAAGGCCATTTCCCTTCTCTCCCACAAAAATTAATGAAAGGAAATCCCAGAAAACCCTTCCTTCGCCATCCCAACATGAAAAAATAGAGGTATCTTTGCTGAAATGAGCGGCTATAGGATCCACCTTTCGGCATGAAGAATGCGAACACATCTTAAGGTATTTGTCCATACATCAGCTACACTTTTGATGCCTCTCGCACTTCCCTAACCATGATGTATGTTTCTCTTCGATAAGTGCAATAGAGGCCCAAATATCTTAAATGAAGTTAAGGGTATCCTTGGTGAAGGATGCTTTGGGTTACCTAACTCTTTCTTGACATACTCATCAAATGGAATAATAAATTCATTGGCGGTTGTATATTCACCAATCGGTACTCCAAGCTTCTTAGTTTTCGATTTACGCTATCCCGTAATTTGTATGCTTGTTCCTCTTTCTCTTCCAGTGTCCTGTGATGGCCTAATTGATTTCCTCAAACCTGATTACCAAGTCCCTCGCCCATACATGTGACAAGTCTTTTAAGGGAGTTTCAAAAATATTCCTATCGATCAACTCTTGACGACGAGTGTTACTCATTTAATCTACTACTAGGCCTAAAGGTTCCCAATAGTCTCTTTCTTTCTCCAAGTCCTCTTTTAGTGCATGTGTCCTATTTTTTGTTCCCAACATGTAAATGAAGAGTTTGACCACTTCTTGGAGCACTAAATTCCCTTTTTCAGATATTGATTTGATCCATTCATTATTCACTTGCCCTTGCATTGTGAACTTGTGTGTCTTATTGATGGATTTTGGATTGAATCTACCGATAGGTGCAACTTCCTCAAAGTGATAATTTTTGTGGAATTAGGATCAACTAGATGTTGCACATAGAATGAAAGAGTTCACACCTACTCTTTTAGTTATCAATCTTCTTCTTATACTCCTTATTTCTTGCCACTATGTGAGTAGAAGATTAATGATACATGTATAAATACCCTTCATGCGTTTTCAAATCCCAGTTGAATTGTGCTCTTTTCGTAGTCGATCAGCGTCATCTCATTCATTGGCTAAATTAATTTGGGCCGAGCTAATTCAATGTGTTGATTAGCTATTTCCCATATAGAACTATGAGGTTGTATGTGTGACCTTCCTTTTTATTTTATTTTATTATTAATGAGAAAATAACTCGATACATCAACAAAGGGGCCACTTCACGCATAGTGCAGTGTCAAGGACAAGTAATTTCTTTCATCCAAGGAGCATCTTGTCGAACTCCGGCTCAATGATAGGTACACCAATCAATCCTTGTTTTGGAGGAGGAGGAAAATCTTGAATGAGAGAAGTATGGGTATCAACATAAGGTGATACTTCCTTTGTTGGCTCAAAGACTAGGTCTCAAAACATGTGTTCTTCATCCACCTGAGCCTTGGCTACTATATTTTCTTCTTACATTTTTGTGATCAAGTCTTCCTCTTACAAAGGTGATGCAAAGGATTCTTCTTCCACTCTAGATTTCTTTGGTTTCCTCTCGGAAGGAGAATTTTCTAGTTATTTTTCCTTCCTTTTCAAACTTGTCAGTGGATTGTTTAGAATTGGAATCTACCTCTCAGTAACTTTTGAATAAGACCGATGTGATCCTTGCTTCCGACTCGGAGGCATTCCTCGTGATTGGATGGTCATGGATCTCTTATTTTAAAACCGATTTATCATTCTCCTTATAACCTTCTTGGTCTGCTCCAATATATCCCCGATTCATGAACATACTAGTTGATTGGAGGTAAATGGGACATCTTGACCCCGCATACTCGGGATCATACCTTTACTGTCCCATCATCGTGTAAGATGTCTTCATACCATGAGAACTTGAATTTCTTCATCTTGCTTATCATTAACCTCATATGGTCCTTTTCAAATATTTCAAACTCATCAAGATAGTTGGCATAGTAGTCCTTGACTTGTGGTTCATGTTGTAATTTTGGGATGAAGAAAGATCCAGGATCTTCTTGGATGTGAAAATTAGGTATGGAAATGTATGAATACTAAGTCAAATGAGTGAAAGTGACCTCTAGATGAGATGCGTCATTTGAGATCTTACACGTGAATACCCTAAGAGATACAGGGAATGAAATCAACTTCTTCCTCCTACTCCTAATCTTGTGATTCACTTGGATGACCTATCTACAAATCTTAAACAATACAATTTAGTCACTAAGGTACTTAGGTAGACTTAGTTGTGCTTAGTTGAAGTCAACAACTCACAAATAGGAGAATGTCATGAATTATTTAAAAAAGGATCCATACTTATTGATGAAGGATGCCACTTGTGACAACATCCTAGCTTCTAGATCTCCTTCCAAGCTCCGGACTATGTGCATGATGAATGCATCGTTCACACTAGAAAAATGCCTATTACTTTCATCCATCACATATGTGAAAGTTTCTCAAACGCAGACACCTTGGCAACAATGTTTTACATGAGAGCCAATCCCTTGAATGATCTTGAGCTACCAAGGAGATAAAAAAGAAAGAATTCATGTGAAACCTCTTTATCATGGGTACTTGGAGTAGTTGTAAATGGATATTATCACTAATGATCTACCCCCACCAATCCTCTGCTTTCCTTTTTCATTTGTCAAAATGAAAAGGCCCATCCAGTCTTGAAAGTCCCTTGTGTTCACTTCACCCATAACCCTCTTGAGGTGAGTGATGACATCTCGAGTATCCTTCTTGAAATTCACACCTTGGAAAGTTCTTGGGCATTCTTGAGGGTTTCCTTCCCATTTTCAATCACGAACCAAATATAACCCCTTGCATGTATGCATCCATAATTTCCCAGTCATACAAGTCCCTATCCTTTTAGATAAAAACCATGTTGGGTGATGTTGGTATCTGTAGTGAAAGTGAAATGGTTCTAGGGATGATGGATGGTTCATGTTTCGGTCTCATAATGTTGAGAGCAAGCTAGAACCAACTCAGACTTTACATAGAGATTGGGTGACCCGTGGTAGTGAACAAACCACTTATGAATATTTGATCTTCAATCTTATTTTGGTCCTTGGTCGTCATGCGAGTTCTGAGGTCATTCAAGTCCATGTACAAGGCATCACTATCTTCTATCTCATATTTGCACATGAAAGGTTATGCCGGATTCTATCCCATCCACTTCTGCTTTATGTTTTCCCTTAGAAAAAGAAACTTACTATTTGTATTAAGAACAAAAATGTAACTCCCTCGATCCTCTGCACGAGTGTTGTGACCTTGAGTCCCCTTTCTCCCTGCGTTCCTTGCTCCTTCTGGATCAACTTTCTATTTTTAATAGGTGCTCATGAGACGACTTACTATTATTAGTAAGTGCCAAAATTGAATCAAATGCCCATTCTGATGATTTCTTAGATGTTATGCATCTTCAATGTCTCTGTCTCCTTTGTAGGTTATTCTGTTGATGGGTTTCCCAAAACAACAGCTTTCTATGCTGAAAAACCTGCTATTTTTAGAAAGTAGGCTTCGAAGGTTGGATTGACGTGCAAAAATGTTTTCGATATGGGTTTTTTCCCAATATCACCCCTCTAAAATTTTAGTTCTACCCGCTCAATTATCTAGGAGATTTTAAACTTTCAAATTTTGGACCTAGCAGACTTCTCGACGTGACAACCATTAATGGACCTCAAAATTGTAGGTCTAGTTTTCTCTTCCATTTGTAAAAAAATTATATATCTAATATGTGTTTTTCCTTTTGGTGCTTCACACAAAATTTTACTTCAAACAGACAACTAATTTGACGGGAAATCCAAATTTTTCTTTGTTTATCCGGAAATGAGATTTCTTCACTCTGAATGCTCTATTGCACGAGAGGAGAGTTTGAAGGTATGTTTTTATGGTCTTAGAAAGAGGAAAAAATAGAAAAAAAAATTCGTTGATTCATTAACTTCTTTGAAATATTTATTCGAATCTCCATTTCATGGCAACAAAGTTTTCCAATGTCTTCTTCCCTTCGTTCTTCATTTCTCCTTCTTATCTTGATGAAAAATTCTTCTGAGACCTACACATCACCATGGGAAAGGTTTTTCATTAATTTGGTTGATCTGGTATGAGTATTTTCAATGGAGGAATGATGGTATAAGATTGCAAAGGAAGTATGGGGGATGGTTGTGCACATGAGTGTAAGAAGTTAGAAGCGAGAAACAGCTTAGATATTTAAAGATTTAAAAAAATGAGAGAGGTTTGGTCGCATTTTCATGTCCTTGATGTTCCACACCTCATAAGGGATTTGAGTAACATCAATTTCCATGGTGCTCAAGGATACGACACATGGCATTAATCGGCACAGCTGGGAGTGAGTGCTCCAAAAATCAGCTTTAAAGTAACGAGCGGTTGGATGCGGGTCACGTGGGTGACCAAAAGTCTCTCCTAAGAGGCTAGGTGCATTTTTCAAGGTCTGATATCCCTGACCTATGAGGGGTGTGAGGGACATCAAATTCCATGGCGGTCCTGGAGCTGACACATGGCATTGATCCGACGATATGGAATTTGAGCTCCAAACCGCACTCGGGGCTGAATCGACATTGTTGATGGTCATATGGGGTTCCAGAGGTCACATGGGGGCTAGGCACATTTTTCCAAGGTTGATTTACCTAACCCTCAGGGATTTCGGGGACATAATATCCCTCCAGGATCTTGGATTTAACACGTGTCCTCCCAAAATTTGGCTAAGTCCTAAACTTTCTCCAAGAGGACAACTTGCGATGAGGATAACTTGAGCTCCCGATGGACGGGTTTGGAAAATTTTTATATGATCCTAACTAAAAATGGCATTTTGAATCCAATGGTGGGGTGTCATGTCTTGATTCTTCCATTTTATCCATGAAAAAGTGGAGTTTTGATTTGGTACTCCACTTGTGCTTGAGAAAAACTACCTACAGACCTAATGCACCTAAGTGTTGTGAAGAATATGATTTCACCATCATGTAGGGATTAGAATTATATTTTTGAATATGTTTTGTTTTTCTCCCGCATCCATCCGTAGCTCTTGGAATCACCTTTCAAAGCTTAGTGGTTGTTTTGGCCTCATGCACCCACCAAGCCTATGAACCCTAACTTTGGTAAAATTGCCCCAACTTCTTTGAATCTTTCCAAAATAATCCAATCATTTCCATGATGTCCCAAGATATTTGAATCACTTCCACATCCACTTAGGCTCTTCTTTTTTATTCCATGGGGTCACCCTAGCCCTAGGAAGGCCAATGATAACCTTGCAAATGAACTCCTAAAATCACCTAAGGGGGAATGAATGGAGTATTCTAAATCACCTAGGGGGATGAGATAACATTAATCGAGAGGTCACTTGGGCTGACTAGACAGACCTGAGGTGTCTTGGAATGATTGGACTTGAAAAAATTAACACTGGGGTATAGTTCTCATCCTTAGAAATTGTTAATTTCCTTGTTGCACATTTGTATGATAACAGTTGGCTCTAGATTGGGGATGTCACATGGAATGAGTGTAGCGAACACATGACATGAGGAATCCAAAATCTCAATTTCAGACCATATGATTGATGACTATTACATTATGCATTAGGCCTTGCAGAGTCATGTACAATTTACGAGAGAGAAGGAATGGAAGAAGGAAACAACACACACATAAAAGGATGGGAAGGAAACACACCACACACAACAAAAGAGGAATCACACCTAGTAATCACCTATGGTACAAGATGGGGACAACCCGCTTTCACCGATGATACAATTTTAGGTATTTCCCATTGCGAAGCAATTCTAGCAATGTTCCATCCAAATATGAGAGTAGGAGAACATTCTCGATGCAAGCTTCATGAACCTAGAATGGACCGAGCCATAAAAAATAAAACTTTCCATGGCTTCCTTTTAGTTCCCTTCTCTTGCTTTGTCCTTCTTGTAAAAAATTCTTTTTATTTTAAATTGGTGCTCTTTAATATGGTCTACCACTCGTAGTCTATTTTCTTCTAGCTTCTCAAGAAAGAGGATTTTGTCAATGGAATCCTTGTATTTTCCATCTTCTATTCCTTGTAGCAAATTGAGAGCTGACATCTCAAAAATGATGGGAATTTCCACTTTGAATCCATACAGTAGTTGGAATGGTGATATACCTATTTCCTTTTTGGGTGTGATCTTGTCCACCCACAATGCATCATACAACTTTTTGTGCCAATTCCTTTGGTTTTCGTCTATGAGTTTGTAGACGATGGTCATAATGTTCTTATTTCTTGATTGACCTATCCATTCCCTATGGATATTAGTTTGATGAATGAGATAAGGAGATTTTGTAGCCATAGAAAAACTCAATCAACTCCCTTGAAGATAAATAGGTAGCATTGTCTGCTATAATTTTATATGCCACTCTGAAATGTACTATAATATTCTCCTTGATGAAGTTACATATTATTTTGGTGTTGGCTTGCTTGGCCATAATAGCTTACACCCATTTTGTGAAGTAGTTTTTTGCGGTGAGAACATAGGTTTGTCCCACGCTTGAGTGAGGATTCAAAACACTAATGAAATCTAGTCCCCACTACCGGAATAGCTCTTAAATAACAAAAGGCTGGAGCGGTAGTGCACCAAGTTGTGGTATCCCAATGAATTGTTGGCATGCTTCACACTTATAAACCCACTTATGATTGTCTACAAAGATTGTGGGCCAATAATACCTTCCTCAGAGGATCTTGTGTGCAGTGACCATTGCTGAAAAATGTACACCACATGCTTGGTCATGGTATGCTTTAAGAAACTTTTATTTTTGGTCTTTATCTACACACCTGAGGAAGCATCCATCCAAACTTCTCTTGTAAAGTGCGTGATTCTAGATTACAAAATTTTTAACCTTTAGATTGAGTGTTCTCCTTTTTTTGTAATCAAGTTGAGGAGGGAATTATCCATAAGTTAAGTAATATGTGATATCAGCATACCAATCATCAGTAGTGGTTACAAATAGAACCCGTGGATTGTTTTTGGAGCAAGTTGAGAAAGCACAATTTTCTTCACTATGTTGAGCTTTGAGTGTTTCATCTTTAGCAATCAACCTACAAAATCCATTTCCCCTTACCGGGTTGGAGGGTCAAATCTCCAATTCATATTCTTGAGTATTTATAATCCAATTTCCTCTTTTAGGTTTGGGACCTTGTTGTGTCAAGATGGACTTGATTTCACTGTCGGGTACCATAACCATCATATGAGAGTTGAAGATTTAAAATTTGAAAATTTTTACATCCTTGACCACTACATAAGCATGCTTCTCCAATTGGCTATATTTTATTTCATGATTTTTCAATATAAAACTCATGAAAGCAATAGGTTCTTCCATGCCTTCATCACTCTTCTGAACAAGAATGACAAAGAGGGTATGTTCTGATGCATAACAATACATGATGAATTATTTGTTAAAATATGGAGACACAAGAGTCGATCCTCGCAATGGATTTTTGATGTCTTCAAACATTTCCTTTGCTTCATTGTTCCATTTGAAGTTTACATGTCATTTCATCATGGTGGTGATGTGCTTTGTCAATTCAGCAAACTCAAGAATAAAACGCACGAAGAAAATTCACCTTTACGAAGAAGGAATAAACTCTTTTCTTGCTTGTGGAAAAAGATAGTTCTTGAATGGATTGTAATCTCTTGGGATCAATATGTGCACCATGTTTATTCACAATGTGCTCCAAGAACTTGCCTTTCGTAACCCAAAAATGCACTTTTTGGGTTTAGTGATATGTCATGTTTTCTACACTTAAGTACCCATTCTAAATAATGGATGTGATATCCCCTCATCTTTGAAAACACCGTGAGATCATCAAGATATATGAAAATTCCATGTTTTAAATCTTCGAATGCAAAATAAATCGCCCTTTGAAATTTAGCTCCCACATTGATCGTGCCAAAAGGCATTCTATTGTAGGAAAAAGTGCCCCAATGCGTTGTGAAGGTTGTCCTAGTGCGATCCTCTTCTACCACTTTGATTTTATTATACCCTGAGAGTCCATCAAGCAATGAAATAATTTCAGATCTAGTGACTGCTTGCAAAATGTGGTCTATGATAGGGAGAGGATAATATTCCTTCATGATGCCTAATTCAGGTTGTAGAAATCTACACATATTCTTATTTCACCATTCCTCTTCCACATCGGCATGATGTTGGCCACCCATGTTGATACACAAGTGAAAATTGCTCATGAGAAACTTGGAGCTTCATCATCATCATCATCTTCATCATCAACGTACTCAATTAGGTCGTTATACATATCACCATAAACTTCCTCATCCTCAAGGTAGTTGTCATCGTCACCCACATCTTCTTCTTCAGTTCTTCAAAATTCACTTCCTCCTCTCGGTTCTTCAATGTCACATACAACATTGTCTAGTGGTGCTTTGAGAGTGAGTTGGCGAGGAGGTGGAGCAATCCTTGGTCTATTGGGAGGATTTGGTTTCCTTGGAGTATTCCACATTGTGATCTGGGAGAGATGCTTCTTCAAGGCAACCAAGTCATTTGCCATTTTTTGGAACATTGGGTCCGTGGTGATGAAGCTTGAATTTTGGCCTTTTTGTTTTCCATTTGGGCCTTTCACTTTACCAGACAAGATTAGATCATCATCGGTTTCTATCACATGGTCCTGAGCTTCCCTCAATGTTCTTGGTTAGGTTCTTCTAAGGAAGAAACCTACTTCTGATAGTAAGGCACTGATGAAGAATCTCTTCAAATTATTTTTAGGAGGCACCACATCTTTAGGAATTATTCTTATCACTCTGTTATATCTTGCAACAAAGTCTCTCATTGATTCGAGTTTTCTTTCTTCATTTGTACCAATTGGACCAAGAGATCCTAACAATATTTTGTGGTCTTGAACCTATGTTTGAATGCACTTCTTATAACTTCCCAAGAGGGTGATAGACCTCGGGGTAACATATAGAACCATTCAATAGCTTTTTCTTGGAGTAACTCGACAAAGATCCGAATGACACATCTTCATCCTCAATACATAATACATAAAGCAAGCGGTGATAAATGTTGCTACATTTTCTTCAGGGGAGTTGAGAACCATCCCCTCTAAACTTTGGAAAAAAATCTTGAGCCTCTTGGTAGCTTATGAAGTGGTTGAGCAAGGGCGAGTGGGCCGATGTTTCCACCTAATGGTACATTAGTTATATGGACCTCACAATCATGATCCCCCATTTTGTTTTTATTTCTAGCTTCCAACCTTGCTAAGATTGTGGCTTCGTTTTTGCTCTTGTGTCCGCCTTGGCTTAGAGTCTTTTAATTTCTACAAGGTGAGCTCTTATTTCTTCTTCCGCTCTTGCTTCTCTTTCTCTAGCTTCTTCTTCAATCTCCACGTCAGTGAAATATTTAAGGTTCTTGTTAATGTATGGAAATTCACCTTCCAAAGGATTGAAAATACTTAGGTTCCCAACGTGACCAATTTCTTGACGAAAGAGATACCTCTAAATTCTCGAGTAGATCTTGTCTTCTTTGAAGATCTTAAAAAGTGGGGTCAATTTGTCCTCCCTGTCTCTATTATTAGGTGTATCTTCTATCCACCACTTGGAAATATATGCTCTTATTTGCGGTCCCGGAATTTTTCTTTTCCTTTTCAATTTAGGAGCGCGTTCCTCTTCAAGTTTGAGAATTCTTGTGGCGATGAAGTAGTGGTTGAAAATTCTCCTATTATGCCAAATATCTTCTCTCAAATTTGAAGCAATATCCTCTTAGATGTGGAAGAGTAATTTTGGTCTTTCAATAGGAGGATTTCTTAGAATATCCATAGTTTATAGACATGAGGCTTCGATAGATATTCAAATTCCAAAAAAATCTTTTTTTCATTTTTTCATTTTTGAATTTTTTTGTATTTTTCTAAACTTTTGGTCATAGTCAAGTGCAAATGTTGCTATATCTACCCCACAGTGGGCACCAAAATTTTTGGTGAGAAAATTTGTCGTGATAAATTGGTGGTGATCGTACTCAATACTCTAGGAGTCTAAGTCTCTCTACGTAACCGGTGCAACTGTCATATGTGCATGCCCGAGTAAAAGGAGTTTTCTCTTGTGGCCTTTCGACCATGGATCCAATAGGGGCACTCCACTAACCTCATGGAAAATCTTGCATATACCCGCAAAGAGTAATTTTCTAGGAGAGTGGGAAAGGGAGTGAGAAAGTAAGAAAAGAGAAACTAATGTTGTAAGTAGAAAATCAAAGACTTGCATACATAAACCATACACTTCATTACATGCAGGTTGAATTTGGAAGAAAACAAATATTCATAACAACAACAAGACTAGATAGAGTTTAATGAACACAAAGTAACACTAAACCCCTCGGTCACCAAAAAAGGCTAAAATTCCTTCTTCCTTTATTTAATTTCAAGAAAAAATTGTACATATCATAGAAATGGAAGACATTTTGAGTAGGGAAAATAGAATAAATTTTCTATCTCTTTACTCTCTTCACAAGGATATATCTTTCTTGAATTCACAAAAACAGCTCCAATATCTAAGATGTTTAAGAAGTTCTCTAAGAAGAAGCTCAAATGAGGAGCTAGTTACAATTTATAGAAGAGAGTGTAACTCTTCATCTTCCCGGTGAATTTTCAAATGCTTTAAATTGACTTTAGACTATTCATATTCCACTTAAATATTTAAGTGCCTTTTATAAAATCAAGGTGACTTAAAGTTATATTAAAAAGTTTAAACCTCAATTTAAAATTATAAGATTAATGAAAGAGAGTGTTGGGTGAGAAGAGAGAGAGAGAAGAAAAAGACGAAGAAGAAGAATCACACGGAAGAATGAGATGTTGCAGTGGATTCGATCTCACTTCTTGATTGGTATACACTTCATGCTCCTACGAAGGCCTCTATTCTTCCAAGCCCTTTGTTGAGATGAGTGGTTATAGGTTCCACCTTGTCGGCATGAGGAATGCAAACACAACTCAAGGTATCTGTCCATCCATCAGCTACACTATTGATGTCTTTGCACTTCCCGAACCATGATGCATGTTTCTCTGCAATAAGTACAATAGAGGCCCGAATATCTGAGAGGAAGTCGAGGGTATCCTTGGTGAAGGATGATGGGTTGCCTACCTCTTTCTTGATGTACTCATCAAATGTACCAATCAATTCATCGGAAGTTGTATCTTCACCCATTGTAGGTACTCCAAGCTTCTAAGTTTTTTTATTTATGTTATCCTGAAATTTGTATGCTTGCTCCTATTTTTCCTCTAACTCTGTGATGGCCCGATTGATTTCCTCAAACCTGATTTCCAAGGCCCTCGCCCATACACGTGACAAGTCTTCTAAAGGAGTTTCAAAAGTATTCATGTCGATTAACTCTTGGCGATGAGTGATACTCATTTAACCTATTACCGGGCCCCAAGGTTCCCAATAGTCTCTTTCTTTCTTCAATTCCTCCTTGAGTGACCGTGTCCTATTTAATATTCCACACATGTAAGTGAAGAGTTTCATTTTTAGAAATTGAGTTGATCCATTCATTATTCGCTTGCCCTTGCATTGTTAACTCGTGTGTCTTCCCGATGGATTTTGGGTTAAAGCTACTGATGGGTACAACTTCCTCAATGGGAATTTTCATGGCATTAGGATCAACTAGATGTTGCACATAGAATGAAAGAGTTTGCACCTGCTCTTTTAGTTCATCAATATTCTTATTATACTCCTTATTCCTTTCCACCATGCAAGCGAAGATTGTTGATACATGTGTAAATCCCCTTCATGAGTTTTCGATCCCAGTTAAATTGTGTTCATTTCATAGTCAGTTGGTGTCATCTCATCCACTGGCTTGATTACTTTGGGTCGAGCTACTTCAATGTATTGATTACCCATTTCCCCACTGTAGAACCATGAGGCTATATGTGTGAGCTTCCTTGATCTTTTTTCTTTGGCCAATGAGACAATTGTTGATAGATTAGGGTGCCCACTTGCTGCATAGTGTGGGTGTCAAGGAAAGTAATTTCTTGCATCCAAGGGAACATATTGTCGAATCTACCTCAATGATAGGTGCACCAATCAGTCCTTATTCTAGAGGAGGAGGAAAATATTGAATGAGAGAGGTATGGGTATCAACATGAGGTGAGACTTCCTATGTTGGCTCAAAGACTAGGTTTCAAACCATGTGTTCTTCATCCACTTGACCCTCGGCTACTAGATTTCCTTCTTGCATTTCTATGATCAAGTCTTCCTCTTGTAGTGATGCAAAGGAGTCCTCTTCAACTCTAGATTTATTTGGTTTCCTCTCGCGAGGAGAAGCTTCTAGTTCTTTGGCCTTCCTTTTCAAACTTGCTCCAAAGTGTTTAGAACTAGAATCTACCTTTATAACTTTTGAAGAAGACTGATGTGAGGCTTGCTTCTGACTTGGAGGCATTCCTCATGACTGGATGGTCATGGCTCTCTTCTTTTGAAACCAATTTCTTATTCTCCTTACCACCTTCTTGATCCACTCCAATATATCCCCGATTCATGAACATAACATTTGATTGGGGGTAAAGGGGACATGTTGACCGTTGCATACTTAGGATCATACCTTTCTATCCCATCATCATGTAAGATGTCTTCATACCATGAGAACTTGAATTTATTCATGTCGCTGATTATCATCATCATATGGTTCATTTCACGTACTTCAAACTCATTAGCACAATTGGCCTAGTAGTCCTTGACTTGTGGCTCATGTTACAATTCGGGGATGAAGAAAGATCCATGTTCTTCTCGAATGTCAAAATTAGGTTTGACAATGTATGAATGCAAATTCAAATGAGTGAAAGTGACCTCCAGATGAGATGTGTCATTTGAGATCTTGCACGTGAATACCCTGAGAGATATAGGGATTGAAATCAAATTCTTCCTCATGCTCCTAAGCTTGTGATTCACTCGGGTGACCTATCTATAGAGCTCAAACAATACAATTTGGTCACTAAGGTACTTAGGTAGCGTTAGTGGTGCTTGGTCAAAGCCAAGAAATTGTAAATAGGAGAATGTGGGGAATTGTATGAAAAAGGATCCATACTTCCTAATCAAAGACGTCGCTTGTGATGACATCCTAGCTTGCAGATATCCTTCTAATCTCCAGTCTATGTACATGGTGAATGCATCATTCACATGAGAAAATGCCTATGGTTTTCCTCCATCACCAGATATGGAATTTTATCGAATGCAGGCACCTTGGTAGCAATGTTTTGCGTGATATCCAATCCCTTGAATGATCTTGAGCTAGCAAGGTGATAGACCAAGTAAGAAGTCATGTGGAAATTCTTTGTCATGGTTACTTGAAGCAGTTGCAAAAGGAGATTATCATTGATGATTTTCCCCCAGTCAATCCTTTGCTTTCCTTCTGTCACCATCAAGATGAAAATTCCCATCTAGTCTTGAAAGTCCCTTATGTTTGCTTCACCCATAACCATGCTGAGGAGAGTGATGGCATCTAAGTATCCTTCTTGAAATTCACACCTTGGAAGGTTCTTGGGATTTCTTGAGGGTTTATTCCCCATTTTCAACCATGAACCAAGCATAACCCCTTACACGTATGTATCCATTATTTCCCAATCGTGCAAGGCCCTATCCTTTGAGATGACGACCATGTTGGGTGATGTTGGTATCTGCAGTGAAAGTGAAATGGTTCTAGGGCTAATGACTATCATTGTTGTACCATTTTTGGCTCGAATGGTTCATGTTTTGGGCTCATAATGTTGAGAGCAGGATAGGACCAACTCAAGACTTTGCATAGAGACTAGGTGTCTCGTGGTAGTGAACAAGCCACTTGTGAATATTTGATCTTCAATCTTCTTTTGGTCCTTGGCTGTCATGCGAGTTTTGAGGTCATTCAGGTCCATGTACAAGACATCACTATCTTTTATCTCATATTCACACATGAAGGGTTGTACAAGATTCTGTCCCATCCACTTTTGCTTCTTGTTTTCCATTAGAAAAAATAAACTTACTATTTTTAGTAATTACGAAAAAAAAATCCCTCGATCCTCTGCTTGAGTGTTTTGACCTTGATTCCCCTTTCTCCCTATTTTCCTCACTCCTTCCGGATCAAATTTTTATTTTTATCGATGCTCGTGAGACCACTTAGTTTTTTTAATAAGTGCCAAAATTGGACCAAATGCCCATTCTAATGATTTCTCGATTCTTATGCATCTTGAATGTCTCCGTCTCCTTCGCAAGTTCTTCTGTTGATGGCTTTCCCAAAATAGCAGTTTCCTATGCGAAAGACTTGAAATTTTTAGAAATTGGGCTTCGGAGGTCAGGGTTGACATGCAATAAAGTTTTTTGATATGGGGTTTTGACCACTATCGCTCCTTTGAAATTTTAGCTCTACGTGCTCAATCGTCCGGAGATTTTAAACTTTCAAATTTCAGACCTAGCAAGCTTCTCGACGTGGCAATAAATGGACCTCAAAATTACAAGTTTGGTTTTCTCCTCCATTTGTGAAAAAAATTACATATCTGATATGGTTTTTTCCTTCCGGTGCTACATGTGAAATTTTACTTCAATGGACAACATGTTTGTTTGGGAATCCAATTTTTCTTTGTTTAATGTTTGGAAATGATATTTCTTGACTCATGAATGCTTTGTTGTGCGAGAAGATATTTTTAAGGTATGTTTATTATGGTCTTGGAAAAAGGAACGAATAGAAAAGAAATGGTTCATTGATTCATGCGCTGGTTTGAAAGAGTTTTTCGAATCTCCGTTTCACAATAACGAATATTTCCATTGTCTTCTTCCCTTTGTTCTTCGTTTCTCCTTCTTATCTTGATGAAATATCATTCGAGACCTAGACATCACCATGGGAAATGTGTTTTAGTACTTGGGTTGGGCTGGTTTGAGTATTTTCAATGGTAGAGTCATGGTAGAAGATTGCGAGGAAGTATGGAGGGATGGTTGTGTACAGGAGTGTAAGAAGTTAGAAGTGGGAAAGGTGATAGCTATTTAAAGATTTAAAAAATGATGAGAGAGGGTTGAGAAAATTTTCATGTCCCTAACGTCCCTCACCTCATAAGGTATTGTTATCCAAAATTCACCCCGTGGTAAATTTTGATAACATGCATCGAATATTCAAGTCCTGGCAAGTAGATTGACTCAAGGAAAAAATCATGTTTCGGGTCCCCTCAGCTTCTTTCTAACTCTCCTGTCCAAGAAGAAATCCCAACAGGTTGATAAAATGGGAGAGATGCAAAACATATGGTTACAGGATTGTTTTAAGGCATTTTAGGTTTACAGGCTTGGGGCAGAAAAATCATGAAAATAGGCTAAGTCCTGGTCCAGGCGGCCCTTGCGATAGTTGGGACGTCGGGGCGCAAATCGACCGAAAGGCCGCTAGGCGGTCCACGCAGCACAGGGACATCTGGGCCAAGGGACGCGCGGGGCGCGAAAGGGCCAACCGGCCGAAGGTGAAAATTGACTAATCACAGCTGTTGTGCGATACGAAGGGACATCTGGGTCGTAAGTACGCGTGTAGGGCGCGAAACCGTCCCAAATCGGCCAAAACAGGGAACTTTCATCCGGAGAGTTGGGACAAAGGGACGCGTGGGACGCGAAAGCCGAAAGAGCCGAGAGCCAATGGAAATGTGCCACGTGTCTTCACCACAAAGAGGGACAAGGAAGCCCGAATAGGGCGGATCGGAGAAATTTGTCCTAGACGGTTTGGGACATCCGGGCCAAAAATACGCGAAGGACGCGAAGACTGGAAAAGCCACCGACGAATCAAAATGTGACGCGTGTCACAAAGGGACTCGCAGAGCTCGGGAGGACTTAGAAAATTTAGAAAAAGTCTGGGCCCAAAAAATTAAAAGGCAAGGATGACCCCGCGCCCGTCCTCCAACCCGAGATCATGCCACGTGTCCCAAATGGCAGGGCGCGGGAAAAAATGAGAATTTTTCCAAAGTATGAAAAAGGTCGAAATTTCAAAGGAAATCCCACGGAAAGGTGGAGGAGAGAGAATTACTCGTCCAATCAACGCGTGACACGTGTCATCCAGTGGCGAGCGCGGGAAAAATTTCAAAATCCGTTTTGGGGGTTTTTTGCCGTAAATCTTCGGGATCGCCATATCTTTTGATCCGTAGCTCGGATTTGCACGTTCTTTATATCATTGGAAAGCTTATGAAATTCTCTACATGATTCTGGGGTTGATCTTGCATTTTTTTCAGTTTAGAGGAAGAAAATAGAAAACATATCTGACGTGTGATAATAGACAAAAGTGACGTTTCAAATGACCACTTTAATACAATGCAGACGACTCACCGTTTCGCTAGATAGTCCACCATTTTTTCCAGGGTTCTCACCTACCGCCACAATGAAATGAGTTAAATGCAACCCGTAAGTGGTTGTGGTAGATTCGAGTTTCCTCTCTCTTCCCTCTCTCTTTCTTCCTATAAATTGTAAGGAGGGGCTTCTTTCTAGGGGTGGTTGTTCATCTTTCTGCTCTACCCTCCCTTCTTTTCTTCTCCAGGGTTGAAAATGGAGTTTGAACCTCCTCCCCGCTCTGTAATGGCATTTTTGCCTTTTACTATTGAAATGATGTTCTGTGCAAACTTCTGGAGCAACAAAAAAATGTGTTTTGTGATGCATCTGTCCATCCTTGCTCGTTTTTGCTTGTTTTCTTCTTGCCTCTCTTCATTGCAGGTATTTGTGCATGTTCTAATGTTCATTATAGGTATGGAGCTGTGTTCATGGAGTTTTGGGACATTTTCTGTGTGAAATCTATCCTTGGGTTTGTGATGCATCTGTCCATCCTTCCCATTGCTCACCTCTCTTTGTTCCATGGCAGTTTTGATAGATGTTCAACATTCTCCTTCTCTGGTGTATCACCGTTTTAGTGTAGGCCTGTTTTTCCCCTTTTTCTCTCTTTCTCTGTCTCCTTGGCATGGTTAGATTAGGATTAGATTAGCTTTCCTGCACTGGAATAGCTTGTGGCAGGTAGTTTAGGAGCAGGAACCAGCCTTCTCTGGAGATTCCTCTCTCATTTTACAAGTCCCACACTTGTAGAGAGGTTTCAATGTTGTGCAATCACACTGGATGCTAGAGTGATCAACCTAGAAATCTGATCGGTCCGGGGTGTTGTGTTTTGCAACAATAGTTTTGGCATGCCAGGTGGGACCTTAGAGGTCTTCCACTTCATCTTTTGCAGGTTGGTGTGTTCCTGTGAAGATTTCAGCTTTTGGAGGCACTTACAAACACATTTGGTGAAACCGTCTCGATCAAAGCAACCCATTTCTAAAGTTGCAGATCTATTTTTCATCCATTCCAATCCATCCCTTTCATTCTTTCCATTCCATGAAGTTGTGCAATCATGACTTCATTTCCATCATGGAACTCGCATTTACAACAACAAAGATATTCCACCTCCAACATGTTTTACAACTCTTTCGATCAGCATTTTAAACAAATTCAAGATCAAGTATGCATACCCATATGAGCAGCAAGCAAAAGTCGGTTTGGATATGAAGCACATCAAGAGTAAGGGTATGCTGGTTATGAAGACAATCGATGCAAGATGTTGGTCTGTTGGAGAAAATCCAAAAGATGGAGGTAAAGATGGTGCGAGTCAGAAGCAACACTCAAATGAGAGCTTTTGGTTGCAGGACTCCTTGTCCATGGGGAGGCCCTTTTCCAAGACACTTCAGCCCTCAGGAGAAGCTGGACTTCATAATAAACACGCTGCCATTTCTTGCAAAGTGGATTGAAGAAATAGAGGTGTATGAGAGGAGTATTCAGCAACCTTGTCAACGGGTAGGCACGCCATCTCATGCCTTTCTTTTTCCTCTTTCCCAATCTGTTTTATCTCAGCAGTGTCAAGTTTTAAACTCCCCATCTACTGTCCCAAATGTTGATCCCATGTCTCCACCTCTCAGTCTTCCACCACACCTCAATTCTTCTTTCCTTTTCCCTTCCAAACAGTCATCCCCTCCACAAGAGCTAACAGAAATACCCCCTCCTCCAAAGAAACAAGAGTTTCTACCTCCACCACCACAAAAATTACCAAGCCAATTGAGTTACAACCCATCCCTCCTCTTGCATTCCCAATTCCATGTGGGGAAGAAGAAATTGCAAAAATCAGTCATCAAGGATAGCAAGAGGAAGAGCCAAGAAAAGAAGAAATGATTAAGAGCTTAGTAAGTTTGGCTCTTAAATTTGGAATTGAGAAGATCCCCCTGATGGTTAAACCTACAGAAGAGGTTGGAGTTGGAGAACAAATGGTGGTCAGGACTGATTTTGTGGCAGCAGAAGAAGAGCAAAAAGAAGAAGCAAATCAACAATCACTTTGCTCGTAAAGTAGTGTCCATGTTGGCACTCTATTTGAAGGGAATGTTGATTCAATTCAAGTTGCACAATCAGCCATAAAGGAAGAAAGCTCGAGAAGAAGATCTTGCAGTCCCAACTTGTCCTCTAGAGCAGCAGATTGAAGAGTTTTACTTGAAAAACTTCATGCTGGAGGAAGAGTTCAATCAAGAGCAAGATTGTCTTCAAACTTTTGAAGAAGGAGAAGCTGCTCCAAATCCAAAAGAAGAGGATCACATCCCAACTGTGGAGGAGAAAAGTGCAAATCCAAGGGCTTTGAGCACCAAATAGGCTACAGGATAACCTTCATTTCTTCTTTCTACTTCACCTCTCTCAAGTTCTAAGATCAAGAGGAGTTTGATCTCTCAAACTCAAGGTTGGAGGGTGAAAGAAACCATGGTGATCAAGTTTCAGATCAAGAGGACACCATGGAGAAAGTCGAACATTTGCAGCAGGAAAGTCATGAGGTAGTTTATCTGTTAGATTTGGAAGACTGTTTTGATGGAGAAGAGCCGGTTGAGTTTCCACCATTCTCTCTTTCATCATCCACATTCCAAACAATTGAGTCTGTTGTCATGAAGGAGAACATTCATTTGCAGCAACCTGCATCTTATAGCAGCTCTTTGGAATCAAGATTGGAAGATTTTAATCTTTCATGTTCTTCACTGGAGGAAGAGAAAGGACAGAGGAATTTCACCATTTCTTCCACACCATCCATTCAAGAAGGTCTACAAGAAGACTCCATTTTTGGAGTTGAAAATCAAAGCTATGGGCATATCAAACGGATCAAACCTTGCCCAATCAGGTATCTGGCTTCATTGGAGCCAAAGGAGAAGTCACAACCACCATGCTTGCTTCTGAGCATGAGGGTGAGCTAAAAAGTACCAACGATCAGCTATCATACCTCTTCAATCCAAATGCAGAACAACTAAAAGAGGTATTGAATTTGTTTTCAGCTGACACCTTGATGATTTGGGTGGAAGACCAACTTCTTGTTGATTTTCCACTCATCCTAACAGCCATGATCAGCTCCAAATCAATTGCATGGCTACCACTTTTGAGAAAGGGAAGCTATTTCTCACAACCAATTGCAGGGTTTGTTTACCTTGCCTTTGCTCCCGGTTAGAATAGAGTAGGTAGGTTTGCTTTCAGTAGAAGAAGTGCTTGTGCACACTCTGCATGTTTCATTTGGAGCATGTATGATTTTCAGTTTTGCACATAGTTTTTGTGGTGCTGGTTTTGCTTTTGCACACCCATTTCAGTGGCATTTTGGTGAGAACGACTCCATTTTAGTGGGTTTCAAGTGGCTCGAGAGGGAGGTTTTCAAAGTTCGATCACCAGTAGGTTACAACTCATGACTCCATGCCCAATGGATGCTTGAGCAACCGGTAACTTCATCTAACAGGGCAGATGACCCCGTTAAGTCACCAAAAATGTTATCCAAAATTCACCCCCTAGGGTAAATTTTGATAACATGCATCAGAATATTCAAGTCCTGTGCAAGTAAATTGACTCAAGGCAAAAAATCATGTTTCGGGGTCCCTCGACTTCTTTTTAACTCTCCTATCCAAGAAGAAATCCCAATAAGTTGATAAAATGGGAGAGATGCAAAAAATATGGTTACAAGATTGTTCTAAGGCATTTCGGGTTTGCGGGCTTGGGGTAGAAAAAATCATGAAAATAGGCTAAGTCCTGGTCCAGCGGCCCTTGCGATAGTTGGGACGTCGGGCGCAAATCGACCGAAGGCCGCTAGCGGTCCACGCAGCACGTGGACATCTCAAGCTGGGGACGCGCGAGACGCGAAAGGGCCAACCAGCCGAAGGTGAAAATTGACTAACTATTGTGCGAGACGGTAAGGGACATCTGGGTCGTAAGTACGCGGAGGACGCGAACCGGCCCAAATCGGCCAAAACAGGGAACTTTCATCCGGGACAGTTGGGACAAAGGGACGCGTGGGACGCGGAAAGCCGAAAGAGCCGAGAGCCAATGGAAATGTACCACGTGTCTTCACCGCAAAGAGGGATAGGGAAGCCCGAATCGGGTGGATCGGAGAAATTTGTCCCATATGGTTTGGGACATCCGGGCCAAAAATACGCGAAGGACGCGAAGACCCGGAAAAGCCGGCCGACGAATCGTAATGTGACGCATGTCACAAAGGGAGTGCGGAGCTCGGGAGAGGACTTAGAAAATTTAGCAAAATTCTGGGCCCAAAAATTAAAAGGCAAGGATGACCCCGCGCCCCATCCTCCAACCGATCGCACCACGTGTCCCAAATGGCGGGGCGCGGGGAAAAAATGAGAATTTTTCCAAAGTATGAAAAAGGTCGAAATTTCAAAGGAAAGCCCGCAGAAAGGTGGAGGAGAGAGAATTACTCATCTAATCAATGCGTGACACGTTTCATCTAGGTGGCGAGCACGGAAAATTTTCAAAATCCGTTTTGGGGGTTTTTGCCCTAAATCTTCGACGCCATATATTTTGATCCAGAGCTCGGATTTACATGTTCTTTATATCATTGAAAAGCTTATGAAATTCTCTACATGATTCTCGGGGTCGATCTTGCATTTGGTTCAGTTTGGAGGGATAAAAATCAAAACGTCTCGACACATGATAATAGACGAAGTGACATTTCAAATGACCAAATTAATACAATGACAACTCGCCATTTTTGCTAGACACCCACCATTTTTCCAGGGTTCTCACCTTCCGCCATAATGAAATCGCTTAAATGTAACCCGAATGGTTGTGGTAGATTCAAATTTCCTCTCTCTTCCCTTTCTCATTCTTCCTATAAATTTTAAGGAGGGGCTTCTTTCTAGGGGTGGTTGTTCATCTTTCTACTCGCCTCCCTTATTTTCTTCTCCAGGGTTGAAAATGGAGTTTGAACCTCCTCCCCGCTCTGTAATGGTATTTTTGCCTTTTACTATTGAAATGATGTTCTGTGCAAACTTCTGGAGCAACAAAAACGTGTTTTGTGATGCATCTGTCCATCCTTGCTCGTTTTTTGCTTGTTTTCTTCTCGCCTCTCTTCATTGCAGGTCTTTGTTCATGTTCTAAATGTTCATTATAGGTCTGGAGCTGTGTTCATGGAGTTTTGGGACATTTTCTGTGTGAAATCTATCCTTGGGTTTGTGATGCATCTGTCCATCCTTCCCATTGCTCACCTCTCTTTGTTCCATGGCAGTTTTGATAGATGTTCAACATTTTCCTTCTCTGGTGTATCACCGTTTTAGTGTAGGCTCTGTTTTTCCCTTTTTCTCTCTCTCTCTGTCTCCTTGGCATGGTTAGATTAGGATTAGATTAGCTTTCCCGCACTTGGGAATAGCTCTTGGCGGTAGTTTAGGAGCCGGAACCAGCCTTCTCTGGAGATTCCTCTCTCGCCACAAGTCCCACACTTGTAGAGAGGTTTCAATGTCGAGCAATCACACTGGATGCTAGAGTGATCAACCTAGAAATTTGATCGGTGTCCGTGGGTGCTGTGATTTTGTAACAACAGTACACGAGGGACATAAATTTCCATAGTTGTTAAGGAGACGACACGTGGTGTTGATCGACAACAGGGAGTGAGTGCTCCAAAACTTTAAAGCACCGAGGGGTTGCAAAGCAGGTCATGTGGGTGACCAGAAGTCTCTCAAATTCCAAGATGGTCCTGGAGTTGACACTTGGCATTGATCCGAGGGGCTAAACTAGCAATGTTGATGGTCGTATGGGGTTTTATAGGTCACATGGGGGATGGGAACATTTTTCTAAGGTTGAGTACCGACCCTCCGGGATGTCGTGGGACATAAAATTCCTCCGTGATCCTAGAGATAACACGTGTCCTCCTAAATTTTGGCTAAGTTCTAAACTTGCTCCAAGAGGACAACTTGCAACGAGGATAACTTGAGCTTCTAATGGACGGGTTTGGAAAATTTTTACATGATCCTAACTGGAAATGGAATTTTGAATTAAATTTTGGGGGTTTCATGTCTTGATTCTTCCATTTGATCCCTGAAAAAATGGATTTGTGATTTGGTATTCCACGTGTGACTTAGAAAAACTATATGCATACCTAATGCGCCAAAATGTTGTGAAGAATATGATTTCTTCATCATGTAGGTATTAGAATTATATTTCTAGTGATGTTTTTTTTTCTCCTAGATCCATCTGGAGCTCCCAAAATCACCTTCGAAGCTTAGCGACTGCTTTGCCCCGTGCACTCACCAAAGCTATGAACACTAACTTTGGCGAAACTACCCCAACTTCTCTAAATCTTTGTAAAATCATCTTGAATCATTTCCATGATGTCCTAAGATATTTTAATCACTTCCACATCCTCTTAGGCTCTTTTTCTTCATTCCATGAGGTCTCCTATCCCTAGGAAGGCCAATGATAGCCCTTCCCACAATTTCCTATAGCTTGTAAATGAACTCCTAAAATAACCTAGGGGGAATGAATGGAATTTCCTAAATCACCTAGGGGAAGAGATAACATTAATTGGGAGGTCACTTGGACTAACTAGATAGACCCGAGGTGTCTTGGAATGATAGGAATTGAAAAAATTAACATCGGGTATAGTTGTCATGCTCGGAAATTGTTAATTTCCTTATTGCACATTTGCATGACAACAGATACTAAGAAAATATTAGACATTCAACTTCCATAAAATTATAAACCTAGACATGCGGATCCATAGGTTCATCTAGGTCCCGAACCTAGACATTAGAGGTGCAAGATGGATCCATTGGCCACAGACATTAGCCGAGGTTTTCGAGAAGGCCTATATAGTAGAGGAGACTCGGGAAAGACCCAACAAAGGCTAGAGAGACCGAGTCCGGAGCCGCATATAGCGAGATGCGGGACAACAAATCGAGGGGTTAGTACCTCTTTCTCTTGGTGGGAAGGGTTTAGCAAAGTCATCTTTTAGATCACAAAGCAGAGTAGTCCCGCCCACCTTATAGACCTCCACGCGGTTTAATGCATGCCGAGGTTAGAGTATGGGACCTCCCCTATGGGTTCTATCAGACACATGGTGCCTAGAGAGCTCACTCAACAGAGCTCGCTAGCGAGACCTCGAAGATTGTAGCCGGATCATCGTGATCCATACCATAGACCTCCGTAGTACCAAATGAAGCTACTACATAGGGGAGAGGATCAAAGTGGTTGTTTTGGGTGTGGTGTTACTAGAAATTTTTGAAGAGACTATCCACAAAACCTAATAACAAGGGTAAGACACAGATTTTAGAGCCTCTTTGTTGGTGATATGGGATGTAGTCATAGGATGTACATAGTAGTTGAAAATCGCCATGTAGAACATCAGAGTACATTTATTGAGACTGCAGTAACATTGGCGTTATTCCTACCACCATTTTGTTTAATTCGTTCTTCTAATTCTTTTATTGCACCATCTTTAGTGGAGCAATGCAGCTGGTGGTAGTTAGGTAGGGTCATAGTTGGGATGTTGAGCTGGCTTCGGAGCTAAGATCTCTGTAGACTCCTTAGTTAAGGATTGTGTGGTGGATTTGAGACCTTTCACCACAACCTTGGATCTTCCCATCCTTCCATTGAGCTCTTATGGAGTCATCTTCATCTTGGGCATGGACTAGTTATCTATTCACGGGGCCAAGATGGATTGTTACCACAAGATTATATCTTGTGCGATGATTTGGGAGTTGAGTTGGTGATGTCGGGGGTCGGGAGATCCGTTTCTATTCACACCATTTCTCGCTATGCAACTTAAGCGATGTGTGCGATGGGGTTGTTAGATGTATGTTGTTACACTCGAAACATATCGAGGATGAGTCTAGTGGACCATCGCTAGATGATCATCCCATTTTGAGAGATTTTGTAGATGTATTTCCGGGGAGCTACCAGGGTTACCACCCCCACGTGAGATTTATTTTCATATAGATCTGGTTTTGGGAGTAGAGCCTATCTCATGAGCACCTTATAGGATGACTACCCTTGAGCTCTGCGAGCTCAAGTTGCAGCTTGAGGGCCTTCTAGAGAAGGGCCTAATTCATCCTAGTGTATCCCCTTGGGGTGCACCGGTGATCTTTGTAAAGAAGAAGGATGGATCCTTATGGTTGTGTATTGATTACCACCAGATGAATAAGGTAACGATCAAGAATCATTATCCCCTTCCACACATTGATGATTTATTTGATCAGATGAAGGGAGCCACAATTTTCTCTAAGATAGACCTTAAGTTAGGTTACCATCAATTGAGGATTTTAGAGGCAAACATTCATATGATCGTCTTCCATAAGAGATATGGCCACTATGAGTTTATAGTGGTACCTTTTGGTTTGACTAATGCCCCCGTAGTATTTATGAGTTTGATGAATGGGGAATTTTTGACTTTCATGGATTGCTTCGTGCTCATCTTCCTTGAAGAAATTTTTATTTACTCACATACGCATGAGGAGCACGAGGGGCACCTTTTCCAGTTCTTTGGTGTCTTCAAGAGTAGAAGCTTTATAGGAACTTGGAGAAGTGTGCATTCTTTCGTATGGAGGTGCGATATTTTGGTCATATCATTTCTAGGCAAGGTATCACCATCGATCCTTCCAAGATTAGAGCTATTATGGATTTGAAATCACCCATTACTATGACTGAGGTGTGTATCTTCATGGACTAGCAAGTTACTACAGGAGATTTGTTCAGAATTCTCTCGACACGCACCCCATCACTTCCCTTTAGAGGAAAGGGAAGAAGCTTGTTTGAGCAGACAAGTGCAAGTAGGCCTTTAATACATTGAAGGAATGCCTCATTACAAAAACTATTGTTGTAGTACCAGATCCACAGGGTGATTTTTTTGTTTGCATGGATGCTTCTTTAGCAGGGCTTGGTGGTGTGTTGATGCAGGAGGGAATAGTAGTGGCTTTTGAGTCTCGCAAACTTAAATATTACGAGCTTAATTATTTGACTCATGATCTTGAGCTTACAAAGCTTTTGCACACTTTTGTTTGATGGAGGCACTTTCTTCTTGGTTGGATAGTCACACTCGTAACTGATCATTTGAGTCTTTGCCACCTCTTCATGCAACCCAATCTCAATGCTCGTCAGTGGCATTGGATGGAGTTGCTTTGTGAGTATGATATGGAGATAAAGCATGTGAAAGGGAAGGATAATGTGGTGGCAGACACTCTCAATAGATGGAGACATGTGGTTATGGCCACCTTAGTGAGCATAGATTTACGGAGTAGGATTCTTCAATAGCTTCCTCTTGACAGCTTCTACATTACGATTCGAGTAAAGATTGAGTGTCGAGACCCTTCAAGTGGAAGTTTGATGGCTTCTCACTAGAGACAGATGGCCTTCTCGGACATAAGGTCGGATATATGTTTCCAGAGATGGAGGATTAAGGAAGGACATATTGACAGAGGCACATCGTGCACCCTATTAAGCCCATCCCGGGGTGAAGAAGATGCACGTTACTTTAAGATAGATATATGATTGAGAGAAATTCGAGAGAGACATGGCCCGATTCATGTCACGTTATTTAGAGTGCTAGAAAGTGAAGGTCGAGCATCAGCATCCAGCTAGCCTTCTCTTTCCTCATGCTATACCGGAGTGGAAATGGGACACCATTTCCATGGACTTCATTGTTGGGCTACCGATGTCAAGATATCACCACGACGCCATCATGGTCACGGTTGATAAACTGACAAAAGTGGCTAAATTTTCTCTGGTGAAGACCACTTATATAGCTAGTGCAAAGTGGCACGGTATATTTGGACAAGATTGTCAAGTTGCAGAAGGTTCCGCAGAAGATCATAAGTGACCACAATCCTTTGTATACTTCCCATTTTTTAGACTACCATGCAAATTCCCTTGGAACAAGAATCAACTTCAGCAAAACATATCACCCCGAGACAGAGATAGATAGACTAAGCGAGTTAATCAGATTTTAGAGGATATGCTTAGGATGTATGTGATGGATCGACATTCTAGATGGGAGGAGTACATGTACTTGGTGGAGTTTACCTACAATAATAGTTTTCAGATTTCTATAGCATGGATCCTTTTCGGATTTTTTTGTAGAGAGTGACTGATGCCTCTCGGTTGGGACAGTTAGAGGACAGGGCTTCTCTTGGACCATCTTTGTTACAATACATGGAGCAATGAGGTGGTTTTAATCGAGAAAGAGATTAAAGGAGGCACATGACAAGTAAAATAAGTATGCGAGATCAATATAGAATGGACAATAGTTTTGATGTGGGCATGGAGGTTTTCCTTCATGTCATGCCACACAATAGCCCTATCCATTATGGAAAAGGTTCTAAGTTAAATCCTAGATTCATGGGTGCTTTTGAGATCTTTGAGCGTATTAGCCCTTTGGCCTAACATCTAGGATTTCCACCAAGCTTTTCTCGCATACATGATGTGTTCCATGTTTTAGTTCTTAGGAGATATGTTGTAGATCCTTCTCATGTGTTAGATTGGACATCATTGCAGGTGTAGGATTAGGGCAGGTGATGGTGGAGCCCGTTTGCATCCTAGATCATAGGACCCTAGGCCTTTGAGGTAGAGAGGTTGATCATGTTCGAGTGTAGTGGTACAAATATGAAGAGACTATAGCTACATGGGAGGATGCTACTTTGCTACGAGTTTATTTTCCACATTTGTTCCAGTGACTTCCCGGAGGAAGTCGAGTCTACGGGAGGGAGATGTAGTGCCCACTTCCCTTTGACACTATTTTGATACTAATCATGATACTACTAATTATATTATGGACATGATTATGGACTTTATTATAATATGATGTTAGATGTTAGATCATAGATTATTGATGACTAGATTCGGTTATGATGCATGATGATTATTAGAGACATTTTATATGTTGATGATGATATATTGTTTGACATGGTTATATAATAGATGTTGTTTGGACATGTGATATTTTGATATTGTGAGTATACCTAGAAATGGAAATTATTGGATGATGATATAGTTGTTTACAAAACTCGTTAATGATATGGTTAGATTGCTTGGATGTTGTTGTGATTCATATATATGTATGATTTTGGGAGTTATATTTATATTATTTTAGATGTTCTATATGGCCATGAGGCCGAAGGATGTATTTTTGTTTTTCAGGTTAAAATATCACAACAAACATTGGGGGATTGGAGACCAACCACATTGGAATTCTAGATGAATTCAACAAGGTCACCATGGCAACTAGTATTTTTTTGTGCGTGTTTGTGTGTGTTAGGGATTCCCATGGGGGATCACCTTTAAATGTGACCAAGGGGTTATGTGTATTTATTTATTTGAACCTTTTGTTTAATGTTGCATGTGTTTATTTTGTGATGCATTTTCCCCTTTCTTTATTTATTAAATGTTTTATTAATATTGTGGGTGAGCATGTTGTTAATATTAATTAAATAAAATATGTCATTAAAAAAGTAATTAATATGGTTTTTGGATATGATTTAAAGTGTTGTAAGAATGAGTTAATAATGTGTAAGTAATATGTAAGTGATGTGTAAGTTAAATTTTTGAGTGTGAAACACTCCACCTTCTTGGAAAGCCGAATTTGTCCTTGGAGGCTGATTTTGGAGGCTTACGGGACAAGTTAAATTTGTCCCATACCTCTTAAATTTATTTACCAACCATACCTATGGTTGGAGAGTTGAAATTTGACTTTTATAATGGCTTTTTAGAAGAAAATTGTAGGTTTTAATTGCACTTTTCTTACATGATTTAATTTCAGTCCTTTGGAGTGTGAGTTGGATTTGAGTGTGTAAGTAAACTGTCATATTATTCACCCACCTATTTATTGTGCATTGGAGAATGAAGTTGAATTTGGGGGTTGGGGTTGAAGATGTGTGATGTGGCATCCTACATGGATCCACCTCATCCTCTTCTCTTCCCTCTTCTATAAAATTCAAACTCCTTGCCTTGTTTTGAGTTGCTTCACTTTGGAGACTTCATTCTTGGGCGAATTATTTTGCTATTTTGGAGCTCTTGCTTTGAAGAAGTTTTGGAAGATTGTTGCATGCTTGTGCTTGGCTGTTTTGGATTGCTTTCCTTGGGATAAAGCTTGTTGTTTTGGAACTTGGAACAACTCCATCATGGAGAGGTAAGAGCTTGGCTCTTGAAATTTTTCTTTTCGTTTATGAAAATGTTAATGTGTGAATTTTTGGTATGTTTATGAGTTATTGGGTAGATGGCCTAGAAATGGTGTAGGAGAAGACTATGGGGTTTATTTTGTGGGAGGAAAAAGTGTGTTTTAGGGAGGTATAAGGGTGGAGGGAGTTGGGATTTGGGTTCCACCTTACAAAGAAATAGATTGCATTTCTTTACTCGTTATGGGGTGCCATAAGAGGTTGGGGAGGCATAAGGAAATGTGACGAATAAGGGGTACTTGGGGAGGCATGAGGAATGTCATGGTTTTGATATATGTTATATTTTGGTGGTTTGTAATTCAGGTGGTGATACCCATTTCCCCTTTTTGGAGGCATAAGAAGCATCCCCCATAGTTTCTTGCTCCTTTGGCTTGCTTGATGAAGCCTTAGTATTGTTTGTCTTGTTTTAATGTAGTTGCAAACTACATTCTATTTTAACTTGTTTTTTTATTGTGAAAATGTTGATTGCATGTTTTGTGGAATCCTATTGTTGGCATGAGTTGGATCACATCTTTTATTGCATTATGGTTGGGGCTCGGGGGCCAATGAAGAAGGATGGATTCTCCTTTTCATTGAATGTCTTGGTTGGGTGGAGAGCATTGCCTTTCCCTAATCTTGTTGTGATCAAATTGGAAGAATGAGAAATTTGCATGTTATTGTTCTAGAGTTGGGAAAAAATGAAGATAGTTTGACAGTCCCTTGTGAAATGAAATCTTATTGTAGCCATTTCCCACTTTGAATTGGATGATTTGTATATTAATTGTAATGGAAGGATACTTTGTATTGATAATCAAAGTTGAAATTTGAAATTTAGAAGAGTTAAACTCGGTTTCTATTTTTTTTTGAAAGAATGTGAAAGAATGAAATGTATTTTATATGTTTGTATTTTAAAATCAAATGGAAAGGAATTTGTAAGAGTTTCATTTGAATTAATGGATGTGGTTTTGTCTTTTCCATATGATACTATTCCATTAGAAATATGTGTTTAGCATGCACTATGAAATCCATGTTTGGAAAGTGGAAAAATGAAACACGTGAGAAGAAAATGTATCATTCTGCCCTGTATATAATATATGATTCTGGAAAGAATAAAAGAAGGAAGTTGTAAAGTTTTCTTTGGAATAAATAAAGGATTACATAACCTTCCTCAAATTGTATCATTGTATTGAATTTAATCATCTAGTTGTGAGTTGTAATCTCTTGTTTGAAAGGAAGAAATGCGTGTAAGGAAGTGTAATACTCTGTCTTTTGAAAAATGTGAAAATTGGAAATCAAAGATTTATTTTAGTTTTTGATTAGTTGGATTGAATCAACTAAATGTATTATATTAGGATTGGAACATATTATAATATTTGGAAGAAGAAAATGGCAAATAAACCCTTTAAAAATTTGATCCATGTCTTGTACTTTTCAAACCGACAATTATTTAATCCAAAATGCGAAACCAAACTGCAACAATGAAATAACAAACTAAACAATTAAAATGAAGTATTGTTCCCTAAACGAATTTAATTAGACAAATATGCTTAAAGGAAATCTTCCAAAACTTTGCAAAACCGAGTTCAAAGCTTTCACAATCATTTCTTTGGCAAAATTTTAAAATTTTGAATTGGAATTCAATCACATAGATCTACCTCACAAAATTATCCTAAATCCACCTAAGAACAATTCTCCATGTCTATTTGAAATGTTGAGAGAGAAACAAGAACAAATTGAAAAAATATTTATAAGTTAAAATTTACGAATTCAAACTATAAAAGCCTGCAGATCATTTTTGTAAAATTAGCCCCTTAAACTTTATCAAAATTTAAAACTAATGAATCTTGAGAAAAGAGAAGATTGAGATATTTCCATAAAGTCCTCATTTTCTCAAAAATGAAAGCTCTATATCAAAAGCTATGGCCTTCTAAAAAAATTTCCAATTGGCTTTGAAAAAAAAAATTTGGGAAAAATTTCCTTGGCGGGCCCGAATTTTTCCCTTAGAGCTTTAAAAACTTTTGGGAAAATTTTCCAAATTTTCCCCGCTGCCATTTGGCACCACAAGGTGTTAGGTGGAGGGGTGGATAACTTTTTAACTTAGCGCTTCAAAAAAAAATTGGGATTTTTTTTTCAAATTTTCCCTGTCGACTCGTCGACCCACAGTCAATCAGGATATGCCACGTAGCGTTGTGAGGCTTCAGCAGAGGAACAAGTTCCTTTTTTCCTTTTGTGTTTTAGAAAATTTTAGGAATTTTTTTCTAATTTTCCCCGCCACCCCATCAATCCATAGCCAATCGGGAGCTGCGACGTAGGATCGGGAGGCGTCGGTGGAGGCACAAGTGAATGTGATCTTTTTTTCCCTTCGGGGTGTTAAAAAAAATTTCTCCCTGTCGCCCCACTTTTCCCATGTTGGCTTAGGAGACACTACATGACCCTTGTAGACTCATGGGAGCGCGGGTGCAAATTGGGCTTCTCGCCCCACGCGGGAAATTTTCTAAATGTTCCTGCCCCCCCTTTTCCACGCATTGCTTAAGAGGTGCCACGTGTCCCTTGCGGACCTGTGGGAGTGTGGGTGAAAAGGTGGTTTTTTTCCCCCACATAGGAAATTTTTTCCAAAAGTCTCTTGCGGCCCCACGACCCGCCCTTTGGGAAACTTTTCTCCCCTGGGCCCATAGGCCCGCTTTTGGGGAAAATTTTCACCCCAAGGCCCTTGGCCCATAACTTGAAAAATATGAGGAGTTAAGAGGACTTCTTTATATCATTGGAAAGGTGAGGAAATTTCTTGTCCAATGGAAATGATTTAGGGAAATTTTAAATGTGTTAATTTTGAGAAAAATCAGTTGAACCTTTAAGTCTATTAGAGAGTGGGTATGGTGAGGAATTTTCCTCTGAAACTAATTGAACCTTCTAACCCTAAATTTTGGACCTTGTGACCTCTAATATATGTTAAAAAAGAAAGTACATTCTAGTGGATTAGAATTGATGTAATTTTTTTAATGACAATTGTTGTCTTGTAACCTGGTTGTAGACTCTTCTAAACAAAAAAAAATTATTCCATAATTTTCCTAACTAATCCTAGGTTGTTCTTGGGTCTCGAGTGGGTTGTTTTTAGTGGGCATCACACTTGGTATCAGAGCAGTGGTTCAAAATCTTGGGCCATTGGGCACACTAGAAAATTTGAGACACGAACCTTAAACCTAGCACACTTTTAAATCTAGAAGACAACTTAGTTTAGAAATTACATATTTTAGTAAACATAAAAACTAAGTAAAACCTAGAATAAGGAGCTAACTCTCGTCTTTCTCTATATAGGAGGTGCAGACAAGATGAGGAGCCTTTTCACATAGACCTAGGCATACCACCACCAAATCATGTTGTAGCACCCATCCTACCCCAGATTTTGTAGACTCTTCAGATTTTAATGCCGCTCTATGCAAAGGATCAGTAGGAGGACATGCAACCAAACATGATAGAATCACTTCCATTGAGGGTCATGTATCACCTCAACCCAGTGAGGAGCATAGAGGAGATAAATTCCATGTAGAGTCAGCCAAAGCAGAGTCACCATAGAGGGGACAGGGAGACCAAGTTTTGGGGCATAGAGAGAGGTCTCGGAGCCCTAGGCTTAGGGATGTGCATGCAGAGAAGCCTAGAGGTTATCAGACCACAACTACAGATCACATCAGGGAGATCCTGAAGCTTCGACCATCACATTATTCTGGTGACATAGGTGGATTTCAGGTAGAGGCCTGGTTGGTGAGCTTGAGCGGATGCTTCAAGCTCTATCTTTGTTCTATCAACATGAAATCTCATGTTGTGATCCATCTACTGAAGGATGGAGCTGGTGTCAGTGGCGACGAGAGAGGCAGAAGCTCCATGTTGATTCTAAGATAGTTACTTGGGAGCTCTTTGAGGAGTGATTCCAGAGTAGATATTTGTCACAGAGATTCATACAACAATGGATAGATGAGTTCCATGACCTCTGACAGGCATCTCTTACAATGGCTGAGTATGAGAGTAGATTTCTAGATCTACTCCAATATGTTGATTACATGCAGGATGAGCAGGTGTGGATCCACAGGCTCATCCAGGGGCCCGAAGCTAGACATTGGAGGTGTAATATGGATCCATTGTCGACAAACATTAGTTGAGGCCGTCAAGAAGGTCTATATAGTAGAGGAGACTCGGGGAAAGACCCAGCAGGCTAGAGACTGAGTCCGGAGCTGCATACAAAGCAGATGCAAGACAACAGATCAAGGGGGTTAGTACCTCTTCCTTGTGGTGGATAGGGTTCAACACAGTCATCTTTTAGACCACAACAGTGGCGGAAAAAGTAGTCCCGCCCACCTTATAGAACCCCACAGAGGTTTGATGCCGTTGAGGTCGGAGTATGGGGCCTCCCCTATTGGTCCCATCAGGACACATGGTGCCTAGAGATCTCACTCAGCAGGAGCTCACCAGTAGAGACCTCGAAGACCGCAGCCGGATCATCGGATCCACACCACGAGACCTCCGTCACGGACCAAAGGCTGCTACACAAGGGAGAGGATCTTACGGTTGTTTTGGGTGTGTTGTTACTAGACATTTTGGAGAGACTACCCAAAGAAACCTAATAACAAGGGTAAGACACAGATCTTAGAGCTAACTGTTGGTGATATGGGGCGCAGTCATAGGATTTATGCAGCAGTTGAAAACTACCAGGTAGAGCATCAGAGTACAATTATTGAGACTACAGGTAACATTGGTGGTATTCCTACCTCCATTCTATTTGATTCTAGTTCTTCTAATTCTTTTATTGCACCATCTTTAGTAGAGCGATGCGGTTAGTGGCAGCTAGGCAAGGTCATAGTTGGGATGTTGAGATGGCTTCTAGAGCTAAGATCTCTATAGACTCCTTAGTTAAGAAGTGTGTGGTGGATTTGAGACCTTTCACCACAACCTCAGATCTTCGCATCCTTCCTTTGGGCTCTTATGGAGTCATCTTGGGCATGGAATGGTTGTATCCTCACATGGCCAGGATAGATTATTACCACAAGTTTATATCTTGTGTAGATGATTTGAGAGTTGAGTCAGTGATATCAGGGGTCAGGAGACCTGTTTCTATTCACACCATCTCTGCTATGTATCTTAAGCAGTGTGTGTAATGGGGTTGTTAGATGTATGTTGTTACGAGTCGGTGATGAGATCGAGAGGATGGGTCTAGTGGACCATCACTAGATGATCATCCCATTTTGAGAGAGTTTGCAGATGTCTTTCCAAAGGAGCTACTGGGGTTACCACCCCCATGTGAGATTTATTTTCATATAGATCTTGTTCCGGGAGTAGAGCATATCTCACGAGAACCTTATAGGATGACTACCCCTGAGCTCTGCGAGCTCAAGTTATAGCTTGAGGGCCTTCTGGAGAAGGGCCTAATTCATCCTAGTGTATCCCCTTGGGGTGCACCGGTGATCTTTGTAAAGAAGAAGGACAGATCCTTGTGGTTGTGTATTGATTACTGCCAGCTGAATAAGGTAACGATCAAGAATCGTTATCCCCTTCCACATATTGATGATTTATTTTATCAGATGAAGGGAGCCATATTTTTCTCAAAGATAGACCTTAAGTCAGGCTACCATCAGTTGAGGATTTCAGAGGTGGAAATTCATAAGACTACCTCCCGTACGAGAAATGGCCACTATGAGTTCACAGTGGTACCTTTTGGTTTGACTAATGCCCCCATGATTTTATGAGTTTGATGAATGGGGTTATCTAGAATTTCTTAGATCACTTCGTGCTCATCTTCCTTGATGAAATTTTGATTTACTCACATACGAGTGGAGCACGAGGGGTACATTCGCCAGTTCTTCGGTGTCTTCGAGAGCAGTAACTTTACAGGAACTTGGAGAAGTGTGCATTCTTTCAGACGGAGGTGCAATATTTGGGTCATATCATTTCTACGGGAAGGTATCATTGTTGATCCTTCCATGATTAGAGCTATTATGGATTGGCTAGCACCCACCACCGGTGACCGAGGTGCGTAGCTTCATGGGACTAGCAGGTTACTACAGAGATTTTTTCAAGACTTCTCTCAGATTGCGCACCCCATCACTTCCCTTCAGAGGAAAGGGAATAATTTTGTTTTGTCATATAGGTGTGAGAAAGCCTTCATTACATTGAAGGAATGTCTCACTATAACACCTATTCTTGCAATTCCAGATCTACGTGATGGGTTTTTCATTTGTACGTATGTTTCTTTAGCCGGGCTTGGTGGTTTGTTGATGTAGGAGGGTAGATTAGTGGCTTTTGAGTATCGTAAACTCAAATATTGCAAGATTAATTATCCGACTCATGATCTTGAGCTTGCAGTAGTTGTGAAAAATTTGGTTTGATGGAGGTACTTTATTCTTGGTCGAGATTCACACTCGGGATTGATCATTCAAGTCTTTTCCACCTCTTCACGCAGCCCAATCTCAACGCTCACAATGGCATTGGATGGAGTTTCTTTGTGAGTATGATATGGAGATAGAGAATGTGAAAGGGAAGGAGAATGTGGTGGCATACCCTCTTAGCAGATTGAGACATGTGGTTATGGCCACCTCTCGTGAGCACAAATTTGTGGAGCAAGATTCTTCAATAGCTTCCTCTTGGACAGCTTCTACATTATAGTTTGAGTACGAGATCAAGTGTCGAGACCCTTCGAGTGGAAGTTTGTTGGTTTCTCACTAGAGATAGATGGTCTTCTCGGACATAGAGGTTGGATATATGTTTCTAGAGATGGAGGATTGAGGAAGGACATATTGACAGAGGCACATCGTGCACCCTATTCACCCCATCCCGGGGTGAAGAAGATGCACGTTACTTTAAGACAGCTTATATGATTGGAGAAAAATTCGAGAGACATGGCCCGATTCATGTCACGTTATTTAGAGTGTTAGAAAGTGAAGGTCGAGCATCATCATCCAGCTAGCCTTCTCTTTCCTCATGCTATACCGGAGTGGAAATGGGACACCATTTCCATGGACTTCATTGTTGGGCTGCCAATGTCGAGATATCACCATGACGCCATCATGGTCATGGTTGATAAATTGAAAAAAGTGGCTCACTATTCTCCGGTGAAGACCACTTATATATCTAGTACAGTGGCACAGGTATATTTGGATGAGATTTTGCGGTTGCACAGGGTTCCCTGAAAGATCATAAGTGACCGTGATTCTATGTATACTTCCCATTTTTGGACTACCATGCAGCACGCCCTTGGGATGAGAATCAACTTCACCACATCATATCACCCTGAGAAAGATGGAAATACTAAGCGGGTGAATGAAATCTTAGAATATATGCTCAGGATGTATGTGATGGATCAAAGTCTAGATGGGAGGAGTACATGTACTTAGTGGAGTTTTCCTACAATAATAGTTTTGAGTTCTATAGGTATGGCTCCTTTTTCAGGAATTTTACGGTAGAGAGTGTAGGAAACCTCTTAGTTGGGATAGGTTATAGGAATGGGGTTTCACTTGGACCAACTTTATTACATGACATGGAGCAATAGGTGGTTTTGATCGAGACAGAGATTGCGGGAGGCACGGGACGGGAAGAAGAAGTTTCTGCAGATCAGCATAGGATGTACCATATTTTGATGTGGGCATGAAGGTCTTCCTTTGTGTCGAGCCACATAAGAGCCCTATCCATTATGGAAAAGGTTCTAAGTTAGCTCTTAGATTCGTGGGTCATTTTGAGATCTTGGAGCGTATCAACCCTTTGGCGTCATGAAAGCATTTCCACCAAGCTTGTCTCACATACATGATGTGTTTCATGTTTCAGTTCTTAGGAGATATGTTATATATCCTTCTCATGTGTTATATTGGACATCATTGGAGGTGAAGGATCAGGGGTAGGTAATGGTGGAGCTCATTCGCATCCTAGATCATAGGACCCTGGGCCTTCGAGGTAGAGAGGTTGATCAGGTCCATGTGTAGTGGGACAGATATGAAAATACTACAACTACATGGGAGGATGCTACTTTGCTATTAGTTCATTTTCCACATTTGTTCCGAAGACTTCCATGAGGAAGTCGAGTCTAAGTGGAGGGGATGTAGTGCCCACTTCCCTTTGACACTATTTTGATACTAATCATGATACTGCTAATTATATTATGGACATGATTATGGACTTTATTATAATATGATGTTAGATGTTAGATCAGGGATTATTGATGACTAGATTCAGTTATGATGCATGATGATTATTAGATACATTTTATATGTTGATGATGATATAACGTTTGACATGGTTATATAATAGATGTTGTTTGGACATGTGATATTTGGATATTGTGAGTATACCTAGAAATGGAAATTATTGGATGATGATATAGTTGTTGATAAAATTGTTAATAATATGGTTAGATTGCTTGGATGTTGTTGTGATTCATATATATGTATGATTTTGGGAGTTATATTTATATTATTTTAGATGTTCTGATATGGCCATGAGGCCGAAGGATGTATTTTTGTTTTTCAGTATCACAACAAACATCGGGGGAATGGAGACCAATCACATTGGAATTCTAGATGAATTCAACAAGGTCACCATGGCAACTAGTATTTGTTTGTGCATGTTTGTGTGTGTTAGGGATTTTCATGGGGGGGATCACCTTTAAATGTGACCAAGGGGTTATGTGTATTTATTTATTTGACCATTTTGTTTAATGTTACATGTGTTTATTCTGTGATGCATTTTCCCCTTTGTTTATTTATTAAATGTTGTATTACTATTGTGGGTAAGCATGTTGTTAATATTAATTAAATAAAATATGTCATAAAAAATTAATTAATTTGGTTTTTGGATATGATTTAAAGTGTTGTAAGAATGAGTTAATAATGTGTAACTAATATGTAAGTGATGTGTAAGTTGAATTTTTGAGTGTGAAACACTCCACCTTCTTGGAAAGTCGAATTTGTCCTTAGAGGATGATTTTGGAGGCTTATGGGACAAGTTAAACTTGTATCATACCTCTTAAATTTATTTACCAACCATACCTATGGTTGGAGAGTTGAAATTTGACTTTTATAATGGCTTTTTATAACGCAAATTGTAGGTTTTAATTGCACTTTTCTTAAATGATTTACTTTCACCCTTTTGGGTGTGAGTTGGATTTGAGTGTGTAAGTAAACTATCATATTATTCACCCACCTATTTATTGTGCATTGGAGAATGAAGTTGACTTTGGGGGTTGGGGTTGAACATGTGTGATGTGGCATCCTACATGGATCCACATCATCCTCTTCTCTTCCCTCTTCTATAAAATTCAAACTCCTTGCCTTGTTTTGGGTTGCTTCACTTTGGAGACTTCATTCTTGGGCAAATTCTTTTTCTATTTTGGAGCTCTTGCTTTGAAGAAGTTTTTGGAAGATTGTTGCATGCTTGTGCTTGGTTGGTTTGGATTTCTTTCGCTTGGGATAAAGCTTGTTGTTTCTGAACTTGGACCAACTCCATCATGGAGGTGTAGCAGCTTGGTTCTTAAAATGTTTCTTTTGTGTCAGGCCACATAAGAGCCCTATCCGTTACGGAAAAGGTTCTAAGTTAGCTCTTAGATTCGTGGGTCATTTTGAGATCTTGGAGCATATCAGCCCTTTGGCGTACCGACTAGCATTTCCACCAAGCTTGTCTCACATACATGATGTGTTTCATGTTTCAGTTCTTAGGAGATATGTTGTATATCCTTCTCACGTGTTATATTGGACATCATTGGAGGTGAAGGATCAGGGGTAGGTAATGGTGGAGCTCATTCGCATCCTAGATCATAGGACCCTGGGCCTTCGAGGTAGAGAGGTTGATCGTGTCCATGTGATAGTGGGACTTGCAAGCTACATGGGAGGATGCTTACTTTGCTATTGAGAGTTCATTTTCCATATTTGTTCCAGTGACTTCCCGGAGGAAGTCGAGTCTAAGGGGAGGGGATGTGTGCCCACTTCCCTTTGAAACTATTTTGATACTAATCATGATAATCTTGCTAATTATATTATGGACATGATTATGGACTTTATTATAATATGATGTTAGATGTTAGATCATGGATTATTGATGACTAGATTTAGTTATGATGCATGATGATTATTAGATACATTTTATATGTTGATGATGATATAATGTTTGACATGGTTATATAATGGATGTTGTTTGGAGATGTGATATTTGGATATTGTGAGTATATCTAGAAATGGAAATTATTGGATGATGATATAGTTGTTGATAAAATTGTTAATAATATGGTTAGATTGCTTGGATGTTGTTGTGATTCATATATATATATGATTTTGGGAGTTATATTTATATTATTTTAGATGTTCTTATATGGCCATGAGGCCGAAGGATGTATTTTTGTTTTTAGTATCACAACAAACATCGGGGATTGGAGACCAACCACATTGGAATTCTAGATGAATTCAACAAGGTCACCATGGCAACTAGTATTTGTTTGTGCAAGTTTGTGTGTGTTAGGGATTTTCATGGGGGATCACCTTTAAATGTGACCAAGGGTTATGTGTATTTATTTATTTGACCATTTTGTTTAATGTTACATGTGTTTATTTTGTGATGCATTTTCCCCTTTGTTTATTTATTAAATGTTGTATTAATATTGTGGGTAAGCATGTTGTTAATATTAATTAAATAAAATATGTCATAAAAAAGTAATTAATTTGGTTTTGGATATGATTTAAAGTGTTGTAAGAATGGGTTAATAATGTGTAACTAATATGTAAGTGATGTGTAAGTTAAATTTTTGAGTGTGAAACACTCCACCTTCTTGGAAATCGAATTTGTCCTTAGAGGCTGATTTTGGAGGCTTATGGGACAAGTTAAACTTGTCTCATACCTCTTAAATTTATTTACCAACCATATCTATGGTTGGAGAGTTGAAATTTGAATTTTATAATGGCTTTTAGAAGCAAAAATTGTAGGTTTTAATTGCACTTTTCTTAAATGATTTACTTTCAGTCCTTTTGGTGTGAGTTGGATTTGAGTGTGTAAGTAAACTATCATATTATTCACCCACCTATTTATTGTGCATTGGAGAATGAAGTTGACTTTGGGGGGTTGGGGTTGAGCATGTGTGATGTGGCATCCTACATGGATCCACATCATCCTCTTCTCTTCCCTCTTCTATAAAATTCAAACTCCTTGCCTTGTTTTGGGTTGCTTCACTTTGGAGACTTCATTCTTGGGTGAATTCTTTTGTCTATTTTAGAGCTCTTGCTTTGAAGAATTTTTGGAAGATTGTTACATGCTTGTGCTTGGCTGGTTTGGATTGCTTGCCTTGGGATAAAGCTTGTTGTTTCGAACTTGGAATAACTCCATCGGGAGGGGTAGGAGCTTGGTTCTTGAAATGTTTCTTTTTTTTATGAAAATGTTAATGTGTGAATGTTTTGGCATGTTTGTGGGTTGTTGGGTAGATGGCCTAGTAATGGTGTAGGAGAAGACTATGGGTTTTATTTTGTGGGAGGCACAAGTGTGTTTTAGGAGGTATAAGGGGAGGGATTTGGGTTCCACCTTACAAAGAAATATATTGCATTTCTTTACTCATTATGGGGTGTCATAAGAGGTTGGGGAGGCATAAGGAAATGTGAGGAATAAGGGGTACTTAGGGAGGCATAAGGAATGTCAGGGTTTTGATATATGCTATATTTTGGTGGTTTGTAATTCAGGTGGTGATACCCATTTCCCCTTTTGGGAGGCATAAGAAGCATCCCCCATAGTTTCTTGATCCTTTGGCTTGCTTGATGAAGCCTTAGTATTGTTTGTCATGTTTTAATGTAGTTGTAAACTACATTCTATTTTGGACTTGTGTTTTATTGTGAAAATGTTGCTTGTGTGTTTTGTGGAAGCCTATTATTGCCATGAGTTGGATCACATCTTTTATTGCATTATGGCTAAGGCTCGGGGCCAATGAAGAAGGATGTCTTCTCCTTTTCATTGAATGTCTTGGTTGGGTGGAGAGCATTTCCTTTCCCCTACTCTTGTTGTGATCAAATTGGAAGAATGAGAAATGTACATGTTGTTGTTCTGGAGCTGAGAAAAAAAAATAGTTTGATAGTCCCTTGTGAAATGAAATATTATTGTTTCCCTTTCCCACTTTGAAGTGGATGATCTGTCTATTAACTGTAATGGAAGGATACTTATTATTGACAATGAAAGTTGAAATTCGAAATGTAGAAGAGTTATACTCTTGTTTCTTTTTTTTTGAAAGAATGTGAAAGAATGATATGTATTTTGTATGTTGTATTTTAAAATCAAATGGAAAGGAAGTTGTAAGAGTTTCATTTGAATTAATGGATGTGGTTTTGTCTTGTCCATATGATATTATTCCATTGAAATCTTTGTTTAGCATGCATTATGAAATCCTGTTTGGAAAGTGGAAAAGTGAAACACGTGAGAAGAAAATGAATCATTATGCCCTATATATAATATATTATTTTTGAAAGAATAAAAGAAGGAAGTTGTAAAGTTTTGTTTGGAATAAATAAAGGATTGCATAACCTTCCTCAAATTGTATCATTGCATTGAATTTAATCATCTAGTTGTGAGTTGTAATCTTTATTTGAAAGGAAGAAATGTGTGCAAAGGAAGTGTAATACTCTGTCTTTTGAAAAATGTGAAAATTGGAAATCGAGAGATGTATTTTAGTTTTTAATTAGTTGGATTGAATCAACTAAATGTATTAGTTTAGGATTGGAACATATTATAATACTTGGAAGAAGAAAATGGCAAATAAACCCTTTAAAAATTTGATCCATGTCTTGTATTTTCAAACCGCAATTATTTAATCCAAAATGCACAAATTGAACCTACAAAATGAAATAACAAACTAAAAATTTAAAATGAATTAGTTTTCACTAAACGAATCCAATTAGACAAATATAATTAAAGGAAATCTTTTAAAACCAGCAAAACTGATTTTAAAGCTTTCATAGTAGTTTTCTTTGTAAAATTGTAAAATTTCAAATTGGAATTCAATCACATAGATCTACCTCACAAAATTATCCTAAATCCACCTAAGAAAAATTCTCCATGTCTATTTGACATGTTGAGAGAGGAAAAAGAAGAAATTGAACAAAATTTTAAATTTTAAATTTACCAATTTGAAATGTAAAAGCTTGCAAATTGTTTTTGTAAAATTTACCCCTTAAACTCTATCAAAATTAAAAACTAATGAATTATGTCCAAAGAGGACATTGAGAGATTTGTAGAAAGTTGTTGTTTTCTGAAACCAAGCTCTCTATCAAAAGTTATGGCCTTTTGAAGTTTTTCTTCACATGGCGTCCAAAAAAAAAGATTTGGGAAAAATTTCCTTGGCGGGCCCGTGGGCTGAATTTTCCCTTAGAGCTTAGAAAACTTTTGGGAAAATTTTCCTAATTTTCCCTGCCACCCCATCGGCCCACATCCAATCAAAATATGCCACATGGCACCATAAGGTGTTGATGGAGGGTAGATCACTTTTAACTTAGTGCTTCGTAGAGAAAAAAATTTGGGATTTTTTCAAATTTTCCCATGACCGCGGCCAATCACGATCTGCCACGTGGCATCATGAGGCTTCAGCGGAGGAGCAGGTTCCTTTTTACCTTTTGCATTTTAGGAAAAATTTGGGAATTTTTTTCAAAATTTCCCCACCGACCCACGGCCAATCAGGAGCTGCCACATGGCATCACAAGGCATTGGTGGAGGCATGGATGAATGTGATCCTTTTTTCCCTTCGGGGCATTAAAAAATTTTCTCCCCATCACCCTGATTTTATTGTGTTGGCTTATGAGATGCCACATGTCCCTTGCGGACTTGTGGGAGAGCGGGCATAAAGTAGGCTTCTCACCCTACATGGGAAATTTTCTAAATGTTCCCGCTGCCTTGCTTTTCCCCCTGGAGGTGCTACGTATCCCTTGCGGACCCCTGGGAGCATGGACACAATAGTGGTTTTTCACCCCCATATAGGAAAATTTTCCAAAAGTCTCTCGTGGCCCTGCGAACCCGCCCTTTGGGCAAATTTTCTCCTTGGGCCCGCAGCCCACTCACGGGAAAAATTTCACCCCAAGGCCCGTCGGCCCATAACTTGAAAAATATGAGGAGTTATGAGGTCTTCATTATATCATTGGAAAGGTGAGGAAATTTCCTATGCAATGGGAATGATTTAGGGAAATTTTGAATGCGTTAATTTTGAGAAAAATTAGGTGAACCTTTAAACCATTTAGAGAGTGGGTATGGTGAGGAATTTCCCTTTGAACCTTCTAACCCTAAATTTTGGACCTTGTGACCTCTAATATATGTTAACAAAAGAGAAGTAAATTGTAGTGGATTAGAATTGATCTGAACTTGTTAATGACAACTATTGTCTTGTAACTTTGTTTGTAGACTCTTCTAAACAAAAAAATTATTCCATAATTTTCCTAACTAATCCTAGGTTGTTCTTGGGTCTCAAGTGAGTTGTTTTTAGCGAGCTTGATAGTTTTTACTCTAGAAAAGACATTTTTTTCCAACATAGATAAAGCCTTGCAAATTATACCATTACTTCAAAAGTATTGTTTGAAGAGGAAATTCAAGTGTGCATGCAATGTTTGGCGATGTAGTTTGTTGGACTCCTCAAAAAAATCTCAAACTCATAGTCACGTCTCTACTATTATATTTGCAAGTAAATATTTCTACCGATTTAGTTGAAGTTTGAAAGACTCAAAGTTCCTGAATTGTCATTTGAAATTTTGATGAAGAAATTGAGATACTTAAAATGAGGTTGTCGGAAAGGCATTTCAAATTATGGATTGTGATTCATGAAGCATAACTTTGTGCATGCGGCCGCATTCCCTCCTATTGAAATGAATGTAAGTCACGGGAAATTGGGAATTCACAATAATTACAAAGTTTCGTTTCTAATTTTTAGTTGTAAAAATAAAACAGTTGCACAATTCACTTTGCGCTTTCTAATTTTTATTTGTAAAAAGCCAAATAATTGCACTTTGAAGTTTCTAGTTTCTAATTTTTATTTTATATATATTTCAAAATTTCTATTTCTATTTATATTGTATTTTTCATGAATAAAAAAATAATAATATTTAAATTTAATACACTTATATATATGTATGTATATATATATGTATGTATATATGTATGTATGTATGTATGTATGTATATATATGTATGATTAAATTTGTATGTATATACCATTAAATTTGTAACATACATGTCATTTTGACAGTTAAATTATTATTTTTCCTGTCAATCATGACGGTCATATTTTTAAAGTGACTATATTTTGACATCTAAAATGACTAAGAATGTCTAAACACCTTGCAAAATCCAAGCCTGCACAAGCGTATTAAACACAACAAAAAGAAAACCTCTAATGAAGCTTAAGTAGGAAAGGTTGAAGAAGAGACGGATAAAAGAGCAGCAATTCTAAAATGAACAAATTCAATCCTAAATTAGTTTTTAATCTTGATTTTTCCATTGGTGAAAAAATCTAGTTGCTCGAAACAAATATTTCCATTTCAGAACAAAAACTTTGAGTCCAATTTGCATTACTGTTGTGTTTCCATTTCGTGCATCACTGTTGCATTTTCATTTCATGCACTTGGCTTAGACCTACAAAATCAAGAGGAAAATGTAGACAACCATATCAAATTTAGGTTTGTGTTCTTTATTCCACGCGGGCACAGGGATTTCCTCTTTCTTTATCTTGTGTGAGTTTAAATGTATTTTCTATTGCTGGTGTAGGTTCTATTCCGGCCACTCCCAACACTGCATATCATTCCTCATAGACCCATCCTGCAATCAACTACAAGTTCATGATATAATAATGATTGCTAAGACTAAATGAAATTAAATATATAAATGATTGGGTGCGCGCCTGCGAGTATATGATGTCGATTTCGGGAGCGAAATTCTGGAGTAAATAATCACTACCCCATTTGATGATATCAATGACGTGACATTTCCATAGAGGTTCCCGATAATTTCCCTTGCCGGAAAGGACTGTTGTGCTGAAACTGACAATTTGAGTTTGAATTTAAATTATCTTTTGCATGTCCTGCCCAAAATATTTTCAAATTACTATGGGACGGGATAACTTGTAGGCAGGAGTGTAGGTTTTCACTGAAGCTCGCAGAGGAGGCAGGGGATCCAAGCAGAGGAGCCGAGGATACAGGCATTCATTGATTATTTTACCAGTGGAGAGGTGCTCATGGCTGCAATATTCTGCTCAATTTGTGAACTAATAGGTACGGTAAATCTCAGTTGTGAAGTTTTTTTTCTAAGTGTAGAGTAAGTAGTTTCAGAGCATAGTAAATCGTTTAAGAAAGTATGTGCGATGTCTTCGTTTGCATGTTTTATGAGAGATCAGATTTTTCCTTTTCTCATTTTTTGGGGTTACCTCTAAATATTTGGAATATGTTGAATGTTCGCACAGGAATTTGTTGGTGAGACACAATAATTTTTTTTTGGAAAACCATGCCACTCCTATTTCTCAAGTCCACGTGGATGAACCCAAACACCAGGGTGTAGGGGGTTTGTCTGGAAAACTCCATCGCTCAAACAACTCTTCTTCAAGCTATGTTTTTCAAATTTATTTCATTTGTATAGATCTGATGATAACATTTATGGATGGGATCATGCACAGTCTAGCAATGAGGAAGGAGGAGAAAAGGGAGAGAAGAAGAACAAAAAAGGGTGGGCTGAAGGAGAAGATTCCAGGAGGGCACAAGAAAGAAGGGAAAGAAAATGTGCAGGGTGAGAAGAAAGAGGGGCTGCTGGACAAGGTGAAACAGAAGCTTCCAGGGAACCGTAAGAATGAGGAAGAGAAATCCTATTCGGAATAAGTAGACGTTTATAGTTATATGAATCCCACTGTATTTACATTTCTACAATTAAAAATGGCTATGTTCTAGTTGTAATATATAATCTCTATTATCTAATATATTACTATTAATCAAGTCAAATGAGATCAGGTTTGAGTAATATTTTGAGAAAAAACATACACTTCTTTATCAAATAAAATTACAACTAATGAGTTGTTTATTAAGGAGATTCATCATTGGTTTCTTGCAAACATATGTGAGTGATCCATAAATACTCAAGAATTAAAAACACAATTAAAAACTATGAAACTTTAACATACAAGAAGAGAGTCACCTACGTAATGATGACTGCAATTATATACAAATACCCCATTCAACACACTAAAATACTTATGTTAAATGACACAAAATATTTTGGCCTTTTGAACCATATGAGTCCCATTTAAACTAACAAGCAATCCCATTTTATTTTGTTTGTCAACACTAGAGCATGAAATATTTTGGATGAGTTTGGAGAAATGGTACAAAAATGTGACCAATTTTGTAGAGAACTTAACAAGCCTACTTCTTTCCATTTATTTATTATTCTTTTTTTGTATTTGGTTTGGCCCTGCATTGGTAATTACAAATTTAGAGAAAGTTTGAATTTTTGTATAATTATATTTGCTTGGGGTTTAATACGAAATTGAATCATATTTATGTTGACGGCATTGTTTAAATAAGAATTATAAAATTTGCATGGAGATAAACAAACTCACAAACTCTTAATTTAGTCACCACTAAGGTTTAAGAAGTTTCATACAATTATAATTTATTTTCATAAACAAACTCACAAACTCTCAATTTAGTCACCACTAAGGTTCAAGAAGTAAGTTTCCTATAAAATATTCAGCGTAAAAAAAAAACCACTAAGCATTAAAGAGCAAGTTTTCTATGAAATATTCGGCCCGAACAAACATGCAATAAGATTTAAGAATCAAGTTTTCTAACTTTTACTCTTATATGGGGTATCCAAACTCCAATATATAGATTAGATCATTTCCACACTCTCCCAATTGTATTACCTAAATATATACATAAAAATAGTAACAATTGAGGTAGAAAATTAATTTTTTTATGGAATAATAGTGATATGTAAAGCCAGAAGCAAAAAAATTGTTTTGATATCCCATTCGAATTTAGTGATTTAAATTTAAATTACTAGCCCTCAAGTATCAATATGAGAAAGAATTTCAAATTCATATGTCAATCACCCTTTAGGTATTAGGACACTCAAGGGTAGTAAGGGATAATTTTACCTTTTTAATGAAAAAATTAGGGATGGGAGTTTATCAAAAACAATAAAATGCACTAGATAATGATATTTAATCTAACCCATAGATTAAAATTATGGTACATGAGAAGAAGGTACAACATGGAATTATCAAAGCTACAGTTGATAACTAGTTGGAGAGGAATAAACATAAGAGGGGTATGGATAATATGATGAATAAGAGGAAAATAAAGAGAATTTGATAAAATCCATACTCATGAGAATTCATATGCTCTCCTGACTCACATAAGATCCATTGATATCCCTACCTTTAGGGGTTACTCAAGGTTCCTCTAGTTCTCATACTTAATCTACACTAAAACCTCACATAGGCATAATAAGTTTTGTGTGTATTGTCTCTTCAGATGTTCCTTTCACAAGTATTTTTTTCACACCAATTGATGTATCTAATAGTGATTCTTTGAGTATGTCTCAAGTATTCTTTCCCAAGTTATTATTCCTTAAAAAAATTTTTTATCCAATTGACTCTTTAACATAAGTTGTATCAATTTCTAATATTTCTCATACCAAATCGATTTCAAACATTCCTACAAATTCAGTAGAGGTTTTGTAGCTAGTAACTCCTTGTGGTTTTTATGGAGGTTGAAGTTTTAGGTTATTTTCTAATTTTAAGCCAAGGCCATGCCATCTCCAATACCTCTATTATTTAGGATATCCTTATCATGACCCCTATTTCCACATCATCTTCATCTTCCATTACTCAATTTGGTATTATCATCTTCCCACCATCTTCCATCTATTCTATCAATTCCTGAGCTATTATAGTTACTCCTTTACTTGTTATCACTACCACTATAGGTGAGGACATAACACATGGTAGCCAACTAAAATAAGAGATGTTTTTAGCACAAGTCCATTAGAATATCCATAAAGGAGATAGTTCAAGGCCATATTTTATTTCATGGATGAATCTATTAGTCCCATTGTATCTTTCATTCATAATTTGGATAGGAGTGCAAACTTCATTTACCATACCTTTTCCAACCCATCCTTTATGATACCTCCTATGTTTTCATATATTGATGTTAGCAATACTTTTTTGTTGATTCTCATAGTAAAGATGTCCCTCTTACTATTATGACCTTGAGTATTATGGAAGTTAATACAATACCTATCCCCATGAGATCAATTACTAAGACTATGATGAATACATTAGAAAATAGGCTCCCTCTACAAAATCTATAGATGTAGCCTACATAGATCATCAAGAATGTGTGAAAAATAATTAGCTCACACACAAAAGGTTACATTCCCTACAATTCTTAATAAGTGATTCCAGATGTTGCACTCCTTGATGTCATGTGTGTACATCACACATCTACAAAAATAATTTCATGGTAAAATTACACATGTTGTTTCCTTATGCCAAAGTCCAAATCATCTTTAGATATTGGTAGATATATGCACACCACCAAGATGAGGCTAGGGACATACTATTATACTCTCTAATGAATATGTTTATTATGTGGATAATTGATCATTCTTAGGATTGTGTAGTGTTTCTAGGAATCTATTGAACATTCCTATCCCACGTTAAGCATGGAAGTATTAAGATAGCGCACAAAATTGTTTCATCCTCACTTAAGACTCTAAAATGCATATATCTACAATGAAGAGGTTTCACAATGCATTGTTAATGTTCTTTCGCTACATAATATTTTAAGATGCCATATCTCCATTTTTGGGTAAGTGCATGAAGTTGGGGGGCCAAAAAGTGGACAAAAACTTGAAAAAAATGAAATGCGTATGCATTTTGCTAAAATGCACTCGTGTTTAATTTGTTTGGCTCGGTAATCACCAAACCTATAATGCATACATGTTTCAAAGAAGTCAAAATGCGTACTGTTGTAAGATTTCTTTTATTATTTCTAATAATTTAAATTATTTTAGTAAATATAAGAAATTAGGGTCACTCTGCACCTTATGGAAGTGGTCTTGTAGCTCAACAGCTTATAATCTAGAAGATAGTTTTTCAAAATCTAATCTAGTCAAGTACTTACTCGTTTTAGGATTTCAAAACAACCTAAAAATTTCAAGACACATATATTGTAGTCGGTCTTTGTTTTGAAAGCATATAGTCATTTTTAGGTTTTTGACCTTCTAAAATGGATTTTGGCCCTACCACTTCTTGAATTGGTAGTAATTTTTAAATTTGGTCCATAATTCACTTTAGTGACCATGAATTAACTCTATGATGTTTGTCTATTTTCTTACTACAAAGAGATCCTCACTTTGTAGATAGACGATTGTTCTCCGAATGGGATTCTTGCCCTATGGCAAAAATGAGGTGATTGTAATGTGCCTCCTACTTAAGGTGTGATAACACTACTAGGTGTTGAATGAGTTGTTACGAATAGTACCAAGTGAATTGCATCAAGTGAACTAAGATGATTGCTCATTCTTAGAAACATGGTTCTCCATATAAAGATCATCCCCTCACCTTTCCTAGCTCTAAAAGCATCCTTTCATGGAATCAAATTCATGATTCTCATACATGATTTTTCTCATATGTCTCTTATGGAGACAAATGATGCCTTAATACTTCACAAATAATGGTCCTTGATAACTCGGTGACATGACTAGCTCATTTTAGCTTGTTCTGAAGGGTGTTCAATTAACTACAAAATCGCCAAAAATGCCTTTTTAGGCTTTCAAAGGAAGTAGTCTGTCATAAAAACTAAATGAGTCGATTGATCACGTTAAACACTATTCCCTACACACTTAAACATGCTGAATGATCTTTTTAGGACTTTCCTTTGGGTGAGGATTTATGATTTAAGGTTTAGGGTTTAGGGATCAAGGTTTAGGGTTTAGGACTAAGGGTTTAGGACTCAAGGTTTAGATTTTAGGGTTTAATGTTTAGTGTTTAAGGCTCATAGTTCAGATTTTAGGGTTATGGGTTTAGGGCTCAGGGCTTAGGGTTCATGGTTTAGGGTTTAGAGTTTAGGGTTTATGGTTCGGGTTAAGGGTTGAGGGTTAGGGTTTAGGGATCAAGGTTCAAGGTTTAGAGTTTAGGGGTCAAGCTTGAGGCTTTAGGGTTTATGGCTTGAGGTTCGGGGTTCGGGATTTAAGGATCAAGGTTGGGGGTTTAGGTTGGGCCGAGGGTTCGTTCGGGGTTTATTTTTAGGGTTTAGGGTTGAGGGTTTATGTTTGAGGTTCAAGGTTTAGGTTTTAGCTTAGGGCTTATGGCTTAGGGCCTAAGGTTTAGGGTGTAGGGTTTAGGGCTCAAGGTTTAGGGTTTAGGGGTCAGGGTTTAGGTTTTAGGGTTTAGGGTTTAGGACTTAGGGCTTCGAGTTTAGGGTTTAGGGCTTAGGGTTTATGGTATAGAGTTTAGGGTTTAGGGATCGGGGTTTAAGGTTTAGGGTTGAGGATTTAGGGTTTATGGTTCGGGTTTAGGAGTTAGGGTTTAAGGTTTAAGGTTAGGGTTCGGGGTTTAGGGAAAAGGGTTCAAGGTTTAATGTTTCGATATCGGGTTTGAGGATTTAGCATTGAGAGTTGAGGTTTTAGGGTTTAGGGCTCGGGGTTTAGTTTTTAGGGTTTAGGGTTGAGGGTTTATGCTAATTCATGGTTTAGGGTTTTAGATTAGCGATTATGACTTAGGGAATAGGGTTTAGGGCTTAGGGTTTAGGGTTTAGGGCTCAATGTTTAGTGTTTAGGGGTTAAGGTTTAGGTTTTAGGGTTTAGGGTTTATGGTTTATGGTTTAGAATTTAGGGCTTAGAGTTTAGGGTTTAGGGCTTAGGGTTTATGGTATAGGGTTTAGAGTTTAGGGCTCAGGGTTTAAGGTTTAGGGTTGAGGATTTAGGGTTTATGGTTTATGGTTTATGAGTAAGGGTTTAAGGTTTAAAGGTCAGGGTTCAAGGTTTAGGGAAAAGGGTTCGGGTTTAGGTTTAAGGCTCGAGGTTTAGGGTTTATGGTTTAGGTTTTAGGGTTAAGGGTTTAGGTCGTAGAGTTTAGGTTTTAGGGTTTAGGGTTTAGAGTTTAGGGGTTAGGGTTTAGGGTTTATGATTTAGATTTTAAGGTTTAGGGACCTTTGGGATTTAACATTTAGGCCTTAAGGTTTAAGATTTATGACTTATGGCTCAAGGCTCAAGGTTTAGGGTTTAGGTGTTAGGGTGCATGGTTTAAGGTTTACGACTCGTGTTTGGGGTTCAAAGTTACATGTTTAAGGTTTAGTGGTTAGTTACAAGTTTAAGGTTTAGGATTTAGAGACCAGGTCTGTAGATTTAGGGTTTAGGGATCAGGGTTTAAGGTTTAGGGTTTAGGGCTCAAGGATTAGGATGTAGGGTTCAAGGCTTAAGGTTTAGGGTTTATGGATTAGAGATTAGGGTTTAGGGTTCATGGTTTATGGCTTAAGGTTCGGGGTTCAAAGTTACTGGTTTAAGGTTTGGGGGTTAGAGCTTGGGGCTCTGGATTTAGTATTTAGGGTTTAGGGTTTAGGGCTCAAGGTTTAGGGTCTAGGGTCAAGGGTTTAGGGTTATGGGTTTAGGGTTTAGGTTTTAGGGTTTAGTATTTAGTGTTTAGGGTTTAGGATTTATTATTTTGGTTTTAAGGTTTAGGGTTTATAGTTTAGGGTTTAGGTCTCATGGTTGAGGGTTAAGGGTTTAGGTCACAGAGTTCAGGGTTCATTGAATTTGTAGGCAAAACATTCAAAGAGAGTCATCAAAATTTGATGTTTTTCATTTGTTGATATTTTGAAGGAGGGAAATGTCATATTCTTGACTATGCAATCCTTCCAAAGACCCTAGTAGTCCTTAATCATTGGATGTACATGGAGAAACTGTTACATGGATTCGATTTATAATGATAGAGATATTTATAAATTCATGTTATGACCTCTTAATCTATATGAATTTCAAGTTGCTTGAAATCACATCACACCCTTCACTAGGATTGATGATTACCCCTATCTTTTTGTTCGGGGATTTTGAAAACATCCATTGGTTTATCATATAAGGAATTATCAATGAATGGAAGGTCACTAAGTCATAGGGTAGGTAACTCCCATTTAGAACTAAACAAGAAAGATTTACTAGGCAATTGATAATCCCTTAGTTTCTTAGCCATTCCCCTTGCTCTATGCTTATTTTGAACACTTTAGGAAGTTACACAAATTTACTATCCATTCCAAACCTCTTGAACTTTATCTTTCTCCAGGAGGAGAGGATAATACAGAAATTAAATTATGATCCTACACCTCTGCATTGATATATTCTCTATGTTTCTTTTGTTTCCTATAAGATAAATTTTTTTGTTGTGATGGTTATTTTTCCCCTTCTTCCATGGGTCATCCCGCTTGCATAATACCACATACATGGAAATATGATAAATTTGAAATTTGTTTTAGAGTGTGAATAAATTTACATTCAAGAGCGTAAGTATATGTGGGGAGAAACAAGTTTGGAAGAGATGTGTAATATATGCATTACAAGGCACAAGGTAGATGTCATATCCATTTAGTTACTTGTCCCACCTCTCATAAACAAGGTAGTTCTATAAGAAGATTCAATGATGGTTCTAGGCATGAGACTAGGAAATATTGATGAAATATGGTTTGGGGTTTAGGGTTTAGGGCTCATGGTTCAAGGTTTAAGGTTTAGGGTTTAGGGTTCAAGGTTCAAGGTTTAGGGTTATGGTTTAGGATTTAGGTTTTAGGTTTTAGGTTTAGAGTTTAGGGTTTAGTGTTTATGGTAAGTGTAACGCACCAAAATTACCAACACAAGGACAACACAGTGAAATACCGGATAACTTTTTTTTGACTTGCTTGAAGATAATACGACACTACACAAGTTCTCTAGGGAATACAACCAACCAAAGACATGCTTTCCACAACACGGACCCACACTGGTTACAGATAAACTTGAGGCACACACTAAGGACACACTGGTTCATCTAAAGTATGCAGTCTTACAACAGGGTCTTCCCACAGAATGTTTCTTTAGATTCATGTTTTAGCTGTAAGTGCTTTACATTCTTTACTTTTCGCAGAGGAATCATACTAGGAAAATCTGAAAGTCATGTCTCCTTTGAAGAATTTTCCCCTACCTTGATAATGTTAATATACAGTGTAAACCAATTATAGAATAGCAAGAGGTTACTTCATTTACTTGATTAACTTATTCATTTGTGAGGAGGCAGTTAATTTCTCAAGGCTCTTAACTTTATCAATCTGTTTTCGACGTTGTGCTTTTGAACATATATGTTTTACCTTTTCAAGCGGTCAATTTTATTTTATTTTATTTTATTCCAGTACATGACTGTCTAACTCTTGGATTCATCATTAAGATCTTATTAGTTGTTAATAAGATTTCATTGGGGTCAAGAGTCTAATCAGAAAAATTAAAGGTTTCACTTGGGCTTCACTTGAAGAGATAGAAATAAGTATACTGTTTACATTTTCAACGGGTAAGACAGATCGAAGAGTTTCTTAGGCAAGTTCCTTCTATTTATTATAATCTTATTATCTTCCAAGAATTCAATCATTGATTTCACCTTAAGACCGTTCTGAGGATTTACCACAATAAGAGATTGTTGATTAGTTTACGCGGGATCACAAGGTATATTTGTTTCTCTTGTTTTCTTTTTGCTAGGTTCCAAAACATAGTCCTTTACCAATCGACACAAGACCAAGGTAACTAGAGCGATGCAAGAAGATTCAAGTTTGAATAATTAGAATTAGGTTTGACAATTCAAAGATAAATCATATTCTGAAAAGTGAAAATTCAACAAAGGATACGCAGGTCAAAACAAGTTCATTTAATCTTATTGACGATAATATTTCTCAAATTGACTTTCAAACGATAACAACAACCTACAAGAGAACAATACAAAATTATAACACAATGCCTTCTAGATAGCCTCCACAATTTCCATACCAATGCTGTAAAGTAAAAGAAAAACATTCGTACAACAACAGTTCCTAAGAAGGCTGGAATCCACTTTCTACACGTGTTTCTTTTTCTCTCTCTCTTTTTTTTTTTTCTACTCAAGAAATCCTCCTGCACATTTGTTAGCACATGTCAGTTCGCAAGAACTGAGCACGATAAAAGCTATAACATTAAGACATTATGTTGTTATCTAACTGTTTCAAGGAAGAAAAGTACCGTTGAAGAAGACAACAATAATTCAAGAGTCTAAACAAGAACAATTAAAGAGCTATCCAAAAGCATAAAATGTCTAAATAAAAGGGATGGCACTAACTCTATTCAATTATCATTATCACATAGGAGCAGTTAATAAACATCATAGTGAATTTCACCCATATCACAATAATGACCGTCATTAACAAGATAACATTTCGAAACAAAAACAATTACAAGAAGAGAATTAGTTTCAAACGTGATCTATCCCTATTTGTTTAAGTTGGTTCACCAAGCCAAGGATTCACTATGCCACTGGAAGATCCCAAACAATCAATCAACATGAGAATATCTAAACCAACATGACTTATTAATATCAAGATGATGTGCCTTTAACAGTTAATTTTGTGTCAGTACCGAATAAATAAATTGGACAGAAAAGGGATGAAACGCACAAATGACCTCGCATGGGTCACATCCTATCCTAACAATCCTTCTATTAGACTTTCTTCTAATCAAGAGAATGTCTTAAGAAAAAGGACAAACTTGACAAGACCAAACATATCCATTATAAATCTTACAGGAGGGTTACTCAATCATTCACAAGAACACAACACAAGATACATAGCTTCCAAAGGATCTGTCGTCAACAACAAGTTGACTTAAACCTTTCTGGTCAATACATAACCATTCTACTACAATGACAGCAAGGAGGTCGTATCACAACGATCATCACAAAAACCAGTCAAACAAAGAGTTTCCAAACACACCAACCTATGAGTCACAGGAGAATGAAATTTAAGCATCTTTACGGAGCAAAACGTAGGGTAATTTCTTACGCATAAAACCAACATCCCAATTTTAAGATTTGAAAACTTCCTCAATAATGATCCAGTAGATCTCATATCCTCCAACATGTGTGAAACAAAAACAAGGTACGAAAAAGAGTATTTCCTCTAACATTTTAAGCTACCCAAAAGAAATGTGAGAGTCGTCAAAAGAAAACATTCCATAGGTTCAGCTACATTCCTCAAGACATACAACAGTCACCAAGGGAGAGAAGGTGGTTCCAAAGACAACAATCTCCAAACGGTGAACTTGAATTGATATCAATTATGAAAATCAAACATGACACTTGAAGAATAAAAGTATTTCTTCGAGCGATTCAAAACAAAATAACAAAAGCAACTAACCTAGTTGAAAGTAATATCAACTTAGCTCAAATCGATAATCAGTCAAGCTAAGCACACACCAAGTCAACCGGGAAGGGTTACTAGAAACTAAAAGAAAAGAATAGAGACAGGAAAAGCATCGTTCACCTATACACAATGCACTTGCAGTACTCAATCCCTAATTCGCAAATACCCGACATAACCCAGGACTACAGATCTCGAACCGAAACAAGAATAAGAACAAAACATGAACTATAAGGTTGAGTCCAACAACAATGTTTGATAAAACATTCAAATCATGAGACCAACATAAGGAACTAGGGGGTGTTCATTACAGGACCCCCACCTCTTTTGTTTTATTAGACTTAAGAACAAAGTTCACCCAACTAATAACATTTATTAAAACCCAGAAAACAATATAAAGGCTTCAACCAACGCAATCATTTCTAACGCCAAAACAAATACAAACGAGCCAGGAAAGTGGAAACCAAACAGTATACCATCACACGAGACATTAATATGAAGAGTAGAGTTATTTAGTGATTCAATTAAATAACAGCATAAGAATTAATGGTATAGAGAATATCGTGCCTGATTAAGCTCCCGCAGTCGATAACAAGATGGACGGGGCCTGCAACAGCAACCGAAGCCTAACTCCATTTCCTTCAAGCTCGTTGGGTGCCCAAACATCGAACATCTTCATGTTGGCACAGGTAGGAGTTCACAGCCAGGGTGGGTGGTCTAAAATACTTGCCATCATTCTCCCAACACCGCTCCAAGATCAGCCCTAGAACTTCTGTAGGCCCCATTTTGGCAATTGAACTTAATCCTTCGTCATTCATCCAAACACCTCCACCATCTCCATATGCATCTGATTGCTTCTAATTTGGACCTCCTAACCTTGGTGCTCTCATGTTAGGAGCAGCCCTAGTCTGAGACAAAGCAAAAGAAGATGGCTTTACAACCAAGAACAATCTCTTGGTATAGACTCCATATCCATAAAACAGTCCCTAGACTTAGCATCCTCAATTAAGGCTGACCAGTCACTAGATTGCTTCAATGCAGCTGCTTTGCGAGCGGTGGGGTTCAAAGTCGTGCGTGCCACATTCGGGCAGCGGGGCTCTGGATAACATCTACAAAGCCAACCCCATGATTTGAAGCTTGGACACAAGATATATTGATTACATCACGCTCCTGGCTCTGAAGGCATCTACCATAATGATAAATAAACCTTTTCCTTCATCGGATCGAGAGTTAAAGATCAAACTCTCGGTGTGGTTCAAACATTTCAGGTTGTAGCTTGAAAAAGTGATAATTCCATCAAGACCCCTTTATGCCTTTCATAGTGACTCGTAGAAGATGCTCATATAGTTGCAAGGGCAAATTCATGCTTCATGAATACTCTGATATGAAACAGATCCGCCCCTAACAGATTCTCTTCCATGAGTTACATCCTACAACAAGTAAGATCTCAATAGAGACTCTTTGCGAAATAAATTTCATCGGGCACATTGTAACACCCTCAACATCACGAATCGGTTTGGAGAAATGACTCGGTCTGACTGATCTCGAGGAATATCCTGCTACCTTCATCTCCCAAGACATTTTCTTCAACATTGCATAGATCTTCTGTGCCTGTGGGTGTGATCAGTCACCAACACATAAAGCAGGCGCCATAACTGCAGCAAAGCAAATGTGCTTCATGAATATTCTGATCTGAAACAGATCCGCCTCCAAGAGGCCCTCTTCCATGAACTACATCGAAGAACAAGCAAGGTTTCAGTAGAGAACTCTGTAATAAATTTCATCAGGTCTGCTGGTAACAGTCACACTGTCACTTAATCGGATTTGATAGAAATATCTTGTAGGAGAGTCTCGAATTTGAGGAAGCATTCGCACTGAACAGATAACAACACAGCGGACAACCTGCTCATTGGAAGCGCTCAAAATGGCTTCAACTAAAACTTTATCTCGTCCTTCTACTACGGCTGCAAGACTTTACACAACTGATCACGACTAGTCGCGTGCAACCAGAACAGCAGGAAAACATTCCAAAAACAGCCCGCGCGGCCAGGAGAAGGGAAACAGGCCTCCATTTCACCCGAACGCCTCAAGAAACAGCAAGGAAAATCCATCTAGTCTCCTCACGCGGCCAGACCAAAAGAAAAAACGTGGGCAACCAAACAATCCTCCTTGTTCACGCGACCGGGGAAGACAGAAAAGGACGCGCCCAGGAGGAACAGTGAAGGAAACGTTTCAAACACGCCTGCAACACTGGCTTGGAGCTCCATCTCATCCGTCACATCGACCAAACTGCGCCCAACACCCACCCAAACGCATTGAAGGAGAATCCTGGAGAGATCACGGCAAAGAGAAAAACGTGACTCCAACACGTCGAACAATAAATGCTCCACCTTCCACGCCAAGGGGATGAGACTGAGCCCGGGTAGGTTAGGGGGGGGGCATTACAGTAAGGGTTTATAGATCGAGGTTAAGGATTTAGGGTTTAAGGTTTAGGGTTTAGGGTTTTAAGTTAAGGATTTAGTGTGTATGGATAAGGGTTTATGGTTTACAGTTTAGGTTTTAGAGTTTATAGTTTAGGGTTTTAGATTTTATAGTTAAGGGTTTAGGATTTAATGTTTAGGGATTAAGGTTTAGGGTTTATGGTTTAGGGCTCGAGTTTAGGGTTTAGGGTTTAGGGCTTAGGGCTTAGGGTATATGGTCTAGGGTTTAGGGTTTAGATTTTAGGGCTCAAGGATAATGGTGTAGGGTTCAAGACTTAGGGTTTAGGGTTTAGGATTCGATGTTTAAGGTTTAGGGTTTAGGGGTCATGGTTTAGGGTTTAGGATTTAGTTTTTATGGTTCAAGGTTTAGGGTTTAGCATTTAGGGCTCATGGTTCATGGTTTAGGGTTTAGGGCTTATGGCTTAGGGTTTAGGGCTTAAGGCTCAGGGTTTAGGGATCATGGGTAAGGGATGAATGTTTAAGGTTTAGGGTTTAGGGTTTAGGGCTCAAGATTTACTTGTTTAGTCTTTAGGTTTATGGCCTATGGTTTAGGGTTTCGATTTTAGAAGTTAAATGCTAAACGATTTAGGTTTGAATGATGAAATCTTGAAAATTACCTATGTACTAACCAAATTATAATTTAAAAAACTATCTCTTAAATCATGACTCATGGAGCTATGAGACTAATTCCATAAGGTGTAGAGCGACCCTAAATTCTTATATTTTCATAAATAAATTTAAATTATAAGAAATAATAAAATATAAATAATAATAAATGAAAAACTTATACTTCAACATTTATTTATGTAAATAGAAGCATGTCAAAAGCATACATAATGTTTATACTACACATAACGCGTACGCGTTTCTCTTTTCCCAAGCCATGCATCAAGGCTTGGGATCCGTGTATGATCCCGGCCCGAGGCATGAACTGCATAAACACAACAAACAACGTGTTTTTACAAGAAAATGTAAAAATGTCACTTTATCTAGGATAAATTAAAATTAAAAAATCGATCCATTTTAAAAAATTATACCACGACGTAGAGCGAGTCTCTTCTTTCTAATTTTTTTTTAATTTTTATGACTAATATAAAGTTTCCGTATTATTTATTTTCTAACTATGCCTTTTTATAGCTATTTTTTGAAGTGTAAATATGTCTATATTTCATGTTGTATCTTTTTTTTGGGTTTTCAAAATTTTAAAAAAATTATACTAGCCCAAACTAGGCATAATTATATACATATTAAAAAAATAATAATCTAATTTTCAATATTTTTTGAGGTAGTTAGGGGGACACGGTCGGAGCTCCGTTATTTTTCAAAACATAAAATTTCGTACTAGAAAAATCATAAATAAACAATATTTACTAAAAAAATCTTTAAAAATGGAGCCCAAACTATATGCCCATAGATATCTTTCTACCAAAGGGTTTTCAAAAATACTAAATGGTGCTCAAAAAATGGCGGGGGGCATGAAAGTCACTCTATTATGTTTTTTAACAAAAATAGGAGAATCTGTTGGTATTTTAGTTGTTTGACTCACTTAAACTTGTCTGTTTTCAATAAAATTTAGTATCTTAGAAATTAGACTCAAAATTCTACGATTCATATTTCTACAAAATCATCCAATTTTGAGTGTAACTATTTCGAAAAACTCGTACAAGTTGAAGTTTTTTGTTTTTTAGAAAAATGCGTCCACTTAAGACCCCCTTTTAGCCCCCTAACTTGGTGCACTTACCCTTCTACATTACGCTATTTAATATATGGTTGCATTGACTACTAGGAAGTATTTTTGAATGAAGAATCTACTACAAACCTTGTGGATCATTATTTAAATGAAATAAAAAATAAGTATGAAAACCCACGATACTACTTATTCCTACTTGTGGCCTACTCTAAGTATTTTTGAAATTCTTTGATGGCCATCAAATCTGATTCCTTATAAAATAATTCCATCCAAATTAGGTTGAAATTTAATAATGAATCATGTAAATTTTGGTAGAGATTTATCACAATTATACTAAATAATAATGTTTCATTATATTTTAATCATATCCAAATTGGTTTGTTTGTGGCATATTTAGATTTTGATTGGTTTCTTCATGGAATATTTCTTATCAAAATTGTAGGCCATAAAATTAATATGGTATTCGATCAGTGCATATTATGTCAATTGTTTCCAATGTACAATTTGATTTATTTTTTCAACCAAAATATACTTCTTTTGATTGTATATGTGTTTATAAATTTGTCTCCTGTTAATATATTTACATGTTAAATTATTCTCTTAAGGGTTATGTCTATGCGTGGTCTTCATTAATATATGGTGGAGGGATTTGAGTTGTTGGGGGATTTCAATTGGGCTTACCATCTCCCTTGAATTAATTTATTAGATCCAATCATATTATGTGCACCTCAATCCATGTTTGATAGGATTCATTAGAAATATCACTTATGTCACAAATTATCAAATATTGCATCATCAAATTTGTTGTTATCCCTAAAACAATTTTTCTTCTTTCTTCGTCAAATTCATCTACTTTATGTGAGTCCAAAGATGCATTTCAGGTATCTTATCTAAAAGACAATAGGTCTCATGAATGGCTAAAACGCTCATGAAAATGCATACAATTCATAATATTAGATTAAGCATAAATATATATGGTTTATTCACAACTTTTTAAATCAAAATCCTAGAATGAACATTTAAGATGATGTTGCATCGGTATGAATTACCTCAAATTTTTATGATGTATGATTTGATTGAATTTTAATCATTGGTTTTTTGAAAAACATATTAATTTATTATCGATATACTTATTTTAACTTGATGTGTATGTGACTTTATCTCCTACTAATATACATGTACATGTTATAATATTCTCTTAAGGGTTATGTGTGTATGTGGTATTCAATAGATGGTGGAGTGGTTTGAGTTTTGGGGATTTCAACTTTGCTTACCATCTCCCCTGACTTCATTTTAAATCCCTTGTCATTCCACAACGAAGATCAAGAATAATTAATTATAACTGTTTATATATATAATAATTACTATTATGAATATCTTAAACACATCTATCGAGAATAAGCCTAAAGATATAAATCTCAAAGTTATTTTCTGATTTTTCAAAAACTACACTAATCACTAACTCCATTATGTTTTCCTTAGTTGCAGTCATTGATAGAGACATCAAGTAGGAACACCAAAAAGTGGATTTGTAACACCCACATTTTACCCACACAAATACAACAAAAAATACTAGGATAAATTTTTTTACATTGTTCACTACACAACGCTACAAGAGCTCCAAGTAAGGAAAACTCAACAACACATATGATAATAACATAAGTCATCGACTCACATAGACACATGACAACACCATATAAATGTCTATGCAACATATTCCCCAATGAATGAATACTAAGAATAACCCAACCATAAGAAAAAGGACTCAAGGATTGACAAACCCACACCACATCATTTCTTTAATTGTATCTTAGTTACGATTAACATTCCAAGAACATCATAGTGCAAGGATAATTTTCTCTTGTTCCACCAACATATTCTTAAGTTCATTCCATAATTAAATTACAGTTCGACCATTTTAAGTTGGATCTTAATTTTTTTCCTTTACAAAAATTTCCATAACTTACATACTTATTTGGCATAATTCAAATTGCATATAAAGTACTTAAATATCTTGTTCTTATGTTAAGAAATATGCTTCTCAAACGTTTATTAAATGTCTACATTTTACCCTAGCAACTCAAGTAAATCTGACTTGATGTCTAGAAAGCAATATTAGGATTTAAGGATGGTGGTTTAGATTCAAGATACCTTTTTCCCATAAAAATTATTCAATCACGATATCTTTATTTCCCAATTCAACATTCTCACACTAGAAATTGTATTTAGATTTTATGTATCTATCTTTTTTTTCTCGAAATTTGATCTCACCAAGGGAAACTCATATTCTTTGTAGCAAATGAAAATGTTTAATTGAGTTATAAGTACTCTAAGAATGGAATTATTCCTAACCTCAAATCTTGTTCTCTTTTACTCTTATATACTTTAGTTTTACATTGCATTATGGTCTCACTATTACCATCACTTTATAACAACATGGTTACGAAAGTACTTGTATGACATCTAAAAGAAGTACATGCTTGGAAGCATCATAAACTACACATGAACCACAAGTGATTTGTGTTCAAGGTAAGATCCCATGTTTCTGCATTTCATGATTCCGCATGTGAAATTTATTTTATTCTTAATGTCATCAAAGGGTATGCCAAGGATTTTGGGACAAGATTTTGTTTTCATAGGTTCTCTAAAGTCAACATCTTTCAAATCAATTTCGTTTGCAAAGAGTTACTTATAATTTTCTACCCACAAGTTAACCTCCTAATCAACTAAGGTTTATTTTAATTGCAATTTTCACTCAGGGATTTACGCCCTATTATAGATTAGATTAAGGTTCAAAACATAATCACCCAAAAACCCTCCGTAAGTGGTCAAGACACTATATTGTCAAAAGAGTTCATTAACTAAATTTTAAGTGATAGAACAATTATTTCACTAGCTCCATGATGTCATCTAGGTCCCACGAGAAATTCATTCAATGAAGAAATTCAATTCTAAATCTATCTTTGGAAGAAAAGGTATTCCACTAGGATACGAAGGAAGAGTTAGCTCTACTTACTCCAGATACAGTTTGAATGTGTTGCTCTTATCTCCAGGTTTATGACGATGTCACTAAACATACTGACTAAGACGATAAACCCATTCTTGGGCTCCTATTTACCTAAACTAGGATGTTCCATCGAGTGTAAAGTTTATGTTCATTCTACGGTTTCAATATTTTCTATGGTAAATAGGATCACATATGAAGACATGCTATGCATAGATCTTATACCTAGGTTGAGTGTTTCATTAAATCTCTTTATTACATTTACAAGGTAAGAATACAACCCAATAATTTATGAATCGTTTATTGCACACTTTGAAAAAACACTACAATATATTAAATTCAAATTCATTTACTATTTATATATCAAACCCTTTTTTTTCATACACAACTATGAATCAAACTTAACCTATGATTAAATGCACATTTCTTAAGATATCCCTAAAACTAGCATCTCATACATATTAGCAAATTTCAAATATAACTTTTCTGTAACAAGAGACTACATTATACATTTATTCATTTTACAATGACCTATATAAATTACAATAATAAATAATGAATTACACATCGCCTTTTCACCATCGTTCTTGCATCCTGCAAAACCATGTGAGCATGAAATCAGCAATAAATTTTGGCATGGTATCCACCCTAATCTAACATAATTAACATTTTTCAGTTTCCCATTTACATATAATAATAATTACAAATTTGCAATCGAAAGAAAAGGTTTAGAGACATGTATTCATTACATTTCATTTCACTTCATTTCGTAATCCAAGGAGAGAGAAGGAGAAAGGAAGAGAGAGAAACACCATTTTTCAAAAGTTCTATTTCACACAACAAGTTACACTATGGAGTTTTCAAACAGTTATTTACATTTTTCAAAAGTTTCCATGGTGGTTTGACAACCCGATAGGGGTCTTACAACTCTCTTTTTAGATTTTCATGCTAGCTACAAAAGTGTTCAAGTCAATCTCAGAGGCTAAGAATCCACTTTCAAACATTGTCTTGTGATGAAAAAAACACCACGGTTAACATTATACGTGCCCAATTATACACCAAGAGTTCATAGAACCGATGAAATTCGAACTAGCGAACAATTTACGATTGTCGGCTATTTTTCAGGGCCATCATTGTAATTGGCCTAGTTGCAAATGATTGAAAGTTAGCTCAAGGTCTTAAAAAACATGTCCAAAACTAACATTCAATGGATAAACGCGTAATGAGGAACTTCATACAAGTTTCACTATAAGGATAATTCATTAGAGTTGACGAACCGAGAACTAGAAAATAGTTTTCAAACGGAGACGAGTTGTAATCGGTCTCCAGTTTGAGCTCATCAAAATGCGATCAAGGCCTGCAAAATGCATTTTCCAAACTAACATGGAATGATATTTTTCCAAACTGAAGTTCTAAGGTAATTTTCTAGTAAAATTACTAGGGGTTTGCAAAGGTAGATAAGTATTTCATTGACCTAGATTAGAATGATGAGATGATACAAAACCCAACTTTTCAATTTAAGTAGCTTCCTACAGCCACAAAATAGTGAAAAAGAGCTCCTAGAAGGGCATTCAAAAATGTCACAAATGTTCATTCGGGGTCAATCCAAAGAATAAAGTGACACCTCACATAACAAGGTAAACGAAGGAAGCTTAACAACTCCTTTTCAGAGTTACGAAGGTTACTTGGCAAGTCTCAGAAAAATCACAATTGATCTATTTAAACAAGCGAGCGGTTAAATCATTTACATAGAAATCAAATTCAACATGTCAATAAAAAGGGTAATGTAGTAATCTAGTTTGGTTGCGATGTTTTCTAAATCATCACGAAGTGAGTGTTCAATTTTATTGTCTACCAAGAAAAATTCGATCTTGTAAGTTACGATATAAGGTTTTACTATTTTTAAAAGAAGTTTATTTTATTCAGTAGAATATACGAAAATCCTTTAGTTATAAATTTTCATTTCGTTGCAAAAGAAAAACTAAAGAATAAAAATTATGAGAGATGAACCATGCTTGGGAACAAAGCTGGTCGAAACCGCGGGATTCGGTTCAACATCTCACTTAAGCATTTTGTCGAATAGTTCATGAGCATCCACAATTTTACCATTTCACCTTTTCTCAAAATCCTCAAAGCATTTTCCAATGAACCAATTTTTCACATTACCATTAATAAAACCACGCAAGTTTAAATGGTATGCCGATAATAAAATTTTAGAGCCCCTCAAAGAAGTTAGCGTACTCCTCGCATTCTTATGTGATCTACAGGGGTACCAACCAAACATGTCCACACAACCACCATAGGTTAAATTGGTGTGTTGATGGTAAATTTTATAGTTTCCTCAAGATAGCCAACATAGTAAAGAACATCGACCAAGCAATCATAAAATTCAATGGTAGGTGGAATATTATTACCAGCGCTTATGCCATTGAAGTATTTACAACCCTTTTCCACTAAACTGCGTGCTTGCAGAAAGCATAAAGAATGAAGCTTGCCTCCACAATTTTGTATCCATATCTACCTTGGCACATGCATCTACAACAGATGGGAAATCATCCAACTATTCTCCATGGTCACCGATTCGAGCTGTATGAGGTACAAACCCCCACAAATCATGAAGGCAAAGAACTCTAGCTCTATTCATAAAAGACAAAACTTTGAAAATAATGTGGCAAGGTGCCAGGTCGAGGTAACCTTCATTAGGAGCAACCAGGCCATACAAATCATAGACAAAATGCGACCTCAATGGCTCAGGTTTAGGTAGATCCAGAGCTCAGTTTGAAGGAACAATGGTGGCTGGATAGCATTTATGTAGAGAGACCAATAAATTTGGGTGATTAAACAAAGAAATAGTGACTCAAAGGTTAAGTGCAGGAAGTTGATGGACAAATATAGGGTCATCCGTGGACATCATATTGCAAATAACAACATAATATCAACTTGTAGGGATTATTAGCAATACATACACTCAAAATTAGACAAAATTATATTAATATGAATCATAGCATCCGGAATCTAGTTTCTAAAATACTAATTTTTGTAAAAAATGGACAAGATTAGCTATATTAAACACTCAAAATTCAATGACTTGGTATTTTAAAAAAAAAAAGCCGATAAGATTATAGTCTGTTTGCCCACAATTTGGATGACCAAAAATTGATATATATTTTTTTCCTTTGGTGAGAAGTTATATGCCACTATCTATCTTGGGATGGATTTTATTTTGTATTTTTTTGAGTAATATTTTATTTTTTATGATTTTTTCCGTGAAAGTGGTATGAAAACATAAACAAAACATAGAGCACTTTCCATTTGCCCTCCATAACTTCATCAAAAATATTGAAATCAAATATTTTTTTTTTTAACATGTATATAATTTCACCATGGTTGGGATGATATAATTTTTATCACATTCTGATAAGTGAAAAAAATTGCAGTCTTAAACGTGACATAAACATTCACAGGTGAAAAAGTGTCTTAAAGACCTACTATTAGTAAAAATTATAAAATGATATTTATCCTCTTCTATTCACTTTAAAATCAGTATTTCTACAAAGCTAATAGTCTCCCCTACGCAATGGTACCATTTTATGATATAGTTTTTACTTTTCGGCATGGTTTAAGTCCGCGGAAGACTAAATTTGATGTTTTGTTGTTTTTAATGTAAAATTCAGGATTTGATGTCCACTTAATTGTCCCCCAACTTGGTGCACTTACCCCAAAGTGAAAGCATATATTTATAATGTGGACATAACTCAATGCTCTCATTAACCAGGAAAGCTCATGTGTATACCATGAGCTGAGTGTAAACATGCAAATGGTGAGTCAAAAATAAGAGCATTCAAAACCAATCCCATTGGAAAATGGAGCTGTTCAAAAAAATGAAGAGGTTCAAACCCCAACACCAAACTACTTGCCATAGATTAGAGCAAACTATTATGCATATAACAGAGTTCTAGTTTACAACCAACATTTCCATGATTGATTCAATTAGAAACCAAGACCACAATATGACATTAAAATAAAGCAAAACCTAACTCGTGGTGTGAAGACAGAACTCGAAGAAAGAAAATGAGAAAATCGAGCTTAGGCTCTATCAATGATGACTCCACATAAATCATACAAGCCGATCTCAAAACGACAGAGACATCAAAAATCATAGATACAAAGCTTCAAAATGATCCATGGTTGTCCCCAAAATTTTTCTAGCATCCTTACGCACCCACTATTTCCACTTTCACGCAAGCACCCACGTTTTTGTAGACATATCTGTCAGGGCACTAAATTGTGTCGCTACAACTAACCAACCAAATTTAAATTTACAATGTGCTCTTGGGTTTTTGTGGTAACTGGCTGGAGGAAACAATTAAAAAAAATCATGTATTATTGAGAAAGGAAGTGACAGGTCCTGCCTTCCACCTGCCCATGCAACTCCACCTTTCTACCTCCTCCCACGTCCCTACCAACCCCCACTGCTAGCACTAATTCCATCAAACTTTCATTGTTTATTTTTTTATCAAAATTTAATTTTTCTTTTATTTAAAAACATTTTTAAATGTCGGCACTACATTTCCCTCCCCTTATAAGAGCATCATCCTCGATGCGACACAACACCGAAGCTCACAGGATACGCATAGGCAATAAGATAATAATGACCCATGTCATGTATCAAAACAACTAGTTGGTACAACATGACCACAAGGATGAAAACTAATTCTAGCAATATCTTAAATTATAATGTTATGTGAAGATTGGTAATTAGTTATATTTTACTTTACTACTCAATTAGTATTTTCTTTTACAATATTTCTTAATCTCAAGCTCTTAATATTGTTCGTTTAGAATTTCAATTGTCTTATGTTCATGGGTACCCAACAGAAATTGGCCTCAAGGTGATGCACAAAATCAACACAACATGAATGACCCACAAGACATCTTGTTATATAATTTCCCAACTTGTAACACATCATAAGACCTTTAATTCCACCTTGGAATGAAAAACAAGTAGTCCACATAACAAATAATTTCCAACAATTATGTCATAGGCATAAACCCAACACACACATGTGACTAACAACAGAATCATCACACTGATATATATACAATAGGTATCACATGACCCAAAAATCCATGATTGTACCAACATAGTGCTAAGACAATATCCAATAGTCCATAACAACCAAGGGGAGAGTCAAGCCTCAAACATAACAATGTGTAACAAGACTCACAAGAGTACACATAAATAAAATACCAACTTCATCCACCTCCCAAAACATCACAAAAATACTCCATATACCTCCTAAGGCATCAATCACACCCACAAAAATCTCTTATGCCTCCCTCAAGTCTCTTATGCCTCCCTCAAGTGTCTCTTATGCCTCCCTCAAGTAATAAAATAAAGATAAATTTTCCTTTTCGCTCCCCAAAAGAGGTCGGTCACCCTATGGCCCTAGGTGCATAGAGTCCAAATACCTCTAACCCAAGTGACATAATAACTTGTGGTTCAACAACCCACTAGTTATATGTAACTCCTTAGGGTGTACCCCCATACAACGAAGTGGGTCCATAGGTTCCACCACTCCATGGTGAATCCCATGACCCTATTCCAACACATTACGACATTAGAACCAACATAAAATCCATATAAAATTCCAAGTGGAAACAATCCCAAGCCTTGGGCTAGGCTATAAAATTTTTAAACTTGATACACAATTTAAAACTAAGAAAAGAAAATGGCTAATTAGCCATGGTTAGTGAAAATCTGAATGTTAGTGCAAAAACCAAATAAATGCCCAAAATATAAGAACATGTCAGTCAAGAAAACTGCTGGTTCTAGCAAGAAAAGGGAAAGTGTTCGATTTACGAATAAAATACATGTATAGGAATAACACATTACGATAACTATGTGGCCTTATACAACCACCAAGGGGGTACTCAATGAGTTTCTGGCACTTAGAAAACATCGAGCCTCAACTCATAAAATATCATATCAATAATACAACTATCATCATCTCTGTCTGAATCATCCCGCCACCACTTTGACAAGGCTCAACATAGTCAAAATCACATAGGTTGAATCCATACAATAACCATATCGGGAGAGAGAAAGGAGTACAAGTCACCATCTATTGAGCCTAAGGTGTCTGTGAAACACAATATGTATGACACCCGTTGAGCAAGTACCACACATACCAAACAAACAAAAGTGGGTTTTCAGCCTATGTAAGGCTCCACTTCCTATCTCGTACTCGCTCAAGTGAATGGTCAATGGTATACATTTCCTCACTCCAAACATACACCTTTTACCAATTTCCCTTAGTGTCGGTTAATGTAGGGTCCACAACATAACATATAACTACATCACTAATACAATGGTGATTCACACAAATTAACCATAACATCTTACACATGGTATATATACAGGGTAAAACACAATCATTACTTTCATGGGTTATGATACATCACATTACCACATTCTGCACCTAAAGTGCAATCACTTTATAATAGGGATCATGCGCTCACCATATGCCCCTAAATCACGACATGAACCATCACATATTACATGAATTATACGTATGAGGAACACAATGTATAACTTTACAACATATATTCAATTACAATACAACATGGTGATGCACACGATTCATCACCATACAGTGACGACATCACGATACAATCTAATTTGCTTTACACCAATTTTGTCATGTAATACATCAATACACCTACATATCACATAATGACAAAATGATCCAACACTTCACAATCCACAATAACATTATTTTGTCACACACAATAAGGCGGTACATCACACGTGAACTCTTCATAGAATCCATGAAAAGGAGAGAGAATACTCTCATCACAAGCACATCAACATGAAAAAAATACGCACTAAGTGACATACACAACATGTGCATTCAAAATTTCATAATTACAACATAGTTCACATTACGCTTAAATCACATTACTCTTCCAATATCCACCACCATCATGCAACACCATCACAACTCCAATTTTCCCCAGAGGTTCGAGAGTATGAACCTCCACTCTGATACCAAATGTAACGCCCACATTTTACACACACAAATACAATAATAAAATACCAGGATAATTTTTTTTTACATTGCTCACTACACAACACCACAAGGGCTCCAAGTAAGAAAACTCAACAACACATATGACACTTACATAAGTCATCGACTCACATAGACACATGACAACATCATATAAATGTCTATGCAACATTTTCCCCAATGAACGAATACTAGCAATAACCCAACCATAAGAAAAAGGACTCAAGGATTGGAAAACCCACAACACATCATTTCTTTAATTGTATCTTAGTTACGATTAACATTCCAAGAACATCATAGTGCAAGGATAATTTTCTCCTTTTTCCACCGACATATTCTTAAGTTCATTCCACAATTAAATTATAGTTTGACCATTTTAAGTTGGCTCTTTTTTTTTTCCTTTACGGAAATTTCCATAACTTACATACTTATTTGGCATAATTCAAATTGCATATAAAATACTTAAATATCTTGTTCTTATGTTAAGAAATATGCTTCTCAAACATTTATTAAATGTGTACATTTTACCCTAGCAACTCAAGTAAATCTGACTTGATGTCTAGAAAGTAATATTAGGATTTAAGGATGGTGATTTAGATTCAAGATACCTTTTTCCCATAAACATTATTCGATCACGATATCTTTATTTCCCGATTCAACATTCCCACAATAGAAATTTTATTTATATTTTATGTATATATCTTTTGTTTTTTTTTCTCGAAGTTTGATCTCACCAAGGGAAACTCATATTCTTTGTAACAAATGAAAATGTTTAATTGAGTTATAAGGACTCCAAGAGTGGCATTATTCCTAACCTCAAATCTTGTTTTTTTACTCTTATATGATTTACTTTTACATCGCATTATGGTCTCACTATTACCATCGCTTTATAACAAAAGTGTTACGAAAGTACTTGCATGACATCTAGAAGAAGTACATGCTTGGAAGCATCATAAACTACACATGAACCACAAGTGATTTGTGTTCAAGGTAAGATCCCATGTTTCTGCATTTCACAATTCTGCATGTGAAATTTATTTTATTCTTAATGTCATAAAAGGGTATGACAAGGGATTTCGGGACAAGATTTTATTTTCTTGGTTCTCTAAAGTCAACATCTTTCAAATCAATTTCGTTTGCAAAGAGTTACTTATAATTTTCTACCCACAAGTTAACCTCCTAATCAACTAAGGTTTATTTTAATTCTATTTTCACTCAGGCTTTATGCCCTATTATAGATTAGATTAAGATTCAAAACATATTCACCCTAAAACCCTCTGTAAACGGTCAAGACACTATATTGTCACTAGCCAAAGATAAGACATTTAGCTGAGAGGATCTAAAGAGTTCATTAACAAAATTTTAAGTGATAGTACAATTATTTCACTAGCTCCATGATGTCATCTGGGTCCCACGAAATTCATTTGATGAAGAAATTCAATTCTAAATCTATCTTAGGAAGAAAAGGTAGTCCACTAGGATACGAAGGAAGATTTATCTCTACTTACTCCAGATACAGTTTGACTGTGTTGCTCCTATCTATTAGGTTTATGACGATGTCACTAAACATACCGACTAAGATAATAAACCCATTCTTGGGCTCTTATTTACCTAAACTAGGAGGTTTCATCGAGTGTAAATTTTAAGTTCATTCTACGGTTTCAATCTATTCTATGGTAAAAGAATCACACATGAAGACATGTTATGCACATGATCTTATACTAGGGTTGAGTGTTTTGATTAAATCTCTTTATTACATTTACAAGGTAAGAATACAACCCAATAATTAATTAATCATTTATTGAACACTAAAAAATCACTACAATATATTAACTTCAAATTCATTTACTATATATATATCAAACCCTTTTTCCATACACAACTATGAATCAAATTGAACTTGTGATTAAATGCACATTTCCTAAGATATCCCTAAAACTAGCATCTCATACATATTAGAAAATTTCAAATATAAATTTTCTGTAACAAGAGACTACATTATACATTTATTCATTTTACAATGACCTATATAAATTACAATAATAATAAAATGAATTACACATCACCTTTTCGCCATCTTTCTTGCATCCTGCAAAACCATGTGAGCATGAAATCAGCATAAATCATTGGCATGGCATCCACCCTAATCTAACATAATTAACATTTTTAGTTTCCCATTTACATATAATAATAATTACAAATTTTCAATCGAAAGAAAAGGTTTAGAGACATGTATTCATTACATTTCATTTCACTTCATTTTGTAATCCAAGGAGAGAGAAGGAGAAAGGAAGAGAAAGAAACACCATTTTTCAAAAGTTCTATTTCACACAACAAGTTACACTATGGATTTTTCAAACAGTTATTTACATGTGTCAAAAGTTTCCACAGTGGTTTGGCAACCCGATAGGGGTCCTACAACTCTCTTTTTACATTTTCTTGCTAGCTACAAAAGCGTTCTAGTCAAGCTCGGAGGCTAAGAACCCTCTTTCAAACGTCATGTTCCAATGAACAAAAACACCATGGTTAACATTCTACGTGCCCAATCATAAACCAAGAGTTCATAGGAACTGACGAAATTCGGAACTAACAAACGGTTTACGATTGGTGGCTAATTTTCTAGGGCCATCGGTTGTAATTGGCCTAGTTGCAAATGATTAAAAGTTAGCTCAAGGGCTTAGAAAACCACGTCCAAAACTAATGTTTGATGGATGAACGTGCAACGAGGAACTTCCTACAAGTTCTTCTATAAGGATAATTCATCAGAGCTGATGAAACTGAGAACTAGAAAATAGTTTTCAAACGGTGACGAGATGTAATTAGTCTAGTTTGACCTCATCAAATTGCGACCACAGGCCTACAAAATACCTTTGCCAAACTAACCTGGAATGATATTTTTCCGAACCAAATTTCTTAGGTAATTGTCTAGTAAAAGTACTAGGGGTTTGCAAAGGTAGATAAGTATTTCATTGACCCAAATTAGAATGATGAGCTGATATGAAACCCAACTTTTCAATTTAAGTAGCTTCCTACAACTGCAAAATGGTGAAAAAGGGCTCCTAGAAGGGCATCCAAAAAGGTCACAAATGTTCATTCGAGTCAATCCAAAGAATAAAGTGACACCTTACATAACAAGGTAAATAAAGGTATCTTAACGACTCCTTTTCAGAGTTATGAAGGTTACTTGGCAAGTCTCAAAAAATCACAATTGATCTATTTAAACAAGGGAGTGGTCAAATCATTTACAGGGAACTCAACTTTAACCTATCAATAAAAAGGGTAATATAGTAATCTAGTTTGGTTGTGATGTTTTCTAGATCATCACAAAGTGAGTGTTTAAGTTTATTGTCTACCAAGAAAAATTGGATCTTGTAAGTTACGATATAAGGTTTTACTATTTTTAAAACAAGTTTATTTTATACAGTATAATATACAAAATCCTTTGGTTATAAATTTTCATTTCATTGCAAAAGAAAAACTAAAGAACAAAAATTATGAGAGATGAGGAGAGATGAACCATGCCTGGGAACGAAGTTGGTCGAAACTGCGGGATTCGATTCAACATCTCACTTAAGTATTTTGTCGAACAGTTCATGAGCATCCATAATTTTACCATTTCACCTTTTCTCGAAATCCTCAAAGTATTTTCCAACGAACCCATTTTGTACATTACCATTAATAAAACCACACAATTTTAAATGGTATGCCGATAATAAGATTTTAGAGCCCCTCAAAGAAGTTAGCGTACTCCTCACATTCTTATGTGATCTATAGGGGTACCAACAAACATGTCCACACAACCACCATAGGTTAAATTGGTGTGTTGATGGTAAAGTTTACAATTTCCTCAAGATAGCTAGCATAGTAAAGAACGTTGACCAAGCAGTCATAAAATTTAGTGGTAGGTGGAATATTATTACCAGCGCTTATGCCATTGAAGTATTTACAACCCTTTTCCACTAAACTTGTGTGCTTGTAGAAATCATGTAAAGAATGAATCTTGTCTCCACAATTTTGTATCCATATCTACCTTGGCACATGCATATACAATAGATGGGAAATCATGAAAATATTCTCCATGGTAAACCAATTTGAGTTGTATGAGGTAAAACCCCCATTAATCATGACGACAAGGAACCCCACTTCGAGTCATAAAAGACAAAACTTTTAAAATAATGTGGCAAGGTATCGGGTTGAGCTAGCCTTCATAAGGAGCAACCGGGCCATAAAAATCATAGATAAAATATGACCTCAATGGCTCAGTTTGGGTAGATCCACGAGCTCGGTTTGAAGGAACAAAGGTGGCTAGATAACATTTATGTAGAGAGCCCAACAAATTTGGGTGATTAAACAAAGAAACAGTGACCCACAAAGTGAAAGAATAGATTTATAATGTGGACATAGCTCAATGCTCTCATTAACTAGGAAAGCTCATGTGTATACCACGAGCTGAGTGTAAACACGTGAATGACGAGTCAGAAAGAAGAGCATTTAAAACCAATCCCATCGGAAAATGGAGTTGTGTAAAAAAATGAACAGGTTCAAACCCCCAACACCAAACTACTCGCCATAGATCAGAGCAAACTATTATGCATATAACAGAGTTCCAGATTACAACCAACACTACCATGATTGATTCAAACAAAAACCAGAAGACCACAATATGAGATTAAAATAAAGGAAAACCTAGCTCGGGTGTGAAGGGAAAACTCAGAGGAAAGAAAATGAGAAAATCAGAGCTTAGGCTCTGTCAATGGCGGCTCCACATAAATCACACAAGCCAGATCTCAAAAACCATGGAGACATCAAAAGCACAGATACAGAGCTTCAACGATGATCCATAGCCACCCCAAAATTTTCCATCATCCTTATGCACCCACTATTTCCACTGCCAACATGCAAGCACCCACGTTTTTGCAAACATATCTATCAGGGTACTACATTCAGTCACTAAGACTAACCAACCAAATGTAAATTTACAACGTGCTCTTCAGTTTTTTGTGGTAATTGGTTGGAGGAAACAATTAAAAAAAATCATGTATTTTTGAGAAAGGAAGTGACAGTCCTGCCTTCCACTTTCCCATGTAACTCAACCTTTCTACCTCCTCCCACGTCCCTACCAACCCCCACTACCAAAGACTAATTCCATCAAACTTTCATTGTTTATGTTTTTTAAACAAAATTTAATTTTTCTTTTATTTAAAATTTTTGTAAATGTCGGGCACTACAGATTGAAAGGCCTAGTCTAGAATGAATGGGTTCAAACCTTGTAAAACATACACCCACACTAAAACACTAAACTTGGATGTTTGATAAAACAATAAATTTTTGATTTATCAACCCTCTCTAGAGCAAGGTTTAAGCTCAACTTACCTAAATAATTCATTTGCAATTGAGATAATATATAACTCGGGACAATTAATATGTAAATGTAAATCCACACCAAAACACCAAATTACAGTGATGTGGTGTAGAGTACTGAAGTATATGTGGAGGTATATTGGTATTGTGTACAGTTATAGGAAATTTCACATCTTTGTTTTAGGATTGGTCTACTTATCTTATTTTTGCACCTTCATGTGTTTCTTGTTGCAGAAACTTCTCTTTCCATTGGATTATTATATGGGAGAAAATTCACCAAGATTGTGGCATGGTTGAATCAACTTGAATGTCGATGGAATAAGAGGCCATAGAGCTAAACGAATGGGAAATACATACAAAATTTTATAGGGATAGATACAAAATGAGCCATGATTTATAAAAATATCAAATCAGGAACTAAATCTCACTCTTTCTCAAGGATGGGCACCCTAGCAGGCTCCACAAGAACCACATAAACACTCATGGATGAAGTAGGAAAAATGCCTAATCCATTGTGTAAGGAGACACATAAAAATACACCTAGTTATTTGTAGTTCAAAACACCATGACTCCAAGACCAAATTTTTTTTATCAAAACAGATCAAAAGTAAACATAAAACAAAGAAAATAAAGGATAATAACAAACAAATTGTATGATGTACAAAAAAATACAAGGAGACACATAATAAATCCCAAAAGTGCTTTAGATGTCTTCCATTAACACGTACATCAAGTAAATCTCATTCTAAATCCCTTAAGAAGATGGTATTTTCTCTAATCCACGATGTCAATGGTATTTTCTCTAATTCTTATGCTTTCCTTTATCTTCATGTTTGTTATCCCATAGTAGGACCAAATCACCAAAATTAGGTAGAAATTTTAAATTATGTTCTTAAAATCCATGAATCTCACAAGCATGGAAGAAGATGTACATGCAGGCCAAGGCTTCAACTAAGGAAAATGTACCAGTCACTCCCACTGAAGACACAACTAACAAATGAATATATAGATTTGTAATAAAATGACACTGTTTATGCAGCCTTTGACATCAAAAGATGTTTGTTAAACATATATTAAACTTACTTATATATTTGACATCAGTATGGTATTGTTGAAAAGATGTGTAATATATTGGAGGGAAAGTCATCTTTTGAATTGATTTATAATATCAAATTTGAGATGTACAAAAAAATGGTTGGAGATAAACTTGTGTATGGGTTATCTAAAAGTGTGTCACCTTGTGATTGGCTATTTTACATGTTTTTTGGGTATAAGTTGTATAATAATATGCTATTTGTATAGTTATTTGTCATCTAAATTTTCTCAATTTTTGGTTTTCCTCTCAAATACCCTCAACTATTAGACCTCGCTCAACTATTGGGTTATTTCCCGAATTAGCTCATTGATTCTTGATTTGTCTTTAAGACTATAATGGGACACTCATGAAGTTTTTACAATGAAATTTAAAAACAAAACAATGAGGTCATGCATTGTATTATATAATTAAAAATGTTTACATATAAATCAAAATATCAAATAGTATTTGAAATATGAAAAATGAACTTCCTCCAATCAAGTATTACATGTAACAATAGGGCAATAATGTATAATTAAATGTTTCAATTAATTATAGTTAATTGCAATATTGCACTCGTGAAGTTTTTGCAATGAATTTTAAAAACAAGACAATGAGGGCATGCATTATACTCCATAATTAAAAATGTTTGTATATAACTTAGAGTGTCAAATGGTATTTGAAGTATGAAAAAGAACTTCCTCGTAATAATAAGGCAATAATGTATAATTAAATGTTTCAATAAATTATTATTATTTTTAACACTAGTCTCCTAGTGTAGTGCCCAAAAATTTCAACAAAAAATAAAAGAAGGGGGGAAGTTAATAGAGCTGACAGTGGAGTGGATGGAAGGTGGCATGAAGGCATGGGAAAAATTGGCAAGGCACGTGGGCAAGTGGAGGGCAATGGAGTGTGGTAGGAGGTCTGACAAGGTAAGACCACCGAGGGACATTTCAAACCTATAATTTTCCTTGAAAAATAATACATGATATTTTTTTAGAGATCTAGAGATATGAACCCCTTTAAAACTGTGTCGAGTGTTGCGAATTAGCAATAATTAGATAGTTACAATGAGGGAGGGGGAACATCTTTTGGTCAAATGACAAGGTATGGGCACTTACTCGAATTCAACTATTGTTTTGAGAAATTACCAAAATTAGTAACCTCTTGCACTGATGTCCTCACATCCTATTTCACACCAAATGGGAGATGTGGAATAGGTTTGGACATCCACCAAAGAAGGGATGAGTTGTTTTTAGGATGCCGATAGATCTACACATGCGTGGGCAGCAAGAATTGCAGAGCATACACAAAATGGGGTTTTTAAATATGCCTTGGCATGTGTAAAGCCCAATCCACTTCCTTAACCAGTCACCCTTGCTAGTTTAATCCAACATGTTCCAAAATAGGTGCATATTTCAAAGGTGCATAAATATCCATTGCAGCAAATGGAGAAGGGATGCAACTTTTGTTAGATGTTTTAGGTTCAAGTGCCTTGATAGATATGCATGTAGAATGTTGAGACATGTGTAAGGCATGTGAACCATTTAACAAATGCCTGAAGAATCTATGGTGCATGGACATATTTTATTATAGGTTATGTATGAATAGGATTGGGCAAAAAGACATTAAAAACCTGCAAGAAAATATAGTGGCAAGTGTAAATCCAAATGCCACAACCTTTCTCAGTGTGCCCTTGTATGTGCTAAAAGGGAGCTTTGGAGAAGAATTTGGGTAGTCTGCGCAGCGTAAAATTTAGAGGAATTTTGGTAGATGTTGTAGTTGTTATTTCCTAGAAATTATACCTGCAAAGTGTGGAAGCATGCACTTAGCATGTGAACTATTCAACTGAATGCCTAAAAGAAATGAGGCCTCGTGAATACACATGACTATAGGATACACACAAAACGATCCATTAGAAGGTGATTTAATCTCGTGAGATGGATTTATTGGCCTCAAATTTCTACCCCTCCATGTTTTATGGAAGATATATTTGTTCTATTTCATACTGCAAAGACAAGGCCCACCTTTCCTCCTTCAAAGAACACCAACATATCCATAGCCACCACCATTAACATCAAATTTGAGGTTAAGGTTGTTTTATCACATTAGCATTTTAAACATGAATTTATGGTGTGAATGAGGGTTTACATTTTACCTCGGTGTAGATGTGTGCAATGGTTATCAGTTTAGAAATTTTTCTCTATATCAATGGCCTAGAGAAAGGTCCTAAATATGCCTCTAGAAAAAAGGTGCTTTATGCTTGGAGCTAGGAAAGGTAGTGTAGAATATGTAACTCGAGAAAGGAAGTTTGATTTTATATAGAGTCATATAATGGATGATAGGGTTGCATATTCAGACATGACAGATTTGGTGTGACTCAACACATGTACATGCATACCATAGAATTAGTCACGAGTCATTATAGAGGATTAGAGATCTGGTCCATTTCATGGTGGAGCATAAGGCCCACGTAGCTAATATTCAAGAAAATTCAATATGGGGGAGTTTCTCAATGCTCGTGTGTTGCTTGACAAATTGTCCATTAGAGATGCAGAACCAAATCCCATAATTTTTTACCGCATTCGTTCTCCCATGCATGGTTCATCTCTGCCTATCTTTCATGATTTTATTCTTTAGTGGTTCATTTATAGCAAAATAAAATTTTAAAATGTAGCATTATCATAGAATTGATAGTTTTAAATAAACTTTTTTTCAAAACAAAAGATGTCATATCATAGCTTGCGCAATTAAAATATTCCTTGGTAGACAAGCATAAACTTAAACCCTCATTTTGAGATGATCTAAAAACTTCCTAATGAAACTAGATTGCTTCAGTACCCATTTTTATTGACAAGTTGAAGTTGAACCCTTGTAAATATGTTGACCACTCCTTGTTAAAATAGATAAATCATGATTTTCGAGACTTGAAAAATAATCTTCATAACTCCAGAAAGGATATGTTAAGTTCCTATGTGTACCATGTCATGGGAGGAGTCACTTCAATCCTTGAATCGATCTCGAATGATATTCTATGATAATTTTGATGCCCTTTAAGGAGCCATGTTACACCATTTTGCAGCTGTAGGGAGCTGTTAAAAGTGAAAATTTGGGTTTCGTTTCATCTCGCCGTTTGAATACTGGACAATGAAATGCTTATCCACCTTCACAAACCTCTAGTATTTTTACTAGAAAATTTCCTAGAACCTTCAGTTTGAGGAAAAACACTTTTCTTGATAGTTTGGAAAAGTCATTTTGTAGGCCTCTGGTCATAGTCGACTAGGTCAAACTGGACCAATTACGACCGGTGCTCCAAAAAAACATGTCACTGTTTGAAAACTGTTTGCTAGTTCTCAGTCTCATCGACTATGGTGAATTCTCCATTTATGGGGGACCTTGTAGGGAGTTTCTTGTTGCACATTTTTCCATCAAACGTTAGTTTTGGACGTGGTTTTCTGATACCTTGAGCTAAATGGAGAGTTTAACCATACTTCATGGTTACTTGTCTTTATCACTTCTTTGTTCATGTTTTTATTACATATTGTTATAATAGTTAACTACTATTAACCTTGGGATCCTATTTTGGCCATCTATTATTGTTTCTTATAAGATTCATTTCCATTTTTTCTTATGTTTATTTAATGATTTCATGTATTGCATGATTTGATAACTCTAGGCACTTGTATGTTGTATACATTGTGATAATCTTTTCTTTGAATGCTATATACATTTTTGTCTTCCATTCTCTATGATTTTTATGCTCTATGTTTTGTTTTCTCCATGAATATATAAGATCCATATTGTGTTTCCTCTATGTACTTGTATGCTCTATTTTGTGATTATTTTATGCACTTGTATGCTCTATGTTATGTTTTCTCTATGCACTTGTATGTTCTATGATGTATTTTCTCTACGCACTTGCATGCTTTATTTTTTGTTTTATCTATGAAATTGTATGATTTTCTTCCCTTTTTCCTCTATGTTATATTTTCTTTGTGCACTTGTATGGTCTATGTTGTGTTTGGTCTATGCATGTGTGTGTTATATGTTGTATTTTTGTATGAACTTATATTCTCTATGTTTTGTGCACTTGTATGCTATATGCTCTATTTTATCATATTCTAATGTTATTCTATGTGGGATGTTTCCTTTATTATTTTATTTATACTCACACAAAGAGATACTATCACCCCTATTTTTTATGGACACATTACTTACTACATATTTAGATCAGAATAAATATCTTATGATGCATTCGTTAATATATCTCTTTCATTACACATTTCTCATTGCACTTTGATTGTTACATTCCTAGGTCTAGGTCCATTTCTCGATACACTTTTAAAATTATATCATTGCTTATCACACAATTTCCCTAGCATATTTAGCATTACACTTATATTTCTAGGAACAATGGATAAATACATACTTGTTTTTGTACACATATGTTAACAAATAACATTGGTCAAGTCAATCATGTATTTATAAGTGATGTATGTTTATGATGAGTTTTTCATGTCATGTTGTGTCATGTGATGTCGTAGGTCACTATGAATCCATTAGGTGTTGAGTCATCTATTTTTTTCATACCACTCTTCTAATCACTATTATATTATTGGCTGAATGACTAGAATGTTATCATGATATGTCTCACACTTTTAATGATACATATTATTTGTGCTAACATCCTTATATCTTATGAAAACTACTCATTTTACCATATCATTTGATATATTAGATATGGTTTTACACTATTGATGTTATTTCTTATTATATGACTAATACTTTCTCTTTTGAGCTAAGTGGTCATTTGCAACATCCCTCATTTCAAAAGCGGGGTATTGTGGGACTTTTTAAAGTTCATGTAGATTATAAATACAACGCTTTATTTGACATTGTATGATGGAATCCATAGTTATTTTTATCACATTGCAATATTTTATACATATTTAATTATGAATTATACACTACATTATGGCATATACACCAAGATCACAAATGATTTGGCTTAGTGGCAATCTTAATTACACACATATTGGCTCATTGGCATGCTCGATTATAAAAAAATGACTCAAAGGTAGGTTCAATTGCACACATGTTAGATCAGTGGTAGTCTCAATTGTACACAACTTGGATCAATGGAAATCTCATATGATATAGTGGCTCATGGAAAGCTCAAATTCTAAAATTTTCAAATAAAATATTCACATCCTTTACATTGAAAACTAGGGGCATATGTGTTTGATTAATTGATGCTTTATTTTATTTTATTTATTTATCGATATTAGAATATTTTATTATGAATTAATACACACTTTTACCTATGGCTTATATGTTTACATGTATAACCCAAAGAAAGAAGAGAACACACACATTTTATTCTCATGCACACCACATCATTTAAGGAAGTTTACATTTATAGTTCATTTATTTTAATCCAACAATTTTTTATTACTATGGAAAATAATAACATTTATCCCTTATTTAGAATGACAAGATTCAATTTATAGCTACCACTCTATATATGCCTTGAAATCATAGCTAATGATAGGACACAAAGGAATTGACAAGATCTTCTAAACATGTAAATTGGATTAAAGCAAATGAACTCCCACGTGCCTATGATTGATGAGCTATTGCAATACATTTTTTAAATGTTAAAAGATTGCATTGGTAAACATAAGTGGTTTATTTTCAAAGATCTGCATCTTTGTGTGGAAAAATATTAATATAATTTTAGTCATGGAGGCTATCTCATCATCTAAAGGGTTCAATTTCACAAATCTATCCTCAATTTTTTTAAGGAAAACCTTCAACATTGATGGCATATATGTAGACATAGAGGATTCATATAGCTACTAATCCTTGATGATATTTAATTTCCATGGCCGACCAAGTCCATGATCAGGTATCATTTTACCACTAAAATGGCTCAAATTATGCCTATGAACTATACTTTTAAATTCTTCCTTCAACCCACTTTCCTTGTCAAGTATAATCTTCCTACTCGGTCCCTAAACCCATTTTTATTGCAAATCATTCTATGATCTCTCTCCCTCACTCCAATTAAGTTCCTTTTTTCCTCTAAAGTTGAATTTTACCTTCCCATAGTATTCCATTCCTATTCAAGGCCCCTCTAATCTTCACCTAGACAATATTTAGGCCCTCTATACTATGGTTGACATGATAGAGAGGAAGGTATAACCCCTATCTGCAGGTGCCCCTAAATGGAGGGGTAGGCATAAGAAACTATAAATTTTGAATCTTACTCAAGTGATCATCAAACCACAAGCTAAACTAGGAAAGAGAGTCACGAGTCTTTCATGCAGTTGGTTTGGATACTAGAGAATGGTTAAAATCTAATCATAACTAGTAGGGGCTATAATATTGTTGATCAATGTTTTTTACACATTAATAAAAAACTTCTCAAAATAGGGGAAAGGGGGTTTAATTATCTATCCCATTTTAGAACCCTAGATGGACATGATGATTTAAGGTACAAATTACTCTAGGATGTATAAATTCTATTGGGTACATGTAGCCTAGTGTTAACTTACGGAGTGACCGATGTGTCTAGACAAACCACCTATTAGGATTCAAGATATGAGTTCAAATAACTATTATTTTGAAACTTTTAGCTTACCCTATGAATATTCACAATGATATAAACCTAAGTGATTGTGATTATCAAAAACTAAAAAGGAAGAAGGGTAGGGAAAAAAATGATACTAGTATCTCCTTTATCTTATAAATATTGTAAACACATTTTATCTCAGTCAAGCACACATACAACCTAAGAAAACTAGAATTAGTGTTAACTTGGTTCTTTTTAAACTCCATGAAATCAATCTAAGTAAGAAACACATAAAAGAAACCACAATTCTGCATCTTCTAAGAAAATAAAAATAGTTCATCTACAAAGCATATATAAAAGGTTTTGCCAACTTAATATTTTTCAAGTTAATAAAATCACACACACAAACAAACTAATTATCACTTTCAAACATTCCTAAACCACCGAAACATGAAATATTTCATAAAGACGTCTACAAAATCAATCATTAGAAGGTCACTAATGAGAATAAGGTCAACATAGTGATTAGGATAATTAATTATGCATTATATAATTAATTATTTAACTATTGTTGTTATATGGTTTTATTAAACCATATTTGTCTTATTATATTCACGGATATAATTGTTATGTTGTTATAACAATTATATCATTATTCATTTGTGCTTCCCGTATGATATTTTGGAAGCTTATGTATTTAGGCATATTGTTGCACCTGTGCAACATATTTATTTATTTGTATATTGTTGTCCAATATGTATAAATATTGCAGCACTCCATTGTAATGGTTGATTAATTTCACATTAATAAAATATACAGGCTTTTGTCCCTGTTTGTGAAATTACATTTGGTTTCAGAGCAAGTTGAAGGATATTGGAGGATTGTAGCAGAGTTTGAGGAGCATTGGAGAAGCTTGTGTAAGCAAAAGAGAGTCAGAGTTACCTCTGTAACTTCCCAGCCCCATCCCCTGCAATACAACCATCAAATTCTTAAAACCGCCATCAAATTCCTCAAAACCACCTTTATTCATTGCAATTAAGGTTGAGGAGGATATAATTCACCAAGGAAGAGATTACAAGCTCAAAGGAAGGAAGAAAAATGATCTAAGGTACCATACACACTCAAAACCATCTTCATTCTTGCCAAAATTGCCTGTCATTTTTTCTCTTTGCTGGAATTTTTACTAAAAACCGCCTTTCCAAAAGTGTGGTTTTTCAAGAGGTATGGTTTTACAGTTTGGAAGTGTTTAATTACATTTTGCTCTTTACATATAATTGTTTAGCTTAGCTGCCAAAGTGGCTAGCATAACTTTTGTAAGACACTTCCCATCAAGAGAGGTCAAGGGGTCAAATCTCCCTCCCTCACCCACTACCAAATTTGGCAGAAAATTTAGTGTAACCACTAACTTTAGTAGAAAATTCAAATTTAGTTATAACTAACTAAATTTAGTGAGAAAAACCCTATTTTAGGGAAAAATTTTTTTTTTCCTCCACTCTGCATATTTTTGCATTCTGAGCACTTTTTTCCAAAGGAGGGCTACCTAAAAAACTTCATTTTGAGCTAGTTTTGTATGGTTTTTTGCTTAACAAGTCATTGGGCTCCACAGCCACCAAAGTGCTCAAAACAAAAACATTTGCCTACCATTCATTTTTTTATAAATTTTTTGAATGTAATTGCATGTTTGAGTATATTGTACTAATTTACAGGTTTCTATAATCAATCGTAAACTTTGTAATCTGCTTAGAAACTGGTAGAATATTGTATTCAAAATCAATAAAAATTTGTTTCACGAGATCCTAGACCTCATTTGCAGCATTCGGTATATATAGTGCCTTTGGGAAGCACTTACGAGTAAAACCATCATGACTACTACTACACTTAACACCTAATATAGCTACAACAATGTCATCTAAGCATCGAACCTTTAAATCGACGGGGAATAATAAGGTCATAGTGCACACACTATGAGCCATCCCATCCGTCTGTGACCGATTGCATGACATAAATACGAGACTGAGAAATTATCCAAGTATATAGAGAAGTTACACGCGTGTATGAGGATATTTATTTGAGTTGGTGTCAATAATCACATAGACCCCTCTTAGTATTGTCTTGGTACCACGTATTGAATTATTTCACGTATGTTAACACCTCTTTCATGTACCGCTAGGTATATAGAAAGGGTGAGATTCTTCCACGTGTCGCCAGGTATATCGGAAGGGCACGCATATAGAAAGGTTCGGTATATCGGACTGACGGTATATAGATTGGGAGACCTTATACCTAGAGTGATAAGAGCCAAACCTTGTTAGTGATCTTTGCAAAATGGGCACCAATGCCCCCAAATTTTTTCTTCTGGATTCACAACTACTAAGAGGAAACAACTATGTTGCATGGAAGACAAAAATTAAGACACAACTTAATTTTGAAGAAATTTGGCCTGTTGTGACTGGTACTCTAACTAGATCAACTATTGATACTACACAATAGAGGCAGTTTGATAAAGCATATCAGAAAGCCAAAATCATCATCTTGTTTGGAGTGTCTAACAATGTGCAACCCCACATTCGTGATGCCACAACAACCAAAGAAGCATGGGATAGGCTGAGCACGTTATACGAGGCCAAGAACAAGAATGCTATATTGAATTTATAGAGCCATTTACACACATTGAATTTCAAACATAATGAGAAAATAAAAGCTTTCTTAAGAAGAGTTGCAGAGTTGAGGGCTTCACTTCTAGCCCTAGGAGAAGCGGTCTCAAATGATGCTCTCATTTGATGTGAATCCAAATTGCAAGAGGTTGAAATACCTCCAAAACACACATAAACAAACTTTGCAAATAAAACCAAGATTTTCAAAATAGCTTACTTCTCATTATGGAATTCACACTGATCTATTACATCATTACCATTCTCCTTTTATTTCAAGACTACTCTAAAACCCTAAAATGCCAAAAACCCTAAAATGCGAAAAAACCCTAAAATGCAAAACAACTCGGATTGACCCCAAAATTTGCATGCCAAATATGCATTAATAAATTAGGGCTCACGCAAAATTTGGACTTATTCTAAGAAGCAAAACAAAAGTTATTAAAGTTCTAAGACCTAGTCAAAAGCGAAAAAAACATTACGAGCCAATTTTAGGCCACTAAATGACGGAATCCGAGCCCGAAAACGTGCCAAAATGAGCACAACCTTGCAAGAAAGTTGTCCTTAGCATAGTACTAATGTATATCTACCACCTTGTAAAATTTCAGGACGATCCAACGGTCGGATCAAAAGTTATGGCCTCTGCAAGTTATGCTCCCGCATCATTCTCCCCTGGTTGAAAAGAATTCAGCTCCTGCGAATTCTGTTGACGAAACTCATCTAATTTTGCACTGTCAATTTTCCTCAACTCCCACTCAGGAATCCAAGTGTTTTCTTCTTGCTGCAAACCTTCCCACTGTACCAAATATCTGTTGTAGCTCCCATGTCTAGTAGTGATTGTCTTTTGGTCCAAGACACGCATTACCCTCTCCTTTTTCTCCTTCTAAGATCTGTTTCTTCCAGTTTATTTCTTCCTCCTCTGCAACATTTTCATCATGACTGAAACTTATATAAATCAGAAACATTAAAAGCTGGTGAGATAGCAAATTTTTAGGTAGCTACACCTTGTAGGCATTATCACTCATTTTCTTCAGAATCCTACATGACCCAATCTTCTTATACTTGAGTTTATTATATGTTCCTTTTGGAAACCTCTCCTTTCTAAGATGAACCATCACCATATCTCCTTCTTCAAATACACTTACTCTCCTACTGGCATCTGCAGTTGTTTTATATTGTGCATTACTCACTTTCAGCTTTTCCCTCACTTCATCTTGTAGCTGTAGAATGTGTTCTGCAAATGCTTCTGCATCATCACTAGTTTCATCTTCACCTGGTAAAACAATTAGATCAAGGACCCCCTTCGGATTCCTACCATATACAATCTGGAAAGGAGACCTCCTGTTGACCTGTTTATCAAGCTATTATATGCAAACTCAACTTGAGGTAAAGCTAAGTCCCATTGTTTTGGCTTTTCTCCAACTATACAACATAGGAGATTTCCCAAGCTTCTGTTCACTACTTGATCTACCCATCATCACCGGGGTGATATGCACTACTAAACTATAGTTGTGTCCCCAATTTCTTCCACGAGTCCTCCAAAAGTGACTCAAAACTTCGTGTCTCGATCTCGAAGTGATCGTTTTGGAATTCCATGCAATCGAACCACTTCAAAAAAACAAATCTGCAATTCTAGAAGCGTCATTAGTTTTTTTACAAGAAATGAAATGTTCCATCTTAGATAATCTATCAACCACAACAAAGATAGAATCATTCCCTCACTGTGTGTTAGGAAGCCCTAACACAAAATCCATACTCAGATCAACCCATGGCCCTGTAGGGATAGGCAATGGCATATACAACCCAGTATTCTGTGCATGACCCTTAGCCATTTGACACACTCTACATCTTGCTACAACCCTACTGATGTCCCTCTTTACCTTTGGCCAATAATACTTTTCTATGACAAGAGAAATTGTCTTACTTATACCAAAGTGTCCAGCCAACCCTCCACTATGCAATTCTCTTATAATATTTTCTCTCATTGAACCAGCAAGGATGCACAATTGTTTCCCCCTAAACAAATAACCATCCTATATCAAATAATCAAAAGAATCACTACCTACTGTAGGCTCCTTAAGCTTTCTGACAACATCACCAAAATCAGGATCACCTTCATACAATTCCTTAACTGCCTCAAACCCTAGGACTTTATTTTCCATTGTTGTCAAAAGGGCTACACACCTACTCAAGGCATTAAGAACTTGATTCTCGCTTACTGGACTTATGCTTTAAGAAAAAAGTATATTCTTGCAAAAATGAAACCCATTTTGCATTCCTACTATTTAGTTTCTTCTGTGTGTTTACATACCTTAAGGCTTCATGGTCAGTGAAGAGTAAAAATTCCTTTGCTACCAAGTAATGTCTCCAGTTCCTTAATGCTTGAACAATAGCGTAAAATTCCACATCATAAGTAGAATATTTCCTCCGACTTCATTTAGCTTTTCACTGAAGAATGCCACTGGTCATCCTTCTTGACTCAACACAGCTCCTTTCCCAACATGTGAGGCATCACAATCAACCTCAAAGACCTTGCTAAAATCTAGCAATACCAAAACAGGTGCTTCTGATACTTTCTTCTTCAAAAATTCAAAACTATCTGTCTGCTGCCTTGGTCCATACAAACTCCCTCCGTTTTGTACACTCGTTATTGGTGCAGCAATGCTATTGAAATTCCCGATGAACTTCCTATAAAAAGTTTCCAATCCATGAAAACTACAAACCTCTCATCACATTCTCTTGGAATAGGCCATTCAATTGCCTTTACTTTTCCTCATCCATCCTCACTCCATCCCCGATATGACAAATCCCAAAAAAACAAGACTCTTCTCAAGGAATCTACACTTCTTTAAGTTTGCATATAAACTCTCTTTACGTAAAAAATCTAGCACCAATTTCAGATGTAACAAGTGTTCTTCCATTGTCTTACTTGAATATCAATATATCATCAAAATAGAAAACAAAAAAATTACCATTGTATTCTCAGAGTACTCTGTTCATCAACCTCATGAATGTACTTTGGCTGCATTAGATAGCCCAAATGGCATCACCATCCACTCGTATAATCCATCATTTTTTTAAAAGAAGTTTTCCATTCATCCCCTTCACGGATTTGGATCTAGTAGTAACCACTCCGTAGGTCAATCTTGCTAAAATATCGGGCTCCCGCTAGCACATCCATCATATCATCCAATCGTGGAATTGGAAACCGATACTTAATTGTGATCTTGTTTATGGCTCTATTGTCTACACACATTCTCCAGTCTCCATCTTTTTGGGAGTCAATAACGCTGGAGTTGCACATGGACTCATGCTTTCTCTCACTAACCCTTTCTGTATTAGATCTGTCACTTGTTTGTTCAACTCTTCACTCTGTGTCGGACTCATCCGATAGGCTTCCTGGTTTGGAAGGGCCGATCCTGGGATCAAATCAATATGGTGTTGAATATCTCGCTTTGGAGGTAACCCATCTGGTAGCTCATCTGGTATGACATCTTTGTATTCTTTTAGTATCTTTTCTACTGCAATAGGTATATTAAAGCCTTCTTTCTCCAGCTTCTTTGACATTAGTGCATAACAACATCCAAATTTCTTCGATTTCTGTGACAAACTCTTTTGTATCCAATAAGCCCCCACTCTTCTCTTCTTCCTTGAAGGGTAATAAGACCACCTTTACACCATCCTTCCAAAAGGTATATGTATTTTTCCCTCCATCATGTGTAACCTTTCTATCGTATTTCCAAGGCCTACCCAATAATATATGACATGCATCCATTGGGATAACATCACACCACACCTCATCCCTATAGGTATTCCCAATTGAAAACTTTATAAGGCATCTTTTATCTATGGTTACTTCATTTCCTTTCTTGAACCATGATATACGATAGGTATATGGGTGCTTGTCACATTTCGATTCATTTTATCAACCACTACAAATTGAAACCATATTTTCACAACTACCACCATCAATAATAATTTTACATACCTTTCCTCCAGAGGTGCATCTTGTTCGAAATATATTTGTTCGAAGCCACGAATCAGCTCTAGCAACATCACGTTCTTTCTCCTTCCTTGAGACAATCATCGTCCTCCTTATCATGAGGGTTTCACCCAAGTCTGCAGCAACCTCCATTTCTTCTTCCTCTTTAGCCTCAACCAGATTTACTTGTGGTTTTTCTCCTTTCCATCTATCTTGTGTAGGATAGTACGGACACTCAAAAGCTTTGTGCCCCTCTTCACCACATCTGTAACATGTATATTGCCTTTGGGGGTTATTCCAGCCTGTCCTCCATTATAACCTCTTCCCCTCTGAAATCCCCTACCTCTTTGGTAGTTACCAAGGCTTTGACCAAAATTTTCATGCCCTTCTGTATTAGAGGATTCACCTTTTGTAGATTCAAATCTACCCCTGTCCCTCATTGGAGATGATGATGGACCTCTCTTCACACCTCTTCTAAAATTACTCCTCTTGTTCTTTTCCTCTGCCTTTAATGCAAGTTGATAAGCATCATCTAGGCTATGGATCCGGAGCATACTCACTCATCTTGTATGGTGTAACTCAACCCATTTATATACCATGTAGCCTTATGTTCTTCAGACTCTCCTGTTCCACCCTAATTGATAACTTGTAAAATTCATTAGTATACTCCTCAATGCTGAGATCATTTTGTCTTAGGTTTTGGAACCTTCAAAGAGTGTCTGAGCATAATCTACAAGAAGAAACTTTTCTTTCAGCTTCTTTACCATTTTATTCCAGTTTTGGATCTTTCCCTTTCCATTCCTTTGTCTTTCATTTTGTAGGTGATCCCACTAGATCAATGCATGTCCGGCTAACTTAGTGCATGCAAACTTAACCTTCTTCTCCTCTGAAAGGGTTTTCCACTCAAATAATTTTTCCATGCGATTTAACCAATCAATCAACTCCTCTGGTCGTAACCCTCCACCATAATCAAGAACATTAATCTTGATGTCGTCATTCTTTCCCTCTAAAGCCTTGATCAATCTCTCCTCAAATGGTCTCTCATTCAAGGTTTCTTCATCTCTCTCATTTTATTCTTCATCTCCTCCTTCATTCATTAATGGAGGTTCTTCTTCAATATCACTATCTAGGTTTGCATCCCCATTTACATGTCTCCTTCTAAGGCGGGTAACTTCCCCTGTGAGCTCAAAGAACTTGTCTCGTAGCTCCCGCATATGCCTATTCATCTGGGCATAACCTCCCCTCCTGCATCTAGCCATGGTTATATAAAACAAAGGTAAAAACTACACATAAAAATTTAATATGTTACCTTAACTATTTCCGCAAGATCAAAATCTAGCTCTGATACCAATTGATGTGAATCTAGCTGCAAGAGGTTGAAATACCTCCAAAAACACACATAAACAGCTTTGCAAATAAAACCAGGAGTTTCAAAATAGCTTACTTATCATCCTGGAATTCACACTAATCTATTACATCATTACCATTCTCCTTTTATTTCAAGACTACTCTAAAACCCTAAAATGCCAAAAACCCTAAAATGCTAAAAAACCCTAAAATTCAAAACAACTCGGATTGACCCCAAAATTTGTGTGCCAAATATAGATTCATAAATTAGGGCTCACACAAAATTTGGACTTATTCTGACAAGCACAACAAAATTTATTAAAGTTCTAAGACCTAGTCAAAAGCGGAAAAAACATTCGGAGCCAATTTTAGGTCACTAGATGATGGAATCCGAGCCCAATAACGTGCCAAAATGAGCACAACATTGCAAGAAAGTTGTCTCCAGCATAGTACTAATGTATATCTACCACCCTGTAAAATTTTAGGACAATCCAACGGTCGGATCAAAAGTTATGGCCTCTGCAAGTTATGCTCCCGCATCATCATTACCATTGTTTTGAGAGCACTCCCCTCTTCTTACCACATTTTTGTTACAACACTAAACGTGTCAGATATAGCCATTAGTTTTGAAAAATTGGTAAACTTACTACAACAAGAGGAAGCCATACATAATAAGGATGATGAAGAGGAGCAGACACTTTCTTCACATCAAAAATGGAAAGGAAAAGGTAAGGAAAACTGAATTCCTATCAAAAATCCCAAAATCAAAATCAGTATCAAGGGGATAGACAACAAAAGAAGCAATGTCCAATCTACAAAAGAGGACATGACCTACAAGATTGTTGGTATAATACTTACAAGAAAGGTTCATCAAGCAACTCTGGACCTCCAAAACAATCTCATAAGGGACGTTCTTAACTACAATCAAGGGCAGAAAAAGGGGAACTGGAAAAGAAGACCCCATCAATAAGGAAATATTGTTGAGCAACAAGAACAATCAGACAATGAAGACTACTTGTTCACTACTTGATCAAGTGAACCATCCACGTCATCTAGTGATGTTTGGTATGTTGATTCGGGGCCACTCGACACATGACCGGCCATAGAGATTGGTTTATTTCAATGAGGGACACACCATTGAAAAATCATGTTTCGTTGGGAGATGATTCTTCATATACAATTTAGGGGATTGGGAACATTTCTCTACCCCTTGGTTCACATAATTGTAGACTATCAGATGTCTTATATGTCCCTGGGTTGACAAAGAATTTTCTTTCAGTCATTCAACTCCTTGATCACAACCTAAAAATTGAATTTGATAGTCATTCGACAAGAAAACATGTTTAATTCGAGATAAATCACGAGGCTCAAAAATAGTTGCAAAAGCCTCCAATGTGGGACACATGTTCCAACTTGATTTTGTTCACAAAGATGATCAAGCACTTGTGGCTAAGAACTCCACCTTAGCACAGTTGTGGCATCGGAGACTTGGTCATGTAAGTTTCAAGTATCTCGAGACACTTCGCCGGCGTAATATGGTACATGGGCTACCATCTCTTCAAAAGGATACAGACAAGTGTCCTCACTGCCTTGCAGTAGGAAAACAACACAGAGCTTCATTCTAGAAGAGTACATATCGAGCTCATGGTCAGCTTGATCTGGTTCATACCAATATTTTCGGTCTAATGCAACCAAGTCATTCTGGATTTCAATACTTCATGCTATGTGTTGATGACTATTCAAGGAAAATGTGGATTTTTTTGTCTTCAAATAAAAGTTAAGCTTTGGAAACTTTCAAGAAGTTCAAAGTAGCATTTGAGAATGAAACTAGTCATCACATCAAAACTCTCCACTTAGATCGAGGGGGGGAATTTACCAATAATGAGTTCAAAGACTACCTACAAATGCACGGGATTCGTCAACAAATTCCTCCTCCACACACACCACAAAAGAATGATGTTGTTAAGAGAAGAAATAGTACTATCATGGAAATGGTATGATGCATTATCGATGACTCGGACTTACAAACATATTCTATGCGTAAAAAAAGCAAAGACAATAGTGTATTTGTTGAATAGAGTGCCCATAGTTACTCTTAACGAGTAACACCACAAGAATCATGGTCAAAGTAGAAACCATCTATTGCATACCTTAGAGTATGCATGTGCAAAGCAAGCATCCACATACCCAAGTAGAACAGAAATAAATTGGACATGAAGTCATAGAAACTCATCTTCATTGGGTACAGTGAAGAGACTCTTGGGTATAGATTAATGGATCCTAAAACCAGAAAATCCTATACCAACAGAGATGTTGAGTTTTTTAGAAGAAGGAAGAAGAAACTCCTCCTCCGGACTCACCAAATGTATATTTTTCACTAACTGTAAAAATTGAAGCCGTGTTCCCTCGAGAAGATGAAAGTGATGATAGGGATGATGGCGTCAATCGAGATAGAACATGACCCACGGGAATAGTTCAGCATATGCCCAAGTGGTGTACTAGCACATTAAGAGATGAAAGAATGGATGCTCCACCGGATACATCCACCCCTAAACCACATTCATAGTAAAGCAAGAGAATAAGTTAACTTTGCTTTGATGGGTAGAGTTATTTAATCTAATGAGCCCTCTACGGTCCAGGAATCCCTATAGTCAAAATCTTGGAAAGATGTCATGGATTCGAATATCACTCAATGATGAAGAAAAACACTTGGTAGCTTGTTGATCTTCCACCAGAAAGAAACACATTGGATGTGGATGGATATTTTTAAAAAGGTACAAAGTAGATGGGACATTGGACAAGTATAAAGCGAGACTAGTAGTAAAGGGGTGTGCACAAAAATAAGGCATAGACTACGAGGAGACATTTTCTCCCACAGCTAAAATCAAAAAAATCATAATGATCTTTTCTTTAGCTGCACAGTTTGGATGGAAAGTCCACTAGAGTGACGTAAAAAGTGCCTTCCTAAATGGATATTTACAAGAATAAGTCTACATGACTCAACCTGAGGGATATGTAGTACTTGGTCAAGAAGAAAAGGTATGCAAATTTAGGAAATATCTTGATGGCCTTAAATAGGCACCCTGTGCATGGTACATCAAGATCGATGAGCATCTCATACAACGTGGATTTGTTACAAATCCATACGATCCAAATATTTACCTCAAAAAGCAAGGGGGGGAGATTGTGATTGTTGTTTTCTATGTCGATGATCTAGTCATCACTGCTATTCAATGAAGATGATCGATGCAACAAAGAAAGATCTTAATCGATCATTCGACATGACAGATCTCAGGCTAATGCATTATTATCTTGGATTGGAAGTATGGTAGAAAGAGAATCACATATTTGTTTCTCAGATGAAATATACCAAGATAATGCTTGAGAAATTCAGGATGATGGATTACACACCAATAGCTACACCTATGGAGAACACATTGCAGTTATCTCGTTCGTATCTATCTGCGAGGTAAATGCCACTCTCTATCGACGGTTGATTGGGAGTCTTATTTACCTAACCTACACTAGACTAGATATCAACTTTGCATGTGAGAGCTACCTATCTAGGTTCTTTCAGAACCCAAAGTTTTTCATTGGAAAGCAGCAAGGTGCATTTTGAGATATCTCAAAGGATCAGTGGATCTTGGTCTAGAATACAAGAAGAACAACAATTTCTTCTTGACTGGATATTTGGATTCAGATCATGCAGGTAACATTGATGATAGAAAATCCACTTCTAGATTTGTATTCTTTATGGGATTTGGACCAATATCATGGGGAAGCAAGAAACAACACTTCATTTCTCTTTCTTCCACAGAAGCCGAGTATCGTTATGCAGGAGAAGCTGTCTATGAATCGATATGGCTATGTTGCATACTAGAAGGACTTGGAATACCACAGACAAACCGACCACCATGTATGTTGACAATGAAGGTGTTCTCAAACTTGTTCACAATCCAGTGTTTCATGAAAGAACAAAGCACATTGAGGTACAAGTTCATTTCATATGCAAACATGTGTTGAAACACAACATCTAGCTTCAATTTTGTCCAATAGCTGAACAAAGAGCAAATATCTTCACGAAGTCACTTGCACGTGACAAGTTCGAGTTATTTAGAGAGTTCCTCTCCTCATCCCTTGAGACAATGCAAAATTAAGGGGGAATGTTAGGATAATTAATTATGCATTGTATAATTAATTATTTAACTATTTTTATTATTTAATTATTGTTTTTATATGGTTTTATTAAACCATATTTGTCTTATTATATTCACGGATATAATTGTTATGTTGTTATAAAAATTATGTCATTATTCATTTGTACTTCCCGTATGATATTTTGGAAGCTTATGTATTTAAGAATATTGTTGCACCTATACAACATATTTATTTGTTTATTGTTGTCCAATATGTATAAATATTGCAGCACTCCATTGTAATGGTTGATTAATTTCACATTATAAAAATATACAGGCTTTCGTCCGTATTTGTGAAATTACACATAGCACAATATATTACCCTGCAACTTTAAATGAGAATCAAAGTGAAAGATCTACTTAATAAACCAAAAGAGATTACTATCTAGGTTTGAAGACATGAATCAATAATCAAGAACTAAATTATAACTCACAAAACCAATTGAAAGCTAAAAGATTCCCTTTATGTATGAAATTCAACACCAGATAATTTTACAATGAAATTACACAAATTTATGGAAAAATGGATTTCTCCATACTCTCTACATGTTTTGAAACTTCCCAAAATATTTAATTTAATCCTAAGATAGCTAAAAATAAAACAACTAAAACTAAAACAAACCTAAACATAACAATATGGGAACATGCTCCCATTTTAATTAATTTGATCCCAAAATAAACCAGTTTACCCCTTTTCTTGACTATATAAATATCCAAATTTGATTTTTCATACTCATAATCAATCTAAAATAAGCTCAATTTATATTTTACATATTCATTTAACTAATTTATCCCTAAACATTTCTCCAATTTTTACTTCAAAACCTCTACATGCCCTTCCCCTTATTTCTTGAGTTTTGTTCTTCTCATAGTCTATTTTAACTACACTAAAATTATAAAAATTAAACTTATAGAAAACTAAACTTATACTAAACAAATAATAGAATAACAAATTTTAAATTATAACATATAATAATAATAAAACTTAAAACCTAAAGTCTATACATCTAAATACCACGAACCATTAAATTTTCTCTCCAAATTGACAGGTCACGTTGTCCAAAGGTAATTTATTAAAAATCATAAAATCAAATGAAATGGTGGGGGTTTGACGGAAAACATGGGTTTGCACCATAAGCATTAACTTCCCCCACGTGAATTGCCCCACTAGAAGAAAAATAGATCACGAGTATTAATTTTAACAGGTTTGAATCAATGCAGGATCTCACACGTACTTTGATCCTCCGACACTGACAAAAATATCTCAGGCAGTCCTTTCCCTACCACATCATATTTTTGAATGGCCATTTATGTGTTGCATACATGTTTTTAGGGGGAGCGCACCATACATGGGTGCAAATTGAGTGGAGGGTTGCTTTATCACCAGTATAATCCTTCAAAAAAATTGAGACAAAATATAAAATTGAGTTGAATATGATTAGTATCAAAATCTTGACAATGCGTGGATAAATTAAATCTATATATCTTGTACTTGCCAAGCTACAATTCTTGTGGTGGTGGTTTGACTTTGGTGCATGTTACTTCTATGTATTTGTAATAAAAAATATGATTACAAAGCTTAATTATATATGAATGATTGTCTTGATATCTATGTACACTAGCAATATCACCACTGATAAAAAAATATTATTATTACACCTATGAGAAAGAGCCTTAGAATGTTCACATCACGAGTTAAATTTGACGAGCGTTTAGACGTTTTCTAAAATATGGATTGACACTTTTGAAAATACATTTTGCAACGTCCCTTGGCGCGCAAGGCATGCTTTATAGTTTGATTAGGTGAATAGCCAAGTTGAGATGACACTTTTAAAAGACCACGAAATTCATGGTGGATGCGTTTATTTCTTGACCCACAAACATGCCCTTCAAAGCTACCACGGTGAATTGCAACTTCCCTACATTTATGTTTGTGTTTGTGAGAGACTTAGTTTTCTTGAGCGACCCATCTCTCGCTCAAACCACATGCACCAAATCCTTCAAGAATAATTAATTCAACAATTGTCATGAACTAAACTATCTTGTCGTGAATTTCGCATGGACGTATGATCATGTAATGTCCACAAAATTCCTACTCTCAAAAAAAAAAATAATAATAATTTAATAGTCAAAATTATGGTAATATTTTTTTTAAAAAGGGGGTTTGCAAGGTTAGACATTATCCGCAATTAATAAATTTCTTGGTTAAATTCTTTCTACACAAGCTTGTGAAAGTTGGAATTAAATTAATAATTAAATATTATTAATTTACTTCCTAAAATATATTTATGGTTTAAAACAATATGTTTACCAAGTTCCATAAGTTTAATTGATTATCATGCACCAAGATTATTTTATTCTCCTACCTAAAGGTTTAATTTACTTTGTCTAGACACTTTAAGTGGCCCCATTCACCCCATTACACATGCAACCTTTTACAAAAAAATTGTTCCCACAAAAATACCTTCCACGTCGGTGAGGTGGGGTTTAATCTAGGACATTAGATTGAATCTATCATATCCCTTAGATTTGGGTTTCCCTAAATATCCTTATAAGTTTCCTTTTATTTCTATTTTCCCCAAAACAACCTCATTTGTTCATTTTTGTTTTGCAGGTTTGGAAGGGAGAAAAGGGAGAAGCCATGAGAGCAAGAAGTGAAACCATGGAGAAATTTTCTTGGTTTTAGTTGTAAAGGGTTTACTATTGTAAGATTTCTCATTTGTTTAATGTAGAGATCCCACCATGGATATGTTTTTTTGTTATTTAATGTAAACATCCTTTGAGTTCAACAATTGGGGAAAAACTCCATTTCATTAAATCTATGGATTTTACACATTTGGGTGTCCATAAGAGGATTAATAAGCTTAAACAATTAAATTTGATTGATTACTAGTTGCTCGTAGTTTCATTTTGAAGGTTTAAAACTTAGATTTCAATTAAATTTCACTATGGGTTTTTCGTAGTCAAGATTTTATTTTTCCTTCAAAAGTGACAAAATCACTTCCTTACACGATCAGGCGGTCCTATGACCACCACTTTGTGCTAGGTGGCAGTTATGAAACTACCACTCTGCATAGGGCGACGGTTATGTTTCCCGAAAAAAGAACCTTCTATACATGTAGTTTTCAACAGTTTCTACTTAGGTTGGTGTTTCTAAGGCAATGTTACTCAAAATTACATAAACATCAACTCATTTCTCTATTTTTTTTTTGCAATAAAATGTAAATTTGAGTATAACATCAACTAAAATTCATTCTCTTTCACATATTCAATCTTGCAAACAAGACAAAAAAGAAATCAACAACACTTGATTTCTTTTTAACATCTTTCTATTCCACACACACACACACACACACACACACACACACACACACACACACACACACACACACACACACACACACAGTAACTTGAATAACATAAAAATTTAGGAGACTTTCATTTCAAGAAAACTATACAACTTAAGCTTTATCCTTTGTCTATAACATTACAAATTTGAATAAAATAAATCTACAAATCCTTCTTTTGATAATACAAGATTCATAAAGTTCCACTCTAAGTGGGAACAATATGGTTAAATTACATCATAGAGATTCTTACAATGGTTCAACACAAATCTTCATTTCAATGTCTTCTCCCAACTTTTAGCTTTCAAACTTGCATCCTTCAACTCTTCAAAAAACGTGGATCACAATACAAAGAAAGGGGAATAGGCGATGCTCTCCGCCCAACCTTTAATCCAATAAGAAGAGAAGTCATCCTCCTTATTGGCCCCTGAGCCCCAACCAAAGAACAATGGGGAGTATAATGCAACTTTGAAAACCTTTACAAAAATGGCTTCCACAAAACATACAATCCACAAAACATACAACACATTCAAATGGACATACTCAACAATATTTACAACTTTCCAAAAACACATAGGCTTGACATCAAGACAAAAGGAGCAAGGAATATGGGAACCACCTCCTTTTTCCTCCCAAGTGAAGTAGGAGTTCCACCCAAAAGCCTCCATGTGCACAATACAAAACATTCAAATACATCCTTATCTCTCCCCTTGCAAATATGCAAAATATTTATATATTTTTCTTTTCACTCCCCATAGGTGGAACTCCTAATCACACTCCCTCAAAAATTCATGCCTCACAACTCCATTTTCCCTCCCCAATGGTCCCATACTTCCATCTCCCACTCCCTTCTTAAGGAAAGCTACCCAACCCCAATATAACACATTCACAACACCCATGCAAATACTCATACAAACATAATTTTCACATTTATATACATAAATAAAGAAATAACAAAGGTGAAGATCCTACCTCTCCATTAATCTTCCAAAAATATTCACTCCAACAAGCTTTCAACACCTTCAAACAAAGCACAATCCAAAATGCAACTCCAAAAAGGCTCCAAGCATGCAACTCAAGACCAAATTTTCAAAAGTGCAAGAGAAGAAATAAGACAAGTAACCCAAAATCCTTCAAATTCAATCAATAAATAGAAATGGGATGTGAGGATGATGAGGTGGCTCCATATAGGATGTCACTTCATCATTCCATTCCAACACACAATTCAAACACCAAACCCAAAGCAATTAAATGCAGATGTAAGACTTATGACATACCCACTCGAAACTCCAACTTGCACACCATGCTTACTAAGGACAAACTTAAATGTGGTAAGTGAAAAGTATAATTATTGACCTTTTTACACTCCAAAATGTATAATTAAGCCTAAAATTAACTCCCCATACCATAAGTATAGTTGTTGGATGAATTTAAGAGGCATGTGAAAAACTTAGCTTGTATCACAAGTCTCCAAAAAAGCCTCCCAAATCAAAATTTGAATTTTGAAGTTGTGAAAGAGTACATAACACAAAACCCCACACAAATATAATTTACATCCACAAGATTTCAAGGACCATCTACCCAATTTATTGCCCACATGTCATATCTTCCTTTTAATTCAAAATTAAGATAAATTAGTTAATTAAGGTACATTAGCAAGTGTAATAAAGTGACAATATTTCAAAAATAATTAAACACATGCAAAACAAATTAAAACAAACAAAATTTAAAGGAAAATAACACATTACACCCATGGCCACATAAATGAGAATAGCCCCCATGGGAACCTCCTAACAAAGTATGCAACAACACAACATAACATTATAGACAAGTTGTCAAATTTTGCCCATGTTTCACAACACCCGCCATCCTTCCGTGGCTGGTCCCCTATCCCCTTTCAATGTATGTGATAAAATGTCCCTGCAAAACAAACAAAATACCTCTCTGGTCTTGCAGCCATATCAACAACATCGAGAATAATATACATATAGAAATCAATAATCATCATCCAAAATTAGCAATTCTATCATCTATCATCATTCAATTTAATTCAATTTTAACATCCATAACATCACAATTCTACCCAAAATATCCAACATAGGCTACACATCCAAAATATGACATGTTAGTATAAAATCATATTACCGCAAATCAAAATATATATATTTGTTCATCGTCGTCCTCTAGTGCATCATAATCAAAATGTGAATCACAACATGTCAATAGTCCAAATATATGCATAGTATATCATCTATTGATCAAAATATAATAATCAAAATGTCTAAGTATCAATCCAATAGTAATATTATTAAAATGAAAATAGTGTCAAGAGGAGTGTACACTACAAATCTCCTCAATTATGCCATCAACATGGCATTCATGGCAGCTCCATAAGCCTTAGATGGGTGGGTGTAGTGGGAATTAATCCTATAGGAACTTCCATGGGAGGGACTCGATCCACGATCACCTTTAAGAAAATCAATGGCAGCATCGCCTTTCATGCCTACAATGTCATCGACATAAAAAAGTCACCGGTTGTTCCTTTATACCCTTTTGCCATCGATTGCATAGTAGAAAACATGACAACCAAGTTTAACAACAATAAAATTACCATCTCCATGATGTCAACTCTATTGAACAACAAAACAAATATAAATCATGTGTGGCGGAACGACTTGCAGTCAAGGGCTCATCCTTAAAACCATAAATTTAATTCTATGAATTTTTAGAGCTCGAGGAGTATCGATCTCAAGACTAGAGTTGAATCTATGGTTCATGGCGTTCCTCATATTGTTTTAAAAAATGTGAGTTTTTTTTTCTAGTTTTAAGCATGGTTGTTTAATCATATGTTTGTAACAATGTGACTTTTTGATAGTTATGAAAACATGATTTTTTAGAATTGTACTACTCTCTCAACCCTTAAGCAACATAAGATTTCAATCCAAGACTAACCACTAATTCTAGTGTTATTCGGGATTGATGTATGTTATAGTAATTTCCTTTAGAATGAGGATTCTTTCTAGTAGTGTACATTGAATGTTTTTCATAGTTCTCCTTTTGTGTTCCAAGAAAGGTCCCTCTATCATGGACCTTGAACTACAAGGCCTTGCATAACATGGCTATCTCTATGGATTTGATTATCTATGCTTCTGTGTTGAAAAACTAGACAGGCTAGGATTTGAATCCAGAATGTGTGCTTATGTATTGTTGAACTTCTTGTCCCTACATGCAAGGTCGTTTCTAACACTTGAGCACCTATGTATTTTCACTGTAAATCTCTATTACTTTGGAATTCATACCTTAAATTTGGATAGGCGAGATCACTCTTCTACCAATGGACTCATGTACCTATAATTTTAGGGTTGATATTATCTACTTCCATGTTGAAAAACATGACAGTGTAGGATTTAGACCCATGACCATGCTCGGTTTGTGGTATTCACTACTGCTAAGATTTTTATCCTTTAACATGATGCATGGTTCTTTTTGGATTTTAGATTGAGTTTTTTGCACCATGAAACTTCCCTTGGTGCCTCCCCCACCCTCGCCACACGGTTAAGCTAACACTCTGTGGAGCTCCTACCTATTAGCCGCCATAATTCCAACACAAGACCACCTTTCTGCCAAAGGATACCTCTACCTTGAACTATTTTCCCTTCCATGACAAGGTTTTCGAGGAGTTCAATTGTTTTTGTTTCCATTTTTAAAGTTATATAGGCTAGGATTTGACCTAGTACCATGCTTCAACTTATGGGATTCTCTACCAATGGGTTTCTTCTCTCCTAGATGCATGGTTATCTCTAATAGTGATTGATCAATTATGATGGTACCATGCTTAAACTTGCAGGTTTTTTAACTATTAGGCCTCTTCTCTCTACATGTAGGGTTCTCTCTAGGAGCATTGATTTATCACTTATGACACTTCCTTTAAGTGACACTCTAGTTGGGCTCTCAAATATCCTCCAAACCAAGCTCCAACACTGGCTTTCATACTTTGGAAAATTTGACCAACTGGGATGTGATTCCAAGACCACCTTCCAACTAGTGGGATGCTCTATTACTACGAGACACTTTCTCGTAAATAACACATCTCTATGAAAATGTAGATTGATATATTTAACCCTTCCTTTCTTGTAGCAGGTTTTTCGATTTATAACAAAAAAATTCACCAATATTACATTTTGTTTTGTGAATAAGCATTTCTTATGATAAGTGTGTCTCATAACATTCACTAAGAGGATATTTTTTTACTCTACTTTTTTGTTAGTGGGTAGAAAGCTGTTGTATTAAATTCACCCAAGACTTGCATGTTATCTTCACCGTTGTCAACAATAGTATATGTCTTCATAAGGCATGTAAACACAATTTACCACACCCATTGACCCCGTAATATTACAAGAAATATACAAATATTAAGGCTTCTAGGCCCACATGGGTGTGAAGCTTAAACTTAGGCCTATTGCGTGATAACCCATCTCTAGAGAAAGACCTAGCCCTTAGATGAAAGCATTTGCCATACTATTATTAGCTTCATTTGAGAATCTATGTTTTTTTAACTCTTATCAGTCTCCTCCATGTTTACTCTCTCAACCCTAACTTATGTATTCTATTTTCCCTTGTAAAAAAATATTTTCAATATTTTTGGCAAAACCACAAGTTACATATATCCATCAGTTCATATATAATAGACTTGAGCAACTTTATAGAATAGACTTGACATGTAACTCGATTACATAAAAGTAAACATGAAGCAATAATCTCATTAGGTGGTATATAAATAAGCAAGAATATTTAGCTAAAATGTGTCTTTGAGATTTCCTTCAATTATTCCATTGAAGGAAGAAGAGATGGTACGTTCACTACAATTCAATAGAAGTTGTCAAAGTCTAGTCTGTGATGGAAAGATACTTTCAGATAGGGTTTTGCATATCACTCATGATAATGGGAAAGTCTTGGAACATATAACATTATACACCATCATAAGCCATTTTCGTGATTCCATCCCTCAAACCTTTTAGAATGTCTTTCCATGTGGAAAAGATTATGAGAAGGGTGAAGAATTTGTAAATAATGAACTGGTACGAAATCATGATTTGTAGGGAAAATCCTAATCCTTATTTATTTAGTTTTGTGAATTCACTAGAGTGTTTGTGATATCTATTTATTTGTTTTAAGTGAAGTATGTGTGTACAAAGTAGTAAGTGTGTTTCGCGAAACACAGTAATTTACTCGATATCCATTTCCATTCATAAAATGTTGATTTAATCCATTGCACAAAGTTTTTACCACAATACACACTTCTCTAAGCTTGATCATCATAACCTTAGAAAGACACTATAAAATATATCAAAGTTTCACACTCCCATGAATTCATAGTCTTCCTCAAAACAAAGTGTACTCCCAAAACTCAAGTATTCATATATCGCTAAAATCATTATTATATTTATAAAAACAATAAGGGATAGTGGATTCCATTTATGCATCACAATAAATACGAGAACATGTAAGAACTATCAAAATGAATTTACACAAAATTCTTGCAAGAATCCCTCACCTGTCCTTCTTCAAGTACTTTCACCCTTTCAATCCCGTAGTGTAAATTTTCATCACATACAAACTTATAACCCTAAAGTTCTCTCTCATGATCCATTTGTAGATGCAAATCACAAGGCTACAATATTAAAAAAATGTACCACACGGTCCAAGATTACAAACAATCATTCAAAAACTCATATTCTTCCTCTAATACTTCTCAAATACCTTCACACATTAGGAATCTATCTGGATAGAATGAGAGCATTCTGTTACATTTTGGCCATTTATAATATTTTCATCCAACTCTAACCGAATGTGACACCTTGACCACTTGCTTCGAATTTGCACTATTTTCTTGAGAGTGTAGTGACAATAATTCTTTTTCAAAGCTTTAAGAATTTTACCCATCCCTCCATTGTATAAACTACAAAACAAAAAAATAGATACCACCGTCACCAGATACAGGATCATAGAATATATGCATAATACAATAAAAGTAAAATGTGTAAAACTCAAAACACACATAATAAAATATTTAGCATTATTTGTCTTAAACAAGGTGAAACACCATGAAGCATTATTTTTCATAATCAAAATACAACCGAATGTTTAATCCATAGAATAGTAAAAACCCAACAATAAACATTATTTTTCATAAAGACATAAATACCTTCAAGATGCATTTGATGTTCCAAAAGAGATCCGGTGATGTGGAACTTGAATTTAGTCAAGGGGGCTGTCCCTATGATTCACAAAACACAAATTTAAGTGTTTTGAATTCCAATGAATACGTCTTGTAATCACATTACATTCATACTCACCCAAACTCTCTGTTATAGCCTCACAACTTTCTCTGATTGTTGTACCAAACCGTTTATGTGTTTTCTTGAGTAGTTTCCTTCCACAAGTTGTGTCAGGCAATGTATACTCCTCGTACTCTTGAGCATCAATATTTAAATCCTCCACCACGATCTCCTTTTGCTTCCTCTTTTGAGGTTTCTTGCTTGCACTAAACCATGGCCACAAACAGGTGGTAGAAGTCTCGTTTGCACTACAACTGGAACGAAATCAAATGGCAACGAACCAAAGTCATGTAAAATCTTATGAAATTGTTTGCACATAGTCTCCAAAAGCAAAAATTGTTCATCATTGTCTAAAACCACATCCAACAACGATTTCAAAAATCTTTAGATTGATTGAGCACTTGCAATGCATTTCCATGGTTTGTAGCATGTTTCTCAAGACTAAGGTATTGTGTTTCCTATTGAATTTCTTCATCACCATTAACTATTACAAAAAAATTGATTTAGTAATTGATAAATCATTGATATATCAAAGACTATTCATTCGAATAAATTACGTACTATTAATGAAAATGCGAGGCTGCTCTGATGGATCTTCTCCAAGTGCAATGCATTCAAATGCTTCTGCAACATGAACAACATAGTCATCTACAATGACAACAATAATTTTATAGGATGTATAATGAATTGTTATGAGGATAACAATGATACAAAATTGTTGAAATAATGAAATGAAAACATACACCCTCACCACTGAAATTTGGATGCCTAGTAGATGCACTACCCTCGTGTGTCCTATCAAGTTGCAATACCTTCAAAACATGTTTGTAGTTGTTACTTTTGGTAGCCCTAAGATAGTCACAAACATAAAAATTAGGGCCAAATCTTCGAATGAAATACCATCGATCCCTGGATGTTTGAATTCTAACAATGTAAGACCCACGAATGTTATGGTTTACACAACATTCGATGTCTAGTATTTCTTTGGCCCTCTTTTTGGCAGTCAAAAATTCCTTCTCCTTATTGTAATTTATCAAGAAACTTGATACTTGTAACTTCCTCTTGTTTTTGTAATGGGGTTCAACTCAAAACACCAATGTGTACAATAACCAATCCATTCTCCTTGTGTATTTCTTTCTTTGATCACACAAGTATCAATTCTTCAATAAACAATGGTAAGATTTTATTGATGCATTCGTATCCTAATTAGAATGGGTGAAGTTGTGGAAATTATTTGACCACATAGCTGCACGCGGAAACAATAAAACCATTAGTAATGACTTAAAAATTATTAAATCTACACATAGCTATGTAGTTAACACTTATCAATACGTCCGTATTGTAACCATGTCTTTCTAAAATACTCCATAAAGATAGTCCCCTCTTTGAACTCCTCCATGTATTCGTCGATGAAGAAAAAGGTCATGTGCTCATTATGGCTGATGGTGCACATGATGTTGTCTAGTCTCTAGAACATAACTGTCCCCACCTCCTTCTTCGAATATTTGTAAATAAAATTTTTGCATGAAAATAAGTAATGTAGAACAAAACAAAGAAACCTAAGCCTGTAAACATTTTATTATAAAAATGAAGAAAAAAAAACTCAGAAATATTCTTTAGCTAAGCCCTACAAACATGCCATATTTATAACATGACATGACAACCGAATAAAACCACGAGACACAAATAATGTCGTTAGGGATGTAAATTGTGTGTATTAAATTTATAGAAAAACATATTAGTAAATTTATAGTTGGGTAAGTGCACCAAGTTGGGGAGGCGAAAGGTTTTTGAAATAGTTACACTCAAAATTGTAAGATGTTGTAGAAATATGAATCATAGAATTTAGAGTCTAGTTTCTAAGCTACTAAATTTTATTGAAAATGGATAAGTTTAAGTGGGTCAAACAACTAAAATACCAACAGATGCTCATGTTTTTGTTAAAAACATAATAGAGTGACTTTCGTGCCCCCACCATTTTTTGAGCACCATTTAGTATTTTTGAAAACCCTTTGGTAGAAAGATAGCTAGGAGCATCTAGTTTGGGCTCCATTTTTTTTTAAAGATTTTTTTAGCAAATATTTTTTTATTTATGATTTTTCTAGTACAAAAATTTTATGTTTTGAAAAATAATGGAGCTCCGACCGTGCCCCCTAACTACCTCAAAAAATATCAAAAATTAGATTTTTTTTTTTGAATATGTATAGAATTATGCCTAGTTTGGGCTAGTATAATTTTTTTTAAATTTTGATCACCCAAAAAAAGATACACAATGAAAGATAGACATATTTACACTTCAAAAAATAGCTATAAAAAGGCATAGTTAGAAAATAAATAATATGGAAACCTTATATTAGTCAAAAATTTGAAAATTATATTTTTAGAAAGAAGAAACTTTTCTCTACGTCATGGTATAATTTTTTTAAAATGGATCAATTGTTTTATTTTGATTTATCATAGAGGAAGTGGAATTTTTACATTTTCTTGCAAAAACATGTTGTTTGTTGTGTTTGTATAGGTCCATGCCTCAGGCTTGGGGATCCAAACCGATCCCAAGCCTTGAGGCATGGCTTGGGAAAAGAGAAAATGCAAAACACGTATGCGCGCGTATGTGCATACATAAAACGTAAGCATTACATAATGCATACACATTTTTCTTTGTTTTATATATTGTGGCCCCCCAACGTCCCTTTCATCTCTTTCACGGGAATTTTGCAAACATTCTATTTTATCTATAATTTTCTCTACATTCTTGCATGATTTTTAGTAGTTCATTTTGTCCCCTACCCCACTAGTTGATTTTTTCTAATCATGGGTGATAAACGTCGAGCTAAGGACAAGAGGAAAGTCAAGAACAAGACACCGAGTAATTGGAAGAGAAGAGAATAAAGAAATTGAAGAGAATGCAAAAACTTCGAAAGTAGGCAAGGTACATCCGCTATATCAAATGTAGCTAATGTATTAGAAAATGGGGATGAAATACATAATGAAAATGTAGAGAATAATGATTTTGCAATGAATAATAATATTGAATTGAATGATAATGTTGGTATGGATGAAGAAATTGATATGAATCCAATTGTTGAACCCTTACTTGAGAATCCAAATGTTAACCCCAAAATTTGTATGAAAACACTGAATGAAGAAAGTAACCTTGTAAATGAATCTTCACCTCTAAGAACACCTCCTTCCATTTCATGAAGAAAACCAATTCACTTAATTGAAATTGATGAAAACATTATAAAACCAATGCCTAACAAAATGTCTGAAAGAAATGCGAGAAGAAAAGCTAGTGGAATTTGGGATAATTACTTTGAGAATTTAAATGACACACAAAGATGTCAATTATTTGTTTCATTGATGAAATTAATTAAGATGAGACCTATAATGAAGACCTTGGGGTTAAGAACATCTAATGTTGTTGATCAAAATGTGTCAATTGTTGAAAACATACATAAAGCATACCAAACTGTAGGTGGAAAAAGACGCACCAAAGATAGTAATGCTACACGGCGTGCACTAACTAATTGTATAGTAAGTGATAAAATAGTTAATAAACACTTGATTAGAAAAACAAGCAGTGCTTTGAAGCTAAACAGAAAAACACTAATGAAAGCAATAGAGAGACGTAAACATCTTGAGTTAGTCAATAACACTGACTATTGGGATTTCTCTAGTAGACTTCCATGAAAAGACAAGAATACATCTGATATTCTAAAAGAATTAATTGTAAAATTTTGGAATGAGAACACAAGGGTGTCACCGAATAGAAGAGATACAATAAAAAGAAGAATAGGTTCTCGTAATCGTGAATCGTGTGTAAAACATTTCTTAGATATGACTCAAACAAAATTGTTCTCTAAGTTTAAAAATGAAAATCCACAAATTAACATTAGCCAAAGATTCTTTGAAATGAGCAAACCCTTTTATGTGAAAATCAATCACTCACGTACCACTTGTTGTTGCAGGCATCATGTTGAATTTTCAATGCATTATGATGTTTTTGTCAAATACGTCAGTGTTTTGCATACTGACATCATGTTGCAGGAGTGTGGAATAAATGTCCCACAAAAATCTTCAAGGGAATTTATTTCGACAATATTTTGTGAAAAATCAACAAGACAATTTTTTTATAACAAAGCATGTTTGGATGGAACGTGCAATGTATGTGGTGGCTTGCCAAATCTGAAAAGTTGTATCCACGAGGAGAGTACATATTCAATAGGAAAATAATTGGTTGATTTCACCAAATATAAATCGGTGGCATATCAATTAAAATATGGAAAAGAATCTAAGAGGTGTGAGCTTGTTAGAAAACAATTACCTATATCAGAATATATGGTCAAATTCAGAGAGGAAATTTTTTATGAGTATGCAAGGCACACACATAGAGCTCGATGGTTGGATGAAAATTCAAGTTAAGAAAGGACACATTCCCACTTGGTACTATTGTTTTAGTAGTTGACTTCATAGAGAATTACACATTGCAGCCACAAATGGAGGTTCAGTCTCAATATTATAACTCAATGCAAGTTTCTATTTTCATGCATATAACATTCATGCACTCTCCTAAAAGCACTGAGCAAGATCAAAAATATTAAGAGAGTATCATTTCTACATCAGTGATGATCGGACACATTCTACAAAATATGTACAAGGGTGTTTCCAGGTGTTTTATGTGAACTTGAATGAGAGGAACATTAGTTTCGATCAACATTACATTTGGTCGAGACAACTGCACATCACAATTCAAGAATGCACGATGTTTTATTGGCTAAGAAAGATGCACAAAGAAAAAAATGTACAACATATCTAGAGTTTTACTGAGGGTAGGGCATGGAAAAGGAGAGCATGATGGTGTAGGAGCATGTGTGAAAAGAGCACTTGCAAGAGAAGAGTTAAAGTTCAAGGATGGTGCTAAATTTATAGATGTAAAAACATTGTTGATTGGTGTGTTAAGAATATGGGCCATGAATCTCAAGAGAGATCAATGGTTCATAGATATTTTTGGTTGATAGAGGAACAACATCTGAAAACTTTGAAGATTGTATGATAGTTGTAGGATCAAGTGATATGCACTCATTCCATAGTTCAGATGCAAATGCTTGGACTATTTATACTAGGTGCATGACATGTTTTTGTATATCATGCATTGATTTTGTGTGGAATGAATGTGAGTCACAATAGTGGGTGGATGAATGGACTTGTAGACCTCTAATTCCACTCGACACACATCAAGTTCCATGAGCATTACAACTTGCAGGGTCTTCAGATCAAATGACAACATCACCTGACTTTGACCAAGTCTCTGATTTAGTGCAACAAGGTACATACATATATGTACATGCCATGTTTTAGATTTATAAATTATTAAATGGTCAACTCTTAATGTATTTATAAATTGATTGAACAATTTTACTTTGTGATACATAGGGCACGTTTTTGTAGTTATTGCGATGAAATTTAACGAAGAGGGAACAACTACTTCTTATCTCGTTGTGTAGAGGGGAAAAAATTGACTTCCACAGTCATTGATGGTGAAGACCTTGAGTATCCCACTGGATCAGTGGTAGTCACTGGAACTTGGCTTCATGATATCCTATCAAAAAATCAAACATTTGGTTGTTTGAAGACTATGAAGTACATCGGAAGATACTTCACTATTCACATTTGGTCCTTGCAACAAATATTAAATTGATCAAATATCGAGGTCGGCCATCAAACAAAAATATGTGGAAGGTTCGTGAATCAGATCATGAAGCAATTCTTATTACTATCAAGAATAGAGTTGATCCTTGCGGTTCATTGGATTGAATTTGCAAAGGTATGTTCTTCATGAATTTAATTTGAATATTTACTTAAATGATTTTGTTTAAATTTTGTATGATTTAAAATTCTATTTAATTACTTACTAACATGTTTATGTAGGTTAGTGGTGCCAAAAAAGCTTCCACCTTCACGTGGTTGGCACTATCAGTAGAGAATTTATTATTCTCAAGCCAAGTGAAGCTAAGAGAAATTAAATATTAGAAAGGAACAACAAACAGAAATTCTCATTTCACCACCTATATTGTAAAAATATCTTATTAAAATTCTCATTTCACCACCTATATTATATGAACCACCTATATTATTCAGGTGATTGGCAATGGAAACCTTACACTGAATCAAATGAATGGAGATGGAGAAAACCATGAGAGGATTTTGTAGAGGGCCCCAACATGGAGGTCTCGGATCTAACGAGACATCTCTAGGTGCCACGAGTCCGAGAAATCACCCGTCAAGATATGGCATGTTTGGGCCTCGGGGGCTCTTAAGTGACTACACGCCGAGGACGGTAGGTAGCCCGAAGCATGGGGAGCATAGGGAACCAAAAATGAATGCTCCACTAGTGTTCACCTGGCCACCCCAATGTGTTGTCGTAGTTGGTTTGGTCCCATGAGCTTCCGTTTGCAAACTACAAAGATCAACTCGAGAAACCCTACACCGACTCGATGCACTATTTCACATTTGCAAACAATAGCACAACGAGAGAACTAGATGGAGATGGAGAAAACCATGAGAGATTTTTTGTAGAGGGCCCCAACATGGAGGTCTCAGATCTAATGAGATGTCTCTAGGTGCCACGGAGTCTGAGAAATCACCCAAAGATATGGCGTGTTTGGGCCTCAGGGCTCTTAAGGACTACGCCTGACGAGGTAGCCCGAAAGCACGGGAGCATAGGGAACCAAAATGAAGCCTCCACTAGCATTCACTAGGCCACCCCAATGTGTTGGCATAGTTGGTTTGGTCCCACGAGCTTCTGTTTGCAAACTACAACCTCTGGCAGCCCTACACTAACTTTCAACACACTATTTCACATTTACAAACAATAGACAACGAGAGAACCGATGGAGAGATGAGAAAAAATGAGAGGATTTTTGTAGAGGGCCTTGACATGGAGGTCTCGATCTGATGAGACATCTCTAGGTGCCACGGAGTCCGAGAAATCACCCATCAAAGATATGGCATGTGTTTGGGCCTCAAGGCTCTTAAGTGACTACGCCCGAGACGAGGTAGCCCAAAATTAGGGAGCATAGGGAACCAAAAAAAAATCCCATAGTGTTCACCTGGCCACCCCACATGTTGGCATAGTTGGTTTGGTCCCACGAGCTTCCGTTTGCAAACTACAACCTCTGGCAGCCCTACACTGACTCGACTACACTATTTCACGCGTTTGCAAACAATAGCACAACGAGAGAACCAATGGAGATGGAGAAAACCATGAGAGGATTTTCATAGAGGGCCCAACATGGAGGTCTTGGATCTGATGAGATGTCTCTAGGTGCCACAGTCCGAGAAATCACCCGTCAAGATATGGCATGTTTGGGCCTCAGGGCTCTTAAGGGACTACCCGACGGGGTAGCCCGAAAGCACGGGAGCATAGGGAACCAAAATGAAGCCTCCAATAGCATTCACCAGGCCACCCCAATGTGTTGGCATAGTTGGTTTGGTCCCATGAGCTTCCGTTTGCAAACTACAACCTCTGGTAGCCCCTAGCCCTACACTGACTTAGACTACACTATTTCACGTGTTTGCAAACAATAGCACAACGAGAGAACCGGATGGAGATGGAGAAAACTACAAGAGGATTTTGTAGAGGGACCCACATGGAGGTCTCGGATCTAATGAGACATCTCTAGGTGCCATGAGTCCGAGAAATCACCCATCAAGATATGGTGTGTTTGGGCCTCAGGGCTCTTAAGTGACTACGCCCGAGATGAGGTAGCCTGAAAGCACGGGGAGCATAGGGAACCAAAAAAATGCCTCCACTAGCATTCACCAGCCACCCCAACATGTTGGCATAGTTGGTTTGGTCCCATGAGCTTCCATTTGTAAACTACAACCTCCGACAGCAATCCTACAATGACTCAAACTTGCACTATTTCACGCATTTTGTAAAACAATAAACACAAAGAGAGAAACCAAATGGAGATGGAGAAAACCATGAGAGAATTTTGTAGAGGGCCCCGACATGGAGGTATCAGATCTGATGAGATGTCTCTAGGTGCCATGGAGTCCAAGAAATCACCCATCAAAGAAGATATGGCGTGTTTGGGCCTCAGGGCTCTTAAGCGACTACGCCTGGACGAGGGTAGCCCAAAAGCACGGGGAGCATAGGGAACCAAAAAAAGCCTCCACTAGCATTCACCAGGCCACCCTAACATGTTGGCATAGTTGGTTCAGGTCCCACAAGCTTCCATTTGCAAACTACAACCTCTAGTAGCCCTACACTGACTCAGACTGCACTATTTCACGCATTTTTGCAAACAATAGCACAACGAGAGAACCAGATGGAGATGGAGAAAACCACAGAGATTTTCATAGAGGGCCCCAACATGGAGGTCTTGGATCTAATGAGACATCTCTAGGTGCCACGAGTCCGAGAAATCACCCGTGTCGAAGATATGGCGTGTTTGGGCCTCAGGGCTCTTAAGCGACTACGCCTAGACGAGGTAGCCCGAAAGAATGAGGAGCATAGGGAACCAAAAAAATCCTCCAATAGAGTTCACTAGGCCACCCCGACATGTTGGCGTAGTTGGTTCGGTCCCACGAGCTTCCGTTTGCAAACTACAAAACGTCTAGCTCTACACTACACCACTCGATTGCACTATTTCACGCGCATTTGCAAACAATAGGACAACGAGAGAACCATATGGAGCTGAAGAAAACCACGATAGGATTTTGTAGAGGGCAAAAATGGGGTTCTTAGATCTAACAAGATGTCTCTAGGTGCCATGGTCTGAGAAATCACCCGTCGAAGATATGGCATGTTTGGGCCTCGCTCTTAAGTGACTACGTCCAGACGGGGTAGCCTGAAAGCACAGGGAGCATAGGGAACCAAAAAGAATTCTCCACTAGTGTTCACCTGGCCACCCCGATGTGTTGGTGTAGTTGGTTTGGTCCCATGAGCTTCCATTTGCAAACTACAGCCTCTAGCGGCAGCCCTTTTACATCGACTCAGATCGCACTATTTGTATTTGCAATTGTTTGCAAACAAACAAATAGCAAGTGAGAGAACCGAGACGGAGATGGAGAAAACCGTGAGAGGCTTTCATTTTGAGCCCCAACATGGAGGTCTCGGATCTGATGAGACATCTCTAGGTGCCATGGTCTTCCGAGAAATCACTCATCGAAGATATGGCGTGTTTGGCCTCGGGGCTCTTAAGGGACTACGCTTAGATGAAGAGAGGTAGCCCAAAAGCACGGGGCCGGAGGAAACCACCAATTTTCAATGATTTTCCACAGATGCAACTATGTGGCATGAAACTATGTAGACTATGAACTTAGTTTTTAGGAGACCACCAATGCTTCAAATTTTCATTTTGAAAGAATGAATATCTTCATTCAAATAGAGAATGAATAGCTTTGAATTTTTTTTACAACATTACAAAAGATTGTTTGTGCCAAAAAGAAGTGTCAAGGCCATATAAATATTCAGTCTTCAACTTTAAATGACAATGAACATCATGAAGAAAAACAATTAGGTGAATATGTCACTATGATTCAAGAAGAAATGCCTCTTGAAAAGTCATAAAGAGTTCAATTTGATTACCCAAAAACATCTCGGAAGAACTTAAAGAGAAGATATGAGTAAAAAAAGGAAAAATGGGAAGCATGGAAGGATCACAACTTAACTCGAATGGAAGATCTCTATGTGATGTTGTCAATAGAATCATGGATAATCTTAAGGACAACATGCCAAGTTGAATATTTTTATTAATCCCAAACTGCTTAACTTCATAAATCAAACTAGGTAGTTCCAAAAGTAAAGCATACTTGGAAAGAAAAAAATGCAAATGAAGTATTGATAATTGATCCTCAAAACTCATTTAGAATTGTGATTTATTTTTTGATTTAGCAATTTGGTTCACCCATAGTTTCTTTTTTGAAGGAAGAAATTAATTTTATATGTGAGAAATAGAATGCTGATTTAGTCTATTACTTTGAGTATTTATTTAGATTTATGTAGTTTTCTCGATTAAAGTTTGAAGCCTCTTTAGTAATAACATGGAAATTTTTTTGGGCCCTCTATGAAATCCTCTCGTGGTTTTCTCCATCTCCATCTAGTTCTCTCGCTGTGCTATTGTTTGCAAACACAAAATAGTGCAGTTTGAGTCAGTAGTAGGGTCCAATGTTGATATATAGTTTTGAAAACGGTAGCTCGTGGGACCAAACCAACTACATCAACACGTTGGGGTGGCTAGGTGAACACTAGTGGAGGCTTTGTTTTGGTTCCCTACGCTCCCGTGCTTTCGGGCTACCTCGTCTGGGTGTAGTCCCTTAAGAGCCCTGAGGCCCAAACACGCCATATCTTTCGACATGGTGATTTCTCAACTCATGGCACCTAGAGACATCTCATTAGATCTTGAGACCTCCATGTCGGGGCCCTCTACAAAATCCTCTCACGGTTTTCTCCATCTCCATCTGGTTCTCTCATTGTCCTATTGTTTGTAAACGCATGAAATAGTGCGTTCGAAGTCAGTCAGTAGGGCTTCTAGATGTTGTAGTTTGCAAAAAAAGCTCGTGGGACCAAAACCAACTATGCAAACATGTTGGGGTGGCTAGGTGAATGCTAGTGGAGGCTTTTTTTGGTTCCCTATGCTCCCCGTGCTTTCGGGCTACCCCATCCGGGCATAGTCCCTTAAGAGCCCTGAGGCCAAACATGCCATATCTTCGACATGTGATTTCTAGACTGTGGCACCTAGAGATGTCTCATCAGATCCAAGACCTCCATGTTGGGCCCTCTATGAAAAAGCCTCTCATGGTTTTCTCCATCTCCATCGGTTCTCTCTCTGTGTCTCGTTGTCCTATTGTTTTGCAAACGCGTGAAATAGTGCAAGTCCAATTCAGAGGCTGCTAGACATGATGTAGTTTTCAAAAAAAAGCTCATGGGACCAAACCAACTACATGCCAACACATTGGGGGTGGCTAGGTGAATGCTAGTGGAGGATTTTTTTGGTTCCCTACGCTCCCCATGCTTTTGGGCTACCTCGTCCGGCGTAGTCGCTTAAGAGCCCTGAGGCCCAAACACGCCATATCTTCGACATGTGATTTCTCGAGACTCCATGGCACCTAGAGATGTCTCATTAGATCCGAGACCTCCATGTGGGGCCTCTACAAAATCCTCTCATGGTTTTCTCCATCTCCATCCAATTCTCTCATTGTGTTATTGTTTGCAAACATGTGAAATAGTGCGAGCTTCGAGTCAGGAGTAGGGCTTCCGATGCTGTAGTTTGTAAACGGAAGCTCATGGGACCAAACCAACTACGCCAACACATCGGGGTGGCTAGGTGAATGCTAGTGGAGCTTCATTTTGGTTCCCTACGCTCCCCATGCTTTCGGCTACCTCATCCGGGCGTAGTCCCTTAAGAGCCCTGAGGCCAAACACACCATATCTTCGACGGGTGATTTCTCAGACTCCATGGCACCTAGAGACATCTCTCATATATCCGAAGACCTCCATGTCGAGGCCCTCTATGAAAGAATCTCATGGTTTTCTCCATCTCCATTCGGTTCTCTCGTTGTCTATTGTTTGCAAACACGCAAAATAGTGTAGTTTGAGTCAGTGTAGGGCTATTAGATGTTGTAGTTTGCAAACGGAAGCTCATGGGACCAACCAACTACACCAACACATCGAGGTGGCTAGTGAATGCTATTGGAGGCTTCTTTTTGGTTCCCTACGCTCCCCGTGCTTTCAGGCTACCCTCGTCCGGGCGTAGTCACTTAAGAGCCCTGAGGCCCAAACACGCCATATCTTCGATGGGTGATTTCTCAGACTCCATGGCACCTAGAGACGTCTCATTAGATCCGAGACCTCCATGTTGGGGCCCTCTATGAAAAAATTCTCATGGTTTCTCCATCTCCATTTGGTTCTCTCGTTGTCCTATTGTTTGCAAACGCACGCGAAATAGTGCATCTAGTCAGTGTAGGGATGCTAGAGGTCAGTAGTTTAGTTTGCAAATGAAAGCTCATGGGACCAAACCAACTACGCCAACATGTCGAGGTGGATTGGTGAATGCTATTGGAGGATTTTTTTGGTTCCCTATGCTCCTCGTGCTTTTGGGCTACCTCGTCTCGGGTGTAGTCCCTTAAGAGCCCTGAGGCCCAAACACACCATATCTTCGACGAGTGATTTCTCAAACTCCGTGGCACCTAGAGACATCTCGTTAGATCCGAAACCTCCATGTCGAGGGCCCTCTACAAAATCCTCTCATGGTTTTCTCCATCTCCATCTGGTTCTCTCACTGTCCTATTGTTTGTAAACGCGTGAAATAGTGCAATCTAAGTCAAGTAGGGCACAACTATGTCGTAGTTTGCAAACGAAAGCTCATGGGACCAAACCAACTACGCCAACACATTGGGGTGGCTAGGTGAATGCTAGTGGAGGATTTTTTTTGTTCCCTACGCTCCTCGTGCTTTTGGGCTACCCTGTCCGGGCGTAGTCGCTTAAGAGCCCTGAGGCCCAAACACACCATATCTTCGACGAGTGATTTCTCAGACTCGTGGCACCTAGAGATGTCTCATTAGATCCAAGACCTCCATGTTAGGGCCCTCTATGAAATCCTCTCATGGTTTTCTCCATATCCATCCGGTTCTCTCATTGTCTTATTGTTTGCAAACGCATGAAATAGTAGTGCTAATCAGTCAAGTCAGTAGGGCTACCAGATGTGTAGTTTGAAAACGAAGCTCGTGGGACCAAACCAACTACACCAACATGTCGGGGTGGCCTAGTGAATGCTAGTGGAGGCTTCATTTTTGGTTCCCTATGCTCCCCATGCTTTCGGGCTACCCCATCCGGGTGTAGTCGCTTAAGAGCCCTGAGGCCCAAACACGCCATATCTTCGACGAGTGATTTCTCAGACTCTCTGGCACCTAGAGATGTCTCGCTATCCGAGACCTCCATGTTGGGGCCCTACAAAATCCTCTCATGGTTTTCTCCATCTCCATCCGGTTCTCTCGTTGTCTATTGTTTGTAAACGCGTGAAATAGTGCAGTCTGAGTCAAGTGTAGGGGCACAAATGGTCAGTAGTTTGCAAACAGAAGCTCATGGGACCAAACCAACTACACCAACACATCGGGTGGCTAGTGAATGCTATTGGAGGATTTTTTTGGTTCCCTACACTCCCCATGCTTTCGGGCTACCCCATCCGGGCGTAGTCGCTTAAGAGCCATGAGGCCCAAACACGCCATATCTTCGATGAGTGATTTCTCATACTCCATGCACCTAGAGATGTCTCCTTAGATCCGAGACCTCCATGTCGTGGACCCTCTATGAAAGCTCTCATGGTTTTCTCCATATCCATTTGGTTCTCTCACTTCTGTCTTTTTTGTAAACACATGAAATAGTGCGCAATGAGTCAGCCAAAGGCCACCAGAGGTTGTAGTTTGCAAAACGAAGCTCGTGGGACCAAACCAACTACTCCAACATGTCCAGGTGGCCTGGTGAACACTAGTGGAGGCTTCATTTTGGTTCCCTACGCTCCCGTGCTTTCAGGCTACCTCGTCCGGCATAGTCATTTAAGAGCCCTGAGGCCCAAACACACCATATCTTCGACGGGTGATTTCTCAAACTCCGTGGCACCTAGAGATGTCTCATCAGATCCAAGACCTCCATGTTAAGGCCCTCTACAAAATAATCTCATGGTTTTCTCCATCTCCATCCGGTTCTCTCGTTGTGCTATTGTTTTGTAAACGCGCGATGCGAAATAGTGCAATCGAGTCAGAGTGTAGGTCACAGAGAGTTGTAGTTTGCAAACGGAAGCTCATGGGACCAAACCAACTACGCCAAAACATCGGGGTGGCTTGGTGAATGCTAGTGGAGGATTTTTTTGTTCCCTACACTCCCCGTGCTTTCGGGCTACCCCTTCGGGCATAGTCGCTTAAGAGCCCTGAGGCCCAAACACGCCATATCTTCGACGGTGATTTCTCGACTCCGTGGCACCTAGAGATGTCTCATTAGATCCAAGACCTCCATGTTAGGGCCCTCTATGAAATCCTCTCATGGTTTTTTCCATCTCCATCCAGTTCTCTCGTTTTCTATATTGTTTGTAAATGCGTGAAATAATAGTGTAGTCTGAGTCAGCATGTAGGGTCAAAGATGTCTTGTAGTTTGCAAAACGGTAAGCTCGTGGGACCAAACCAACTATGCCAACACATTAGGTGGCCTAGTGAATTCTAGTGGAATTTTTTTGGTTCCCTACGCTCCCGTGCTTTCTGGGCTACCTCCACTCAGGCTCAGTAGTCCCTTAAGAGCCCTGAGGCCCAAACACACCATATCTTCGACGGTGATTTCTCAGACTCCGTGGCACCTAGAGATGTCTCATCAGATCTGAGACCTCCATGTTGAATCCCTCTACGAAATCCTCTCATGGTTTTTTCCATCTCCATCCGGTTCTCTCATTGTCCTATTGTTTGCAAACGCGTGAAATAGTGCAGTCTAAGTCAGTGTAGGGGCTTGAGAAATGTTGTAGTTTGCAAACAAAATCTCGTGGGACCAAACCAACTACACCAACACATCGGGGTGGCTAGGTGAACTGCTATGGAGGCTTTGTTTTGGTTCCCTATGCTCCCCATGTGCTTTCGGGCTACCTCGTCCGGGCGTAGTCCTTAAGAGCCCTGAGGCCCAAACACGCCATATCTTCGACAGGTGATTTCTCAGACTCCGTGGCACCTAGAGATGTCACCGTATGATCGTGAAAAAATGTAGAAATTGCCCGCGACTCCGAAAATCATAGATCCAAGACCTCCATGTTGAGGGGTCCCTCTACAAAATCCTCTCACAATTTTCTCCATCTCCATCCGGTTCTCTCGTTGTCTATTGTTTGTAAACGCGTGAAATAGTGCGTGCAGTCTAGTCGGTGTAGGGCTTCTGCCAGATGTTATAGTTTGCAAACGGAAGCTCATGGGACCAAACCAACTACACCAACACATCAGGGTGGCTAGGTGAATGCTAGTGGAGCATTCATTTTGGTTCCCTATGCTCCCCTTTCTTTCGGGCTACCTCGTCCGGCGTAGTCCCTTAGCCCCTAAGAGCCCTAGGCCAAAACGCCATATCTTCGACGGGTGATTTCTCGGACTCTCAGTTATGGCACCTAGAGATGTCTCATAGATCGAGACCTCCATGTCAGGGCCTCTATGAAATCCTCTCATGGTTTTCTCCATCTCCATTTATGCTTCTCTCTAAACCCATATTGTTTGCAAACACCTGTGAAATAGTGGATGGTCATCAAGCCTAGTGAGGGTGTGATGTGATCCCAAAGAGAAATTCCTAGTTTAAAAATAAGCTCGTGGGACCAAACCAACTACACCAACAATATCAAGGTGACCCCAAATGTAGTGGAGGTTTTTTTGGTTCCCTATGCTCCCCAGTGCTTTTGGACTACCTTGTCCAGCGTAGTCGCTTAAGAGCCCTAAGGCCCAAACACGCCATATCTTCGACGGTGATTTCTCAGACTCCATGGCACCTAGAGATGTCTCTCATCAGATCCAATACCTTTGTGGGGCCCTCTACAAAATTATATCTCATAGGTTTTCTCCATCTCTATTTAGTTTCTCACTGTCCTATTGTTTATAAACGCGTTCGGGTAAAGGGGTTCAGTTTGAGTCAATGTCAAACCTGGCTCACATGAACCCCCTTGCGAAGCTCTGAGGCTTCAATGGTAGCTCGTGGGACCAAACCAACTATGCCAAAACATTGAGGTGGCTTTATGTGAAATGTGCTAGTGGAGGATTTTTTGCTGTGTCCCTATGCACGTAATTAGGGTTAACGAATGAATATAATTACAAAATTTAACACAAAATACAAAATTTTATTACCTTTCTAAAAATATAAAATTTTCATTTTAAAAAAATTTGTTTTACTATTTATTTTCTAATAGTTTGCTAAGAGCCCCGAGGCCCAAACACACGCCATATCTTCGACGTGATTTCTCGACTCAATGGCACCTAGAGAGACGTCTCGTCAAATAGCAAAATCCATGTATCTCAAAAAATCCTCTCAAAATTTTCTCCATACTCCATTTGGTTCTCTCTTCTTTCTTATTGTTTGCAAACATGAAAATTTTGAGTATAAATCTTAAAAGTTATGGCATTTGCAAACAAGCTCGTGGGACCGCTAACTAATTTGACACGCGGTTTTACTAAATAATAATTGGAAATAAATATTTTGGTTCCCTAGCTCCCATGCTTTGGCTACCTCTCCCGAGCGTAGTCCTTAAGAGCCTCTAATGACTAGATTGGCTTAAGAATGAATTTGATAGGGGTATGTCTAAGAACACATGGGAGTTATCAATCACCTAGTAAATCTTTCTTGTTTAGTTCTAGATGGGAGTCAGCTGGCCTACGGCTTAGTGACCTTCCATTCATTGATAATTTATGCTATGATAAACCCATGGATGCTTTCAAAAGTGCCTTAAAAGGATAGGGTAGTCATCAAGCCTAGTGAAGGGTGTGATGTGATTTCCAAATAACTTGAAATGCCTATAGATTTAAAGGTAATAACATTTTATTGACAGATTAGACAATCAAGAATCATTGAGTGTCTGAATCAGAATGTCATTGCATCTGAGACATTCTCAAGCATTGGAGTAATGTATATGGAGAGACATTCTCAAAATATCAACAGATGAAAGGCATCAAATTGTGATGACTCTCGGGTGTTTTAACAGGGAGAAGACTACAGAAGCATAGAAGAATGTAGTAAGTGCATGATAAGATAGGAACCAGTACAAAGAGACCATGAGCAAGAAGAAGCACAAGTAAGGTAAATACACATATACACATTGATAAATTGAATGAATAATTACTCAGATTAGGTAACTCTTTATATACATACATTATATAAATATTGATTTCCAAAGTTTGATGCATATTATACATTGAAAATGCTAGTACATGTACATCACCAATAAATGAAAAAATAATCCATAATGTCTTAAATATTGTCAAGTGCACATCATATTAGATTCATGCAAAATAATCTCATAAATGTAAGGTCTCATACAAAATTATCAAGTTCCAAATAGTATTTTAATGTGCATAATAAATACAAAAATGCCCAAATAGGTCATATACCATCAAGTTCAAATGCCATATAGGCGTACATACAATGCCATGCACATAGGCATACAAAAACAATGTCATGTAAGACATATATATTTCCTACTCATCAAAATCTATCCCTCTCTTGGCCTTGCTCGAAGAAGGCCCTCCCTTAGATGAAGATGGAGATCCATGAGATGACTTTGGATCATCCGAGCCCATGCTTCGAGTCCTCTTCCGCTGAATACTCACTGTAGATGAGCCTGTAAATGCAAACAATGTTTTTTTGTCAAAACTTAATTTATATATGTTTTCAACATGTATTTAAGACCATGCTAGAATGAAAGTATTTACATAAATACACAAACTTACCGCAAGTTGTCGATCACGCCGAATTTGCATCTCACGCTCAAATGAGTCATCGGGAGCTCCTGCAGTATGAATGGGGGTACAAAGATGACGAGATGGAGGAGTCCGTGCCCTCAAAGTCAAAATGGAGGGGGTTGAAGTTCCCTACATACACATAAGATCAAAAATCTAACATCAGAATTAGCAAAAATAGAACTAAGTACATGTATCTACATAATGACAATATTTTAACTAATTTTATCAATATAGAACTATTGTTTTTACCCCACCACGCCTGTGAATCAAATGAACAGGGTTGCTACCTATCGCAGGTAACTCCTACATATACACAATGAAGGACATTATTAACATAATTTAATAATTCTACAATGAAAGACATTACTAACATGTAATTTAACATAATATGAATTACACGAGAAATTTAACAAAATTTACGTGTTGTTTGAATACCTCAGTGAGTTGTTACGTAGATGAAATCGTAGTGGAAACACCTTTATCTACTTGTCGCAGAGATGGTGGGGTGTCTAGTGAAGTCAACATCTTTATCAAACATGTATATCACGTGAGTTAGATGGACATACAAGAACATACATATATTTGACTTCAAAACTAATATATATATATAAATATATATATATATATATATATACATATATATATACACACACACACACACACACACACACACACACATGTATGTGAAAATTTTACATAATTAACATTCTAAATTACCTCTGTGAATGTATGTGTATGCATGGTGCTCACCACCTATGGTCGGGATGAAGATGTGCCTCCCGCGCGCTGTAATATCAATGCATGTACATGTACAAATACAATTATTTCAAAAATTTAACATATATAAGTAAATCAAGTACTCCAAACTTTTTGTAACACACATAACAAAACATAACAAATTTACCTGCGAAGGTGACACCGATGAATGTAATCCAAATGTCTCACTCAAAAGGACATCTGACATAGTGACATTATCATGTTCACCCCTAGCACTAGGTGCACCAAAATCAGTACGCATGAAAGTATCGTCTCCTCGGGCCCCAAACATATGCTACCACATGACAAGCAAAAGATGTGGCCTCATGCTAGTACTCCCTGAGGGAATACTCTGTGTACCTCCACGAGCATCTGCTCAGAAAATCTCCCTCGTATGTCGAACAAGGGTCACAGATAGCCCCTAAAGCGCATGGAGTGTATCAATCTCTATTGTCTCCTTCACTACTTGAGGGAAAATCTCAGGGTGAGGGGGCTTCATGTGGGGGAATCTACCCTGCTGAATAGGTGCACGTTGTGCACCTAGTCGATCCTGTGCAGATCCTTTTCCTCGGCCTTGAAATCTCGGAAATCAAAATAATTTGGGATCTCGTTGAGGATAAACTCACAATAGAGTTTCCTCAGAAAGTATAGTGGCACCTCGTTGTTATTACAAGGTGGAAAATCAAACACCATCCACCATCGGTCCCAAAAATTATTTTTAATCAAATTATTATTGCACCAATGGATGGGAAACTATTTACATGACAACAAACAGAAAAAATTAGTGTGGGGGTCCGTGAATAAGGTGCATATGAGGTCTTTTGAAATTTATTTTTTCTTTACATCCACATATGACAATTTGTTGGAATAATAAACCCTACAACCCTCTCTGTAAGTTTTCCAACTGATCAATTTGCCCCATTGCCACATCAATTTGAACAAGTAATGCCTCCAATGTGTTTGCAAGAGAGGCATGGTGGGGGTTTTCTAGATTGTGATTAAATCCTCATTTCAATTTTGATTAAATCCTCAATTTCAATTTTGGGATTTTCAACTATGTGGGAGTGTGGGGGAGGGATGATAGGAATAACAATAATGTTATTTTATGTAAACCGAAGGCACCATAATATGGGCTTGACCTTGATTTATACTTAATAAATTAGAATTTCGAAATGCAAATTCTACTCTATAATGCAAGTTTCATGGAACTTGTAAAATTAGAGGTCTTGCAAACTATGTAATGAAAACTAAGTATGATCATATAATCTTACTTTGAGTGCATGATGATTGATGAGATTTATAACCTTTGTGAAGGAATGTAACTAATGTTGCAAACTATGTCAAGACTTGAAGGTATGGTTTTAAAATAAGGAGTGAGATTAGAAGGCACTTTGTTCAGGGACTCTGTGGAACCATTATAGTCGGGGAAGATTAAATAAAGACCTGAGTTTGGTTGAAAGTGACTAAGTGTTGATATTATACATGCATGTATATCGTGTAGGGTGTGAGACTAAGACAATCTCAAGAAAAAAACCTTAATTTGAGAGATAAGACCAACTAGTTGTCAAGTGGAAAAGCATGAAAAATGAAGATTGAATCAATCGAACCAAGAAAGGATATCGAGAATTTCTAAGGACATTTCATAGCAAAGAAAAGAATGGAAAATCAGAGTGACTGTTTTGTTATAGTTCGGGCAGTGGTATGAATATTAAGCTAGTTTCTTTTGTTAAATGATCATGAGGTGATGGCTAAGAGAATGAGAAAAGTGAATGGATTAGAAGAAGTCCAATAAGATGAAAATATAACTAAGGTGGTGAGAAAAATCCTAAAGAGGAGGAACGCATAGTTAAGAAACTACTTGTGCAAGAATGAACAAGAACCTAGAAGGTCAAGATTGGGAAAAATTGACAAGTTGAAGAAATAACAAGTATAAGGAATTGATAGAGCCTTGAACATGTTTTACATAAGGGATTTAAGGTGTAATAGAGGTTGAAGGTGGTGAAAATGAATAAATTTTTGTTTAGCCCTTGAAATCATAAAAATTTATAGGTAACCTAAGAAGCAACATGTTGGAAAATTAGTAAGAAAGGAGATTTGAGGTGAAAGGACCTTATGGGGAGTGTTAACAAGTTTGAATTAGTGGATGTAAGGTTTACTTAAGGTTGGAATAGAGTATCAATGATGAAGACTTAAAATGACTTCTAAAGCCTAGGTAAGCCTTATAGGAGCCTTAGGAAAAGAGGAAAAAGGTGTTTGGAGGGATGTAGTAAGAGATCACGGTAGAAAATATGTATAAAGCATAAAAAGGGTAATGGGTATGTGAAACTTATTTTACATTTGCATAAAAGTGGATTTTTTTCTCTCTATACATAGTGATTTGACCATAACCAAGGGCAATTGGGAGAAATTGGCAAAAACGGTAAAGGGAGTATAAAAGCAAATGTGTGTAGAGTTACTTGATGAAACTTTGTAGGATGATTGTTGGGTTTAATTGGACCTCAAAGAGTTTACTAGTGAGACTAGATTAAGATAAGTGTGTGTTTTATTCTCAAAAAATGATAATTTGAAAGGCTAGAAGGAAGTAAGAAGGCATAGAGTGACTTTGAGAGAATAAAAAACCGAGATTTATTTAAGCTTACAAACATTGTTAATATGTGGTATACACATGCTATCATGTTTACATTAGGTTGGATGATTAATGATGCTGATATGATTTGGGTTGGGATTGTTTGATTAAGGATGTTTGATTATGATTATTTTTATTGATTAAAAATTTAAGGCTGATATGATGGTTAAGGGTGTTCACGAGCAAGTAACCAACATGCAAAGACACACCTCCGATTAGTCAAGTGGGATTGCAATCAAGCTATTTCCCAATTTCAATACCACACATTGAGGGGTGCCACTCTTGGATCACCACCTATGTACCAATGTGGGGTCGGTTAGCGAGTGATCTTGGGGAGTACAATCTCCTTCCACAATAGCTTAATATGTAACCAAAAGGTTTCCTAGATTAGGATATACGAGCTCACTAGGGGAGTACCTGATATACCTTTTGGTATGTGGGGCCCAAGTACATGTTGCAAGGATGTTTGTTGAGGCCTGGGTATTAGGACATGGAAGCCCCTCACTTCACGCCGCTCTTAAAAAAGAAATCGCTTAGCCAATAACGATAGCTCTTTCAGAATTTATATACCTCGCAAGAACACGAGGTGTGTTTACGTGCGTGGAGGTGAATTCCATGGTTAGGATAATCCTAGGAATATGACAAGTGTGTTGATGTAACTTCCATGTAACGTTACCCCTAAAAATAAATAGGGAAAGGATAGCCGCTTTTGATCCTCAAGATCATCCTAAGATGCGAGAGGAGAGCATACATGGTTTAACCTTCGAGATAAACAAACAATGATACAAAACACACAAGAAAGATGATGCAATATAATAAAATTAAACGATAAATATTTTGTGATTGGGTCTTCAAGAGGAGGCCCTGCAAAACAAAGCTTAGTAATTTGATTTATAAACCCAAATGTCTTGGACCAATCATCCTACAAAACAAAGGGTTAGTATTTTTAGACTACTTTTTATCTTTGATAAGCATAGGAACCTACACACAAATTCTTAGTAGTTTTGAGAAAAAAATAATATAACTCAATGTGTAGCTAAAATGACAATATTTATAAAAAATTAAAACCATGGAATAAAGTATTTAATAAACTCATAAATTAATGCTTTCATTGTATAGGATACTAGGAGTGACAAATTGTGAAATACGAGGATTTCATTTTTTTGTGCGTATTTGACAAACAATGAAATTATGTGGTATACACATGGTATCATGTTTGTGTGTATGCGAAAAATGATGTAAAATTGTTATAGGAAATTGGTAGTCCAAATATGTGGTATACACAAGGTATCACATTTGCGGGTATGCAAAAAAAAATGTCACAAACAACATCATAAGATATTGATATTCGAAATATTTAGTATACACAAGGTGTCATGTTTGTGAAAAACATCGCAAATATAGTCATAAGATACCATTATTCAAAATGTGGTATACACATGGTTTCACTACATCTACGTGTATGCAAAAACTTCGCAAAACAATGTTATAAGAAATGTTAGTACGAAATCGCAGCACCCCCAAATGAGTTATGGATCTACTTTTCTAAGCCAGGGGTCATTTGGTGTGATTTGCATACTCTTAATCGAGATTTCTTTTATTCAAAAAAAGATTATTGGATCATTCCCAAGTGTGGGACTTGAAAATGGGAATGATCCTCCAAAGAAGGTTCATTCCTCTTCTTAAACTATCTGCCATGAGCTACTCCAGTGCAGGAAAACTAAATCTAACCTAATATAACCATTCCAAGGAACCAAGGAGAGAGAAAGAGGGAAAAAATAGAGCCTACACTAAAGCGGTGATACACCAACAAAGGAAGCGAGATATTCTATTGAGGGAGAAAGAAATAAAAAATGGAGATGAGGGAGGTCAGATAGAAGTGACACGGCCCAGATCTACAAATCATCCATTAAACTCCATGAAACACAACATCTTGCACTTGCAAATGTGAAATACATGCACAGAAAACCAAGACTGAAAGGGAGAGGCACAAAGAAACAACAAAATGATGCAAAGGGTTGAAGAACACCACAAAAACACATTTTTATTGCTCTAAAAGGTGCACAGACCATTACATTTCTAGAATAGAGGCACAAATACATTTTCCAGGGGGGGAGAAGGTTCGCTATTGAAAAATGGGATCGAGAAAATAATTTGACAGATTTTCTCTATGCCCAGGATGTCTCTCCTTCTCAAACGAGAAGTGTTACAATATATAGTAAGAATAAGAGAGAGAGAAGAGGGAAAAATTGAATCTTGCTCCAACCACCATGAGAAACACATTGAGTCTTGATTTGAAAGTTCAACCACCGAATAGCAATGCCTTCCGCAAATCCACCCACGGTATGTCACTTCTTTTTGGTTCCAGCTGGATCGAATTAAATAAGATCCGGTAGTTGAAGAGATTGGATTACAGTATTAATGGCTTGGAAGAATCTTCTTCATTTTTCACCTACCTCCAGGGCCACACAACAACTTTGACACTCGTTTGGGCTTCCCTTTTGATATGGAACATGTGGCGGCTAGATTAGAGAAAAAATCGGCTTGAGGGTCTGTAATTTACCTTTTCCCTTTTCGCGAAACATAAAACTCGATACGTGGCTTGTTTGAGCCTCCTCTTTATGGATTCATCTTTGGAGAAATGCCGCTATGATATGTGGATCTCTCTGTTGGCTCTGCTCCTTCATTTATGAGCCCATGTGTAACCTATTTGTCATCCTGGAATGTGAACTCGCGGGTTTGAGTCATTTCCTTCATAATTTTCTTATGTGCAGGAGTTGTCTTGACCAAATTTGCGGAGGGGAGGGGTGAATTTGGGATAACAATTTGGCGACTCACGGGGACATCTGTCTGCTAGATGAAGAGACTAGTGGCCTTCAACCATCGATTGGGCATGGAGTCAAGAATGATGGCACTTTTGACACTGATCCATATTATTAAATGGACTCCCGGTTCTCTGTTTTCTTACCCTCTGCCCGACTCTCGAATCTACATAAGCGTCGGCACTCTCAATTTTCATAAGAAAATCTTAAAATGGAGTTTCTGAGAGTAGAAAATTGTACTGACCCGGGCTTTCACCTAGCCCTGAAATGGAATGTTTCAAAATGGCTTAAGTTGCTATGAATTTGTTCCCTTTTGGAGAAAAATGGAAAAAACTTATATACAAAGACCAAATCATACATGCCTCAAATATGACATGCAAAATGTGCATAACACTTCTTCTATTGAAAACAAACCTACCTACTCTACTTTAACCAAGATTGAAGGGAACTCAAACAAAACCTACAACTGGTAGGGAGAAATAGCTTCCCTTCCTAAAAATGGTAGCCATGCAACTAATTTGGCACTAAACATGGCTGGTTGGATGAGTGAAAAACTAACTACAAGCTAATCTTCCAACCAAATCACCAAAGTATCAACTGAAGATAAAAACAATACCTCTTTTATTTTCTCTGCATTTGGATTGAAGAGGTATGACAGCTAATCCTTGGTGCTTTGTAGCTCATCCTCATGCCCTGAAATGGGCATGACTAGTTCTAGTTTCTCCTTTGGCTCCAATGAAGCCAAGTACCTGATTGGGCATGGTCTGATCCTTTGAATGTGCCCTTTTTTTCTGAGTTTTAACTCCAAGAATGGAGTTTTCTTATGGACCTTCTTGAATGAATGGCTTGGGAGAAATGGTGATATCCTCCTACCTTTTTCCTTCCTCCTCTTTTGAAGAACATGGAATATCAAGATCTTCCAACCTTGGTTCCAGAGGGCCATTATGGAGTGCAGGATTTTGCACTTGAATATTATCCTTCATGGCAGTAGGTTCATGTGCGTGGAAGATGGATGGAGGAGTGAATGATGTAATCTCCATGGGATCCTCTTCATCAAAGCAATCTCTCAAGTCTGATAGATAATATTCCTCCTTGTTCTACTGCAAGTGCTCTACCTCCTTCATGGTGTCCTCTTGATCTACGTAACTTTCTCACCATGGTTTCTCTCTTCCTCAAACATGAAGTTTGAGAGATCAAACTCTTCTTCAACATCAGAGCTTGAAGGGGATGAAGTGGGAGGAAGAACTGAAGGTTCCCCTGTAGCCTGCTCCACACTTAGAGCCTCTGAAACTATATGGTCCTCCTCCATCATGGGTTCATCAATCAAATTAGGCCCTTGAAATGAAAGAAAAAAATATTCAATGATGCCTTCTTCATTGAGTGGCCTCAACACTAATTTGATCTCTCCCATCTGCTCCTCTTCAATGGGGCTTGGGATTGATTGTTCCTCCTCTTATTTTTGCTCTTCTTCTACTGCAAAATCAGCCTCACCACCACCGGTTCTTCTTCAATCCCGACCTCCTCTATTAGTTTGACCATCAAGGGGACCTTTGTAAACCCAAATTTGGCAGCCCAACTCTTCAGATTGACTGTCATTTATTTTCTGTTGGGCTCCTCTTCTTGCTATTCTCCTTGACTAGATTCTTGAGTCTCTTCTCAACATGGACTTGGGAAAGCAAGAGGAGTGGCAGGTTAGGGTTCAATCATCTTTGCAATTGTTTGTGGTGGGATGGGAGGTGCAACTTCTTTTTTTTTTTTAGGGAGGGGATGACTATTTGGAAGGGAAAAGGACAAAATAACTAAGATGAGGTGGAAGACTAGGAGTTGGAGAAATGAAATCAACACTTGTGGTAACAAGTGAGGAGCTTGGGTTGAGATGGTGCTGCTTGAGAAAGAGAAAAAGAAAAGATATGAGATGTTGGACTTACCCATTAACAAGGTTGTCTTGACTCCACATCGAAGCCCCAATCTCGTTAGTCCATTGTGCAAGTTGGGGTAGCATATCAACCATGAAGTCAAGCTTCTCCTGAGGGTTGTAATGTCTTAGAAAAGGGCCTTCCCATGGACAAGGTGCCCTGCAACTAATCTTGAATGCCTTCATTTGTGCTATGGCCTGGACTTCACCATGTTAGCCTACATTTTTTCTAATCTTCTCTACTAAACCAACATCCTCCACATAACTATCGCCATTATATGTGTCCCCTTGTCCTTGATAAGCTTCATAGTAAAACTAGTTTTGACATTGCTCATATGGGTAAGCATAATGGTTCTAGATATGATCATAATGCTAATTTGGAGGAGTTGGGAAATGCATTGGAGGTGGACTGTATTGCTGTAAGTGTGAGTTCTATGAAGGGAATGAAGTCATGATTGCAAAACCTCATGGAATAGGAGAAAATGCAAGAAATGAAAGAATAAAATGGATGAAAATGAGTGGAAATGGATGGAAAAGGTCAAAGCAACTTAGAGAATGGGTTTTTGACTAGATGGAGTCGCCATATGTGCTTGAAAGTTCCTCTAAAGGTTGAAATATTCACCAAGAGCACATTCAACCTTTGATGAAGTGAAGTGGTAAGGTGCTTGCACTGTCCCACCACCGTGTGCCAAATCTGTTAGTGTGAAATCATAGCACCGCAAAATGAGTTATGGATATGATTTTTTAAGGCGGGGTCATTTGGTGTGATTTACATAACATTGGATCATTCCCCAAGCTGTGGGACTTGCAAATGGGAATGATCCTGCAAAGAAGGCTGGTTCCTCTTCCTAAACTACCTACCACGAGCTACTCCAGTGCAGGAAAAATAAATCTAACCTAATCTAACAATTCCAAGGAACCAAGGAGAGAGAAAGAGGGAAAACAAAGACTACACTAAAGTGGTGATACACCAGCAAAGGAAGCGAGATATTTTGTTGAGTGAGAAATAAATAGAAAAAATGGAGATGAGGGAGGTCAGATAGAAGTGACACTGACCTAGATTTGCAAATCATCCATTAAAATCCATGAAACACAACATCCTGCACCTGTAAATGTGAAATACATGCACAAAAAAACAAATCTGGAAGGGAGAGGCATGAAGAAACAACAAAATGATGCAAAGGGTTGAAGAACACCACAAAAACCATTTTTATTGCTCTAGAAGGTGCACAGACCATTACATTTTTGGAATAGAGGCACAAATGCATTTTCCAGGTGTGGGAGAAGGTTCACTGCTCAAAAATGGCATCGAGAAACAAATTTGACAGAGTTTCTCTATGCCCAGAATGTCTCTCCTTCTCAAACGAGAAGTGTTACAATATATAGAAAGAATAAGAGAGAGAGAAGAGGGAAAAATTGAATCCTAATCCAACCACCATGAGATACGAATCGAATCCTGCTTTGAAAGTTCAACCACTGAATATCAATGCCTTCTGCAAATCTTTCCATAATATATCACTTCTAGTTCCCAATGGATCGAATCGAATAAAATCTGGTAGTTCAAGAGATTGGATTCTCTGTTAATGGCCTGGAAGAATCTTCTTCATTTTTCACATACTAGGGCCACGTGGCAGCTTGGTGCTCGTTTGGGCTTCCCTTTTGATATGGGACATGTGGCAACCATATTAGAGAAAAAATCAGGCTGGCGGGTCCGTAATTTACCTTTTCCTTTTTCACAAAACACAAAACTCGAAAACCCTTGACGTCCCACTTTGACCTGGGACATGTGGAGATGCAGCGCTTGTTTGAGCCTCCCTTTATGGATTCATCTTTGGAGAAGTGCCACTAGGACATTTGGCTCTCTCTCCTGGCTTTGCTCCTTCATTTCTGAGCCCACCTGTAACCTGTTTGTTGTCCTAGAATGTGAGCTCGCAGGTCTGAGTCATTTCCTTCATAATTTCCTTATGTGTAAGAGTTGTCTTGACCAAATTTGTCGGGATGAATTTGGAATAAAAATTTGGTGACTCACGGGGACATTTTCCTGCTAGATGAAGAGACCAGTGGCCTTGAAGCATCCATTGGGCATGGAGTCAAGAATGATGGCCTGACACTGATCCTTCTTATAAAATGGACTCCCTAACTCTCTACACTTTACTGACCTCTACTTGATGTTGAATTTGCCTGCATGTCGACACTCTCAATTTTCACAAGAAAATCTTAAAATGGAGTTTCTGAGAGTAGAAAATTGTATTAACCGGGCTTTTACCTGTCCCTGAAATGGATTGTTTCAAAACGGCTTAAGTTGCTCTAGATTTGTTCCCTTTTGGAGCAAAACAGAAAAAACTTATATACAAAGACCAAATCATACATGCCTCAAATGAGACATGCAGAGTGTGCATAAGCACTTCTTCTCAAAATGACATATCTACTCTACTCTAACCAAGAGAGAAGGGAACTCAAAAAAACCCGCAACCTGGGTAGGGAGAAATAGCTTCCGTTCTAAAAATGGCAGCCATGCAACTAATTTGGCACTCGAACATGGCTGGTTGGATGAGTGAAAACTAACTACAAGCTGATCTTCCACCCAAATCACCAAAGTATCAATCAAGATAAAAACAATACCTCTTTTAGTTGCTCTGCATTTGGATTGAAGAGGTATGACAGCTGATCCTTGGTGCTTTGTAGCTCATCCTCATGCCCTAAAATGGGCATGACTAGTTTTGGTTTCTCCTTTGGCTCTAATGAAACCAAGTACATGATTGGGCATGGTTTGATCCTTTGAATGTGCCATTTGTTCTAAGTTTTAACTCCAAGAATGTAGTTTTCTTGTGGACCTTCTTGGATGAATGACGTGGGATAAATGGTGACATCCTCCTACCTTTTCCTTCCTCCTCTTTTGAAGAACATAGAAGATCAAGATCTTCTAACCTTGGTTCCACAGCGCCATTATGGAGTGTAGGCTTTTGCACTTGAATATTCTCCTTCATGGTAGCAGGTCCATTTGTATGGAAGATGGATGGAGGAGTGAATGATGTAATCTCCATGGGATCCTCTTCATCAAAGCAATCTCTCAAGTTTGACAGACAATATACCTCCTTTTTCTGCTGTAAGTTCTCTACCTCCTTCATGGTGTCCTCTTGATTTGCAACTTTATCACCATGGTTTCTCTCTTCCTCAAAAATGAATTTTGAGAGATCAAACTCTTCTTCAACATCGAGCTTAAAGGGATGAAGTGGGAGGAATAACTCAAGGTTTCCCTGTAGCCTGCTCCACACATAGAGCCTCTGAAATTGTATGGTCCTCCTCCATCATGGGTTCATCAATCAAATTAGGCCCTTGAAATGAAAGAAAAAAATCTTCAATGATGCCTTCTTCATTGAGTGGCCTCAACACTGATTTGATCTCTCCTATCTTCTCCTCTTCAATGGGGCTTGGGACTGATTGTTCCTCCTCTTGTTCTTGCTCTTCTTCTGCTACAAAATCAGCCTCAACCACCACTAGTTCTTCAATCTTGACCTCCTCTATTGGCTTGACCATCAAGGGGACCTTTGTAAACCCAAATTTGGCAGCCCAACTCTTTATATTTTCTGTCATTTCTTTTCTATTGGGCTCATCTTCTTGTTGTTCTCCTTGACTGGATTCTTGAGTCTCTTCCCAACATGGACTTGGGAAAGCAAGAGGAGTAGCATGTTGGGGTTAAACCATATTTTAAATTGTTTGTGGTGGGATAGGAGGCATAACTTCTTGTTTGTTCGGAGGGGATGATTGTTTGGAAGGGAAAAGGACAAAAGAACTGAGATGAGGTGAAAGACTAGGAGATGGAGAAATGAAATCAAGACTTGCAGTAGCAAGTGAGGAGCTTGGGTTGAGATGGTGCCGCTTGAGAAAGAGAAAAAGAAAAGCTATGAGATGTTGGACTTACCCATTGACAAGGTTGTCTTGACTCTAACTCATAAGCCCCGATCTCCTTAGTCCATTGTGCAAGTTGGGGTAGAATTTCAACCATGAAGTCAAGCTTCTCCTGAGGGCTGTAGTGTCTTGGAAAAGTAACTTCCCATGGACAAGGTTCCCTACAACCAATCTCGAATGCCTTCATTCATGCTATGGCCATGGATTGCACCATGCTAGCCTCCATTTTTCGAATCTTCTCCAGTAAACCAACATCCTCTGCATAACTATCACCATTATATCGTCCCCTTTTCCTTGATAAGCTTCATAGTAAAACTAGTTTTGACACTTCTCATATAGGTAAGCATAATGGTTCTAGATCTAATCATAATGCTGATTTGGAGGACTTGGAAAATGCATTGGAGGTGCATGTTGTCTTGTTGTAGTGTAGATTGCTTTTCTCTAAGTGTTTTCACGCTCTGCATGTTCCATTTGGAGCATGTATGATTTCAAATTTTGTATATAGTGTAGTATTATTTTGTGGCTCTTGTGTAGTCCATTTGAAAAGGTAGATGAAACCCCAAGTTAAAACAATTTTCTACTCTCAGAAACCTTCATTTCAATATTTCTTATGAAAATTGAGAGTGCAAGCAGTCGGGCTCATGAATCAGAGGTAGAATCAATACCAGAGAGTCTTTCTCAACTCCATGCCCAATGGATACGACAAGGAAATTGGTCTTTTCATCTAGCAGGAAGATACTATTGTGAGTTGCCAAATTTTTGTCCATATTTCTCCCCGTGCCAAATATTGGATCGACCATGATCCCGCATAAGAGGAAACAAAGTCAAAAGGTGAACAGAAAAGGCTTAAGCGGAGGATGCCAAGTGTTAGTATGACGCTAATTCAAGAGGTGAATAGAGAAAAGGTTTCTAAACGAGTGCAAGACTATCGTGTGTCCCATTGGGGAAAAAGTTGGTTCTTTGCCCCTTGTTATCTCAAAAGGGGTAAAAGTTGCAAAATGGCCCACAACTCCGCCCAAGGAAAAATTCAGCATTTGGGCCCGAGTCAAAGCCAAAGCGGGAATCGGAGGAAAGGGAAAAAGATAAATTGTGGACCCATAGGCCCAATTTTTGTTCCAATTTGGCTGCCACATGTCCCATATAAAAAGGGGACCCATTTTTCAAGTTATTTTCCCACCCTCCTGTACGGACTCAATACAAACTTCGAAGGGGCATATATTTCGACTTAGGGCTCGAAATATTACAAATCTGATTCTGTTGGAAAGATCTTGGCCTAACACATGCCATGGAGGTCTTAAACTTTAGTTTTGAGAAGGTTAGGTGAGGAAAAAATGGAGGAAACGTCTTCGGGATTTCAATGCATGATTTTCTTGCCTCAACAACCAGATCAGAATTGATCTATTTTTCCGTTTCCTCTTCCTTCAAGGCGCCGAACCAAGGATTGATGCAGTAAAGATAGATTTGGGGAGAGATTTCATCAGAGGCATTAATAGCAGTGGTTGAGCTTCAACCTAAATTTCCCACTTCTCTCTCTTCTTATTTCAGGTTAAATCTATAAATATTGGGGCAAGATTCATTGTAAAGGGTTGGACATTCTTTGTTTTGCAGGCCCCCTTCTACTTCTAGCAAAGGGATATGTGGGGTTCAGGCCTTCTATCAAAATTGCATTACGTTTCTACCTCTTGGCTACTTTGTAATGGAATGTATCAACCTATAGAAGAATAAAATTTTAGGAAATAAGGGATAAAATATGTGGAATAATCCCTCACGAATCACAACAATAGAAACTAATATGCTGAAATTATTACAAATCTCAAATAAAATTGCGAATAAAATAACACAACACAAAGAGACATATTTAATGTGGTTCACCCAATTTTGGGCTACGTCCACCAAGAATCACTTGCTCACATTTTATTACAAGCCACCGCTCTCTCAATACAATACCCAGATCTATTTGGAGCTATGCTAAAAAACTCTACAGAATTCACACCCGAATTCAAAACACATATGCAATACATTTGCTTGTACATCTATCATATGCATAAGACCATATAAATAGACAACTGCTTAAGTAGTTTTACAAAACCGTGGGTATCAAAACCATGGGAAAAACCTATCCCATAAACCTATGGGTCAAAAAACTCGCCCATATGAGAAGAGCACATTTCCCGATATGTCGGGTGCATTTTTCGAGGCCAAAAAAATTTACGCCTAATTTTTTTTTTTGGGGGCTGCGCCTCAAACCCCGGCGAGGATACATGAAAATTGTACAATACTCTTAGTGTACAGTCTTCAACACTTTCACACATGAAAATAGGCTCCACAACCTAACAATCTCCCACTTGGAGACTAGTTTTCCTCTGAGTAAGCTTCTCAACCCTTCACTAGTTTCTATGAAGACCAACCAAAGCTGAACACAACTTCAGTTTTTCCCTTGTGACCACCTTGGTCATCATGTCTACAAGATTCTGACTGGTATGAATCTTCTCCAACTTCAACTTCTCTTCCTCCAAAGTTGTCCTAATGAAATGGTACCTTAACTATATATGCTTTGTCCTAGAGTGGAAAGCAAAGTTCTTAGCTAGGTGTATAACACTCTGACTATCACTATGAAACTTTCCTTCCTCTTTCTTATGCCCCAAATCCTCAAGTAATTGTTGTAACCAAATCATTTCCTTTCTTGCCTCTGTGGCAGCAACATACTCAGCCTCCGTGGTTGACAAAGCCACCAACTTCTGTAGTCGTGAAATCTAGCTTACTATTGTTCCACCTATAGTGTAAACATAACCTGTTGTGCTCCTCCTGCTATCTACATAACCACACAAAATGGTGTTTGATCCACTATAGCACAAAACTGTCCCCATGGTCCCTCGCAAATACCGAAGGATCCACTTTACTGCCTGCCAGTGATCTCTACCTGGATCACTCATAAATCTACTCACTGCTCCCACTGCATGGGCAATATCAGGCCTAGTGCACACCATGGCATACATCAAACTACCAACTACTGATGAGTAAGGTACCTTGGACATTTGGTTTCTCTCTTGCTCTGTCTTGGGACATTGCTCCTTTGATAACTTGAAATGGCCTGCCAAAGGAGTCCCAACCAGTTTAGCATCCTGCATATTAAACCTCTCCAAGACTTTCTTAATGTACTCTTCTTGAGATAAAGTCAGCTTCCATTCCTTCCTATCCCGAGATATCCTCATACCAAGGATTTTTTTGGCTGCCCCCAAATCCTTCATAGCAAAGGATTCACTTAGCTACTTCTTGAGTACTTTTATTTCTTACATGTTTTTACCTGCAACCAACATGTCATCCACATATAGACAAAAGATAATATAACTGCCATCCTCAAATTTCTTTGTATACACACAATGGTCAGAATGACATCTAATATAACCTTGCTCCATCATGAAGCTATCAAATTTCTTATACCATTGACGTGGAGCTTGTTTCAAGCCATACAAGCTCTTCTTCAGTTTTCACACCATCTCCTCTTTACCTTTGACCTCATAGCCCTTTGGTTGCTGCATATATAGTTCCTCCTCCAAATCACCATGGAGAAATGTAGTCTTTACATCAAGATGTTCTAAGTGCAAGTCTTCTGCTACAACTATTCCTAGAATAATTCTAATAGAAGTCATTTTTACTACAGGAGAAAAAATCTCATCAAAATCTATACCTTTTTTCTGTGCAAACCCCTTGACCACCAATTGGGCCTTGTATCTTTTCTTGCCTCCTTCTTCCTCTTTGACTCTGAACACCCACTTGTTCTCAGCATAGTGCTCTCTTTCCTTCAGGTAGCTTTACCAAATCCCATGTCTGGTTCTCCATGAGAGCATGATGCTCCTCATCCATGGCTTGCTCCCACTTCTTCCTAACATCTACCTGCATTGCTTCATCAAATCTCTCTGGCTCTCCACTATCAGTGAGTAATAAATAATAAAGAGAAGGAGAAAAATGTTCAGGTTCTCTTCTTACCCTAGAAGACCTCCTCAATATAGGAGTTTGGGGTTCCTGTTGAGTAGGTTCCTGAACTGATTCATGGGTCACTTTCCCATCTAGAAGATCCTCTACCACTGCATATTCTTTCTTGGATTCTTCCCTATTTTCCTGCAACTATTGCTTATACATGACTTTCTCATTAAAGACCACATCCCTAGACCGAATGATTTTCTTGTCCTTAATACTCCAACATTTAAACCCAAAGTCATCACCACCATAACCAATGAAAGTACATTTTTCTGATTTAGCCTCTAGCTTGGTCCTATCATCCTTGTCTATATGAAAAAACACCTCACATCCAAAGACTCTAAGAAATGAATAATCAAATTTCTTACCATACCATGCCTCCTTAGGTATGCCTCCATCTAAGGCACTTGAGGGTCCTCTGTTTATCAAGTACACAGTTGTGCTCACCGCTTCTGCCCAAAAAGAAAGAGGCAATCCTGCATGTAACCTCATGCTCCTAACACATTCCATTATTGTTCTGTTCATCCTTTCGATACCCCATTTTGCTATGGATTTCCTTGAATCATTTTTTTCCTATGGATTCCATTCTTAGAACAATAATCATTAAATTCATTGCTGCAATACTCCCCTCCATTATTTGATCTGAGACATTTTAGCTTAAGACATATTTCATTCTCTACCAAGGCTTTCCATTTAACAAAAGTGTCAAATACATCAGATTTATTTCTAATACAATAAACCCAAACTTTCCTTGTTGCATTATCAATAAAAGTAACATAATAACTTGAACCCCCAAGAGATGATACCTGAGGCCCCCACACATCATAATGCACCAGATCTAACTTACTCTCTTTCTTTGTAGGTCCAACCTTGAGAAACCTTACTCGCTTCTATTTCCCATATATGCAGTCCTCACAGAACTCCAAACCTGTTTTTGTATATCTGGGCAAATCCTTCTTTATGATCTCCATGCCCTTATGGCTCATATGACCGAGCCTATAGTGCCACAATGTTGTATCTACTTCTGAAGCCACAAGATTACAAACATTAGTGCTATAAGTGGTTAAATACAAGGTTCCAACCTTCTTACCTCTTTCCACCACAAGAGAACCCTTGGTAACCTTCCAAGAGTCCGTTGTAAATATCACAGTACAACCATCACTTCCCAACTTCCCTGCTGATATCAAATTTCGTCTTAATGTAGGCACATGTCTAACATCCTTCAATAGCCAAGTATTCCCATTCTGCATCTTAACCTGAACAGAACCTTTTCCAACTATGTTGCAAGGCTCATCATCACCAAGAAAAACATGCCCAAAATCTCCTTGAACATAATCAAAAAAATAATGCCTATGTGGAGAAGCATGGAAAGAAGCCCCTGAATCTAAAACCCAAGATTCAGTAATATTGTGCAAAGAAAGAATCAAAGCATCCTAACATACATTACTGTTGCCACATTTGCCTCCTTGTTTTCTTCCTATTGTTTCTTCTTATCCCGAAGCTCCCAACAGTCCTTCTTTACATGCCCAAGCTTTCCACAATTCCAACATACAATCTTGTTCTTGGATTTTGACCTTGCCCAATCTTTTGATTTTCCACGGTTTCCTCTATTCTTCTCCCTCTAGTTTCCACTTTGTCAAGCATTCCCACAAGTATAAGATTCCCAAACTTTTCTTCACATTTCCTCGCTTAGAATCACCCCTACTGACATCCTCAAACTTCAACTTTGAGTTAGCTGGAACCGAGTTGCTTACCGCCATTACTAGGCTATTCCAACTCTCAGGTAAAGAGCACAGAATTAATAAATCCCTAACTTATTCATCAAATTTTATTGTAACCAAATCTAGCATATTCACAACCATATTAAAATCATTTAAATGATCTGCTATTGAACTATTCTCAGACATCTTCATATTAAACAACTTTTTCATTAAAAATATCTTGTTAGAGGCAGAGGGTTTTTCATATAACTTCCCTAATGCATCCATTAGATCTTTTGTAGTCTTTTCCTTTGAAACATTAAATAATACTAAAGATGCAAGACATAGCTGGATTGTCCCAAGTGCCTTCCTATCCAGCAAATCCCATTCCACATCTGTCATACTCGAGGGTTTGTTCACCTTCTCAGACAACAAAGTATAAAGATCCTTTTGATAAAGGTAATCTTCCATCTGCATCTTCCAAAGACTGAAATTCTGCCCGTTGAATTTATCAACCCTAGATCTTCCATCATCTACCATAGCTCCCACTCAAAGCTAAAAAAATTTCCTGCGATTCAACACTTTAGCAAACCAAACCAGGCTCTGATACCAATTGTTAGGAAATAAGGGATAAAATATGTGGAATAATCCCTCATAGAATCACAACAGTAGAAACTAATATGTAGAAATTATTACAGATCTCAAATAAAATTGTAGAATAAAATAACACAACACAAAGAGACAGTATTTAACGTGGTTCACCCAATTTGGGCTACGTCCACCAAGAATCACTTGCTCAGATTTTATTACAAGCCACCGCTCTCTCAATACAATACCTAGATCCGTTTGGAGCTATGCTCAACAAACTCTACAGAATTCACACCCGAATTCAAAACACATCTGCAATACATTTGTTGGTACATCTATAATATGCATAAGAACATATAAATAGACAATTGCTTAAGCAGTTTTACAAAACCATGGGTACCAAAACCATGGGAAAAACCTATCCCATAAACCTATGGGTCAAAAAAACTTCGCCCATATGAGAAGAGCACGTTTCCCGATATGTTGGGTGCATTTTTCGAGGCCAAACCCAGTGCCGGGGGGGCTGACCGGCCCGGCCCCGAACCCCAGAGAGGATAGATGAAAAGTGTACAATACTCTTAGTGTACAGTCTTCAGCACTTTAACACATGAAAACATGCTCCACAACCTAACATAAAACATGTCTGTGATCGATTTTAGATCCTTTCTTGTCTCTTTTTCTTTCATCTAGTCTCCCATTATATATCTGGTTATCTATGCTTGTTTATTATATGCATTTTTTTGGTTTGTGTATATTAGAAAAATAAGTGTTCATCATTCCTTTGGTGCATCACCTGGTAGTTTAGTCATTTCTTATTTCTTATACTCTTTTATCCTTGTCTCCTTGGAAAGTTTTAGATTAGGTATAGAGATATATCCTCTACAAATCCTTACGTATGCACCTAAATAGAGGGATAAGGAACCAACCTTTGATCTAGAGAGCTTTTCCATTTTTGCAAGGTCCCACGCCTTAGGAAAAGTTCAATGTTATGCAATCACACCAAATGACTCTGCCTTAAAAGAAGACCTATAGAACTCATTTGGGGGTGTTGTGATTTCGCACTAACAAGAAACTAGTAGTCCAAATTTGTGGTATTCTCGGGGTGTCATGTTTGCATGTATATGACAAATTTCGCAAACACTTGTCATAGGATACGATATTTGAAACCTATGGTATACACATGGTGTCACATTTGTGTGTATGTGACAAACATCACAAATAGTTTTATAGGATACTTTGGTATTAAATTTTTTTGGTATACACAGGTGTCACATATGCACGTATGTGATAAATGTCGTAAGCATCGTTATAAGATACTTGTATTTGAAATTTGTGGTATACACATGGTCTAACGTTTGCGCATATGCTCCAAAAAATAGGTGGCTATCATGGGTTATTATTTTTTTAGTATATGTGTTTGAAATCAAATGGTGGCATGTGCTAAGTGCTAGGCATGTTGGTAGGCACGAGTGCTAGTATTTGGGAGGTCACGGTTCGAATCCCAATTTTTTTAGGTTTGTGGTATACACACATAGTATGTATACCACAAACCTATAAGGTAAGAAAAATGTGTAAACCACACGCATGCATGCGACATCCATGCATCATCCAATCATGTCGCCAAGATAGGAAAATCCATAAGATAGGAAAGGAAACTGCTAGTCCAAATATTTTGTATACACAGGGTCTCACGTTTGCACGTATGCGAAAAACGACGTAATGTAATGTCCCCAAATAGACCTATTTGGCCTCAAATGGATTTTAGGTATATCTAAACCACACAACCACTTGTCCCTTTGCTATGGGCACTTTTCCCTTTACTACATGCACTTGTCCCTTTCTACAAGTACTTTTCCATTTGCTACGGACATTGGTAGTCAAAATTTGTGGTATACATAGGGTGTCATGTTTGTGCGTATGTGAAAACGTCACAAACAATGTTATAGGATACGGGTATTCAAAATCTATGGTATACACAGGGTGTCACATTTGCGCTTATGCGCCAAATGTTCAAACATCGTCACAGGATCTTGGTATTCGAGAATATGTGGTATACACATGGTGTCACGTCATCTGCGCGCATGCGAAAAATGTCACAAACAATGTTATAAGAAACTAGTAGTCCAAATCTATGGTATACATAGGGTTTGATGTTTACGCGTATGCGAAAAACGCCGCAAACAAGGTTATAGTATATTGGTATTCAAAAATTTTGGTATACACAGGATCTAATGTTTATGCATATACAATAAAAGTCACAAACAACATTATATGATACTATTTTTTAAAATATGTGGTATACACAGGGTGTCACATTTGTGCGTATGCAACAAATGACGTAAGCAACATAATAGGAAATTGTTAGTCAAAATCTGTGGTATACATAGGGTGTCACATTTGCGTGTATGCGACAAACGTCACAAACAACATTATAGGATACTTGGTATTCAAAACCTATGGTATACAAAGGGTGTCACGTTTACGTGTATGTGATAAACGAGGTTGCATTTGGTCCCAGAGGATTTGGTCTCTTCACATAATTCATATATGTTTCACTTTTGTTTGATATATAGTGAAATTGACTAGAGGATTGTTGCGAGGTCATTTCCAACCACATTCTTGGGCCACATTTTAAAATTAAAAAAAATTCTATCTCATGAACAATTTTAAAATCAAAAATCACATAGCCTCGGGAAGTGTGTATATGACAATCTATAATACCATATTTAAGTATTTTTATTGATATTATAAGTACATGTTCTCCTTTTAAAAAATTCACAAATCTATAGAATAGAAAAATAAAAAAATGTCTTTGTGTGAACAACTTTAAAACTAAAAATCGCATAGCGCCTGAATGTTTTTATGATCTAATGCTTTTCCCCAATTCTACACAATGGACCTTCTCGCCAATTCTCGTTCTCCAGTCGACCTTTTGTGAATATAGTTGCAAAGTTTTGAGTTTCGTCAATTCTCCCAAAATCCTGTGAATACAATTGCAGAGTTCCCGGTTTTGGTGCTAAAAGTTTTGTTGCTTGTTTAATCGGGTATGGCATGGGTTTTCCAAATATTTACATTAAATGTCCCCACCTTCACATCCTTTCCTCGTCCCATTTCTCTTCTCGTATCTGCCTTGGGATTGGCCTCAGGAATGGAGTTGTGTGACTACTTGGGAGATTGGTGACTAGGTTGAGCTGACTGGATGCCAAGTAGGATGATGTGGGTCCCACAGAGAGCTATGCATGTATGCCATTCGGTATGGAATCTTATGGTCATTATTATGGGGGTCATATAATCCCATCGCCAAGATAGACGACTCCTAAATAGAGTGCCAAACTAAATAGTCAAGAATTTCTTCACATGCAAATATTTTTTTATTAGACCGTGGAGTACGTGATGGCTTTAATCAAGGATAAAAATTATACCAATGGGAAAACTTCAAGTGGTATTGAAAGTGTGGTAGTTTAATTGGAAATGCATTATACTTCCGTGGAGCGTAAATGTTTGGAGTTTCTTATTTAAAAATAGATGAGATTTCGTTCAAGTTCAATATGAATTTGGTGAAATAGATTTTTTTTCATGGTTTTTGCGTAATCGTCAAGTAATCTCTATAATGAGTAAAGTCTCTTCAATCAAAACATAGTGTTTTTTAACGAGTGTCATTATTTATTAATACTAGTTTTAGGATTAAAAATTTTATTTACAAAAATATATATCAAAAAAATATGAAGAGAATACAAAATTGATGTAGGGATTGTAGGTGCTTAAAGTTGGGTTTTAGACATTTTTTAAATGTTATTTTATATACTTTAGTGTCTTCATTTATTTATTAATTAGTGGTTCAAATTAATTCTTATTGGTATTTTTTGAGATTCAATAATTCTATCCTTTCTTTTTAACTTCTCTAACATTTTTCATATGATTTTAGTACCTCATGATCCGTGTGTAAAAACAAGTAGAATATATTTAATCAACGTGCAAAACCAACACTAAATAAATATAAATGAAAAAATAAGATGAATAAAAAAATACATCCGAACTTCCCAATAAGTACCATTATTTCAAATCAATAATTATACTAGAAAGTGTTTACTCTATGAGAAAGAGCTCCTCCCACTAACGACATCCAACGATATAAATCCTCCCGATCAATGACCATCCGAACAATCATCATTCCTTCTCTTGGGATTTTTTGGGATTTTTGGCGTAATTATAGTCTCCGATTTTATTCATAGCTTTCACAAGATTTTAAGAAAATAGAAGAAATTTGGTTCTCTACTTGCTCATGTGTACGTGTTTCATTCTGCACTGGGCATGTGTAAGTGTTTTGATGGTTATGGCTTTCGTTCTTCTAACTTCCTTATGAGAAATGTCCTATAGGGTTTAATTCTCTCTATTTCTGTGCACATTAAGTTGGAGCCATAATGCGGGTAAGGGAAATGGTGGGAGCAATTGTTTCGTACGTTCTATGATCCGCCTCTTCCTCACCTAATGTTCTACAAACCGTCCTCTCTACCATTTCCTTCTTCTCGTCATGCATGATAAGCGGAACCCTCGACAACTTCTTCAACACCTCTCTTCCTCTTCCATTGTTTCGAATCCTCCAGCCACACATCCTCGATGAATCCCCTTCAGTTTTCCATCATGCATTTCAGGTACTATTGGTAGTCAATTAATAGACAAAAGTACAATTAAAAACATGTAATTAAATACTATAAATGTGAGTTTTTGTTTTGTTTTGGTGTCTAAATCAAGGTATACACAAGACCCATTACCGGATTTAACATGGCATGAGTTCATTGTAATTTCTCGTACACTTCGAAAAGTATTTATCCAATTCAATCCCTTCCAGAAACCATAGATTTGAGCACCATACGTCTTCTTTCCTGACTTTGACCGTGGCGGCTGTGTATCTATTAATTTGTCTCATCAAGGTTTATTTTAATTTGCATGATACAATTTATTTTAATTTTCTTACGAAGCCTGTGACTTGGACAACGATTTTAATTTTCTTACGAAGCCTGTGACTTGGACAACGATTTATGTGTGGGAATGAATCATTTGGGTGGCCATGGTTCCACTTCCGATTACTTCCTAATGCTTAATCATAATGTAAGAGTGTCCATGTCCATATCCACAGTAAACATTGCCGCCATTCTGGATCTAAACACGGCTTCAGGAAGGGCAACCAAATAGTCATTACAGTTGGCTCTCAACCATCTTAATGGCACCATGAATGACACTCACCTCAACCTCAAAATTCAGGAATCTGGGGGCGATGTTGGAAACGGTGAGAATATACAAACACTTTCGCCCAAACAAAAAAAAAAGTAGTATTTTTAGTGTTAAATTCTCACAATTTTTATTTGTTTTGGCGAATTTTCAATTCTGCAAGTGTTTAAGAGCGGTGTTGTGGCAATTTTGGTGAAAAACCTGAAGATTTTAAAGTTCATGGTGCCAATAGTAGAAATTGTTGATGTGCCCAAATTTTTTTTTTTTTGGCCGTAAAATGTGCCCAATATATCGGGAAACGTGATTTTCTCATATGGGCAGATTTTATGACCCATAGGTTTATGGGACGTTTTGCCCCTTGGTTTTATACCCTTGGTTTTGTAAAACTACTTAAGCGCTTGTCTATTTATATGCTTTTGTGCATATGATAGAGGTAAGGTAAACATTGCAGATGTGTTTTGAATTTGGCTGTGAATTACTGTAGAGTTTGTTGAGCATAACTCCAAACAGATCTGGGTATTGTATTGAGAGAGATGTGGCTTGTAATAAAATCTAAGCAAGTGATTCTTTGTGGACGCAGCCCAAATTGGGTGAACCACGTTAAACACTGTCTCTTTGTGTTGTTTTATTTTATTTTGCACTTTTATTTGAGATTTGTAATATTTTTTGCATATTAGTTTCTCTTTGTTGTGATTATATGAGGGATTATTCCGCATATTCGGTGATGACTTTGGATATAAATGTTGGAGTATTAAAGACAAGAAAATCATTCAATCTAGGAAAACAGGGAAGAATCTAAGAAAGAATATGCAGCGATAGAGAGAATCTTCCAGGATGGGAAAGTGACACATGAATTAGTTCAGAACCCCAAACTCCTATATTAAAGAGGTATTCTAGGGTAAGAAGGGAACCCGAACGTTTTTCTCCTTCTCTTTCTTATTTATTACTCACCGATAGTGGAGAGCCGAGAGAGCTTTGACGAAGCAATGCAAGTAGATTCCAGGATTAAGTGGGAGAAAACCATGGATGAGGGGCATCAAGTTCTCATGGAGAACCGGACATGGGATTTGGTGAAGTTGCCCAAAGGCAAAAGAGCATTCCAAAATAAGTGGGTGTTCGAGTCAAAGAGGAAGAAGAAGGAAAGAAAAGATACAAGGCCCAATTGGTGGTCAAGGGGTTTGCACAGAAAAAAGGTATAGATTTTGATGAGATTTTTTCCCTGTAGTAAAAATTACTTCTATTAGAACTGTTCTTGGAATAGTTGCAGCAGAATACTTACACTTAGAGCAGCTTGATGTAAAAACTACATTTCTCCATGGTGATTTAGAGGAGGAACTATATATGCAGCAACGAAAGGGCTATGAGGTCAAAGGTAAAGAGGAGATGGTGTGAAAATTGAAGAAGAGCTTGTATGGCTTAAAACAAGCTCTGCATCAATAGTATAAGAAATTTGATAGCTTCATGATGGAGCAAGGTTATATTAGATGTCATTCGACCATTGCGTGTATACAAAGAAATTTGAGGATGGAAGTTATATTATCCTTTGTCTGTATGTGGATGACATGTTGGTTGTAGGTAAAAACATGTAGGAAATAAAAGTACTCAAGAAGCAACTAAGTGAATCCTTTGCTATGAAGGATTTGGGGGCATCCAAACAAATCCTTGGTATGAGGATATCTCTGGATAGGAAGGAACGGAAGCTGAATTTATCTCAGGAAGAGTACATTAAGAAGGTCTTGGAGAGGTTTAATATGCATGATGCTAAACCAGTTGGGACTCCTTTGGTAGGACATTTCAAGTTATCAAAGGAACAATGTCCCAAGACAAAGCAGAGAGAAACCAGATGTCCAAGGTACCTTACTCATTAGCGGATGGCGCTTGATGTATGCCATGGTGTGCACTCGGGCTTGATATTGCCCATTCGGTGGGAGTCGTGAGTAGATTTATGAGTGATCCAAGTAGAGATTATTGATGAGAGACAAGAAAGTGGATCCTTCAATATTTGAGAGGGACCATGGGGACATTTTTGTGCTACAGTGGATCAAACACCACTTTGTGTGGTTATGTAGATTCAAATATGGCTGAGATGTAGACATCGGGAGGAGCACAACAATGGTTATGTTTACACTATAGGTAGGATAGCCAATAAGCTAGATTTCACGACTACATAAGTTGGTGGCTTTGTTGACCACGAAGGCTGAGTATGTTGTTGCCATAGAGGCAAGCAAGGAAATGATTTGGTTACAACAATTACTTGAGGATTTGGGGCATAAACAGGAGGAAGGAAACTTACATAATGATAGTCGTGAGTGCTTATACACCTAGCTAAGAACTCTGCTTTCCACTCTAGGATGAAACATATATAGTTAAGGTACCATTTCATCAAGACAACTTTGGAGAAAGAGAAGTTGAAGCTAGAGAAGATTCATACCAATCGAATCCTGAGACATGATGACCAAGGCGGTCACAAAGAAAAAGCTGAAGTGTGTTCGGCTTTGGTTGGTCTTCACGAAACTAGTGAAGGGTTGAGAAGCTTCCTCGAGGGAAAACTAGTCTCTAAGTGGGAGATTGTTAAGTTGTGGAGCCTGTTTTCATGCGAGAAAGTGTTGAAGACTGTACACTAAGAGTACTGTACGCTTTCCACAGTTGTCTTGCTAGGGTTGGGGGCTAGGTTGGGCCCCGAGCAGGGGGCCGGGGGTGGTAGCCCTCGGTAGCAGGGGTTTGGGGCGCAATCCCTAAATTTTTTTCTTTGGGCCTTAAAATGTGCCCGATATATCGGGAAACATAATTTTCTCATATGGGTGGGTTTTTTGATCCATAGGTTTATGCGACGGTTTTGGCCCATGGTTTTGATACCCACAGTTTTGTAAAACTTCTTAAGCAGTTGTCTATTTATATGGTTTTTTACATATGGTAGAGATAAGGTAAACATTGCCGTTGTGTTTTGAATTGGCCATGATCTCAGAGTTTGTTGAGCATAGCTCCAAACGAATCTGGGTATTGTATTGAGAGAGTGGTGGCTATAATAAAATCTGAGCAAGTGATTCTTTATGGACATAGCCCAAATTGGGTGAACCACGTTAAATCTTTTGTATCTTTGTGTTGTGTTATTTTATTCTGCACTTTTATTTGAGATCTGTAATATTTTTTACATATTAGTTTATACTGTTGCGATTTTGTGAGGGATTATTCCACATATTTTATCCCTTATTTCCTAACATAAAAAGGTTTCTAACGCCACAATCCACGAATGCAGGAAAAAATGAAGCTCAACTCATCGACGATGGCATCAACATAATTGGGATACAAGCATACGGTTCTCTTAAGCTCGTTGAAAATGTAATTTTCTCCTTGATTTCACAAAATAAAATGGTTGCATATAATGGAGAAATTCCTAACGCGGATTTCCCGCTTTGATGAAGGTTTTGATGGGAGGCAAGTTGTTGATTCGAAGATTAACAACTTCAAATCTAATGCAGAAATTCATGATTATGAGATCATTAATGTGGTGGGAGAAAAATGTTACGGGAAAGTGGGATTTGGAAAATGAAAAGGGGTGGCTTGAATCTATATGAAAAGAAACCGATAAGCTCGGCGCCATTATTTGGCCTCCCAGCGACACTTTGCACTGCAGACTCCAAATAGATACAAAAGAATTATAGTTGGGAAAATAATTGGTAAGAGGGCTTCTAATTTCAAAGTGAGTTCATTAGATGACTTTCAGGTTATACGAACGACACATTCTAGGATGCCGTTAAAGCAAAGCATCGTATAATCTTCCATTTGTTTAGGAAGCTTTTAACAAAGGCAACTCAACCCTCTCTCTAATTATGATGCATTCATGGTAGAGTTAATCGATGGAAAGGTAACACACGCTCTGAAAACTTTGAAAATAAATTTATTACACGCTTTTTTTATAATTTTTTTCTTTCATTGTTTTTATATTTATTTATTTTTGGCACGAGTAAGATGCACATAATACTTTTTTGATTTAGTGTTAAGGATTGAGAGGTATCTAATTTTGTGAGTTTTGTTCGTAGATTCGACGATCTTATAGAATCGGTCCATGTATGTGGGTTTCAGCCACCATATAGCTAGACAGGGTTTGGTGGTGATGGTCCCAATAATGAAAGAGCAAGGGAAAACAAGGATATTTCTCCATCCTTTCACTACATGGGTTGTGGGCTGTCTTTGGGGCATTCTTCCTCTTCACTTCATTTCTTGTGTGGCTCATGGAACATCATGACAATGAGGAATTCAGGTGGGAAGATTTCTCAACAAGTAATTACTTCATTAACATAAGGATGTTATCATAACTTCACTACACCCCTTTTTGAAAAATTTAAATTCATTTTGTTTCAACCTAAATCTCACATATGTTAGGAAGTTACATTGTTAACCAACTCTTCCATTAATTCCTAAAATTTCTATGTATGAAACAAAATACTAATGATATATTTTTTAATTTTATTTTACTGATTGTCAATGTCATCCTTTGTATTTGCCTATAGTGAATATTCCTTTCCCCATGCCTTTATGATATTTGCATGCTTTCTCATTGTATGACAAATTAAACTGCTTTTAGGGATGTAGTTTAGTTAAATGTGATATTTTCTAGAATTTTAGAATACGAAATTTATCTTTCGATTTTATTTTAAGACTTTGTTTTTCCTTGGGAAATATTTATAGATCCAAGAGCGAGAGATGTTTAGTCTTGCTTATTTGTGAGACATTTCACTTTTGACAAAGAACCTTCAAATTGAAATCTTCACATAGAAATAATTTTAAGAATATCAGTTTTTACATCTAAACAATAGAGTTTAGGAACCTTAAGAGACCACATACCCGATAACATAGTCCAAATCTTGAAGGCAACATATATTTTACTGATTTCAAGGTCAATGAGCTTTAAATAGAAGGATTTTACTTCTTATTGAATTTTTGTTATATCTTTCTTTATTTTATCTTTTAACATCTTTTGAAGATGTGTTTCACACTCCTTTTTATACTAAATTCATGTAATATCTTCTTCAATCATATTAGATGTTCCTAACCTCTAATATGTTAAAAACAATAATTTCTACCTACTCCCACTGACTTCCCAGTCAATACCAAACTCTCCACCTACCTTCTAGAATGGTCTGTGTGGTCTGTGGTTGAAAATATGTGAGAATTGAATGGTTTGTGTTTAACTGTGATTAAACATGTGGAAAATCATTCTCCAACACTTTCTAAAATCCTTTATAAAAAGAGGTGAATGTAATTTCATTTGATAAGGTAAGAAAGGCAATAAAAATTTGTCTTCTCCATCCATCTAGTTTATTTGTTTTTGCCTCTGCCCATAACAAATTGGTATCAGAGTGATCACATTTAGAGCAGCTCCCAGATTGGAGCATATCTATTAATTTTGTGTTTCTTATTTTGTGTGGTAGATTTTTCTATATGGAGTTTGTCCTAGCCGGTGAGAAAAAGAGATCAAGAAAATAAAGAAAGACATTCTAAGGAGCTTGTTGTCCAAAGGAGACGTGGCAAGCATGCGATTTTTTTAAATCTAATTTGTTGTTATGATTTTATTTGGTCAAGGCACCATTTCAAAGTTTATTACTATTATCTTTACTAAAAGAAGCCGCCAATTGCAAAGCCAATTGTGTAGACGTTGATTGTCAAGACAAAAGGTGATAAAGTCAGTTTTGGATGAGGTCAAGGCATTGTAGAGATGGACGGGTAGTTGGCCAAGGTAATAAGATTTTTTTAAAAGAAAATCTTTTTTTGGTATTAAAATAAATTAAGGCATAGATTTTAGTATAAATCAAGTCATAATACCAATATTTTCTGGAAAAAATTCTGAGACATGGGATTTTAGAATGAAATTGGCATTTGATTCATGTGAGTTATCAGACATAGTTATAAATGGTTATGTTGAACCGAGAAGATGAGTTTACTTTGATTTTGGATAATGAGAATATACTTAAAGAAAATAGGTAGAAGAATAAGAGGGCTTTGCAGATCATTGCATAAGGATTGGATGAGTCAGTTGTTAGAAGGATCAAGCTAGCTACTACAGCTAAGTGTCAATGGGACATCCTATAAATGACATATCAAGGTAAGAGTAAGGTAAAAATTGCTGATTACAAGCACTTAGAAAATAATTTGAAAATTTACAGATGAAAGATTATGAGTCAAGAAATCAATTCACATATCATGTTATGGATTTGGTTAATCAAATAAGACAGACTCGGTGATGAGCTAACAAATCAAAAAGTTGTAGAAAATATTTTGAGATGTTTCGTAAAAATTTGATGCAATTGTTGTTGTAATTGAGGGATCCAAGGATTTGACTAAATTTTCTATAGATAAGTTGATTGGTTCATTAAATAATTATGAAGACATGATAAACATGAATGACAATAACTCATTGGAGCATGCATTCAAATCACAAATGAAATTTGGCAAAGGAAGAGGAAGAGGAAATCCAAGATTCGGAGGAAGAGGAAGAGGAAGATGAAGAAACAATTTTCAAAGACAAGAAAGACAGAGTCTAGATCCAAGAGGAAGGATAAATCAAAATTTCAGCTTAAGGGGACACAATAACAATCAGGCGTTACAAAGGTATGATAAATCAAATGTTTAATCTTATTATTACAAAAGGTATGGCCACTTTGCTAATGAATGCTGAAAGAAAGACGTTGATATGAGTAAACAGAATGAAAACTATTATGAAAGTAATTCAAGGTGTCTGATTTATTACATGTAATGTAGCTCAAGAAAGTTCTAGCAACATTTGGTTTCTAGATAGTGGTTGTAGTAATCACATAACTGGAAACAAAGAGTTGTTTAAAAATATGGACACATTACTTAAATCAGAAATCAAATTGGGGAATGATAATATAGTTAAAGCCATGGGAAAAGGTGGAATTAATGTGATAACAAAAATTAGTAAGAAGACTATTCCTAATGTTCATTTTGTACCCGGATTAAAGCATAAAGTGTGGGACAACTTATTCAAAAGGGTTATAGAGTTGTCTTTAAGAATAATGTTTTCACAATATGTGATATTTATCCAAGTAACATGGTGATTGCAAAATTTGAAATGACAAATAACAAAATGTTCCCACTTCGCATGAAAAGTGGAAAAATGGAAGAAATTGGAAGAAATTTCAAGGCATCAAGTCAAAATCAATCATGGGTATGGCATTTGAGGTATGGTCATCTAAACTTCAAAGGATTGAGTTTGTTGCGAAAAATTAAATGGTAAGAGGTTTATCTTCTATTGAAACACCATTAAGTCTATGTGAAAGTTGTATTTTAGCCAAGCAACATAGAGAGAGTTTTTCAAAGGAAATGTCATATAGATCTCAGCACCATTAGAAATTGTGTATACATATATATGTGGTCCAATGAAAATACCATCATTAGGGGAGCATTTATTTTCTAACATCCATTGATGATTATAGTAGAAAAACATGGGTTTATTTTCTCAAATATAAATCCGAGGCATTTGGAAAGTTCAGGGAGTTCAAAGCATTGGTTGATAAATAAAGCAGGAAAGCCATCAAGGTATTGAGATCATATAGAGGAGGATAATACAAGTCAAATGAGTTTTTGGATTATTGCAGTTATCATGGAATAAAGAAGCAGTTCACTACAAGGTACACACCTCAGTAGAATGGTGTTGCAGAAAGGAAGAATCATACAATCATGGAGATGGCAAGGAGCATGTTGAATGGAAAGAATCTATCAAATGAATATTGGGCTAAAGCAGTAGCTTTCACAGTTTATATATTGAATAGAAGTCTAACAAATATTGTGATGAACATGATTCCACAACAAGCATGGAGTGATAAGCGTCATAGTGTTTCTCATTTTAAAATATTTGGTTGTATTACATATGCACATGTGCCTAAAGAAACAAGGAGTAAATTAGATTATAAAAGTGAAAAATACATTTTTATTGGTTATGATGAACAATCTAAGGCATATAAGTTGTTTAATCCTATAACCAAGGAAGTCGTTATAAGTAGAGTTGTTGTATTCAAAGAAGAAGAATCTTGGGATGGAAATATAGACAAAACAATTATAGGTACAATGGTAATGCCATATGAAGATCAAAAAGAAAAAGGTCAAGGAGACCAAGGGGAGCAAGAAGAACAATCAAATCAACAAGGAGGAATATCGGGAGGAGAAAGCTCACAAATCTAAGTTGAGCAAGAGAATCATCAAGTCCACAAGTAAGTAATGAATTAAATCCTACACTTGTATAATTGAGACCAGGACTTAAAGGTAAAAAGAAAAGAAGCTTACAAGAAATATATGATCATGGATATGGAATAGATTTACAGCTTAATTTTACTTTATTTGCTCAAGATCCTATATATTTTGAGAATACCATTAAGGAAGAACATTGAATTAATGAAATGAATGATGAAATAGGATCAATAAAAAAAATGAAACATGGGATCTAGTTGATTTACCCAAGAATAAAGAATCCATAGGTGTGAAATGGATTTATATAACCAAATATAAGGCAAATGGAGAAGTTGAAAAATATAAGGCAAGGTTAGTAGCTAAGGGATTTGCACAAGAATATGGAGTTGATTATAATGAAACATTTGCTCCTGTAGCAAGACTTGATACTATTAGAATGGTACTAGCAATTGTAGCTCAAAACAAATAGAAGGTTTCTCAAATGGATGTGAAATCAGCTTTCTTGAATGGTTATCTGGAAGAAGAAGTTTATGTGCAGCAGCCACCAGGATATGAAGTAAAAGGATATGAAGACAAGGTTTGTAGGTTGAAGAAGGCACTTTATGGATTGAAGAAAACACCAAGAGCATGGTACAGCAAGATAGATTCATACATGATACAAAATGGATTCAACAAAAGTACTAGTGAGCCTACACTATACAACAAAGTCAATGAGCAAGGTCGAATTTTAATTGTTTTCTTGTATGTTGATGATTTTATCTTTATAGGAAACCTTTCTATAGACATGTTTAAATCAGCAATGACAAAACAATTTGAGATGACAGATTTGGGATTGATGAAATATTTTCTTGGCATTGAAGTCATACAAAATAATAGTGGTATTTTCATTTGTCAAAGTAAATATGTAAAAGATGTATTAAGGAGATTTAGAATGATAAATTGCAGTCTAGTTTCTACACTTGTGGTAGAAGGAACAAAACTAAGTAGAGAAGACAATGAGATAGATTTTGATTTAACCAGATTTAGAAAATTGGTAGGCGCTTTGATGTATCTCACAAAGAACTAGGCCGAGATATAATGTATGGAGTCGGTTTCATTTTAAGATTCATGGATTCACCAAAGAACTCACATTGACAAGCAGGAAAAAGGTTGTTAAGGTGTATTGCGAAAACTATGAATTATGGCATAATGTTTTCTACATCGATGCTTTTCGAGTTGATTGGATATACGAGATAGTGACTTTCAGGACCTATAGATGATAGAAAGAGTACATCCGGATATGCATTTCATCTTGGAACAGGTATTGTAGCATGGACATCACGAAACAACCAATAGTGACAATCTCATCAGCGAGAGCGAGAATATGTAGCAGGTACATCAACAAAGATGTGTCAAGCATTTTGGATGCGAAGAATCTAATGCATGAACAAGAGGAGCCTACAACAATCTATTGTGACAACCAGACCACTATTGCACTATCAAAGAATCATGTTTTCCACAAGAGGACAAAGCACATTGACACCAGATATCATTTCATCCGAGAATTGGTCAACAATGGAGAACTCATTCTACAACATTGTAGATCAAAGGAGCAACTTTCAGACATATTAACAAAGGCATTAACACAAGAACAATTTGAGTATCTAAGAGAAACTTTGGGCATTGTAAACATTGATGTAATTGATAGTAGAAATTAGGAGGAGTCTTAAAAATAGTAATTTCAACCTACTCCCACCGACCGCCCAAATCAATACCAAACTCTCCACCTACCTTCTAGAATGGTCTCTGTGTGGTCTCGTGGTTGAAAACATGTGAGAATTGAATGGTCTATGTTTGACTATGATTAAACATGTGGAAAATCATTCTCCAACACTTTCTAAAATCCTCTATAAAAGAGGTGAATGTAATGTCATTTGATAAGGCAAGAAAGACGATAAAAATCTGTCTTCTCCATCCATCTAGTTTATTTGTTTGTGCCTCTACCCATAACATAATAGACATTAATATCAAAATTAAATCCAATTCTCTACAAATTTATTTGTAAAGGTAATATTTGAGAAAAATATATTCAGAAATCAGTTGCCATCTCGCAATAAAAGTCTCCAATAAACTCTTGGGTTGCAGAGTCTCATGAAGAGGGGCCACTTGAATTTTCTTAGAGCGTGTTGCTGCAAAAAATTGGGAGCATGTTTTACCAAGGTGGTCTCATGAAATGCATTTTTTTTTCAAAGAGTATCGCTGAGAAAATTTAAGTGAGAAATTGTAAGAATACAAAATGCAACAAAGGAACAACAATGCAGAGTTTACAATGCACTTACTAGGGTGTCATATGGAAGGAAAAAGACTAAATAGTAGGGGAAAACTTGTAGTGCCCTAGCCCTCTTTTGAACCGCCACTAAAAATAGGAGTTTAATGCTAGAAAAGCGACTGCTATACATTTCTAAGAACAATTTTTATTTTATTTTTGTTCCAGTTTCATATTTTAAAACTTAACACCGCGTGCACAAGATAAATAGGAACCATTGGGATTGTAGCTTCCATTGGGATTTTTATATGCTTGTTACATTGCTTTTTTAAATCTCAAATCTGGGCACATCTAGATAATTAATTATGGCATTATAAGTCACGGCTAGCTAATAGATTTGTGTAAAAATGTGCAGAGGAAGATGTGAAGAGCGCAATGGGGAAGGGAATTGTAGCTACGTGGCTCTTCATCGCACTAATATTGAACAACAGTTACACCGGTCATCTCACATCTATTTTGACTCTGGAGAAGTTGGTCCCTGCGCTTACAAACAAGCAAGATCAAAGTAGGGTACATGAACAATTCATTTGCCAGAGATTATCTGATGCGCGATCTCAACATACCCAAAGAAAGACTGGTACCTCTGAGTAGCCCGCAGGATTACGTTGAAAAGTTAATGAGCGGGGAAGTGGGTGCAATTGTGGATGAGAACCCATATGTTCAGATAGTGAAATCTCTCTACCCATGCGCAAAAATTGCAGTTGTAGACAGAGGATATTTTGACACAGGCGGCTTGGGATTTGTAAGTAGTTTTCTCCATCTCTCTCTCTTTATGGTATTAACACAAATAAAATGGATGCTGAATTGTGAAGTGTAAATGTGACAGTTTTTTCGCAAAGGGTCGCCATTTCTGGCGGATACATCCGAGGCTGTGCTGAATATATCAGAGCAGCACAATGTGGTGGAGAGCATCCGTAGCAAATGGTTTGGGAAGCGAACATCGTGTCCGGAATTAGACAGCGGGGTTGAATCAAACACGAGCGCCATCAGTCCCGCTCATCTCTGGACACTCTTCGTTTTCACAGCATCTGTATATGCGATTACTGCGTTGATTCATATTGGTCGAAAGCTACATCAAAGGCGGGAACGCGGCAGTGTGAGGGCGGCGCCGGCATCTAGCAACATTGTTTTGTCAACGCCTGCACTATGATCTCGATTCTCAAATTTCTCACCAGTCCAAAGTTGACATTGCAAATTTTCAATGCATATTTTTTTTGTATTCTCAGATTCCGAAATCTGCTTATTATATTATCAAAAATATAATTACAAAGTTGATTATATATGAATGATTGTCTTGATATTATATATGAATGATTGTGGTTTGACTTTGGTGCGTGTTACTTCTATCTATGTACTAGCAATAGCACCACTGACCAAAAAAATATTATTACGCCGAAGGCGTTTCCCTATTGGAAAGGCCTTTCCAGATATTTTTGTGACTGTATTAAATTTGACGGCGTTTGGATGACTTTTTAATGCAATTAATTTTAACGGTTGTTTGGACGTTTTCGCTTTTCGTTGTGTTTAAATTTGCTTTTTTGCGTGGAATGCAAATTTGTTGTGTTTAAATTTGTGTGTTTGTCTTTGCATGTAATGTTTTGTGCGGGGTTTCAATTGCACGATCACCATGAAAATTTCATTGCTCAAGCGAATATGTTCGGATCATTAAGGTCGCTGAGATCAGAAATCTTCTGAGGAGATTCATCCCTAATCTTGGTGACTGGACGCACCACCACCGATGACTGGATGCATACTGACTCAACCACGATTCCATCATTTTATTGTTCCACAGAGGCATCAAAAGTTTTCTCCAACATGCAAACAATAGCCTCCAAGAAACAAAGTTGCACACGAAATATCCTTATTAGGCTCCTGACGCGGGGCAGAAGGATCCTCCATAATGACATTAAAAGAATTCAATTTCAATAAAATTGTAAGGGAAAAAATAAGTTGGGGTTTAAAATGGCATTATATTAAATTGATCTATATTAAATTAAATTAGATCATGAAAAATATAGTTTAAAATGATATATTTTGATATTTTAATTGTAAAAATATTGGTTATACATAGAAATTATATTATATTCTTTATAAATTCTATTTAAAAATTGAGTTCCTCTATGGGAAACGCCTTCCGGACGTTTCCGTGATTAGTTTAAATTTGACGTCCGCTTGGATGTTTTTTCAATGCAATGGTGTTTGGTGCTCATTGATAACCTCGCACCTCGTGCTAAAATCCTTGTCAACTTGCTTGCTGAAATCTTTGAGCCGCTTAACGGTTATTTCACTTCCGCGAAAAGCGTCCCTCGTACACCATCCCGAACCCTCCCTCACCGATGAGATTTGAGTCGGAGAAATTTTGCACGCGATTGTTTTATGTCGACATGTTGAAGAAATTCAAGCCCTTGCTATTGCTCGTGTGTTTGTATCTCGCACATCAGCTTCTAGTGTTGGATTTTCTTCAAACCGCACATGACCTTTGAATGTATCCAAACATGCCGACCAAAGAAAAAAATAGCACCACCAATGAGAGAATAAGCATCACGATAATAGTCGAAGGTCCGTGAATGTATTATTATTCAATCATTTTTAGATGACTAGTCTTGTGTATGACTCATCGCATTGCATCCACTTTCATAAATGTGATTGAAATTACACGTTTCGTCACCGTTTGGCAGTATTTTTATGTAATATGACGTGATTGCTCATTTCAAACATCAAAATGTATTTCCATTTGGTAGCTTTGATGTCTGCAACAACGCTACTTGGATAATGGTTTATCCTCAACGATATTAATTTTTTATTTTTATTAACAGTAGAATTCTTATCTGTGGAGAGCTATGAGCCATTGTTTGAGAGCCTAACAATTTTATCTATTGCAAGCGGCACATCATAGAAACTTCTACTTAAGGAATATATTGCAATCCATATTTTCTTATATAGGATGCAATTAGTAAGTCATGAAATGCAACAAGCTCCCACTGGATTTATGTCACATGACAATTCCATTATAATGGACAATTATTTCTGCTCAATGAAAAAATAGACTGACTCGCTTCATTTATCAATAAATTTAATTTGGAAACATCTTGATGTACATTTGTCATATGTGGACATTATTATGACATCTTTCTTTCTTTCCTTTTGTAGCATCATCCCAACTTCTTGAGAAATTAGTTTGGCTTTTTTTTATTGGTTCTCTTTGTAATGATTTAGATCAGAAACTCTCTTAGATCCTTTATTCTTGGCTCTTCAAAGGGTTCTAATATGGGAATCAACATTCAGGGTTTCCCTAATACTTCCACCATACCCAACAATATATAACACCGTAGATCTTACAGCTTCCTTATGAAGGTTAGCTCTCTTTGTAATGATTTAGATCAGAAACTCTCTTAGATGATTTATGTTTGGCTCTTCAAAGATTTCTAATGTGGGAATAAACGTCGTGGTTTCCCCTATACTTGACCTGAATGTCATTGTTAGTTGGACATTCCATAATGAAGTGATTCATTGTTTTAACTACTCCTTTATAGTAGGAAATTCTTCCCAATATTGAGTTGGTTTCCTTGTAAAACTACTAGGAATTCATTGAACCATGTTTTCATTCATTGGGCCTAACATGGTAAGGGGGTAGAGTTCATGCTTTTGTTCTATTTGACACATAGAACCTTAAAGGCATCTGGTAGGTGCCTCGTCATTAAATTTTCTAGCATCTACATTTTCTTCCTATTTGCAAAAATGCCCAATGTAGAATTTGAGGGTTAGGAATTGAGGGAGCTCACTTATCATTGAGGATATAGCTCTGAGAGCAGTTTTCTCCTTAGCTGCCCTAACTTGGGCCTCAAACCTATGACGTCTAATCATCAAGGTTGATGGTTCAACTAATAGGCATTTCCAAACGGGCACTTTGCAAAAGAATTGATTCAAACCTTCAATAAAACATACACGCGGGACATGAAAAGACAACATACAAGAATCTCTTTTAGATACATTGCCAAAAGACCACTATAGTAAGGAAAAATTAATGAAACTACAATCACCAAGCAAGGAAGCTTTGCAATGATAAATTCTAGGAGTGAGTTGAATCTACCATAGACGATTACAACACATTTTAGTAAACAGATGATTGTCTTATTCTTTCACAATCCCTCTATTGCAACCATTGGAAACACACTAACCATTGTTAGCCATCAATTGGTAAGGGTGATCCATTGGAATTCATAGTCCTACCCGTCTGATCTCTTTTTAATTTTGACCTTCTTGATATATTTGAGAAGTCCACTAATCTATAAGCTATTTATACAAAGGGTATACCTCTATGAGGGGATTTCATTCCACATTAATTATAGCTCTCTTACTTTAAAAATGAGTTTAATATATGTGCTTGTCATTGTTTGGTAAGCATTCTATTGGTGAACTCTAAAAATGGCATTATCCGCTGCCAATCTCTTCAATATTAGATCATTGGTTTTATAGGTAAATCTTTCTCTATAGTAGACACATGAAACCATGGTTACCGATTCATGTCAAATCCTTATATTTTAGAGTTTCAAATTTGGTAGAATTCAATCCATATACTTTTTCAAATTATTTTTTCATCTTTCTTAAAATTGATTTGCTTCATCTATATTCCTACACTTACACTATCAATCACACTCCTTATCAACATCAACTACAAAAATAATAACTATTCCTCTAAATCAAATAACATATACCATTCGGCATTCACATTGCATTGTACACATGTGATTGCTAGTTATTACACCTATGAGAAAGAGCCTTAGGTTGTTCACATCACGAGTTAAATTTGATGAGCATTTAGACGTTTTCTAAAACATGCATTCACACTTTTGAAAATACGTCTCTAACGTCCCCGAAGCATAACACGTGCTTTACAATTGGATTATGTGAGTAGTCAAGTCGAGAGACGACATTTTTAAGTGCATGCATTTATTTCTTAACCCACAATCCACCCACAAACACGCCCTTCGAGCTATCATGGTGAATTACAACTTCCTTGCAGTCTTTATGTTTGTGTTTCGGCAGACTTAGTTTTCTTGAGCAACCCATCTCTCACTCAAACAACATGCACTAAATCCTTCAAGAACAATTAATTCAACAGTTGTCAAGCGCTAAACTAGCTTGTTACGAATTTCACATGGACGTACGATCCTGTAATGTCCACAAAATTCCTACTCTCAAAAGAAAATAAAACTAATAATTTAACAAATAAAAATTATGGCAATTTTTGTTTTAAAAAGGGGGTTTGCAAGGTTAGACATTATCCACAATTAATAAATTTCTTGGTTAAAGTCTTTCTACACAAGCTTGTGAAAGTCATAATTAAATTAATAATTAAATATTATTAATTTACTTCCTAAAATATATTTATGGTTTAAAACAATACGTTTACCAAGTTCCATAAGTTTAATTAATTATCATGCACTAAGATTCCTTTATTTTCTAACACAAAAGTTTAATTTACTTTGTCTAGCCACTAAGTGGCCCCATTCACCCCATTACCCATGCAACCTTTTCATTTTTTTAAATTATTCCCACAAAAATACCTTCCACTTCAGTGAGGTAGGGTTTAATCTGGACCATCAGCTTGAATCTATCCTATCCCTTAGATTTTGGTTGCCCTAAATATCCTTATGAGTTTCCTTTTATTTCTATTTAACCCAAAACAACCTCATTTGTTCATTCTTGTTTTGCAGGTTTGGAAGGGGAGAAGGGGAGAAGAGGGAGAAGCCATGAAAGCAAGAACTGCAACCATGGAGAATTTTTCTTAGTTTTAATTGTAAAGGAGTTTACTATTGAAATATTTCTCATTTGTTTAATGTAGATATCCCACCATGGATATGTTTTTGTTATTTAATGTAAACATCCTTTGCGTTCAACAATTGGGGGAAAAACCCCATTTCATTAAATCTATGAATTTTACACACTTGGGTGTCCATAAGAGGATTGGTAAGCTTAAACAATTAAATTTGATTGATTGCTAGTTGCTGGTAGTTTCATTTTGAAGGTTTAAAACTTAGATTTCAATTAAATTTCAATATAGGTTTTTCGCAATGATTTTATTGTTCCGTTAAAAGTGACGAAATCGCTGCTCGACGCAGACCGGTGGTCCTGTGACCACTTTGCCTACCTAGGGGCGGTTCATTGACCGCCGCTCTATGTTGGACGACGGTTTTGAAACCGCCGCTTTACACAGGGCGGAAGTTATGTTTCCCAAAAATAGAACCTTCAATACATGCATTTTTCAACAGTTTCTACTTAGGTTGGTGTTTCTAAGGCAATGTTACTCAAAATTACATAAACATCAACTCATTTCTCTAATCTATCTTTTGCAATAAAATGTAAAATTTGAGTATAACATCAACTACAATTCATTCTCTTTCACATATTCAATCTTGCCGACAAAACAAAAAAGAACTGAACAACACTTCATTTCAATAACATCTTTCTTTTCCACACACACACATATTGTAGCTTGAATAACATTCAAATTTAGGAGAGTTTCATTTCAAGCAAACTATAAAACTTAAGATTTCTCCTTTCACTATAACATTACAAATTTGAATAAATGAAATATACAAAGCCTTCTTTTGATAATAAAAGATTTAGAAACTTCCACTCTAAGTGGGAACAATATGGTCAAATTACAACATAGAGATTCTTCCAATGGTTCAACAAAATCTTCATTTCAATGTCTTCTCCCAACTTTTAGCTTTCAAACTTGCATCCATCAACTCTTCAAAAAAATTGGATCACAATACAAAGAAAGGGGGATAGGCGATACTCTCCGCCCAACCTTTAATCCAATAAGAAGAGAATCCATCCTCCTTATTAGCCCCCGAGCCCCAATCAAAGAACAATGTGGAGTATAATGCAACTTTGACAACCTTTACAAAAATGGCTTCCATAAAACATACAATCCACAAAACATACAACACATTCAAATGGACATACTCAAAAATATTTACAACTTTCCAAAAACACATAGGCTTGACATCAAGCCAAAAGAATCAAGAAATATGGGAACCACATCCTTTTGCCTCCCAAGTGAAGTAGAATTTCCACCAAAAGCCTCCATGTGTATAATACAAAACATTCAAATACATCCTTATCTCTCCCCTTGCAAATATGAAAAATATGTCCATGTTTTCCTTTTCACTCCCCATATGTGGAACTCCTAATCACACTCCCTCAAAATTGCATGCCTCAAAACTCCCTTTTCCCTCCCCAATGGTCACATACTTCCATCTCCCACTCCCTTCTTAAGGAAAGCTATCTAACCCCAATATAACACATTCACAAAAACTATGCAAATACTCATACAAACACAATTTTCACATCTATATACATAAATAAAGAAATAACAAAGGTGGAAATCCTACCTCTCCATTAAGCTTCCAAAAATCTTCACTCCAAAAACTTTCAACACCTTCAAACCAATCACAATCCAAAATGAAACTCCAAAAAGGCTCCAAGCATGTAACTCAGGATCAAATTTCCAAAAGTGCAAGAGAAGAAATAAGACAAGTAACCCAAAATCCTTCAAATTCAATCAATAAATAAAAATGAGATGTGAGGATGATAGGGCAGCTCCATATAGGATTCCATTTCATCATTCCTCCATTCCAACACACATGTCAAACACCAATCCCAAAGGAATTAAATGCACATGTAAGACTTATGACATATCCACGTGACACTCCAACTTACACACCATGCTTACGAAGGACAAACTTATATGTGGTAAGTGAAAATACAATTATTGACCATTTTTACACTCCAAAATACATAATTAAGCCTACAATTATCTCCCCATACCATATGTATAGTTGTTGAATGAATTTAAGAGGCACGGGACAAGCTTAGCTTGTCTCACAAGTCTCCAAAAAAGCCTCCCAAATCAAAATTAGAATTTTTAGTTGAGAAAGAATACACAACACAAAACCACAAACATTACATCCATAAGATTTCGAGGACCATCTACCCAATTTATTGCCCACATGTCATATCTTCTCTTTTAAATCAAAATTAAGCTAAACTAGTTAATTAAGGTACATTAGCAAGTGTAATAAAGTGACAATATTTCCTAAATAATTAAACACATGCACAAAAAATTAAAACAAACAAAATTTAAAGGAAAGGAACACATTACACCCATGGCCACATAAATGAGGCTACCCCCATGGGAACCTCCTAACAAAGCATGCAACAACACAACATAACATTATGCACAAGTTGTCAATTTTGGCCATGTTGCAAAACACCCAAAATCCTTCTCGTGGTTGGTCCCCTATCCCCTTTCAATGTATGTGATAAAATGTCCCTACAACACAAACAAAATACCTCTCTCGGCCTTGTGGCCACATCAACAACATCGAGAATAATATACATATAGAAATCAATAATCGTCATCTAAAATTAGAAATTCTATCATCTATCATCATTCAATTTAATTCAATTTTAACATCCATAACATCATAATTCTACTCAAAATATCCAACATAGGATACACATCCATAATATGACATGTTAGTATAAAATCAAAATACTGCAAATCAACATATATATCTATCCATCATCGTCCTCTAGTGCATCATAATCAAAATGTGAATCACAAAATGTCAATAGTCCAAATATTTCCATAGTCTATCATCTACTAATTAAAATATAATAATCAAAATGTCTAAGTATCAATCCAATAGTAATATCATCAAAATGAAAATAGTGTCGAAGAGGAGTGGACACTACAAATCCCCTCAAGGGCGCCATCAACATGGAATTCATGGTGGCCCTAGAAGTCTTAGACAAGTGGGTGTAGTGGGGAATTAATCCTATAGTACTTCTATGGGAGGGACTCGATCCCCGATCACCTTTAAGAAAAGCAATGACAACATCGCCATTCACACCTACAATGTCACTTATGTAAAAAGTCATCGGTTCTTCCTTTGGAGCCTTTCGCCATCGATTACACAATAGAAAACATGATAACCAAGTTTAGCAACAATAAAATTACCATCTTCTTGATGTGGACTCTCTTGAACAATGAAACAACTATAAATCATGTGTGGCGCAGACCAACTTGCGGTGGTCAAGGGCTCGGTCCCTCAAAACCATAAATTTAATTCTCGTGAATTTTTAGAGCTCGAGGAGTATCAATCTCAAGACTGGAGTCGCATATGTGGCTCGGGCGTTCCTCGTATTGTTCTACAAAATGTGTGTTTTTGTTTTTGGTTTTAAACATGATTTTTAATCATATGTTCGTAAGAATGTCTTTTTCTAGTTATGAAAAACATGTTTTTTTAGAATTGTACTACTCTCACGGCCCTTAAGCAACATAATATTTCAATTCAGACTACCCACTACTTATAGGGTTATTAGGGGGTTTATGTATGTTATAGTAAATGACTTTAGAATGAGGATTATTTCTAGTAGTGTACATTGAATTTTTTTCACAGTTCTCCTTTTGTGTTCCAAGAAAGGTCCCCTCTATCGTGGACCTTGAACTACATGGCCTTGCATAACATGGTTATCTCTAGGGATTTTATTATCTATACTTCCATGTTAAAAAACTGGATAGGCTAGGATTTGAATCCAGAATGTGCAATTATGTATTGTTGAACTTCTTGTCCTTACATGTAGGGTCATTTATAACACATGAGTGTCTACATATTTTTGTTGTGAATCTCTATTACTAAATTCATACCATAAATTTTTATAGGCAGATCACTCTTCTACCAATGGACTCCTGTACCTAGAATTTGAGGGTTGATCTTATCTACTTCCATGTTGAAAAACATGGCAGACTAGGATTTGGACCCATGACCATGCTCTAGTCTGTGGTATTCACTATTGTTAAGATTTTTAGCCTTTAAGATGATGCATGGTTCTTTTTGGATTTTAGATTGATTTTTTTGCACCATGAAACTTCCCTAGTGCCTCCCCCACCCTCGCCGCATGGTTTAGCTAACACTCTTGTGGAGCTCCTACCCGTCGGCCCGCTATAATTTGAACACAAGACCACCTTTCGCCAAAGGATACCTCTACCTTGAACTATTTTCCCTTCCATGACAGCGTTTTTTAGGATTTCAATTGTTTTTGTTTCCATTTTTAAATTTAGATGTGCTAGGATTTGGAACCATTACCATGCTTCAACTTGTGGGATTCTATACAAGTGGGTTTCTTCTCTCTTGGATGCATGGTTATCTCTAGTATTGATTGATCAATTATGAGGGTACCATGCTTCAACTTGTGGGGTTTTTTAATTATTGGGCCTCTTCTCTTTGCATATAGGGTTCTCTCTAGGAGCATTGATTTATCACTTATGAAACTTCCCTTAAGTGACACTCTAGTTGAGCTCTCAAATATCCTCTAAACCAAGCTCCAACACTTGCTTTCATCTTGGAAAATTTGACCAACCGGGATGTGAGTCCAATACCACCTTCTAGCTAGTGGGCTACCTTGCTACTGAGATACTTGCCCTTAAATAACACATCTCTATGACACTGCTGAGACTAATATATTTAACCCTTCCTTTCTTGTAGCGAGTTTTCTAGTTTACAACAACAAAATTCACCAATATTACATTTTGTTCTATGAATAAGCATTTCTTATAATAAGTGTGTCTCATGACATTCACTAAGAGGAGCTTTTTTACTCTAATTTTTGTTAGTGGGTACAAAGCTATTGCATTAAATTCACCCAAGAATTGCACATTATCTTCACCGTTGTCAATAATGGTATATGTCTTGGAAGGCATGTTAACACGCTTTAACACGCCCAATGACCTTGTAATATTACAGAAATGTAAAAATATTTAGGGTTCTTGGCCCACATGGGTGTGAAGCTTAAACCTAGGCCTATTGTGTGACAACCCATCTCTAGAGAAATACCTAGCCTTTAGATGAAAGTATTTTCCATCCTATTATTATATTCATTTGAGAATCTATATTTTGTTTTTAACTCATATCAGTCTCCTCCATGTGTACTCTTTCAATGCTAACTTATGTATTCTATTTTCCCTTGTATAAACATATTTTCAATATTTTTGGCAAAACGACAAGTTACATATATCCATCGGTTCATATATAATAGACTTGAGCAACTTTATAAAATAGACTTGACATGTATATCGATTACATAAAAGTAAACATGAAGAAATAATCTCATTAGGTGGTATATAAAGAAGCAAGAATATTTAGCTAAAATTTGTCTTTGGTATTTCCTTTAATTATTCCAGTGAAGGACAAAGAGATGGTACGTTCACTACAATTCAAAAGAAGTTGTCAAAGTCTAGTTTGTGTTGGAAAGATACTTTCAGATAGGGTTTTGCATATCACTCATACACCATCATCATCCATTTCCGTGATTCCATCCCTCAAACCTTTTAGAATGTCTTTCCATGTGGAGAAGAATATGAGAAGGGTGAATAATTTGTAAATAATGAATAGGTATGGAAGCCTGATTAATTTATTAATGTTCAGGAAAATCAATTACAGAATGAATGACTGCAATATTTATAGATATTGCAAAGTCATGTACAAAGAAACATGGAGTTGCAACTAAGGAACAATAATACAATCCCATGTATAGATAACTCGAAATATATGGTTTAAATAATATATACCCATATAAAAATTAGAATAGTGACAAAAAAATTCTACGGGAATACTATTCCTAGCTATAAACAATTTAATGTTAACACCAAACTATAACAACTTACCACAATGTAAGAATTAACTAAGGTAAATGCATAATTAACCTAGTTTACCTAACATTACCCCCCTTAATTTTGCATTTCCTCAAGGGATGAGGAGAGTAACTCTTTGAAAACCTTGAACTTGTCATGTGCAAGTGACTTTGTTAAAATATTTATACGTTATTCAACTGTTGGAAAAAATTGAAGTTGTATGTTGTGTTTCAAGACATGCTTATGTCATAGCATTTAAATGTACATGTACCTCAATGTGCTTTGTTCTCTCATGAAAGACTAGATTGTGAACAAGTTTTAGAACACCTTCATTGTCAAAATACAAGGTGGTTGGTTTGTTCTGTGGTATTCCAAGTCCTTCTAGTATGAGACATAGCCATATCGCTTTATAGAAAAATTCACCTACAGAACGATACTCGACTTCTAGAAGAGTGAGAAACAAAGTGTTGTTTCTTTCTTCCCCATGATATTGGTCTAGATCCCAAAAAGAACAAAAATCTTGAAGTGCATTTTATGTCATCAATATTACCTGTATGATCTGAATCCGAATATCTTGTCAAGAAGAAGTTGTCGTTCTTCTTGGATTCTAGACCAATATCTACTGTACCCTTGAGATATATCAAGATCCACCTTGCTACCTTCCAATGACAAAATCTAGGTTCCTGCATGAACCTGGAAAGATAGCTCACTGCAAAGATGATATCTGGTATAGTGTAGGTCAGGTAAATGAGACTCCCAATCAACTACCGATAGAGAGTTATATTTACCACAAGAGTTAGATATGAATGAGATAACCATAATATGTTCTCCATAGGTGTAGTAATAGGTTTCTAATCCATCATCTTGAATTTATCAAGTGTTTTCTTCGTATTCTTTAACTCGAAACAAATATGTGATTCTCTTTATGTCATACTTCTAATCCAAGACAATAGTGCATTAGCCCAAGATCTGTCATGTTGAATGATCGGTTAAGATATTTCTTCATTGCATCGATCATCTTCACTAAACTATGAGTGAGTACTAGATCATCAACATAGACAACAAAAATCACAATCTCCCCCCTTGATTTTTGAGGTAGAAATTGGGAATGTATGGATTTCTGAAAAATCCATGTTGTACGAGATGCTCATCAATTTTGATGTACCAAGCCCGGGTTGCTTTTTTAAGGCCATACAAAGATTTCCTGATCTACATACCTTTGTCTCTTGACTAGGTACAACATATCCTCAAAGTTGGGTCATGTAAAATTCTTGTAGATCTACGTTTAGAAAGGAAATTTTTATGTCCATCTGATGGAATTTCCAACCAAACTATGCAGCTAGATAAAAGATCATCCTGATCATTTTGATCTTAGTGTGGAGAAAATGTCTCCTCATAGTCTATGCCTTATTTTTGTGTGTACCCCTTTTCTACTAGTCTTTCTTTGTACTTTTCTATGGTCCCATATACTTTTTACTTTGTTTTGAATATCCATATACAACCAATGGGTTTCTTCCCTAGTGGAAGATTGACAAGTTGCCAAGTGTTGTTTTTCATCACTGATTGATACTCAACGTCCATGGAATCTTTCCAAGATTTTGACTATAGGGATTCTTGGACTATATATGGCTCATCAGCTTTAATAACTCTACTTATAAAATTAAAGTTTACTTCTTCTCATGATTTACTTTGCAAGTCGTAGATCCAGTGGTGGATGTATCCGATGGAGCATCCAATTTTGCATCTCGTATCATGCTAGTATACCACTTGGGTATATGATGAACTGATCCCATGGGTCATGGTTCTATCTGATCATTACCATCATCACCATCATCCCCATCATCACTATCATCATCGATAATATCAACTTATGTTTTTACAATAGGTGAAAAATCTACATCAGGTGAGTCCAGAGGAGGAGTCTCTGCTTCCTTTTTCTCAAAAAATTCAACATCTCTGCTAGTGTAGACTTTCCTAGTCTTCAGATCCATCAAGCTATACCCAAGAGTCTCTTCACTGTAGCCAATGAAGATAAGTTTTTGTGATTTCATATCGAACTTCTTTTTTGTTACTTTGGGTATGCAAATGCTTTCTTTGCACCCGAATACTCTAAGGTGTGCAACAAATGGTTTATGCTTCGACCATGCTTCATATAGCGTTAATCCATCAAGAGCATCTATGGTAAATCTTATCAAATAATAAATTGTTATCTTTGCTGCTTCTACCCAAAATGTCCTCGTTAATCTAGAATCATCGATCATGCAACACACCATTTCCATGATAGTGTGATTTCTTCTCTCAACAACACCATTTTGTTGTGGTGTGTGTGGAGGATGCATTTGTCAATGAATCCCATGAGCTTATAGGTAGGATTTGAAATCATTACTAGTGAATTCCCCCCTTGATCTGAGCAGAGAGATCTGATGTGATGACCAGTCTCATTCTCTACAACCACTTTGAAATTTTTGAAGGTCTCAAAAGCATCACTTTTCTTATGAAGACAATATATCCACATTTTTCTCAAATAGTCATCAACACAAAACATGAAGTATTGAATTCCAGAATGAATTGGTTACATCGCATCACAAAGATCAACATGAACCAGATCAAGTTTATCATGAGCTTGATAATTACTCTTCTGGAATGAAACTATGTGTTGTTTTCCTACTAGGAAATGATGACACTTATTTGTATCCTTATGGAGAGATGGAAATCCTTTTACCATATTGTACCAATGAAGTGTTTTGAGATACTTGAAACTAATGTGACCAAGCCTCTGATGCCATAACTGTGCAGAGGTAGAATTCTTAACCACAAGTGCCTGATCATATTTGTGGATAAAATCAAGCTGGAACATACGTCCCCCATTATAGGATTTTTATAAAAAATTCGAGCCTCTTAATTTGTCTCGAATTAAACACACTTTCTTGCTAGAATTACTATCAAATTTAATTTTCAAATTGTGATCTAGAAGCTAAATTACACGATAGTAGGTATTTTGTTAACCTAGGGACATATAGTACATCTGATAGTCTACAATTGCGTGAACAAGAGGTAGATAAATGTTCCCAATACCTTGTACTGTGTATGAAGAATTATCACCTAATGAAACATGGTTTTTCTAATGCGCGTCCCTCATTGTGGTAAATCGGTCTTTGTGTCTGGTCATGTGTCGAGTGGCTCCCGAATCAACATACCAAATATAACTAGATGACGTGGAAGGTTCACTTGATTGAGTAGTGTACAAGAAGTCTTCATTATCCGAATGTTCTTCTTGCTCAACTATATTTCCTTGTTGATGGGGTTTTCTTCACCATTTCCCCTTCTTCTTCCCTTGATTGTAGTTTGAATATCCCCTGTGAGATTTTTGGTGTTGAGGTCCGAATTACTTGATGAACCTTTCTTATAGGTATTGAACCAACAATATTTTAACTCAAGTCCTCTTTTGTAGATATGACATTTCTTCTTTTTTTTCTTGTCCCCTTGCTGATGCTAATTTTGGGAATTTTGATGAAATTTTCCATTTCCTTTTCCTTTCCATTTCTGATGAGAAGAAAGTGTTTGCTCCTCTTCATCATATTTATTGTACATTGCTTCCTCTTGTTGCAGTAGATTCACTAACTTGTTGAAACTATTGTCTAATCTCGAAATTTTAGTGTCGCTATAAAAATGCGGTATGAAGGAGGGAGTGCTCTCGGAAAAGTTGGAACGAGATCTGTATTTTTGACCTCCTCTCGCAAGGCTAGAAGTGAATTCCTTAATTCTTCAACTCTTCTTAAGAAAGCTCCTATTTTCTCATTTTGTTTGAACTTCAAATGCGTGTAAATGAATCTGCAAATTGAGTACTACTTTCTTGTTCTTAGCCTTGTACACTCGTGATAAACGTATCCCACACTTCTTTGGATGATTTGAAATAATCAATGTGGGGTTTCTCATCGTCAAACACTATAAACAAGATTATCACTTAGCCTTTTGATCATATCTATCAAACTATCATTGTTGTGTTGTATCGATTGTTGATCTAGTTAAATAACCATCCACAACATTCTAAATCTCTTCAAACTCAAGTTGTATTTTGTTCTTTGTCTTCTAGGATGCATAGTTGTCTCCTCTTAGAATTTGTGAATCGGAAGAAGTAACTTGGGGGAATTGGTGCCCATTTTATAGAATCAACTGATAAAGAGTAAGGCTCTTATCGCTTTAGGTATATGGTCTCGTAATCTATATAATGTCACCGAATATACTTAACCTTTATATATAAGCACTCTTCTTGATATACCCGTTGGTACATGGAAGAAGCTCGCCCTTTCTATATACTTAGAGATACGTGAAAGAGGCATTAATGTTTGTGAAAGAATATGATACATGGTACCAAGATAGTATTGAAAGGGGTCTATGTGAATATCGACACCAACTCAAAGAAATATCCTCATACACTCTCGTAAATTCGCTATATACTCAAATAATTTCAGTGTCTGGATTTACGTTGAGAAATCGTTCACAGATGGATGGGAGGGCTCAAAGTGTGTGCACTATGTCCTTATTACTCCCCGTCAATTTAAAGGGTTGATGCCCAGACGACGGTGTTACAACTATATTAGGTGTTAAGTGCAATAGTAGTCGAGATGAATTTTACCCCTAAGCACTTCCCAGAGGAATTATTTATACCAAACACTCGCGAAAGAGGTCAAAGATATCGTGAGTGTTTATAGAAAAAAATTTCACCGATTTGGATTAAAATTCTCTACCAGCTTTAAAGAAGTTACAATGTTTTGCGATTAAAGATGGAAACTTGCATATTAGTACAATGCACTGAAAAATACACTAAAATATTACAATTTCATCTAATATGCGAAAAATTGAATGGCAAGAAAATTTATTCTTATTTTTGCGAGGCCCTAGTGGCCTCTGGAGCTCAATACGACTCTCTGTGTAAAAAACCACAAAATAGCTAAAATTGCAATTTTTCAGATGTTCCCCATTTAGAAAAAGATGCTCAAAATCAACAAATATGCAATGTGGGAGAAATTGTTTTTTTCCCCTAATTAGAGTTTTCTCTGCTATATTTGGTGGGCAGTTTAGCTATGACTAACTAGTTGGGGGTTCCTCTATTTTCACCTCCAAAAATGCTTTTTTACTTATTTCTCCACCAAACTTCTATATTTAAAAATGAATGGTTCAAGGTGTAGGTTGAACCAAGTACCTCCCACTCCAAAGGCCTTCCTCGAAACCAACATGGCACTTCTAGTGCTTAGGATATGAAACTAAGCAATAACTATTTAAAATATTGTAAAAATGAATGACCTTAGAAAATGGCAACGTGGAAGTCTCCACATGGCTGAGCGAGGGGTGAATCATGGATTAGGGTTCCCGTGAATGGAGGATCTGAGACTTCTACTGCTTTGTGATTTCTTCCTTCTATTTCTTCCACGGGTTTATTTTGCTTATGTAGGTTCGAGACAAGGTCGTTGGAGTAGATTTTTGGAGTGGTAGGGGAGTGCGGCTTAGGAAATAGTGTATTGGAGTGAATTTTTAGCCCTGTTGTGGAATTTCCAATGAATGGATCAATTTGATAGTGTAAACAGAGCTGGACGATTTAAAACAATCAACTCTCTTACCAAATAACTCGACCCAATTTGGAAAGGTGCCTAGTCGGTCAATTTATTGGCCACTCTATGTTTGTTTACATGTTCATTTCTTGGCTAGTATAGGTCACAGGACTCGGTGGAAGATGGAATCAAACTCAAATTGCTAGCCAAGAACTTGAAAATTGCTATAGACCAAGTTTAGAGCTCGATCTGTGTATGATTCCATACTCGGTGTTGGAACTTGTCACATAATGCAATGCTTAACCCCAAATAATATACCTATTCCATCATGCCAATCACTTCAAAAAAGCTAACTTGGTGATGGGGAGACAATTAAATATTTCTCCCTAATATTTCAAAAACTAATATTGCAAAGTGGAAAATGAGAGCAAAGCTAAATTTAGATGCAAAATGCCTAATGAAAAAAAAAATATATATATAAATATATATATATATTTAAATTTTATTGGCTCGAGGAAGAAAATTTTCTTCGATAGGGGCACTAAAAAAAAATTCTTTTCTTTTACTCCGGAGAATGACCCAGTGAGAGCGATCATTCCAAGTCTTTGGTGGTACAGAAGGAGCAAATTTCTTCTCCAAACATTCTACCCTCTCCATTCTCTAAGAAATAATACCAAATGTAAATCATGAACAAGGAGGATCTTGATTAATTTATTAATGTTCAGAACAATTGGAATGAATGGACCGTAACTTTATAAATATTGCATAGCATGTAGGAATTTCAATTGAATATTCCCAGTTTTCTATGAGGGAAAAAATTTATAATATCAAAAACTTTGATATTCCCAACTAAAACAACTTAATGTTAATACAAACTATAACAACTTACCACAATGTAATAATTAACTAAGGTAATCATAATTTACTAATCAACTAAATAGGATATTATTGATCCAGTGAGAGGAAAAATACTTCCACACAAGATGCAATAGGGAGAAAAATTTTATATAGTGGTAGAAGAAAGTAAAAAAATTTGGTGTATATATATATGGTGTGAAACACTTGGAAAATGGAAACATTTTTGTGGAGGTAAACAACTGAAGAAGGATTGAATAAAGAGATTGATCAAAGGCATTTTCGAAGAGAGGCATCAGTGGAGAAATATGATTAAATGCCTACCCTTACTAATTCATATGCCCTTCTTGCCTCTCCTTTCTCTTCTCCTTCTAGAAACCATCATTGCCTCTTACATAACTAAAATACCTCACATAAAGAGGAGGTCTTAAGATACTTTGGACATCTTCCTTGGTATACAAAAACCACAAATCACACCACCTTAAAATTTTTCTTTTATGAATCAACTAGCCATGGTTCATGGGGAGGATAAACATCTTCTAAAATCCATCATTTATCCTTCCCTATAAGTTTATCATCCAAATCACACGGTCAAATAAGGTTGCTTTGCAATAGCTTCTCAAGAGGTTTAGATGCATATAGTCAAAAAGACTATCTACCTACCAAAATGATGAAATACCATATTTCTTGTTGAAGAGAAGGACCATATCACATTATTACACAATGGATTTGGTTGGTAGCCAAATTATATGGATCCTTGAGATGGATGAAGAGAGGTTCTTTTCATCATCCTTTTAATCAACTAATCCACAAGTGTATCATTTATTTTTTAGATTTAGACCTAAAGTGATGTTATCGTCTGTCCCAACTCCCTTTTTCACCTCAAGGGGATAAAGAAGTAGCCAACATTAGCAAGTACACTATAGTCTAATTATACCTCGAGAAAGTGAACAAAGCTTTTCCACCAGGAAAAAGAGATACCTAAAGATAAGAAAAGGACCCCTTGGCATTTATAATATTTCTAAAATGATATGGTCCCAAGGAAACTTCAAGAGACTATTTTAGGGTATAAAGATCATCAAGCATCATGTACTCACAAAAATAGGCATGTTTATTTCCTAATAAATGCGTATTTAGAATGGTCACATTAAAAGAAGCTCTACTCTTCAAAAGGATAAGAAAGAGGAAACTCATATTGGCCCCAAAATAAGAAGAAGAGGGGTGGGGGCAAAATCCCTAAAATATAGATTAGAGGTTACGGAAATAATATAATTCCATCATGCCATATTGAAGGAATGATGGGAGACAATTAAATATTTCTCCCATCAAAAATAGAAACAATGAGAGCAAAGCTTGCATCATAAAAACCAGACCCATGTCTTTGGTAAAAATCCAAGAAGAAATCTAGCCTTTAATGGAGGAGGAATCCAAAAGGAGAAAAAGTTTTCACTTCACATTTGATCCAATAAATCACCCTCTTGATCAACTACCTCTCGAAGAGGGTTGAGAAGAAAGGAAAAATAAACACTTAAAGGAAACATTTTTGATAATGAACTGAGATTGAGGAGTGGAGAAAGCCTACCTCGTAACATGTTTCATAATAAAATACCTCCATATAGTGTTCCATGGTTACACAAGAAAAATTCCTTCACCACTAGTCATAAAAATCACATCACTGGAAGAATAAAGACCCACTGAAGAGAGACATCACACCATTACCTGATTTGGTTGGTATTCCAAACTTCCCATCTAGAATCCTAGGATCAATCGATAGAGAATCCAACTCCCCAACCTCAAGGGGAAAAGAAACTTCATCAAAATGAACAACTAGGGAAGAAACCAAAGAGAAAGGGACACAATTTATAAGGTCCCAAGGGAAGAAGAGACTAAGGGTATAAGTGAGCTTGTAAAGAAAAAGGTCACACAAACTAAGAAGAAGAGGGAAAATCCCTAAAATAGAAGAGGTTGCAACCAACAAGGCCAACCCTCAAAGACCCCATCACCCATTGACATAAGTGAGGATTAATTAAAGGGGAAATATAAATCTAGGAGATACACCACTCCACTAGTGTTGGAAGGAAATAATTCCTTCACCACTAGTGGTAATGGAAGAATAAAGACCCACCGAGGAGACAAGGATTCCTACTACCTCGCATGGTGTCTTCAAGAAGGAGGACCGCATTAAAGAAGAAAAAGGTCTAGAAGGTGAAGATTAATTAAAGAAAAGCACCACAGAGGAAGGATTTGAGGTGTTGAAGAAGGAGGACCGCAAAAAAGGTGAAGAGAAAAGCCCCAGAAACTAGGAGCCAAAAAAAAAAGGAAAGGAAACCGGGATGCACATGAGATGGAGGAAGAAGTATAAGAGATAGGACATCCAACATATGAGAAGGAAGATGAAGACAAGATAAATTCATTTGATCATGGATCATCTCCTATACAAATCCAAAAATTTAAATATGGAAATAATACCAAGAAATACACCTACTAAGAGGTATAATAAGGGAGCTAGAAGGAAGAAAATGACTGGAAGCTCGATTGGAGCACCTGAAGCCATTAAAGGATCTTCGAGAGGAAGGAGGACAAGAATAATTACCTACAAAGCATAGGTCTCTAAGGTTCTCGTAGCCACAAATTATCAAAGCATGAACATAATGGAGAGAATTATGTATCTCTACTCCAAGTTGTTCCAACTTCCTTGAATGCAACCGCCCAAAGAAGAATTAGTCTTCCATATTAATTTGACCTCCATGAATGACCATTAACTTGTTAAGAATGATGAACTCCTAAATTTTCTTGAAGAGAAATTCGGTAAAAATGAGGAATACTTTTATAAGTTGGTTCAAAAGTTTAGGGTCTATATAGAAGAAAAGAACCAACATGATAGCTTGAATAGAAAAGTCAAAGAAGGTAAGGCTGAAATTGAAAGACTCAAAATGAAGGTAACAGACATGTATGAACTATCCTCACAAATGCTAGAATGTAGATCCTCCTCTAGGGTGTATGATATGTATCTACAAGAAATATGGATCAAGTTAAAATATGAGAAGATCTATAATGACCTGCCTTATGCAGTAGATGATCCTAAGTCCTTCTTTGGTATATATAAGCATTCAAACACCGATACACATTCCGAACTAAGTGATTTCTACATCCATCAATATGTTGTTCCCACTAATGTAAAGTGGAGCTTTGATCCATATATGGGAGATATTCTTCTCAATGCATTTACATCTTATTTGATGAATGAAACGAGAAGGATGAGGCGGATGAATACCAAGAACTAGAAAAAAGGAATACCTTGATGATTAGAGGATAATATGACGAACTAGAGGTAACGGTGGAAGAATGGGTGGAATTCATACATACACAAAGCTACAAATGATAGGACAAGACAAAGACAGATAGTAGTCTAAAACCACTATCCGGAATATTTGCACAAGGAAGGGATATAATCCTTTAACTCATGGATATCAACGTGGGGGAACTAACAAAATCCTTGAAGAAAAAGGAACCATACTCCCCTACAACCTAAAAGAGGCCATGCATAGAGTCTAAAATCATATAGAGCTAGTAAAAAGAGGAAGCATAATTATTTGGGAATGAGGTTTCATCCACCCATCTTTTGGTTTATAATATCAAATTGGACATGGGAGATTCCTATAAACAGAATTAAATAAAAATATCTATGGGAAGAGATAGATATAAGAATATTCTTCTATGGTTTTGGCCAAGTAGGCAATGTAAGACCCTATGATTTTAGGCAATATTGTGCCTTCAAAATGCAATAGGTTACTCAGGGATGATAAAAATGCTAAGTAGGGGGGATGTGATGAGGCCCCACATTGGCATGATATTGACCTCATCTAATGCCTTTCACCATACTTTCATATATCATTTTGATCTATACTTCTCCACAAAAGTTATAATAGAATCAAGTTTTTGACTATGTGTGTGTTCATATGTCATTTTAAGGATTTAATATGATTTTTTATTTAATGATATAGTACTTTCTAATGCATAAATGAAGTTCTAGTGACCATTGAGATCAAGTTGCAGGTCAATCCAATTCCTATGGAAATGGGCCTAGCCCGTAGCCACTAGCTAGGTTACCCGTGGCATCTGGTTTGGGCACCTACAAGCTTCTTGTAGCGAGAGAAAGATGAATAAATGTAACTCAATGTGCCAAACTTGGGAAGCTAAGGATGCATGTATGCAACGTGGTTAAATAACGAGGAAATGGAAGAATCCACTTGTGGGAACTTCTACTTTCTCGTAGCCATACACATCGAGCCCATAACAGATTGTACATGGAATTTCCAAGCCCACAACATTCTCATTAATCCCACCTACAACAAGCCCTGTAGCCAAAGAAAACTTGCACCTATGAAGCTCAAAGCAACAAAAAAATAGCTAGTTTTTCTAGCTAATGGAACAGTGCATTACAAATCATTGTTAGGTGGATGGATAGGTTAATCGATCACTTGAATAAGATAATGTTCCAAATGAATTATATTGTTTTCATCCGATTGGTTTGGAACTAATCGGTAGGAAGATATACATAATTTGATTGTTATTACTTTGGCATAATTTTTTTATTATTGTACAATCATTTGAGTTGTAACAATCCTTTGTTTCTACAGAAGTTAATGATAAGGTTACTTGTCTAAAAGTATCTTGTAAGCTCAGAGAAGGATCGAACTCATCTCTCGCACGAGGAAGGACCCTCTTGAAAGGATTTGTAGGGAAAATCCTAATCCTTCTTTATTTAGTTTTGTGAATTAAGTAGAGTGTGTGTGTGATAACTATTTATTTATGTTAAGTGAAGTATATGTGTTCAGTAGTAAGTGTGTATATGCGTAAACCTCGTAATTCACTTAGTATCCATTTCCATTCATAAAGTGTTGATTTAATCCATTGCACAAAGTTTTTACCATAGTACACACTTCTCTAAGCTTGATCATCATAACCTTATAGAGACACTATAAATTGTCTCAAAGTTTCACAATCCCATGAATTCATAGTCTATCATGAAACAAAGTGTACTCCTAAAACTCAAGTATTCATAGATCGCTACAATAATTATTATATGTATAAAAATAAGAAGAGATAGTGGATTCCATTTATGCATCACAATAAACACTGAGAACATGCAAGAACTATCAAAATGAATTTACACAAAATTCTTGCAAGAATCCCTCACTGTCCTTCCTTAAGTGCTTTCACCCTTTCAATCTCGTAGTGCAAATTTTCATCACTTAAAAACATATAACTCGGAAGTTCTCTAAGCCATGATCGATTATTAGATGTAAATCACAAGGCTACAATATTACAAAATGTTCTGTTAATGCAAAATCACAACATCCCCAAATGAGCTCTAAAGATCTACTTTTCTAAGGCGTACTCATTTGGTGTGATTACATAATATTGAACTTTCCCAAGGTATGGGACCTTGAAAAAATGTAAAAGCTCTCAGTTAATAGTTGGTTCCTTATTCCTCTATTCAGGTGCGTGCGTGGAAGCTTGCAAAGGATCCGTTCTTAATCCTAATCTAAAATTTACCAAGGAGATAGGGATAGAAGGAATACAGAAATTAAAACAAATATAAACTACGAGGTGATGCACTAAAGGAATGATGAACACTTGTTTTGCTAATAGACACAAACCAACATAATGCATACAATAAACATGCACAGATATCCGATATATGTAGTGGGAGACCATGAAAGTAAAAGAGACAAGAGAGGATCTAAAATTGATCACATACGTGTTTTATTGCTCTGTAGATTGATATAGTCCATTACAAAATAGCCAAGAGGCAGAAATGTATTACAATTTTAGTGGAAGGCCTAAACCCCACAAATCCCTTTGCTAGAAGGAGGAGGGAGCTTGTAAAACAAATAATGTCCAACCCTTTACAATGAATCATGCCCCCATATTTATAGATTCAACCTGAAAGAGGAAAAGAGAGAGAAGTGGGAAAAGTAGGTTGAAGTTCAACCACCGCTATTAATCCCTCTGATGAAATCTCTCCCCAAATGTATATTTACTACATCAATCCTTGGTTCGACGCCTTGAAGGAAGAGGAAACAGAGGAAACAGATCGAATCCGATCTGGTTATTGAGATAGATGGATCCCGCATTGAAGGCCCGAAGACGTTTCCTCCATTTTCTTCACCTAACCTCCTCAAAATTAAAGTTTAAGACCCCATGGCATGTGTGACGCCGAGATCTTTCCAACGGCATCAGATTTGCAATATTTCGAGCCACGAGTCAAAAGATACACCCTTTGAAGTTTGTATTGGGTCTGTATAAGAGGGCAGGAAAACAACTTGAAAAGGGGGTCCCCTTTCTTCCGATTCCCACCTTGGCTTTGACTCGGGCCTAGATGCTGACTTTTTCCTTGGGTGGAGTTACGGGCCATTTTGCAACTTTTACCCCCTTTGAGATAACAAGGGGCAAAGAACCAACTTTTTCCTGATGGTTTTCTTTTGATTTTGTTTCCTCTTATGTGAGATCGCGGTTGATCCAATATTTGGCACGGGGCAAAATATGGATAACATGTACCACATAGTCCAAGATTACAAAAAATATTTCAAAAACTCAAATTCTTCCTCTAATAATTCTCAAATACCTTCACACATTTGGAATCTATCTGGATATAATGAGAGCATTCCATTACATTTTGACCATTTATAATATTTTCATCCAATTCTAACTGAATGTGACACCTTAGACCACTTACTTCAAAATTTGGACTATTTTCTTGAGAGTGTAGTGACAATAATGATTTTTTCAAAGCTTCAAGACTTTTACACATCCCTCCATTGTATAAACTATAAAACAAAAAAATAGATACCACCATTACCAGATACAAGATCACAAAATATACACATATTACAATAAAATTAAAATGTGTAAAACTTAGAACACGCATAATAAAACTCAAGTATCACCGAATCACAAAGACTTCTCGATGTTGATCGATTTCTAGTTTGATCACTCTAAGCATCCAAAGTGTGATTGATAACATGGGTACTATCTCCAAGTTGTGGGACTTGCTACTTGAGATAGACCTCCGAGAAAGTCAAGTTCTTGCTCCTAAACTACCTGCCACAATCTACTCTAATGCAGGAGAAACTAGCTATTCTAACCTAAAATTCCAAGGGACCAGAGAGAGAGAATGCATAAAATGAAAGCCTACACTAAAGCGGTGATACACCAGAAAAAGAGGGTGTGAGAGTAATCTCCAAATGTGTGAAATACAGAGGCAAAGTGCACACTAGAAGAGGTGATGACAGCCACCATAATCCAAAGAAATGCATTCACAGCAATATTCCAAGCACACACAATAATAATGAATTCCTACAAGAACATAATAAATAGACACAATATACTTGTAGAAAGATTAAAGGGGCAAGAAGAATGCAAGGAAACACAGCAGGGGAAGATATATCCACAAACTGATATTTTATTGCTTCATGATATGCACAGTTCAATCTATTACAAGATAAGGGCCTGGATCACCATGCAAGGAGTCCACTACAAGGGCCTGCAACACACTGGCTTCACAAAGCAATTTTGACAGAGCTTTGTTACCCAAAAACTCTCCTCCCTACAATGAGCCCAACACTTCATTTTATAGAAAAATGAGAAGGAAAAGAGAAGGGAAAATGGAAATCCCGAAATCTGTCCTTCAACCACCTATAAGAGGCATTAAATTGAGTGGAATGGGTATACATTACTTGGAAAAGGCTCCCCATACTATCCCATGTGCTGCAGCAGAGAATGAATGATGACCATGCCTCTTAATTGCACTCCCAGCTACCAAATAAAACACTGTTCTGAACCCGGCCACGTTTTCTTAAAAATCTCAATCAATTTATGATCAAATCTGGAATTTCTTGATTTTTGTGCGTCGGGCTCGGAACCACGATTCCAACGGTACCAATTTTGTGCGATTTCGTTGAGAAATGCAAAAGTTATGGCCTTCTGCGAAAGGCGGGCAATGCTTTGGGCCTCAGCAGTGCGTTTTCTCATCATTCGACGGGAATGAGCATTGATCGATCGAGCCGAAAATGTTTCTTTTATTTAAATATATCTACCCTTATTAAAATTAATAAATCCAGTTTTTGTGGCGTAGGGACGTCGTGCTCGTTCCAGAAAGTCCAATTTTATGAAAATCGGAGCTCGAGTCAAAAGTTATGGCCGTTTGAAGTTTCCGGACCAAACGTTGACTTTTCTTCCCTGCCTTCGGCCATTTCGGCTTTTCGTGTCCCGCGCGTCCCTTTGTCCCATTTAGCACAGTGCTCCTTGTGCTGATTTCGGCGAACCGGCCGGTTCGCGCCCATTTGTCCCAAATGTCCCATTTGCTTTCGGACCGTCTAGGACAAATTCGCCCGGCTCATTCGGCCGGTTCGCTTTTCTGTCCCAAGCTGTTTGGGACAAAAGTTCTCATTTCGGCCGATCCAGCCGGTTCGCAAGCTTCTTTTGGCCCGTGTGTCCTGTGATCAAGCTTCGGCTGCCTTGACTCATTTCGCCCGGTTCGGCCGGTTCGCGTTTTTTTGTCCCGCTTGTCCCAAAGGCGACCCTCTCAGCAGTTAGTCAATTTTTCTCTGTCGAACCGGAATTTCGCGCCCGCCGCGTACTTTTGTCCCATTTGTCCCTGCTGCGTTTCGGACTGTTTGTGCTGATTTCACCCGGTTCGGCCGGTTCGCGCTTTTCTGTCCCAAACGTCCCAGAGGCGACCTTGAGCGGGACTTAGCCAATTTTCACGATTTTTCCTGGATCAACCTATTTGCCTTCTGCAACCCCTTTTTTTTGCATTTTCTCAGAACTTACTCTCTTCCTCTTGGACAGGGGAGTTAGACAAATATGAGGGGACCCTAGAAACATGACTTTTCGCCCTGAATCAATATAATTGCTTGCATGTTATCAAAGTTACCTTGGGGGTGAATTTTGGATAACAAAAACATTTAGCATTATTTGTCTTAAATAGGGTGAAGCACCATGAAGCATTATTTGTCATGATTAGATTACAACTGGAATGTGTAATCCATAGAATAGTTAAAACCCAACAATAAACATTATTTGTCATAAAGACAAAAATACCTTCAAGATGCATTTGATGTTCCAAAAGAGAGCCGACGATGTGGAACTTGAATTCGGTCGAGGGGGTTGTCCCTGTGATTCACAAAACAAAAATTTAAGTGTTTTGAATTCCAATGAATACATCTTGTAATCACATTACATTCATACTCACCCAAACTCTCGTTATATCCTCACATCTTTTCTCGATTGTCAGTACCAAACCGTTTCTGTGTTTTCTTGAGTAGTTTCCTTCCACAAGTTGTGTTAGGAAATGTATACTCCTCGTACTCTTGAGCATCAATATTTAAATCCTCCACCATGACCTAATTTTTCTTCCTCTTCGAGGTTTCCTTCTTACACTGAACCATGGCCACAAGTAGGTGGTAGAAGTTTCATTTGCACTACAATATGGAACGAAATCAAATGACAACAAACCAGAGTCATGTAAAAGCTTATGAGATTGTTGCACATAGTCTCCAAAAAAAAATATGTTCATCACTGTCTGACACCACATCTAAAAATGATTTCAAAAATTCTTTAGATTGGTTGAGCACTTGCAATGCATTTCCATGGTTTCTAACATGTTGCTCAAGACTAAGGTATTGTGTTTCCTACTTTGAATTGCTTCATCGTCGTTAACTATTACAAAAAATAAAATTGATTTAGTAATTGATAAATTGTTGATATATCAAACACTCTTCATTCATAATAAATTACATACTATTAATGAAAATGCAAGGCTGACCTGATGGATCTTATCCAAGCACAGTTCATTCAACTACTTCTACAACATGAACAACATGATCATCTACAATGACAACAATACTTTTAGAGGATGTACAATGAATTGTTTTGAGGATAACAATGATACGAAATTGTTAAAATAATGAAATGAAAACATACACCATCACCACTGAAATTTGGATCCCTATTAGATGCACTACCCTTGTGTGTCCTATCAAGTTGCAACATCTTCAAAACATGTTTTTAGGTATTACTTTTGGTAGCCCTAGGATAGTCTCAAACATAAAAATTTGGTCCAAATCTCCGAACTAAATACCATCGGTCCCTGGATGTTTGACTTATAACCATGTAAGACCCATGAATGGTATGGTTTGCACAATAGTCACTGTCTAGTATTTATCTGGCCCTCTCAGTGGTAGTCAAAATTTCCTTCTCCTTCTTGTAATTTGTTAAGAAACTTGATACTTGTAACTTCCTCTTGTTTTTGTAATGGGGTTCAACTCAAAACACCAATGTGTATAATAACCAATCCATTCTCCTTGTGCATTTATTTCTTTGATCACACAAGTATCGATTCTTCAAGAAACAATGGTAAGATTCTATTGATGTATTCATATCCTAATTGGCATGGGTGAAGTTGTGGAAATTCTTTGAGGACATAGCTGCACGCGGAAACAATAGAACCATTAGTAATGACTTAAAAATCTACACATAGCTATGTAGTTAACACTTACAAATATGTTCATCTTGCAACCACATCTTTCTAAAATAGTCCATAAAGATAGTCTCCTCTTTGAACTCCTCCATGTATTCGTCGATGAGGAAAAAGGTCATGTGTTCATTATCGCCGGGTGGCACACATGATGTCACCTAGTCTCTAGAACATAATTGTCCCCACCTCCTTCTTCGAATATTTGTAAATAAAATTTTCACATGAGAAAAAGTAATGCAAAAAAATTAACCTAATCCTATAAACATTTTATTACAAAAATGAAGAAAAATAAACCTGTAAATATTCTTTAGCCAAGCCCTACAAACATGTCATATGCATAACATGACATGACAACGAATAAAACCCTAAGACACAAATAATGTCGTTAGGGATGTAAATTGTGTGTATTAAATTTATAGAAAAATCTATTAGTAAATTTATAGTTTATATAGCTTGTATATCGAAGTTGTATCATCGTAATGAATGCATTGACATGAAAATCCATCCTTTTCCTTTTCCCCCTCATGTAGACTTCAAAAATACATGCATATATGTCATCCACTTTATTACAGGATGAAATTTCCCATGCAAAAAGAACCCCAACATCTTCCTCGTAAAAAAAAGAAGCGTGTACAATCGGGTAATTGAGGAAAATGTGTACACAAAATTATTGTTATTATGAGAATAACTTAAACAAATATATCCACATACTAATTATGCATGGAAATGAGACGACAATGTCCTTACCACATATTTATTAGTTGAGAACATGGAATCCATTGTAATGATGGAGTTTTGGGAATGATGAACCATCATTTCAAGCATCCACGTTGTTTGAAGGCCCATAGTGAAAGGTACGTTAGTCTCAAATGACATCCGATAATAAAAATGTTGGACCACGATTTTCATTAGACCAAAACCCATAGGTGTTAGTCTCCACTACAATCACCAGAGTTAGGATCTACGAGAGGTGGTTATTCCATGTCACAAAACTCATGGGGAGCGCTGGACACACATGCCAACAATCTCCCCCTCAGTGTTACCCGAGTGAGTTTCGAACTCGAGACTTATCACTCTGATACCATTTGTTGGACCACGATTGACGTTAGACCAAAAACCATAGGTGTTAGTCTCCTGTTACAATCGCCGAGTTAGGATCTATGAGAGGTAGGTAGTCCATGTCACGAAAATCACGGAGCACTTGGACACACATGCCAACAAAAAAATATCCCTTTTTCCGACATGCCACAAGTTGATACTAGTGTTGTCGTGTTGGTGATTTTTGGATTTAATTCTCTTCACCCTCCATGCGTTTTAACACGTCTTTCCTAGTTAAGCACTCATCCCTTTAGTTGACAATCCTCGCCAACTCGGATCCATATAGTGCCTTTAAATAATGGTTTCAATAGATATACCAGCAAGAAAAAGAGATTCAATGTATTACTTACATTCAACTGATAAATTAGGAGAAAAACCACTTCATGGATCCAAGCTTGTGTCCTTTACACCATGATAAAAATCACCATTCTTATCAACATGATACATATCATTGTATATGATATGCGCCACGTCTCGTGTACCAAACATAACCCTCACATTGAAATGGCATCGGCATCCATGTTTTTCTAAATCCTCCTGATTCTTTCAAGTAGTAGGTGGTTTGTTCCTATTGTTGTCAAGACCATAAGAATGTCAATAGTTGAAACAAAAGGAAATACATACTAATATCAGGTACGGAATGTGAAAAATGTGGCACTAACATATGTGAACACTATTCCTAAGGATGACCAAACGTAAAGTTAATATAAATAAACCTATAATACATAATGGTAGCTTGTGGTGGTATGCCTTCCTCCGTAAGAGGGTATTTCCTTTTCTTGCATATGAATTTCATCTCAGACGTATCGAGAAGGCATTCCCCTTTAATAAAAGCATCGAGTTGTGCTTTAGAGGGATTGCTGCACAAAGATCCTTGGGACCATTATCTTCACCAATCGGTGTCCATTAAAGATTGTCCCGAGAAAATGTGGTTTCCCATTTCCAATGTCTTGAACATCTAGGGAAAGAAATTTTTCATACTTTGTCATTCATGGCATCCTAAATAAAATAATGTAAACAAATTTGTATAATCGATAAGCATGGTATTTAACATATCGATATGAAATGATATACATATTATGTTATTTTGGTAAACATAAGGCACCATAATATGACACAAGTCTTAAAAATGATTTAAACACATATTATGTGGTATACTCAAGTTGTTGTTTATGTGGAAAATCGTAATATAGCTTATTTATACTCAATAAACTGTGTATGACTCTGTGGATTTGGTATTTGAATTAAGTGATTATGAAATGGCTAATGAATCACCATTAGGTATCTTGTAAAATGAATATGTAAGTTCCATATGGTGAGGAAAGGGTTTGGAAAATTAGAACACTCTATGCATATGGAACTATGTAATGGTTCGAAACTAAGAAGTATGATCATATAATCTTACTAGTTAAGTGCATGATGATTGATGAGATTTATAACCTCTGTGAAGGAATGAAACTAATGTTGTAGTATGTCAAGACTTGAAGGTATGGTTTTAAAATAAGGAGTGAGATTAGAAGGGAATCTGTGGAACCATGATAGTCAAGGGAAGATTAAATAAAGACATGAGTGTCAATTGAAAGTGACTAAGTGTTGATACTGTACATGCATGTATATCGTTCGGGTGTGAGACTAAGACAATCTCGGAAAAAACCACAAATGAGAGCTAAGACCAACTAGTTTCCAAGTGGCAAAGCATGAAAAATGAAGAGTGAATCAATGGAACCAAGAAAGGATATTGATAAGTTCTAAGGACATTTAAGAGAAAGGAAAATAATGGAAACTCAAGTGACTTGTCTTGTTACATTTTGGGTAGTGGTATGAATATTAAGTTAGTTTCTTTTGTTAAATGATCATGAGGTGATGACTACGAGAATGAGAAAATGAAAGGATTAGAAGAAGTCCAATAAGATGAAAAGATAAATAAGGTGGTGAGAAAGATCCTAAATAGGAGGAACACAAAGTTAAGAAACTACTTGTGCAAGAATGAACAAGAACCTAGAAGGTCAAGATTGGGAAAATTTGACAAGTTGAAGAAATAACAAGTATAAGGACTTGATAGAGCCTCAACATGTTGCACACAAGGGATTTAAGGTGAAATAGAGGTTGAAGGTAGTGAAAATGAACAAAGTCTTTTTATCCCTTGAAATCCTAAGAAGTTATAGGTAACCTAAGAAGCAACAGTTGGAAAACTAGTAAGAAAGGATATTTGAGGGAAAGGATTTTATGGGGAGTGTCAACAAGTTTGAATTAGTGGATGCAAGGTGTAATTAAGGTTGGAATAGAGTATCAATGATGAAGACTTAAAAATGACTTCTAAACCCTAGGTAAGCCTATAGGAGCCTTAGGAAAAGAGGAAAAAGGTGTTTGGTGGGATGTAGTAAGAGATAACACTAGAAAACATATCATGTACAAAGCATAAAAATGGGTAACGAGTATGTGAAAATTATTTTACATTTGCGTAAAAGTGGATTGTTTTCTTTGTACATAGTGATTTGATCATAACTAGGGGCAAGTGGGAAAATTTGGCAAAAACCATAAAAGGAGTATAAAAGCAAATGGGTGTAGATTTACTTGATGAAACTTTGTAGGATGATTGTTGGGTTTAATTGGTCCTCAAAGAGTTTTCCAAAGGAGACTATATTCAGAGAAGTGTGTGTTTTATGCTCAAAAATGTAAATTTAAAGGGCTAGAAGGAAGTAAGAGGGCATAAAATGACTTTGAGAGAATAAAAAATGCTAAGACTTATTCAAGCTTCCAAACATTGTTAATATGTGGTATACATAGGATGTCATTTTTGCATTACATTGGCTTATTAATGATGGTGATGTGATTTGGGTTGGGATTGTTTGATTAAGGATGGTCGATTATGATGATGTTTGATTGGTTAAAAAATTTAAGGTGATATGATGGTTAAGGGTGTTCACGAGCAAGTAGCCAACATGCAATACACACCCTAACTAGTCAAGTGGGATTATAGTCAACTATTGCCCGCTTTCAATACCACACACTGAGGGGTGCCACTCTTGGCTCACCACCTATGTACCAATGTGGGGTTGACTAGCGAGTGATCTTGGGAAGGACAATCTCCTTGCACAATAGCTTGATATGCGGCCAAAAGGTTTCCAAGATTAGGATATACGAGCTCACTAGGGGAGTACCTGATATACATCATGCGGTATGTGGGGCACAAGTCTATGTTGCAAGGATGTTGTTTGAGGCCTGGGTATTGGGACATGGAAGCCCCTCACTTCACATCGCTCTTAAAACAAGCAAGCACTTAACCAATAACGACAACTCTCGAATTTATATACCCCGCCAGAACACGGGGTGTGTCTACGTGCGTGGAGGTGAATTCCATGGTCACGAGACTCCTAGGACTATGACAAGTGTGTGGATGTCACTTCCACGTCACGTTTCCCCTAAAAATAAAAAGGGAAAGGCTAGTCGCTTTTGATCATCAAGATCATCCTAAGACGCGAGAGGAAATCATATTAATGTAATATAAAAACAATAAAGATGATGTAATATAATAAAAATAAATAATACAAATTATTGTGATTAGATCTTCAAGAGGGGGCCCTATAAAAAAGCTTAGTAATTTGATTTATAAAATCAAATGTCTTGGACCGATCATCCTACAAAACAAAGGGTTAGTAGTTTTAAATTGTTTTTTATCTTTGATAAGCATAGAAGTCATACACAAATTCTTTGTAGTTTGGAGAAAGAATAATATAACTCGATGTGTAGCTAAAATGACAATATTTAGAAAAAATTAAAACCATGAATAAAGTATCCTATAAAATGCTAAATTAATGCTTTCATTGCATAGGATACTAGGAGTGAAAAATTGTTAAATACACAGATGTCATTTTTGTGCGTATTTGACAAGCAATGAAATTATGTGGTATACACATGGTATCATGTGTGTGCGTATGTGAAAAATGACGTAAAAAGTTAGAGGAAATTGGTAGTCCAAACCAAAGGGGTCTAAATAGGGTATCATGTGTGTGCGTATGCGACAAATGACGTAAAAAGTTATAGGAAATCGGTAGTCCAAACCACTGGTCTACACAGGTATCATATTCACGCGTATGTGATAAACGTCAGTAAACAACATCATAGGATAATTATATTTGAAATCTTTGGTATACACAAGGTGTCACGTTTGCGCGTATGTGACAAACATCACAAACATAGTCATAAGATACTAGTATTCGAAATCTGTGGTATACACATGGATTCATGTCTACGTGTATGCGAAAAATGTCGCAAACAATGTTATAGAAACTGGTAGTCCAAATCTACGGTATACTCGGGGTGTCACGTTTACAAGTATGTGACAAACGTTGCAAACACCATCATATGATACTAATATTTGAAATATGTGGTATACACAGGGAGTTACATTTGTGTGTATGTGACAAATGCCACAAATAGTGTTATAGGATATTGGTATTCAAAATATGTGGTATACATAGGGTGTCACATATGCATGTATGAATAAACGTTGTAAACATCATTATAAGATACTTGTATTTGAAATCATGGTATACACATGGTCTAACGTTTGCACGTATACTCAAACACAGTGACTATCGTGGGTTCTTATTTTTAGTATATGTGTTGTAAATCAAATGGTGGCATGTGCTAGGTGCTAGGCATGTTGGTAGGCACAAGTGCTAGTATTTGGGAGGTCACAGTTCAAATTCCAAATTTTGTAGGTTTTGGTATACACACATAGTATGTAAACCACCAACCTAAAAAAATATAAGGTATGAAAAATGTGTAAACCACGCGCATGCATGCGGAATGCATGCATCATATGAGCTTGTCGCCAGATAGACAACTCCATAGGATAGGAAAGGAAACTGCTAGTCTAAATCATGGTATACTCAGGGGTCTCACGTTTGCGCATGATGCGATAAACGACATAATGTAATGTCCCCAAATGGACCTATTTGGCCTCAAATGGATTTTAGGCAAATCTAAACCACACGACCACTTGTCCCTTTACCACGGGAACTTTTCCCTTTACTACGGGCACTTGTCCCTTTGCTACATGCACTTTTCCCTTTGCTACGGGCACTTTATAATAATTAAAAAGAACTTAAGTCACCCTTATATGTTTCCCTTAGCCATCGGTAGAAAAAATAGGCTAAGGCTCTTCAATTGGGAAGGGCATATTACACGTAAACAACGTTATAGGAAACTGGTAGTCCAAATTTGTGGTATACACATGATGTCACCATTTGACAAACGTTGAAAACAACATTATAGGATACTAGTATTCAAAACTTGTGGTACACATAGGGTGTCACGTTTACCTATATGCGACAAACAACGTAAACAACGTTATATGAAAATGGTAGTCCAAATCTATGGTATACACAGGGTGTCACATTTGTGCATATGTAAAAATCGTCACAAAAAATGTTATAGGATACTGGTATTCGAAATCTACGGTATACACAGGGTGTCACATTTGCGCGTATACGATGCTTAACGTCGTAAACATCATTATAGTATATTGGTATTCGAAATATGTGGTATACACATGGTGTCATGTCTCATAGCATATGTGACAAATGTTGCAAAACAATGTTATTTGAAACCGTAGTCCAAATCATGGTATACATAGGGTGTCATGAATGCGCGATATCGATAAACGTCGCAAACAACGTTATACTATATTGGTATTCAAAATTTGTGGTATACATAGGGTCTAATGTTTGCACGTATATGATAAACGTCACAAACAACGTTATAGGATATTGTTATTTGAAATATGTGGTATACACAGGGTGTCACGTTTGTGCATATGCGACAAATGACATAAACAATATAATAGGAAATTGTTATTCAAAATCTATGGTATACATAGGGTGTCACGTTTGCACGTATGCGACAAATGTCGCAAACAACGTTATATGATACTAGTATTCAAAACCTATGGTATACACAAGGTCTCACATTTGCATGTATGTGACAAACGAGGTTGTATTTGGTCCCGGAGGATTTGGTCTCTTCACATAATTCATATATGTTTCACTTTTGTTTAATATATAGTGAAATTGACTGGAGGATTGTTGCAAGGATGTTTCCAACCACATTCTTGGGCCACATTTTAAAATTAATAAAATTTCTATCTATGAACAATTTTAAAATCAGAAAATCACATAGCCTCAGGCAATGTGTATATGACAATCTACAATACCATATATAAGTATTGCTATTGATACTATAAGTACATGTTCTCCTCTAAAAAACTTCACAAATCTATAGAACATAAAAAATAAAAAAATGTCTGTGTGAACAACTTTAAAATCTGAAAATCGCATAGCACATGAATGTTTTTTTTAGGATCTAATGCTTTTCCCCAATTCTGCGTAATGGACCTTCTCGCCAATTCTCATTCTTCTATCGACATTCTGCAAATACAACATAGAGTTTTGAGTTTCACAATTCTCCCAAAATCCTATGAATACAGTTGTAGAGTTCCCGGTTTTGGTGCTAAAAGTTTTTTTGCTTGTTTAATTGGCTATGACGCAGTTTTCCAAAGCTTTGCATTAAATGTCCCCACCTTCTCACATCCTTTCCTCGTCTCATTTCTCTGCTCGTATCTGCCTTGGGATTGGCCTCGGGAATGGAGTTGTGTGACTGCTTGGGAGATTGGTGACTAGGTTGAGCTGACTGGATGCCACGTAGGACGATGTGGGTCCCACAGAGAGCTATGCATGTATGCCATTCGGTATGGCATCTTATGGTGATTATTATGGGGGTCATACAACTCGTCGCTAGGATAGATGGCTCCCAAATAGAGTGCCAAACTAAATAGTCAACAATTTCCCCACATGCAAATATTTTTTATTAGACCGTGGAGCACGTGATGGCTTTAATCAAGGATACAAACTATACCAATGGGAAAACTTCGAGTGTTATTGAAAGTGTGGTAGTTTAATTGAAATGCATTATTCTTCTCGTGGAGCGTAAATGTTTGGAGTTGCTTACTTAAAAACAGATGAGACTTCGCTCAAGTTCAATGTGAATTTGGTGAAATAGATTTTTTTGCATGGTTTTTCGCGTAATCGTCAAGTAATCTCTATAACGAGTAAAGTCTCTTCAATCAAAACATAGTGTTTTTTTACGAGTGTGATTATGTATTAATATGATTTTTAGGATTAAAAATTTTATTTACAAAAATATATATCAAAAAATATGAAGAGAATACAAAATTGATGTAGGGATCAGTAGATGCTTAAAGTTGGGTTTTAGACATTTTTTAATGTTATTTTATATAATTTAGTGTCTTCGTTTATTTATTAATTAGTGGTTCAAATTAATGCTTATTGGTATTTTTTTGAGATTCAATAATTCTATCCTTTCTTCTTAACTTCTCCGACATTTTTCATATGATTTTAGTACCTCATGATCCGTGTGTCGAAAACAAGTAGAATATAATTAATTAACGTGCAAAAACCAACACTAAATAAATATAAATGAAAAAATAAGACGAATAAAAAAGTACATCCCAACTTCCCAATAAGTACCATTATTTCAAATCAATAATTACGCTGAAAAGTGTTTGCTCTATGAGAAAGAGCTCCTCTCACCGACAATATCCAACGATATAAATCCTCCCAATCAACGACCATCTGAACGGTCCTCATTCCTTCTCTCAAGATTTTCTGGAATTTTGGTGCAATTATAGTCTGCCATATTTTATTCACAGTTTCACCGGAGTTAAAAAAATAGAAGAAATTTGGTTCTCTACCTGCTCATGTGTACGTGTTTCATTCTATCCGGGCATGTGTAAGCGTTTCATTCTATCCGGGCATGTGTAAGTGTTTTGATGGTTATGGCTTTCGTTCTTCTAACTTCCTTATGAGAAATATCCTACAGTGTTTAATTCTCTCTATTTCTGGCACATTAAGTTGGAGCTGAAATGCGGGTAAGGGAAATGGCAGGGAAATTGTTTCGTATGTTCTATGATTTGCCTCTTCCTCACCTAGCGTTCTACAAACTGTCCTTTCGCCATTGCCTTCATGTGTCTATTGATAAGTGGAACCCTAAAACTACTTCTTCAACACCTCTCTTCCTCTTCCATTGTTTTGGATTCTCTAGTTTCACATCCTCCATGAATCCCCTTCGGTGTTTCCATCATGCATTTCAAGGACGATTGGTAGTCAATTAATAGTCAAAAGTACAATTAAAAACATGCAATTAAATACTCTTGACTGGGTCAAAAATCTGCACCATACGTATTCTTTCTATTGACTTTGACTGTGGCGGCTGTGTATTTAATAATCTGTATCACGATTTATTTTAATTTCCTTACCAAGCAAGATTTCGAAGCCCGTGACTTGCACAGCGATTTCTGTGCAGGGAAGGAATCATTTGGGCGGCCATGGTTCCGAGGCCTGGAAATTGACAGGCTGTAGGCCGTTTTTTGTGATTTTAACCGTATTTTACAGGTGAAAATTTTTATAAACCGTAGACAATGACAGGCTGAAATTTTCAAAAACCGTAAGTTTTTTTAAATGGTTTATATAAAAATATAATACATATATATATATATGAACAGATTATAGAAATATCTATAAAAATTACTGGAATTTACAGCCACCTGAAAGAGCTAAACCGTCAGCAAATTTTGATTTGACAGGCACTTATAATTTGAAATTTGGGCGGCCATGGTTCCAATTTACGTCCTGATGATTATACTAATGTTTAATCATAATGTAAGAGTGTCCATGTCCATAACCACAGTAAACATTGCCGCCATTCTGGATTTAAACACAGTTTCAGGAAGGGCAGCCAAATGGTCCTTACACTTGGCTCTCAACCATCTTAATGGCACCATGAATGACACTAGCCTCAACCTCACAATTCAGGAATCTGGGGGCGATGTTGGAAATGGTGAGAATATACAAACGCTTTCGCCCAAACAAATAAAAAAGATCGTCTTTTTTATTGTTAAATTCTCACAATTTTTTTTTATTTTGTCGAATTCTCACAATTTTTATTTGTTTTGGCGAATTTTCAGTTCTGCAAGTGTTCAGGAGCGAGGCTGTGGCGATTCTGTTGCAGAACCCGAAGATTTTAAAGTTCATGGCGCCAATAGCAGAAGCCGTTGATGTGCCAATCTTGTCTCTGGGTGGCACTGCAAGTGGATCCAGATATTCAATTTCCACAGATCCGAGTAATTATGACGATATGAAGGCCATAGCAGCCATGGTGGCCTACTTTCAGTGGAAGGAAGTCATAGTCCTTTATGAAGACGAGGAATTCTGGTTAAGTGGTGTTAATGCATTGAGGGAGGCGCTGGAGCAGCAAGGAGGAAAGAAAATTTATCAGGCTGCAGCCCTTTCATCTCAGGAAGACCAAGTACGGAAAACCTTGCAGGAATTAACCAACACGAGTTGTGTGAGGGCATTTATTGTGTACACGAGTGTGGATGTCGCTCTCAACATGTTTTCAATTGCACACAAATTGGAGATGATTACAGAAGGCTATGCTTGGGTTGTGACGGATTCTATTGCTTCCTCTGTGAATTCTTTGAATTCTTCCTCTCTCAATACCATGCAGGGAATTGTGGGAGTAAAAGGCTTCTAACGCCCCAATACACAGAATTGCAGGAAAAACTGAAGCTAGACTCGCCAGACGATGGCGTCAACAGAATTGGGATACAGGCATACACTTCTCTTAAGCTCGTTGCAAATGCAATTTCCTCCTTGATTTCACAAAATAAAAGGGTCGAATACAATGGAGAAATTCCTGACACGGACTTCCCTGCTTCGATGAAGGTTTTGACGGGAGGCAAGTTGCTGATTCAGAAGATTAACAGCTTCAAATCTGATGCAGAAATTCATGATTACGAGATCATTAATGTGGTGGGAGAAAAAGTTGCAGGAAAATTGGGCTTTGGAAAAATGAAAAGGGGCGGCTTCAATCTATACGGAAAGAAACTGATAAACTCGGCGCCATTATCTGGCCGCCTTGCGACACCGCACAGACTCCCAACGGATACAGAAAAATTGTAGTTGGGAAAATCGGTGGCAACTGGACTTCTAATTTCAATGAGTTCATCGGCCGACTTTCAGGTTATACGAACGACACATTCGAGGCCGCCGTTAAAGAACTGCCGTACAATCTTCAGTTTGTTTATGAAGCTTTCGACAAATGCAACTCAACCCTCTCTAATTATGATGCATTCGTGACAGAGTTAATCGACGGAAAGGTAACACACTGCTCTGAAAACTTCGAAAATAAATTTCTTACACAGTTTTTTTTTTTTTTTTTTTTTTTTTGTGGGGGTTCTTTCATTATATATATATATATATATATATTTGGCACGAGTAAGATGCACAGAAGACTTTTTTGATTTAGTGTTAAGGATTGAGAGGTATCTAATTTTGGAAGTAGTTGTTCAGAGATTCGACGCAGTAGCGGGAGATTCGACGATCTTATGGAATCGGTCCATGTATGTGAGTTTCAGCCAGCCATACAGCCAGCAGACAGGTTTGGTGATGATGGTCACAATACCAAAAGTGCAAGGGAAAACAAGGATATTTCTCCGTCCATTCACCGCAGGGTTGTGGGCTGTCTCTGGGCATTCTTCCTTTTCACCGCTTTCTTGTGTGGCTCATGGAACATCATGATAACGAGGAATTCAGTGGGAATATTTCTCAACAAGTAATTACTTCATTAACGTAAGGATATTATCATAACTTCACTACACCCCTTTTTGAAAAATTTAAATTCATTTTGTTTCAACCTAAATCTCACATATGTTAGCAAGTTACATTGTTAACCAACTCTTCCATTAATTCTTAAACTTTCTATTTACAAAACAGAATACTAATGATATATTGTTTTAATTTTATTTTGCTGATTGTCACCTGTCGGCCTTTGTATTTGCTTATAGTGAGTATTCCTTACCCCATGCCTTTGTGATATTTGCATGCTTTCTGATGTGCGGCAACTAAAATGTTTTACGGATGTAGTTTAGTTAAATGTGGGATTTTCTGCAATTTTAGAATACGAAATTTATCTTTCGTGATTTTATTTTAGGACTCTTTTTTTCCACGGGAAATATTTATAGATCTCAAGAGCAGAAATGTTTAGTCTTGTTTACTTGTGAGACATTTCACTTTTGACAAAGAACCTTCAAATTGAAATCTTCACATAGAAATAATTTTAAGAATATCAGTTTTTACATCTAAACAATAGAGTTTAGGAACCTTAAGAGACCACATATCCAGATAACATAGTCCAAAATCTTGAAGGCAACATATAGTTTACTGATTTCAAGGTCAATGAGTTTTAAATAGAAGGATTTCTACTTCTTATTAAATTTTTGTTACATCTCTCTTTTATTTTATTTTTTAATATCTTTTGAAGATGTGTTTCACACTCCTTTTTATACTAAATTCATGTAATATCTTCTTCAATCATATTAGCTATTCCTAACCTCTAATAGACATTAATATCACAATTAAATCCAATTCTCTACGAATTTATTTGTAAAGCTAATATTTGAGAAAAATATATTCAGAAATAAGTTGCTATCTCTCAATAAAAGTCTCCAATAAACTCTTAGGTTGCAGTCTCATGAAGAGGGACCACTTGAATTTTCTTAGAGCGTGCTGCTGCAAAAAATTAGGAACATGTTTTACCAAGGTGGTCTCATGGAATGCAATTTTTTTTTTAAAGAGTATGGCTGAGAAAATTTAAGTGAGAAATTGTAAGAATACAGAATGCAACAAGGAACAACAATGCAGAGTTTACAATGCACTTACTAGGGTGTCATATGGAAACTTTTAGTGCCCTAGCCCTCTTTTTGAACCGCCACTAAAAATAGGAGTTTAATGCTAGAAAAGCGACTGCTATACATTTCTAAGAACAATTTTTTTTTTGTTTTGTTCCAGTTTCATATTTTAAAACTTAACATCGCGTGCAGAGGAAGATGTGAAGAGCGCAATGGGGAAGGGAATTGTAGCTACGTGGCTCTTCATCGCACTAATATTGAACAACAGTTACACCGCTCATCTCACATCTATTTTGACTGTGGAGAAGTTGGTCCCTGCGCTTACAAACATGAACAGCCTCACCACAAGCAAGATCAAAGTAGGGTACATGAACAATTCATTTGCCAGAGATTATCTGATGCACGATCTCAACATACCCAAAGAAAGACTGGTACCTCTGAGTAGCCCGCAGGATTACGTTGAATAGCTAATGAGCGGGGAAGTGGGTGCAATTGTGGACGAGAACCCATATGTTCAGAGAGTGAAATCTCTCTACCCATGCGCAAAATTGCAGTTGTAGACACAGGAGTTTTTGACACAGGCGGCTTGGGATTTGTAAGTAGTTTTCTCCATCTCTCTCTTTATGGTATTAACACAAATAAAAATGGATGCTGAATTGTGAAGTGTAAATGTGACAGTTTTTTCGCAAAGGGTTGCCATTTCTGGCGGATATATCCGAGGCTGTGCTGAATATATCAGAGCAGCACAATGTGGTGGAGAGCATCCGTAGCAAATGGTTTGGGCAGCGAACGTCGTGTCCGGAATTAGACAGCGGGGTTGAATCCAACACGAGTCCCATCAGTCCCGCTCATCTCTGGACACTGTTCGTTTTCACAGCATCTGTATATGCAATTACTGCGTTGATTCATATTGGTCGAAAGCTACATCAAAGGCGGGATCGCGGCAGGGTGAGGTCAGCGTCGTCATCTAACAACAACGTTTTGTCAACGCCTGCATTGTAAATTGCGATGTCAATGTTGCATGTCCCACACCATATTGTTCCCACCAAAATAATATCTGCTATTTGTGCTTCACATTATTATCTTCGAGTTGCTTGCATTTTTCACATAAGTGCAATTTATGCCTAAACGGGTCAAAATAAAAAATGGGGAAAATCCAACAAGTTGCAAGTTGGAAACCCAACCACATGAATACAACATGATGAAAACCATAAAATGGGATTTGTTGTCTTTTTGTTTTTATTTTTTTGGCATCAAGGGTATCAATTGGACTAATTTTAATTTGTTAGATAACATGAATATATGAATGGAAAATTGGAAATAATAAGTTGGGAATTAAATACCTACATGTCCCCACCTATTCCATGGATTAGATTGTATGAACCCTACATAATTTCGAGTGGATCACATTTAATTATTTAGATAAGACAACGTGACATGAATAGAAAGTTGGGAATAAAAAGTTGGGAATTAAATACCTGCATGTCCCACACATATTCTGCAACTCAGATTATTCCTAGCAAAACAATATATGTCATTTTTGCTCCACATTATCATCTTTATCTCGCTTGCATTTATCACGTTAGTCTAATTTTCCCTTGAAGGAGTCAAGATAAGAAATAGGGAAAATCCAATAGGTTATGCATGTTTGACAAGAAAATTAAACCCTAACCACCATAAACAAAACTTTAACATGAATTAATCCGTAAAACCCAATGACCAACATAAATTTGTAAAGACAACACTAAGATCATTTAAGATTTTTTGTTGTCAATTACGCTTCCCTCATTATGTTATACAAGTTGCGAGGTTTGTGTTAAGTGTTTAGTGTTGAAAGTTAATGTTGAGTGTTTAGGTTTTATGGTATAGTGTGAAGGTTTGTGTTTTTATAGTTTACAATTTATAGTTTACGATGTCATATAAATGTTTACATTGTTATTCAATGTGAGAAATTAGTGTTTAAAAACCTAATGTCGTGTTTACATTTAGGGTTTGTGGTAAGGATTGAATGTATAGTGTTTAGATTTTGTATTTATGATTTATGGTTTATTATTTATGATTAATCGTAGTTACGTGTTTAGTGTTGAGCATTCATGTTTAGCTTTTATAAGTTGCATATTCAATACATTATTCTAAGCTTGATATGTCTCATGTTTAAAGATGGTTAAAATTTTGTACAAAATTCTCTTCTTTAAATACCTTCATCGTCGTGGTCGTTATCATTTTCATCATCGTCGTTATCACCGACATTGTTTTTATCATCATTGTCATTGTCCTTGTCATCATTTTCTTCGGCATCATAGTTATTGTTATCACCATCATCACTACCACCGATTATCATTGTCATCATCATCAATATTAATCTTATTACTAATATTAATATTATGATTATAAATTATAAACAATTAAAATATTATTAGGTGGTGTTAAAGTGTCAAATATTGAATTCAACACGAAAGAGGTAACAAAAATAAGGGGAACTAAAAATGTTAGAGAAAAAATGGGTACATGTAATATCTAATAAAAAGGGTATTTTATGATAAAAAAATATTTGGAGGTATTTATAGTTGAAGGTTGAGAGGTAAGACTAGAAATATGGACATTATTCAAGATATCATATGAAAAAATGTGATGTACAATAAGTTAACTTAGTGAAATCCCCATTTCCCCAAGTGAATTGTATTTTCTTTAAGTTTTTAGATATTTCTTAACTAATTAAGCCAAGAAGAAGCAATCTATTTTACAAAAATTGAAAGTACAATAAACTAAGTGAGCTTTTGGAATTCAAGTGTAGGCAGACATACTTATCAAGTTTATTTCAGCATGTGGTCTCTTTTTTTAATAACATCTTTATACTCCACACGCCATCAAAAGAGTACAAAACATTCTTTAAGCACTTCTCTAATCGCCATCAATTTATAAAGAAATGAATTCTTGTTTATTTTCTAATGTTAAAGCTGATAAACAATTCTCTATTTATAAAAAATATGTGGTTATCGCGAATGTCTTGTTGTGGATTCAAGTTCAATCCAATAAAGTGGTGATTGAGGTGCAACATCTGCAAATGCTCCTTTGTCACTGGGAAACGCCCCTTGTAATGTTTCTTAAGAACTGCCATCCCCTATCGCCGCTCCCACCGCATGGCAAGACTTAGTGGGCACCCTAGAGCGGTGGTCATGGAGTTTCTCTCAATGCTACTCCTTCGGGCCTAGGCCCATTGGTCCCCCGCACAGCCTCCTAATAAGAGGAGCTTCTCATCTCTTCTTGCCACCCAACCAGCTCGACAAGGGCTCATTGGCTGCCCCGAGCCGCACACTCAAGATGGATGGAGCCTCCTCCTCCCAAAAATTTTCCAGTTATATCTTGCCATCTCACCCTCCCGAGCCCCCGCCCTGGAGATATTGAAGATGGAAGTCAACCCAACTCGGTTGGCATGATCAAGACCCACCACATGTGCCATCAATTCATAGTGGCATCTTAGTTTATCTCGTTTTTATGCTTTCGATACTTTGTAATCGGATGTGTTCTTAGGCTTTGTTGTTGCTTAGTTTAATTCATGGTTTTGGGACATGCTTGTTGTCATCATTCCAATAAACAATGACGTGAAAACTCACTTTTGTGCTTTTGTGGACCTCCCCACATGTCTAAAGCTTCTATTCCGATTGACATGTACCCGTTGTGTCAGTCTTGTGGGAATCTTTTGGGTAACTTGGGTTACCAGTTCCCGGTTTGTAAGTTTCTTGGTTGCCGGTCATTTATTGTTGGAAATATGCATGTGATGCATATTTAATTCCAACTATAGCTTTTAGGAAAGCTAATTTTAGCTTTAGTCTTGCTTTAGTTTGCTTTAGTTAAGTTAGCTTTATCTTATTTTTATCATTAGATTTAAATCAAATAAATCTGCTTTAAATCATGCATAGCATGCAACCATTTTAAAGCATGAGTTTAGATTTAGAATGCTCATTGAAGAGCTGTTAGTGGGTGAGTTATTCTATTTAAATAACAGCAATTGTAATTGCTTTGTATGCACACACAAAGGTGTGAAATCTGCACAAGCAAGGAAGGATGTGTATTAAAGCACACAAAGCATGCACACTTGATTGTAAAGAGTGAAGCTCTGAGTATGATGAAGCTTTTATTAATGAAGATTATGCACAAGCGTCTGCTGGTTTGAATATTCATATGTTTATGCAAGCTATTTAAGTATTCTGTTTATTTCTTTTATGTTGTTTGTTGTATAAGACTGCAGATTTTCTACAAATTGGTATCAGAGCAAGGTTATTCCAGCAGCTTATTAAATTGGTAGCAAGCTATGGCTTCTACATCCGGCATGCAGACGCCGCAATTTAATGGAAAGAATTACGAATACTGGTCGTTGACCATGAAGGCGCTATTCAGATCTCAAGACGTGTGGGAGATCGTTGAAGATGGGTACACAGAGCCCGCAAATGCAGAAGATATATTGCACTTTCTCAAGCAGAGAAAGATACTTTGAAGGAGTTACGAAAGAAGGATGGCAAAGCTCTTTTCTATATTCATCAGGTAATGCATGAAAGCATTCTTCCAAGAGTGGCAAAGCCCCAGTCAAGCAAAGATCGCATGGGATACTTTACAAGTCAGTATATCAAGGTAAGGAGAAAGTAAAACTGCGCAAGCTACAAATTGCTACTTCAGAGATTTTGAGAATTTAGCAATGAAAGATTCAGATTCTCAGAGAATCATTTTTTACTTATGTAGTTGGCTTAGTCAATCAAATCAAATCTCATGGTGAGACTCTTGAGGACGTATGGATTATTGAAAAATTGCTTAGAAGTTTGCTCTATGAAATTTGATCCTTTAGTTATTCTTATTGAAGAAACTAAGGATCCGAGTCGGTTTTTTCTATTGATGAGTCAGCATGCATCACTAATCAATCATGAACAGAGGATGAATAGATCACATGCAAGTGTAGATCAGCTTTTGCATCTCGCATACAGTAGTCGTGGCAAAAAAGAAGAAGTTTCAGCCCAAGAGGCGAGAGGAAGAAGTCCATCCGAGAGGACGTGGCAGCAGCTTCATCATACTCAAGTGGAAGAGGACATAATCAAGAACAGAGTTATGGTCGAGACAAGATAAGTCTCATGTTCAAAGGTGTCATTATTAAGTAAGAAGTATGGGCACTATGCTTATGATTGCAAGAAAAAGCAATATGATCAAGAGAGACAAAATCAAAATCAGGTTGGAAGTTCTATTTCTAAACCTATGTTTATCAGACGATGCACAAGGATAGTGAAGCAATACCTTCTTTATCCCCTATCAATGTAATTTGTCAAAAGAGAGTCCATGTGATGTATGGTATTTAGATTCAGGTTGCAGTAATCACATGACAGGTAATCTAGATTTGTTTTCTAGTTTGGATGATTCAGTTAAGAGTGATGTAACTCTTGGAAATAACAATATTGTGTCCGTGAAAGGAAAAGGCACTGGTCAAGATTCTAACAAGACAGGGGGAGCAAACAAGTATGCAAGATGTTTACTATGTTGCAGGTTTGAAACATAACCTTATGAGTATTGGACAACTGGTACAGAAAGGATACCGAGTCTATATGGAAGACAATGAGTGCGTGATTGTGGACAAAGCTCCTAAGCACTCGTTGATTGCGCAAAAGTGAAGATGAGCAAAGCAATAGGATGTTTCCATTGATTTTGAAACCTGGAAAGAAGAAGAAATCAGATCTGTTTTGCAAAGAAAGTCATGTGTTAAGCCAAATCAGTCTTTTGTTGAGTCATGCACTCAAACAGATGAGTCCTGCGCCAATGAAAATCAAGTCTGCGCTGAAGGAACACAATCAGCTTTTCATTCAGTTATGAAGGATGAAACATGGCTTTGGCATCTAAGGTATGGACATTTGAATTTTGGAGGTTTGAATTTATTATATAGAAAAAATATGGTTAAAGGTTTGCCATTGATTCATAAACCTGAAAGGGTATGTGAAGGTTGTATTTTGGGGAAGCAACACATAGATTCATTCCCAATTGGCAAAATAGCAAGAGCAAGTGCACCACTTGAGATTGTACATTCAGATTTATGTGGACCTATGCAGACAGCTTCTATTGGAGGTTGTATTTATTTTATGACATTCATTGATGATTACACAAGGAAGACATGGGTTTATTTCCTGAGAAATAAATCAAATGCCTTTGATACATTTCAGCAGTTCAAGGCATTAGTGGAGAAGCAAAGTGGATACTACATCAAAGTTCTCAGAACGAATAGAGGAGGTGAGTATGTTTCTAATGAGTTTATGAATTTTTGCAGATATCATGGTATACACAAGCAGTTTACTACCAGGTATACACCACAACAGAACGGTGTGGCAGAGAGGAAAAATAGAACCATCATGGAGATGGCGAGAAGCATGTTGAAGGCAAAACATCTTCCAAATGAGTATCAGCAGACGTAGCAACTTCGTTTATATTTTGAACAGTGTCAACGAAACTTGTTAGGAACATGGTTCCTCAACAAGCATGGACTAATAGGAAACACAATGTTTCACATTTCAGAGTTTTTGGTTGTGTAGCATATGCACATGTACCTGATGAACTAAGGAAGAAGTTAGACAACAAAGGAGAAAAATGTATTTTTGTTGGGTATTCAGAGAATACAAAAGCATACAAGTTGTACAATCCAGTCACTGGAAAGGTTGTGATCAGCAGGGATGTATAGTTTATTGAGAATGAAGCATGGGATGGAAGTATAGAGAAAACAGTGAGTATAGCAACATCTATTCCACATGATGATATGACAGATGAAACTTTAGAGGAACAAGCTACTGTATCTACAAATCTTGGACATGCACCACAAGTTGTAGCACAAGCTACACCTCCATCTACAGTCAGGAGGTCACCAAGATTTCAGCCATCTTCAGTCATGCAAGAGACACCACAGGGAACACCAGAAGCTACTCCATCACCAGAAAGTAGTCCTGCATCGAATACTCCTGTGCAGCGGAAAACAAGAAGTCTAAGTGAGATTTATAATGTTGATACAACTAATTCATTTTCAGTTTTTGCATTATTTTCTCAAGTCAGCAGATCCAAAGATATTATGAAGAGGCTATAAAGAATGAAGTTTGGGAAAAAGCCATGGATGATGAGATTGATGCTATAGAGAAGAATCAGACATGGGAGCTAATGGATCTTCCAAAAGGAAAGGACGTGATAGGAGTCAAGTGGGTCTACAAGACAAAATACAATGCTGATGGAAAAGTACAAAAGCACAAAGCAAGGCTGGTTGCAAGAGGTTTTACGCAGCAATATGGAGTTGACTACAACGAAACATTTGCACCAGTAGCACGTTTGGATACAATAAGAATGGTTTTAGCAATTGCAGCTCAAAACAAATGGCCTATTTATCAGATGGATGTTAAATCAGCATTCTTAAATGGATTCCTTGAAGAGGAAGTTTATGTAAATCAGCCAGAAGGTTATGAGATTGAAGGTCATGAAGGAAAAGTATACAGATTGAAGAAAGCACTCTATGGTCTCAAGCAAGCACCTAGAGCTTGGTACAGTAGAATAGATTCTTATTTGATTGAGAATGGTTTCAGTAGGAGCAGCAGTGAGCCTACCTTATACACCAAGATAAATGAGCAAGGTAAAATTTTAATTGTTTGTTTATATGTAGATGATTTGATCATTACTGGAAATCTATCTACAAAGTCATTCAAATCAGCCATGAAGAAGGAGTTTGAGATGACAGATCTTGGTCTTATGCATTACTTTTTGGGTATTGAAGTTCAACAATCAGAAGGTGAAGTTTTTATCTCACAAGCAAAGTATGCAAGTGACGTTTTGAAAAGGTTTAACATGTTGAATTGTAAGCCAATGCCAACACCAATTGTAGTAGGTTTGAAGTTGAGCAAAGAGGATGAAGGATCATTTGTGGATCCAACATTGTTTAAAAAGTTGGTTGGAAGTCTTATGTATTTGACGGCCACAAGGCCTGATATCATGTATGGTGTAAGCCTCATATCAAGGTTCATGGAATCTCCAAAAGATTCACATTGGCAAGCTGGAAAAAGAATTTTGAGGTATGTACGTGGAACAAGAAATTATGGAATTCTTTATTCAAGTTCAGATGAGTTCAAACTCATTGGTTTTACAGATAGTGACAATGCTGGAAGTATAGATGATCGGAAAAGTACATCCGGCTATACTTTTCACTTTGGAACAGGAGTGGTTTCATGGGCATCAAAGAAGCAGCCCATTGTCACGTTATCTTCAAAGCAGCATGAGCAGTATGTAGCAGCAAGAAGGAGCAAAGATGTCAAGCTGTTTGGATGAGAAGAGTGTTGACAGATTTACAACAGAAACAAGTGGAAGCTACACAGATTTTTTGTGACAACAACTCAGCCATAGCGTTGTCCAAAAATCATGTTTTTCATAAGAGGAGCAAGCATATTGATACGAGGTATCATTTCATCGGGAGCCGGTAAACAACAAGGAAATTCATCTTGAATTTTGTAGATCCAAGATCGGTTTATGTACATTTTTACAAAAGCTTTAGCAAAAGAAGTTTTTGAATATTTGAGAGATTGTTTGGGAGTATGTGATCCTGCACATGGCAGATCTGAAAAAGCAAACACAACTCTAGAAGAGTGAAAGCTACAGTTTGAAATTAAGGGGGAGTGTTGGAAATATGCATGTGATGCATATTTAATTCCAACTATAGCTTTTTTAGGAAAGCTAATTTTAGCTTTAGTCTTGCTTTAGTTTGCTTTAGTTAAGTTAGCTTTATCTTATTTTTATCATTAGATTTAAATCAAATAAATCTGTTTTAAATCATGCATAGCATGCAACTGTTTTAAAGCATGAGTTTAGATTTAGAATGCTCAGTTGAAGAGCTGTTAGTGGGTGAGTTATTCTATTTAAATAACAGCAATTGTAATTGCTTTGTATGCACACACAAAGGTGTGAAATCTGCACAAGCAAGGAAGGATGTGTATTGAAAGCACACAGCTGCATGCACAATTGTAAAGAGCTGAAGCTCTGAGTATGATGAAGCTTTTATTAATGGAGATTATGCACAGCAGTGCTGGTTTGAATATTCATATGTTTATGCAAGCTATTTAAGTATTCTGTTTATTTCTTTTATGTTGTTTGTTGTATAAGACTGCAGATTTTCTACATTTATTCCCCTCTTTTCCTATTTAAGGAGGAGTCCGGTTCATTGTATGGCAACCTGAAAGAAGAGTTTAGCGGTCTAGGAATTAGCTTGTAAGCATTTTGTAATCAGTTTGTATATTGTGCAGTATTTACAAGAAGTTCGTAATAGCGGGGTTATTGCACTGGTTTGCAGTTTGAACTGTTTGGACTCCTGACCACTGATTCCAGGTTTGGATCATGAGATTTTGGAGACGCAGAGTTTCTAAAAATTTATTTTTTTGAAGAAAAAGTTATGCATTTGGAAAACTCAAAACGAAAAGAACTTGGCGATTAGGATTTATTTTTAAAATTTTAATATGTTGTTTAATCCCATGTCCCTTTGTCGTTTTCAAACTCTGGTAATTTTTTTGGAGTACTAAAATCCCGTTTCTCATCCCTGAAATATTGGCAACAATGGTATAATTACATGTTTAAAAATTATAATAATCTTTAATAATTTAGCTCAAATATCCTCCAAATTCTTGATTTTTTCTACTAAGGTGAGACTGCACATAGAAATTCTTCATTTAGATGCCCTGCTGTAAAGTGTGAAATTCCTGCAGCTCTTCCCAGCCTAACATTTCCAATTGCATTGTTTGGACTGCCCTGTTCCGGCCTACCTACTTAATGGGGTGGCTGTCTATTCCGCATATGTTTCCAACAACTTATTCTGCCAACTTCTGCAGAGACCAGCATTTCGATGTTGAATCAGGCGCAGGGAAACTGTTTCAATTGTTGAGGCAGTTCTCTATTTCTTTGACGGAAGACTTTGCATATTGGCATCTTATTTTCTTCTTACATTCCCGATTCAAATATTTGTTCATAGAATGCTACAGGTATCTTCACCGTAATTCCCTGGTAGGAGCTATTTACACATTTCAAAACAGTAACTGGGCTTATACCAACCAATAGTTGATGGATAAACTCGTTCATGTTAACAGGTCTCTAATTCCCTGTGACTAATTTTCAATTGTTGGGGTGGTCATGACCATTCCCAACGCCCTCCTTTCATGTGGTAAAATGGGAATTGTACAACAGGGTATAGACATCCATCAAAATGTAATTGAAATTAGATGTTTATTTTTGTATACGTGTATAAATTGTAGAAGTATACTCAGAGTAATTCAATTGTTCCATATTTTCATACCTTTCGACATAACTTGTAACTCATGTGTAATTGCTAGTTATTATTATATTCTTGGCATGTTTCATTGCCCTGTAAAAGAAGTAACTAGCAAGCCAGTAAGAGAACGTTTGAATGAGCTGTGAGATATGCATTTAAAACCATATGTGAATCGGACAATTTGGAAGACGGTTATAAGTGGCAAAAATACAGAAAAAATTTGTAAAGAACAACCCAATCCAAGGTGCCTTTCCTCCATGCATAACTTGTTACAGTTGAATTTTAAAAAGGGCCGCCATGTCCTCACTACGTCCATTTATTCAACTGCAGGACTTGTTATAAATATTATAATGTGAAAAAAAGAATGGAACAGGATGCACATGATAATGGAATTGTGATCACAATGTACGAGGCAATACACAATCACAAGAGCCCCTCGGTTGTGTATTACGTTGAAAACATCCTATCATGTTGGGCTTTATCTTAGGAGCATTATCCTCAAATAATTTGATGGAAAAAATATGATTTGTGGGGATCTATTTATCATCATCAATGTATATTTTTCCAATCTAGTTGATATTGAACTACTTTGTTCATGGAAGCCGGATCTCCAACAAGATATGTAAATCGGTTTTCTTTGTAAAATACTAGCAAATGCTCTTTTGACTTGGATCTTAGATGCATTGAGAATCATATAAAAAATTAGTTAACAAATTAATCTTAAAAATGGCTCCCATGTGATTATTTACAAATCCTAAATAGATATCCTGTGCAATTAAAATAAATTCACTGACCTTTTAACTCATAATGGAAAGGTACGATTATTATTTATAATTAAGACCTCTCATAATGACAAATGCTTTTTAGAATTGTTGTGTATTATGTGAATGAATGGGAAATTTAGAGTTTTAAAAGAATTTCAGGATGAAAGCTCCACTTCTTGTGTTTTAGCGTTTTGATAAACATGTTTCTAGCTAAGACATGACTGTTTTGCATTTTTGAAGGGTAATATTGAAAAATTATCACACTCAATTTTTCTTTGAGTGATGTAAGTGGCCATCAAACATAACCCCTAATAGGTTAACTTCATGGCACAATCACACATGATGCTTCCGTTAAAAATCAAGTTCCATGTAGTTCGTTATGTTGTGACATATTTTAATTGATTACGACCTATTAGTGCTTGTCTTGATCTCACACCATTTTGCCTTGATTTTCCTATGATCTGCGTGTTGTGAAACATTTTTTCTCTCGATGTGGATGTTCTGAAGCTTTTACCTCCATTTGAATGCCTCGAATTGTTTGCAGAATCCATTGTCATGCCCTTTTTTGAAGAAATCTTTGAGTTTGCCCCTGTTTTTGCCCTAATTTCTTCAAAATCCATGGGCTCTGCCGTTTTTCCTATTTTTCCCAACCATGGAAGCTCGAGAATGATCAATTTATATTTGTATGCCTTTGAAAATCCAAATCCATGGTCGAAAGATGCTTGGAACCATGATTCACTTGGTTTTGTTTCAAAAAAATTCATCCTTAGCGAAAAATCGATTCTGGGCATGAATGGTGAATTTATGTGTTTTTGATAGTCTAGCGGACATCTTTTTCCTATCAAAATTATTCCTCAACATTCGCAATCACGTGGCTTATTTTGGTAGGTCGAGGACTCGTGGGATATTTTTTTAACTTCTCACTTTTTGCTCTTTTGGCAAAAAGGAAAATTTGGTCCTGTAGCTCTGCTCAATTCTGATTGGTTCTTTTGGTACTTACGTGGTTTCTTCTAATTAGATGGGGTGCAACAAGTTTGTTTTTTGAACTTTTTCTTTTTGGCTACTTTGGCAAAAAGTTTGAACCCGCCTCGCGGCCCCGCCAGACTTTGATTAAAGAAAAATTTAATCGGTAGGGAAAAAGTCCTACTTTGACCCCGTAGAAGGACACGTGGAAAAGTTAAAAGTAGAGATGCGGGCCTTTGGAAGCAGGTTGGAATATTTTTACCTTTTGGAAAAATGGAGTAAAGATTCTAAAATGGAATCGTGCCCTCGCCAAATCATTTTGAAGCCTTATAAGGTTCTTGAAGTTGCGCCATAACGACATGCGAGAGGTCTCCGCCGGGTCTTCTTTCATGAAACTTTTCAACAACTTCATAAAGGGCCCAAGACACATGGTGAGCCCGTGCTCATTTAGGGTCTCTACTTTTGGGGACCATCTCAAGATGCGCCATTGAGACGCGTGGCGGTTTGAAAAGTCAAGAGGAGGGGAGGCGGGCCATCAGGGGCAACTTGGATTTTTGCCCTTATACTCAAAAGACTGAAATCATCAAAATGACCTACGGGCCTTACAGAGAATAGTCAAAAAAATTCTCCAATCAACAGTGGAGGTGCAGACTTTTGGGGAAAATTTGAAAATTTTCTTTTTGAGAGAAAGGAGTTAAAAGTGTAAAAGGAAGCGTGGTTCCACTGGGACCCACATCAGAAACTAGAAGCGGAAGGGTGGAGCTACGGGGAAAACTTGGAAAAAATTCCCTTTTCCGAAAAGAGGTGAAATAGCAGAATTTAGCCGTGGTTCCTTTGGGACCCACATTGGGAAACGTGTCAGGCCCATTTTTTAAAGGCGGAGGGGCGGAGCAAATTCAGAAATTTTGCATTTTTTCCAAAAGGTGTAAAAGTTAAAAAGGAACCCCCGAGCCCATCTTTTCTTGGATCTCCCACGTGGATGGTCCAAATTCAAAATAGAGATCAACGGAAGTTGTGCATCTCAGACTGCTTTTTTCGCCATTTATGCTCCAAAGCTCATAGGGATACAAATTTTTACGGTTTTTAATCATTTCTTGGAGTCTCCTGCATGTACAATGAAGAGGAACATTAATTTGGTATCCTGGTTGGGTGGGAAAAATATGAAGACATCTTTTTCCATCAAGACGTGATCTAACCATCGGCTTTGATCCGATATTCGCTTTACTTTCCTCGCACGCAAAGAACCAGATTTGACATATCGAGGAGGAGGTAGTTGGCGTGCATATGGAGAACGACTTACCAGTGAAGAATTAAATGTTGGAAATATTTGGAAAGATTTTCCCTTTGCACAACTAACAACTTTTTCGCAAATCTGATTCTAGGAGTCTCAACACGCAATGGTGCTTTGAGTGTCCCCTGGTTTTGGGGAAAAATTTGTTGTAAATGAAGTATTATAAATTACATGAATTTTTTGTGCAAATGGTTGGAGTGTTAGAGGTCGGGACTGATTTTTGTAAGAGAAAATCTTAATAGAACCCGTCCTTATGAGAAATCATCTGAAGAAACCTATTTTTCTCCTTTATGTTAAATTTGATCATGTCAAGGTGGTCAAAGTGTACAACCATTGACAAGCTCTGAGATTATTCTAGAAAATTTCCCTATTGATAAATTTAATCAAACTTGAGTTAATCTGCATTATTTTTGGGCAAAATTTGTGTTTGCTTCATTCCTAAATGTCTGCAAGTAGTTTTCTTGTTCCCATTGCAATCTTACATTGAAATATTTGTAAATCACATAAGATCTTATCCTTGTGATAGTTTGGTGGCATTTTAAAATTTCATTTAACAGAAGATCTTTCATTTGATAGTGAAATAAACAAATTTAAGATCACCGTGACTCCTAACATGACTATAATATTGTTTGTTAGCCTTCGAGGGTATCTTAGGTGTGATGAAACAAAGGTTGATAATGTTTAGTTATGTTTTCCAATTTGAGCCTTCATTTTGGATCCTTGAAGTTTGTGTGAAAAGTGCTGATCTGGGCCTCCATCAAACACATATTCTAGTTAAAGCAACATCCTAGCTATGCCAAAGCATTATGTTCAAGCTCTCCATTATTGTAAAATTTCTCTAGAGTATGGTGAATAAAGTTCATTTATGCCTCACCTCCCACTAAAAATTCATTTAAAAACAACCAATCATACCTATACTACCCTCAGGTGTCATGTGTGTATACAAATGGATAATTTTTACTACCAAAACATGCAAAAACAATTAGGTTTTCATTGTCTTTAGTGGCCTGAACCTTGCTTAGAAAATATCTCCATTATCTAGAGTGACAACTTGTGAGAGTTAGGTTTTGTTGCATTGATCATATTTTCTTCAAGGTCTTCTTAATAATTTCTGGATCTCTTACAATAGCAGAGTATGAGAGTAGGTTTCTAGATCTACTCTAGTATGTTGATTACATGCAGGATGAGTAGGTGCGGATCCATAGGTTCATCCGGGGCCTGAATCTAGACATTGGAGGTGCAATACGGATCCATTGTCCACAGACATTAGTTGAGGCCATTGAGAAGGCCTATATAACAGAGGAGACTCGGGGAAAGACCCAACAGGCTAGAGACCAAGTCCGGAGCCACATATAGCAGATGCATGACAACAAATTGAGGGGGTCGATTCTCTTCCTTGTGATGGATAGGGTTAAACACAATCATTTTTAGACAACAGAGGCAAGAACACCAACAACAGTCCCACCCAACTTAAAGACATCTATAGAGGTTTGATGCACAAAGAGGTCAGAGTATGGGGCCTCCTCCTAGGGGTCCCATTAGGACACAGGGTGCCTAGAGAGCTCACTTAGCAGGAGCTCGCCAGCATAGACCTCAGAAGACCGCATTCGAATCATCATCATCCACACCACAAACCTCCAAAGTATCGGCCGGACTTGCTACTCGGGAGTGGATTAGGTGGTTGTTTTGGGTGTGGTGTTACTAGACATTTTGGAGAGATCGCCTACGGAACCCTAATAACAAGGGTAAGGCAAAAATATCAGAGCCTATTGTTGGTGATATGGGGCGCAGTCATAAGATGTACGCAGTGGTCGAGAACCACTAGGTAGAGCATCAGAGTATAGTTATTGAGACTACAGGTAACATTTGTGGTATTCCTACCTCCATTTTGTTTGATTCTGGTTCTTCTGATTCTTTTATTGCACCATCTTTAGTAGAATGATGCAGTGCTGGTGGCTATTAGGTAGGGTCATAGTTGGGATGTTGAGATGGCTTTTGGAGGCAAGATTTTTGTAAACTCCTTAGTTAAGAACCGTGGTGGTGGATTTGGGACCTTTTTCCACTACGATGGATCTTCGTATCCTTCTATTGGGCTCCTATGGAGTCATCTTTAGCATGGATCAAGTTATCTCGCACACAGACCGAGTGGATTGTTACCAAAATATCATATCCTCGTACAAATGATCTAGGAGTTGAGGAAGTGATAGTGGGGGTCAGGAGACCCATTTCTATTCACACCATCTCTCGCTATGCAGCTTAAGCAAGGTGTGTGACGAGATTGTCGATGTTTGTTGTCAATGCTTAGTGACATGATCGTAGGATGGGTCTAGTGGGCCATTCTTTAGATGACCATCCCATTTTGAGAGAGTTTACAAATGTCTTTCAAAGGGAGTTACCGAGGTTACCACCCCCACGTGAGATTAATTTTCATATAGATCTAGTTTGGGAGCAGAGCCTATCTCACGAGCACCTTATCAGATGACTACCCCTGAGCTCTATGAGCTCAAGTTACAGCTTGAGGGCCTTCTGGAGAAGGGCCTAATTCATCCTAGCGTATCCCCTTGGGGTGCACCGGTGATCTTTGTAAAGAAGAAGGATGGATCCTTGCAGTTGTGTATTGATTACCACTAGTTGAACAAAGAAACGATCAAGAATCATTATCGCCTTCCGTGCATTGATGATTTTTTTGATCGACATAAAGGAGCCACAAATTTCTCTAAGATATACCTTAAGTCAGGATACCATCAGCTAAGGATTTCGAGGTGGACATTCATAAGACCGCCTTCCATATGAGATATGGCCACTATGAGTTCATAGTGGTACCTTTTGGGTCACGAATGCCTCTCGCAGTGTTTATGAGTTTGATGAATGGGGTATTCAGAACTTTCTTAGATCGCTTCATGCTCATCTTCCTTGATGACATTTTGATTTACTCACGTACGTGTGAGGAGCATGAGGGACACCTTCGCTAGGTTCTTCAGTGTCTTTGGGAGCAGTAGCTTTATGGGAACTTGGAGAAGTGTGCTTTCTTTCAAACAGAGGTTCAATATTTGGGTCATATCATTTCTAGGGAAGGTATTGCAATTGATCCTTCCAAGATTAGAGCTATTATGGATTGGCCAGCATCCACTACTATGACAGAGGTGCACAACTTCATGGGATTAGCAGGTTATTACAAGAGATTTGTTCAGGACTTCTCTCAGATTGCGCACCCCATCACTTCCCTTCAACGGAAAGGGAAGAAGTCTGGTTGGTTGGACAGGTGCGAGAAGGCCTTTAGGACACTGAAGGAATGTCTCACTACAACACCTATTCTTGCGATCTTTGGATCCACAGGTGAGTGAGTTTTCGTATGCACGATACTTCTTTGGCAAGACTTGGAGGTGTGTTGATGCAGGAGGGTAAAGTAGTGGCTTTAAAGTCTCACAAACTCAAGGATTATGAGCTTGATTATCCAACTCACGATCTTGAGCTTGCGGTAGTTGTGCATGCTTTGGTTCGATGGAGGCACTTTCTACTTGGTTGGAGATTCACACTCAGGACATATCACTTGAGCCTTCATCACGTTTTCACGTAGCCCAATCTTAATGCTCATCAGTGGCATTGGATGGAGTTTCTCTATGAGTATGATATTGAGATAGAGCATGTGAAGGGGAAGGAGAATGTGGTGGCAGATGCTCTCAACAAATGGGGACATGTGATTATGGCCACTTCAGTGGGCACAAATTTGTAGAGTAGGATTCTTCAACAACTTCCTCTTGACAACTTCTACATTGTATTTTGAGTAGATATCGAGTCCCAGAGACCCCTTGAAGGGAAGTTTGATGGTTTCTCACTAGAGGCAGATGGCCTTCTCAAGCACAGAGGTCAGATTTATGTTCCCAGAGACGAAGGCTTGAGGTAGGACATATTGATAGAGGCACATTGTGCACCCTATTCAGCCCATCCGGGGTGAAGAAGATGCACGCTACTTTGAGACATTTGTATCACTGGAGAGGACTTCCTGAGGCGTGGCTCGAGATTGTGTCATGTTGTTTAGAGTGCCAGAAAGTGAAGGCCGAGCATCAACATCCAGTTGGCCTTCTCTTTCCTCATGCTATACCGAAGTGGAAATGGGACACCATTTCCATGGACTTCATTGTTGGGCTACCGATGTCGAGATATCACCATGACGCCATCATGGTCACGGTTGATAAATTGACAAAAGTGGCTCACTTTTCTCCAATGAAAGACCAATTATACACCTAGTGCGGGCAAGGGTATATCTTGATGAGATTGTCAGGTTGCATAGGATTCTCGTGGAAGATCATTAGTGACCACGATCCTTTGTACACTTCCCATTTTTGGACTACCATGCGCTCTCGGATGAGAATCAACTTTAGCACAACATATCACCCCGAGACATATGGACAGATGAGCGGGTGAATCAGATTTTAGAGGATATGCTCAAGATGTATGTGATGGATCAAGTAGTATAGATGGGAGGAGTACCTGTACTTGGTGGAGTTTTCCTACAATAATAGTTTTCAGAGTTCTATAGGCATGGCTCCTTTTTAGGCTTTGTATGGTAGAGAGTGCAGGACACCTCTTAGTTGGGACATGTTAGAGGACAGGGTTTCTCTTGGACCAACTTTGTTGCATGACATGGAGCAATAGGTGGTTTTTTTCTTGCACGAGAGACTTTAGGAGGCATAGGATAGGAAAATAAGTACACACGTCAACATAGGACCAACTCAGTAGTTTCGATGTGGGCATAAAGGTGTTCCTTTGTGTCGTGCCACATAAGAGCCATATCCGTTATGGAAAAGGTTCTAAGTTAGCTTTTAGATTCGTTGGTCCTTTTGAGATCTTAGAACGTATCGTCCCTTTACCATCTAATGTTGGCACCTAGCTTGTCTCGCGTACATGATGTGTTCCATGTTTCAGTTCTTAGGAGTAATGTTCCATATCCTTCTCATGTGCTAGATTGGACATCATTGCAGGTGCAAGATTAGGGGTAGGTAATGGTGAAGCCTGTTTGCATTATAGATCGCAGGACCATGGGCCTTTGAGGTAGATAGATTGACCAAGTCCGGGTGTAGTGGGACAGATATGATGAGATTGCGGCTACATGGGAGGATGCTACTTTACTATGAGTTCAGTTTCCACATTTTTTCCAATGACTTCCAGGAGGAAGTCAAGTCTAAGGGGAGGGGGATGTAGTGCCCACTTCCCTTTGACACCTTTTGATACTGATCATGATACTATTGATTATATTATGGACATGATTATGGACTTTATTATAGTGTGATGTTAGATGTTAGATCATGGATTATTGTTGACCTTGATTTAGTTATGATGCATGATGATTATTAGAGACATTTTGGATATTGATGTTAATATATTGATTGACATGGTTATATTATGGATGTTTTTCAGACATGTGATATTCAAATATTGTGAGTAGACCTAGAAATGGAAAATTATTTGATGATGATATAGTTGTTAAGTAAAATTGCAAATGATCTTGTTGGTTGGTTGGATGTTGTTGTGATTCATATATCTAGATGATTTTGGAATTTTATTTATATTATTATGGATGTTTTGATATGGCCATGAGGCCGATGTAGGTATTTGTGTTTTGCAGGTTAAAATATCACAACAAACATCGGGTGGTCAATGCATGGTGTTGTGTCCCACTTCTTGTCCCGAAAATGCGAGCCAAAATGGGAAATGCATGTTTTCCAAAGTGGGTTCATGCGAACATACCCTTCGCACGAACCAGGTTCATGCGAAGGGACACGTAAGTCGTTATTTTCGTGTGGCGGCGCACTATTCACTCGAAAGGGTTCGCGCGAAATCCCTGTTTATATATTGGAGGCGCTACGAGGAAATCATTTTCCTCCGCCCCGCCTCCTTTGCGCGAAGTTTGTGCGACCGACCAGAGCCCACCACACCAGCCGAGAGCCCACCACACCAACGAAGCCCACCAAGTGACAAACCCAAGAACGACGAGCCTGGTATGTTAGCAAAATCGTACACATTTTTTTAGCAAAATCGTAGCCACTAAAATACCATTTTTTGCAAAACCCTGGCTCGTTTTTTTGGTAAAACCCCATTTTTTCTCATAGAAATGAATTGAATGTGAAGGTCAACTCTGAAAATACCTGGTTGGCCGTTTTGTATGCTACATCCTTATTACTTGTAAATGGTATCTTTGAGAAACTCTGAGGGCAATAGGCAATATTTATACCCTTCCATTATGTACGTCCAATCAGACAATAAAAAGTATTCTTTTACCAGGTTCAGAGAAACTTGTTTTTTACAATGGACGATTATACTGTAGTTTCAAGTTAATTTTATCTAGCTTTATTTCTATTAGCTTTGATCCACGACTAAGGAAGAATTCATATGGTTGTTACCTGTACATTTTTCCAAGGTCCTGGTGGCATTGGGACATGGATGGTCTCATAATTACAATTCAGGCATGAAAACCTTTTCTGAATTCTTGTTGGGTTTCACTTCTGAATTATATACTTACAGAATACTTGTAGTCTGTGTGTGATTGGTTTTCCTTGTAAGCAAGCTACAATGAATTCAATAGTCATGCTTTATTTTAAGGTGTAAATTTTATATATAGTTTTATGTTTTTGGTGTGGATTTATATTTATTTATATATTGGTTTTGAATTTAAATATGTATTCATGAATTTATTAGAAGTGAAATGGAATGGTATTTATATTTTAAGAGTTGTTCATGTTTAGGAGAATTCATTCTTCATAAATATGAATGGTCTATTCGTACTCATTGTTTTTAAACGTTCAAGAAGCATGACCCGAAAACTTTTAGCCAAACCCCCATCCCCCAACCTTACCATGGATGTGTATTTGTAGTATGCACAATAAATTATTATTTATCAATAAACCCTCAAAAAATTCTATTAACAGTGATCCATCAACCTACGTCATAATTTGCAATGTGCATTCATCGTTCATGCAATGTCAACCTTAAATATCAAATTTAATAGTCATCTAATAAATTCAAGTTTCAAAAGCCACAATTATAGATACCAGAAGTGATCCAAAATGGTTCAGAAAATTCAAAAATACTAATAATGCAAAGACATACAAGTAAGATCCAAACACCGAGCCCTTACAATGAAGGCAACAAACACACACAAAATCAAGACGTGAAAGAAGATGACATAGATGACTGTCACACCAGGCTGTTGTACTTGTACCACTGGGCAGGTCCTTTGAGGATCTGGATCCTCAGGAGTTGACAAGAAGGTGCAAGGCAGAAGAGAAATGAACACTCAAAGTTGATGGTTGGGCACATGCTGAACACGTCAGTGTTGTGAAACAGTGAATAGTGATGGGTATGGCACATGCTGTACCCATCCAACTGTGGGGGTAGAAATGAAATGGGTTTAGTCCATTTTGAACCTGTCGCCAATCATTAGTGCAGGTGTTGTGGGTAGCTGCCAGGGGTTCAAACCCACCGGGTTCACTTGGGCAGCTTCAGGACCTGCCAAACCCATCAACAATGACCGTTGCGCTTCCAGAAACAAGCAGCAGAGATGATACATCATCCAAAAAACACTGTTGTTGATCTTCCATGCTGTGTCAAACAGGCACTTGAAACGATCCTTAGGCATCTATTTAGACTGGCATTGACCTCCATGCTGAGCATATAGAGAGTTTTCAGTAGTTGTATGAGAGGTTCAGTTTTATAGGAGGTATTAGAAGTCTGATTTTGCACTGCAAAGAGTATTGCAATGCTGTAGGAGAGTTGGATTGAGTCCATAGTAGTCCAAATTGATCCATTGGGAGCCACTCTTTGTATTGTGCATTTCCGATTTCCAGATTTTAATGGAAGAGCAGGCACAATTCATTTCCGGTTTTGCATGGCAGAGAGTATTGTAATGTTGTAGGAGAGTTGGATTGAGTCTACAGTAGTCCAAATTGATCCATTGGAAGCCTCTCTTTTGTATTGTGCATTTCTGATTTGCAGATTTTAATGGAAGAACAGGCACAACCCATTTCCATGCTCGAGTACAAAATTCTAATAGACCATGGTGATCTAAACTAGGATTGTGGTCCACATTGCCTTTTGACTCTTGTTGTGTCAGAGAAATCAAAGCCTATCAGTGATTTTATTTTCATTGTAGTAAGCTTTCAGCAATATCTCAACCAGACACTCATTCTCATCATCTTCACATGGACCACTATTATTCCCCATCATTTTTGGTCCAATTAAATACTCTTGTGTCTTTTGAGGTGAGAAGGGTTCACAAAGTGAACTAGATGGATGCACATTTACTCTAATTTCCATGACAGAATTTATGTTATTAAAATGATAACTATTATAATAGACCACCCTAATCCTACATCCTTTCTGGTCCATTAAAAAATTCTAGTTGCTTGTGAGATAAAAGACGATGATTGGAGTGAACATTCATCATATGTTGAGCCTCTTCATTGTAATTTCTGTGATAGAACCAATAAATATTGTAATAGAACTTATTTAGTTTGAGAGGGAATTATAAGCAATAGTTTTAACTTAGAAGTCTTCGTTTTGAAATTACTTGTGAAGCGAAAAAAAATATCCAACCAACAAAGCAATGGAACCCCAATGGCTAGGTCACTTCTTATATTTAGGTGACACTCATAAGGGTGAAGCACCAAACTTTTTGATAAGTTATCTATCAAAGTATTTAGAGAGACCCTAATTTTTCACCCTTACACGAGCATTGTGCAATGCACATCAATACTCATGAAATATGGTTGTGAACTAGTCATATTTGATTTAATATAGATTTGCTAGAAACTATTCCATAATCGAATCTCAAAAAATTATTACATAATTTAATCCATCGTAGAAGTACCACTTTTTTATTGAAAATATTGACAATTATAACAATAGTCCAAACTACGACAACATAGAAAAGAATCTAGAACATAATAACTACAACTACAATTTCAATCTTCTAAAATGGACCATTTGATTATCTTCGAGCTTTCCCATTTGCTCTTCAATCATTGTTATTTGGTGATCCAAATCAATGTTGTAAGCAAGCTCTTTCTGAGCAACCTGAAAATATTTTGCATTTGCTCTTCCACAAGTGGTCGATAACCAATTTTTTAGAAGACTTGGCAATCACATTATGAAAAATATTGATGTCTGGCATAACTTCTTTCCAAGATAATGTGTTTCCAAAGATAGCACAAAGACTATTGTGAATAGAAATCTATGTCTTTTTAGTGAGCTTGTATTTCCAAAAAGTATGCATGATAGACTCGAAAAAAATTCTAACTAGACACTTAAGACGGTTGGTTACAAGAAATTGTATGTCATCGCCAATAGGTAGTGTGTGGAAGAACAATGGCTAAAAAACCTTTTTAGTCATGGCATTAGCTTTGAAATTGTAAATAGTAGCTCTGAGGTGCTACCATTTATATTCTTTAAGTTTACATCTTCATTTTGAGTTGAGTCTTTGTTCCAAGGACAAATCCAGGATGAATTTTTGATAAACACATTTGAGCATGGAGTGATTTAACATGTTGTTGTTAGACCATGTCCAATCCTTCAAGAAGTTGCATTGAACCAAGAGTAGACATCTTAACAAGGAGTGAGTCGTCCTCAAGTTGCAAAATTCCAATTATAGTTGTCTTGTCAGCTACACATAAGTGAAAAAAAACCTTTAAGAAATGCCAATGTTTCCATTGGTACCATTATAAGTGACACAAATCTTCAAACTCGCATATACCTATTTTTAAAAGACATTTTTATTTCAGCCTAGACTACAAAGAAGGGGAAGATTGTTGATTTACACGTCTATTCAACCAAATCGATGAAGTGGGAAAGCTAAGGCCATGTTAAAGAGATTTGTTATTCCATTCCAACAGCTCATAAATGTCATGTTGTGCTTTCCAACGAACTTAGAACTGACAACTTTGAGATTTCCAATCAATTACTAGCGAAAGGGTCTTCGAGGGTCTGCATAGGAAAAGATACTCATCTCTCCACTCTTGATGGATGATTTGTTTGATCTCAACATAGGTGGATTAAATTTACAAGAAGGCAAAGAAGAATCTGACCCGCTTGTGCTCTTGGCATCTAAATTATAAGTAGAAAATTTCTTCTGCAATTGAAGATCATCATTTGAGGGCGGCCTTATCTTTGGAGCGCTGAAGGAGCACGCTTTAGCCTTGGCAGACCTAAGAATTGCGCCTAAGAGCAGGAGAATTTATCCATCTTGCCAATAGGAGAAACCCAATAGTCTCTCGCCTCTGCATAAATGGCAAGAGTTTTCGCCCTACCCATTTGGCCATCTACTTAAAATATCCCTGAACTTATTAAATCATAGCACTCAAATACCCCAATCCTAATATAGATAGAGCAACTTCTTTATCAAATTATTTAGAAATACCTCGATTCTCTCAGTTTAGTCTCGCGGCTTCGATGTGCATCAAGTATTTCCTGCACTGCCTGACCTTCCTTAGACATTCGAACATGGCGAGCCCTTACACGGGCCTGAACCCTGACGAGTGCTTGCATACACCTCAAAGTAACTGCTGCCTGCTTCCTTACCTGACGACCCCTAAACAATGCCTGGAGCCTCACCAGCCCTTTCAGTGCTCGTAGTGCTCTCCTCGCCTATAAAACCCAAAAACCAAATCCAAAAGAGTGACAATAATCCCCTTCAAAAATAATCAAACGAAATTCTCACAGACCCGTTATTGTTCATCGAGAATGGTTACCAAAAAGCCTCGGAATGCAGTCTGGATTCGAATGACAGCCCATTCCTGTCATACAGCCTTGAAGTCCTTTGGAGGAGCCCTCACTATTGTTGCCACTGCAGCATTATAGGCCTCTGCAGCAGCCTCAGATGCAGATTCAACAGTCTCCACATTGAGATGTCTCGACTGCTTATGCTAACTTCCTTCGCTTCTTTCCCCTGACTCGTGCTCACCAGATATTTTCCACAGACCCCATTTTTTGGACTTGACGTTGGTAAGCTTCTTCTGTTCATGATTCAACAATAGCAATCAATCAGCTTGCTTGTAAAAGGGCAAATGAATCCTCCTTTGTAATTGGTTGCCCCCGTTTTGTATGCTACATCCTTGTTACTTGTAAATGGTCTCTTTGAGAAACTCTGAGGGCAATAGGCAATATTTATACCCTTCCATTATGTACGTCCAATCAGACAATTTAAGTATTCTTTTACCAGTTTAGCGAAAATTGTTTTTTACAATGGACGACTATAATGTATATTGTTTTTTATAAAGGATCTTTTTAGTTTCTAGAAAAATGAGTATATTGTGTAGCTCATAGCTGCCTATGCCATACTAATATCCCAATAGTGGCATAATTGTTGATTGGAACCAAGATTGCAGAGTGCACTGCTAGAATAATGCATATCATGGAGATATTCCATTTTCACAAACCTTAATACTACTGCCACTGCTAGGAAGCTTTCCATATTTCTTCTTGCAATATATCTGTTTTAATGTGCCTTTAAGGCTACTTCAAAGCTTCTAGATAAGATAATATAAATATAAATAAATAAGAACTCATTGGCGTAGTAGTTTCTCCCTAGAACTCGTTGGCTGCATGTATGCCTACACTTGAGAAGCACATGCTTTAATGATATCACTGAACTTTCAGATTATATTCTTGTATCCAATGAGCATCTAGAGGTTTTAGATAATGTATTGTAGTGATATTGTAAGGCACTATCAAAAACAATGTTGATAGAAGTAAGGATGGGAAATGTGACGGGAAATTTCAGTCATATGAGTTAAATAAGATAATGCCAAAGTTAAACAGCTTCCTTGAAATAAACAGCTTCCTTGAAATGTAAAGTTGATTTATCCCTGATTTTGTATACAAACACTGTGATGACATCAATAATAGATTACAAATAATTTCAATGTTTTTGTGATTTTTAAGCATGCATAAGTGGTCAACTTGTACATGTGGAGATATAGATGCATTAGACATGTCTTTTACCGATGTGTTTTGTTGTTTAAAATTGGATTGGTGTTCTATTTGATTGCGCTAATTCTGTATCATATGCACAAAAATTGTGTTCCAGGGAAAGGTGAATCCCACTCAATTGTTCTGCTTTGATAATGGTTTGTGCCCAGGTAAACTTACATTCTCTTCTACAAACATTGCTTTGACTTTAAGATCATCTAAATGTATTCAAAACTTTTCATTTCTGAACTCTGCAACATCACTTGGTATATTTTGTTATCAAATGATTTGTAATTTATGTAATTTATTGAAGCTTGAAAAGTTCATATTTCTGTTTTCATTAATATAGGAGAATATCTTAGGAATTTTTTTTAATTAAAAGTACTATTAATTAGAATTTTACTTTCATTTTTTTTACAGTCATGGCTTCTTCTGGAACTCCTAATTTGTTTGAGAGGACCGATTTAGAGATTGCAAAATTGCAATCTATTCTCGAAAATCCAACTACAGTTGGGCAGTATAAAGCCCATTGTGAAAGAATACTGGTTGATCTTCGTAGAATAGAGACAAGTTTGAAAACATATAATCCATTTGATTCTGAATCAATAACAAAATTTATGGATTCACTAAAATCAAGTGTCTCAGGAGATGTAGGTTATAATGAGATTACATCACGACTTTCCGATAAGGAAGTCATTAAGAGGTCTTGTTGGAGTTTTTATGCAGACAAACGGAAAATAAGGGCATATTATGTAAACAAATGTTCATGTCCTTTATGTGCCCCTTTGATTTATCCTAGATTTGTGGCCTCTCAAGGCCAATTTCCAAATAATGACCAATTACCGTTATACTTCATAATGATGCTACATGCTGAGGTTCACTTAAACCTAAAGGTGAACTATTTAGACATCCCTAGTTATTTGGGGTAGGGCGTGGGCTGTATTAGCCATAGGGAGGCATATAGAAAGGAGGGAGCTCCTGCAGTTGTTGATGCGCGGCAGCTTGTACCAAGGCCACAACCATTCTTATCAGGCTTTCAGGATGTCGCAGCACCTTGTTATGACTGCACATGAGAATGCTATCGAGGGTCTTGCTAGCATTGCTCGCGAGACCCAATTGATCTCTTCTGACCGTGTGGGTCGAGTACTTCTTGAAAACATGATACTAGTAGTGGAGGTGCTAGTAGCACCCTGATGACACACGTGCGAGGTATATTCTCATGCATCTTTGATTTCCCCAGATGACTTTGAGGTAGTTACAGATCCCGCTTAGGCACGTTGGCTAGGATGCATCATGGCTGCTGACTTGTTGTGTGCGTATGAGGTGATTGCTCGGCATGGCAGCATTCCACTATCGGGGTTTTAGATTTTATAGAGCAGAGTGGGAGTGTATCTTCTAGTCAGGGTACTACTGCCACTGCTATAGATAGACTTCCTAGTAGCTGGGATTGTCACACCTGATGTTCAACACATTTCTGTTCCGGTGTGTGAAAATTAAACCTTTAATATAATTAAAATTTATTTTAATTGATCATTACTTTACAATTTATTAATATTAAAATTAAACATGTACGTTTGTGTTTAGGCTTCTACTCCAGTGTGTGGAGCTTCACAGCCCACACCATCTACCCGTGTCACATACACACAGCTCTTGACTGAGCACAACATGGATCTTGATGTTCCGAGTTTGAGTCAACTTGGCTTAGTTGGCGACATATTTGTTGGTGTTGAGGTCATGGATGACAATCCCATACATTTGGATACGTGTTCATGAGGTATAAATACATGTGTTTTAATATAATTAATATTTAATCTAAATTGAAATGTTAGAAATTAATGAACTTTATTCAAAAAACTTATTTATCAACTTCTTACATTTTATTTATTTTGTTTCATAGGGATCTACGGGACAAAGATCTACGGGTAGTGTAGATACTCCCAACATCCACGCAAGGACAAATACTGAGGTAATCAATTGTACATATCAGTTATATAATGTATTGAATTAATCAAGAAATTGTTGTAGATTTCTGCTTATATATTTTAATATATGGTACATGCTATATATAGTTTATGACATGTATATTCCTTTTTTTTAACATGCAGGGTGCGGAGGCGTAGTGAGGGGGGTATGGCACTCGCCCTAGTGCACGGAGGAGACTTCAGTGATATTTTATAGATTTCAAACATTTTAGACATACTTCTGGAGATTTTAGACATGTATATATATTCATACTCATTCTAGACATTATTATTATATTTTGATATATGTCTTAGACACGTGTATTATTAATATATTTTGATATATGTCTTAGACACGTGTATTTACAATTATGGATGTGAATATAAGACACCCCCTTATCTTTCATTTTTGTCTCTTGATGATATCATAATAGGTATATAACTAGCAATCACATGTGTTTCATGAGATGTGAACGCCGAACGGTATATGTTATTTGATTTAGAGGCATAGTTATCTGAGTTTTACTATCAAGTTCGAATGCTTTTCTGTGAAATGTTTCAAAGACGTTTGTATTGAAAATGGAAAAGGGATTTGCAAATATTCCCAGTCTAAAATAGATAAAGATCACATCAGCTGATCAAATTGCCAATTTTTCCTTGTTTGTGTGTGAGACCTTATGTGGATTGATGTAGTTGAGCAGAGTTTAGGTGCTTACTGCAGTATGGATACAAAACGATCAAAGGCGATGGGCATGCTTGCAGGGTGTTGATCATTCATGCCTCAACACACGGGGTAGTGGGCTTCCGAGTGAAGGAAGTGGCATTGGGCGATCAATTTCTACAATGTATAGTGTGCCAGGTTGCAGGTGAGTTAAAGACTATTGGATGACATCATAGTCATGAGATTATGAATCATCCTCTTCTATACTCTTGATCAAGGGGGGTTTGTTAGGACTTGTGTTCCAAAGGTTTAGTTTGTTATCATCGTGTATGGGGCATGCTACTCACTTTAGATAATTATATGCTATTCACTTTATATTAGTAAAGTGTTAATATAAATTAGTTTGGGCCCGTTGAACCAAATGTAAAGCTTATTTAAAGCCTTAGAAATATTGAAATAAAACAATGGAGATTTATTTTACAAAAGCTTTGTCAAATCATTAACGTAGTTTCTTCCATTATCCTATGTATTTTGCCCTAACTCGATTTGATGAATCAACATATTGAAGCTTTATCATGTAATCTCCTACAGATCCTATCATTTGTATCAGAGCAAGTTTTCTTGTAGACACAAGATGTTTTTTTGATTTCCTAGGGGCAATACTAATTTGCTTCGTTGCCCTGCGGATGGTAGCCTTTTGAAGTGCATATTAGTTTGTAACATAAAAGCAATTATTTGTTGTGATAGTGCTTTGCGGAATCTATAGCTATTTTTTTTTATTGGTTCTATGTTCCCTAGGGCGTTATAGGGTATCCCAGAGGATAGTTTGAGGATGATGCTTTGGTATTGGTATGGTGAGAAAGAAAAGGGAAAAGCACTACCTTGTTGGTGTAGCACAGGTCTGATCTTTGCACAACTCATGCAGCCATACTACTTGCCTGGCATTGATGACAACAACTTTCCACTGTTCCTTAGTTGCCTTCTATACTTCATCTAGTAGACATGATCCGATCATGTTGATGTGCTAATTTTTCCATCTCTTGCCATCCCTCGGTCAATGTCCATGCAGCTTTTTTCTGTAATTAATAATTTAATAGTGTTATGTGTCACTTTGCATCCGTTATCAACAAATCCAGATCCTAGGATTACGGACCTTCCATCTAAAAGTAGATCCCTCACATAATCAAAAGGCATCCCACAATCACCCAACCTAATGTTGCTAGGCTGCATCAAGGAAGTTGTATTTAGTTCTCATTAAAACAAAAGGCCACCCACAGCTTACTCCTCGACCCAATGTTGCTAGGGTCACACTCAAAGTTGAATTTGATACCACAAGTTGAATTTGATACCACAATCATCTCGATGTAATGTTACTATGCATCACAAAAGATGGACTTGGTCCTGTTGTTGCTTCAAATGGTATCTCGACAATCACCCTGCCTAATTCCATTAGGCTACATTGAGGAAGATTGATATGGTTCTCATTGTTTCAAAAAGCCACCTAGAAACACCTGAGCTAGATTTTCTAGGCTGCATAGAGTTTGTTGGATTTGGTTCTGTCATTTCATTAGGCAACCCACAATCATCCAGCTTAATATTGCTCGGGTGCATCAACAAAGACAGATTTGGCTCTGTTGCTTCAAATGGCATCTCATAGACACCTGCCTTAACACCATAAGGCTGCATTGAGGAAGGATGATTTTGTTCTGTTTTTGTTTCATAAGGCATCTCACATTCACCTGGCCCAATGTCATCAGGCTGTATAGAGGAAGTTGATATTTTTTCCACTGTTTCAGACAGCAACCCATAATCAACAGATTCTACAAACCAAGACATCTGAACTGTTACAATCATAAAACTATGCCCAAAACTTTGTAAGTTAGAAAATTTATGAACCCTCCCCATAATCAGTTCTTTGTTTAACTAATTTATCTGTTACATTATTGTGCTTGGGAGAATTTGAATTTTTTGTGATCGTAAGCACAAAAACATTCCTTTCTCCCCTCCTGTAACATGTATATCATTTTCCATCTCTTCAAGCAGTCGTTTTAGCTTGTAAATATACTTTCTCAAACAAATTTCTTTTTTGAAAGCCTTGACATAATAGGATTCAATGTGAGATATGACAATCGATCATCCTGTTCATATATGCAATAACATCAATCCCATGCAACATCATGTCACTAGGCTGCATTAAGGAATTTGGATTTGATCTTCTTATGGTTTCGCATTTACAATCCACAATTAGCTACTTCAAAACAATGACATCCGAATTGTTATACCAATAAAGACTATACCCGAGCTATACAACTCGGTCAGATTTTTGAGATTATCACCACTGGAATTCTTTCAAAAACATCTATCTAGATAGAACAATGTTCAATCCACTTCACTTTACCAAAGTGTTTTAAAAGTGATTAGTACCGATAGTCCTCGTAAGCACTTGCAAGAACTCTCGCAACAGAGGGCCTTCAAAAAACCACCCAAATAGAGTTCAACACCCTTGATTGGGCGTCAAGAAAACATCTATAAGGTGATCATTGATCATGTCGGAAAGGTCTTCATGCAACGTAGAATAAATGAAGACAAAATGATTTTTCTAGCTGAAACTTGAGATATATCTATTCAAGAGATTGATGCAATCACCAAAGTTATATAGTTTCCCTCAAAGCTACATGGGTGCAAGGGTTCACACAGTGCGGTGCATGGCTACAAGGGTGCAAAGTGATACATAGGGTTCAGGGATATGCGCAGTGCAGGCCCTCAAAATTGGTGTAAGCTATAACATTAAAACTAAAACATCAAACTTGAAAGTTGATACTTGAAACAAGAGATCACCACAAAATGTAGTATAGTTAAAATTGTTTGCATCATATCATATTTATATTAAAATCAAAGGATTGATATATGCCTTGAAGCATTTGCAAAATAAATGTACTTAAAAACAAAGTGAAATCTTCCTAAAAATAATGAAGAATTGTACAAACTTTGGCAAGAGGAGCACAAAATATACATTACCACATATCTACATCTAAGCACCTTAATTTATTTTTGCACCATCTTACTATTCAAAGCATTCAAAGACTCTGTGCTTCATCTGCAGGATGTCGTGGGTGTAATTCTAGTTGAGGGCATTTTAAGGCCACAATGTGTGGAACAACTCATACCGCTTAAGTGTTGGAAATATGCATGTGATGCATATTTAATTCCAACCGTAGATTTTTAGGAAATCTAATTTTAGCTTTAGTCTTGTCTTAGTTTGCTTTAGTTAAGTTAGCTTTATCTTATTTTTATCATTAGATTTAATTCAAATATATCTGTTTTAAATCATGCATAGCATGCAAATGCATTTTAAAGCATGAGTTTAGATTTAGAATGCTCGGTTGAAGAGCTGTTAGTGGGTGAGTTATTCTATTTAAATAATAGTAATTGTAATTGCTTTGCATGCAACACAAAGGTGTGAAATCTGCACAAACAAGGAAGGATGTGCATTGAAAGCACACAGCTGCACGCACAACTTGATTGTAAAGAGCTGAAGCTCTAAGTATGATGAAGCTTTTATTAATGGAGATTATGCACATCAGTGCTGGTTCAAATATTCATCTATTTATGCAAGTTATTTAAGTATTCTGTTTATTTCTTTTATGTTGTTTGTTGTATAAGACTGCAGATTTTCTACAAATTGGTATCAGAGCAAGGTTATTCCAGCATCTTATTAAATTGGTAGTAAGCTATGGCTTCTACATCCGGCATGCAGACACCACAATTTAATGGAAAGAATTACGAATACTGGTCATTGACCATGAAGGCGCTATTCAGATCTCAAGACGTGTGGGAAATCATTGAAGATGGGTACATAGAGCCCGTAAATGCAGCAACATATATTGCACTTTCTCAAGCAGAGAAAGATACTTTGAAGGAGTTACGAAAGAAGGACAGAAAAGCTTTTTCTATATTCATCAGGCAATGCATGAAAGCATTATTCCAAGAGTGGCAACAGCTAGTCAAGCAAAGATTGCATGGGATACTTTACAAGTTGCATATCAAGGTAAGGAGAAAGTAAAAACCGCCAAGCTACAATTACTTCATAGAGATTTTGAGAATTTAGCAATGAAAGATTCAGATTCTATAGAATCATTTTTTACTTATGTAGTTGGCTTAGTCAATCAAATCAAATCCCATGGTGAGACTCTTGAAGACAGAAGGATTATTGAAAAATTGCTTAGAAGTTTGCCTATGAAATTTGATCCTTTAGTTGTTGCTATTGAAGAAACTAAGGATCTGAGTCAATTTTCTATTGATGAGTTACATGCATCACTAATCAATCATGAACAGAGGATGAATAGATCACATGCAAGTGTAGATCAGGCTTTTGCATCTCAGACAACAGGTAGTCATGGCAAAAGAAGAGGAAATTTCAGCCCAAGAGGCAGAGGAAGAAGTCCATCTAGAGGACGTGGCAGCGGTTCATCAAACTCAAGTGGAAGAGGACAAAATCAAGAATAGAGTTATGGTCAGAGACAAGATAAGTCTCATGTTCAGTGTCATTATTGCAAGAAGTATGGGCACTATGCTTATGATTGCAAGAAAAAACAATATGATCAAGAGAGACAAAATCAAAATTAGGTTGGAAGTTCTATTTCTAAACCTATGTTTATTACATGCACAAGGATTGCCGAAGCAATACCTTCTTTATCCCCTATTGAATGTAATTTGTCAAAAGAGAGTCCATGTGATGTATGGTATTTGGATTCAGGTTGCAGTAATCACATGACAAGTAATCTAGATTTGTTTTCTAGTTTGGATGATTCAGTTAAGAGTGATGTAACTCTTGGAAATAACAATATTATGTCTGTGAAAGGAAAAGGCACGGTTAGTATTCTAACAAGACAGGGGAGCAAACAAGTATGCAAGATGTTTACTATGTTGCAGGTTTGAAACATAACCTTATGAGTATTGGACAACTGGTACAGAAAGGATACCGAGTCTATATGGAAGACAATGAGTGCGTGATTGTGGACAAAGCTCCTAGCACTCAGTTGATTGCAAAAGTGAAGATGAGCAGCAATAGGATGTTTCCATTGATTTTGAAACCTAGAAAGAAGAAGAAATCAAATATGTTTGCAACAAAGTCATGCGTTAAGCCAAATCAGTCTTTTGTTGAGTCCTGCGCTCAAACAGATGAGTCCTGCGCCAATGAAAATCAGGTCTGCACTATAGTAAGTGAGTCCTCATACTGATTCCTGCGTAAATATAGTTGAGTCCTATGCTAAAGGAACACAATCAACTTTTCATTCAGTCATGAAGGATGAAACATGGCTTTGGCATCTAAGGTATGGACATTTGAATTTTGGAGGTTTGAATTTATTACATAGAAAAAATATGGTTAAAGGTTTGCCATTGATTCAGAAACCTAAAATGGTATGTGAAGGTTGTATTTTGGGAAAGAAACATAGAGATTCATTCCCAGTTGGCAAAAAAAGAGCAAGTGCACCACTTGAGATTGTACATTCAGATTTATGTGGACCTATGCAGACAACTTCTATTGGAGGTTGTATTTATTTTATGAAATTCATTAATGATTACACAAGGAATACATGGGTTTATTTTATGAGAAATAAATCAAATGCCTTGATACATTTCAGCAGTTCAAGGCATTAGTGGAGAAGAAAAGTGGATACTACATCAAATTTCTCAGAACGGACAGAGGAGGTGAGTATGTTTCTAATGAGTTTATGAATTTTTGTAGATATCATGGTATACACAAGCAATTTACTACTAGGTATACACCATAACAGAATGGTGTGGCAGAGAGGAAAAATAGAACCATCATGGAGATGGTGAGAAGTATGTTGAAGGCAAAACATCTTCCAAATGAGTATTGGGAAGAAGCAGTAGCAACTTCTGTTTATATTTTGAATAGGTGTCCAACGAAACTTGTTAGGAACATGGTTCCTCAACAAGCATGGACTAATAGGAAACATAGTGTTTCACATTTCAAAGTTTTTGGTTGTGTAGCGTATGCACATGTACCTAATGAGCTAAGGAAGAAGTTAGATAACAAAGGAGAAAAGTGTATTTTTGTTGGGTATTCAAAGAATACAAAAGCATACAAGTTGTACAATCCAGTCACTGGAAAGGTTGTGATTAGCAGGGATGTACAGTTTATTGAGAATGAAGCATGGGATGGAAGTATAGAGAAAACAGTGAGTATAGCAACATCTATTCCACATGATGATATGACAGATGAAACTTTAGAGCAACAAGCTACATATCTACAAATCTTGGACATGCACCACAATTTGTAGCACAAGCTACACCGTCATCTACAGTTAGGAGGTCACCAAGATTTCAGCCATCTTCAGCCATGCAAGAGACACCAGAAGCTACTCCATCACCAAAAAGTAGTCCTGCATCAAATGCTCCTACGCAACGGAAAACAAGAAGTCTAAGTGAGATTTATAATGTTGATACAACTAATTCATTTTCAGTTTTTGTATTATTTTCTCAAGCTGCAGATCCAATATATTACGAAGAGGCTATAAAGAATGAAGTTTGGGAAAAAGCCATGGATGATGAGATTGATGCTATAGAGAAGAATCAAACATGGGAGCTAATGGATCTTCCAAAAGGAAAGGATGTGATAGGAGTCAAGTGGGTCTACAAGACAAAATACAATGCTGATGGAAAAGTACAGAAGCACAAAGCAAGGCTGGTTGCAAGAGGTTTTACGCAGCAATATGGAGTTGAATACAATGAAACATTTGCACTAGTAGCACGTTTGGATATGGTAAGAATGGTTTTAGCAATTGCAGCTCAAAACAAATGGCCTATTTATCATATGGATGTTAAATCAGCATTCTTAAATGGATTCCTTGAAGAGGAAGTTTATGTAAATCAGCCAGAAGGTTATGAGATTGAAGGTCATGAAGGAAAAGTATACAGATTGAAGAAAGTGCTCTATGGTCTCAAGCAAGCACCTAGAGCTTGGTACAGCAGAATAAATTCTTATTTGATTGAGAATGGTTTTAGTAGGAGCAACAGTGAGCCTACCTTATACACCAAGATAAATGAACAAGGTAAAATTTTAATTTTTTTTTATATGTAGATGATTTGATCATTACTGGAAATCTATCTATAGAGTCATTCAAATCAGCCATGAAGAAGGAGTTTGAGATGACAAATCTTGGTCTTATGCATTACTTTTTGGGTATTGAAGTTCAACAATCAGAAGGTGAAGTTTTTATCTCACAAGAAAAGTATGCAAGTGACGTTTTGAAAAGGTTTAACATGTTGAATTGTAAGCCAACACCAACACCAGTTGTAGTAGGTTTGAAGTTGAGCAAAGAGGATGAAGGATCATTTGTGGATCCAACATTGTTTAAAAAGTTGGTTGGAAGTCTTATGTATTTGACGGCCACAAGGCCTGATATCATGTATGGTGTGAGCCTCATATCAAGGTTCATGGAATCTCCAAAAGATTCACATTGGCAAGCTGGAAAAAGAATTTTGAGGTATGTACGTGGAACAAGAAATTATGGAATTCTTTATTCAAGTTCAGATGAGTTCAAACTCATTGGTTATACAGATAGTGACAATGCTAGAAGTATAGATGATCGGAAAAGCACATCCGGCTATAATTTTCACTGTGGAATGCAGGAGTGGTTTCATGGGCATCAAAGAAGCAGCCCATTGTCACGTTATCTTCAAGAGAAGCGAGTATGTAACAGCAACAGGAGAGCAGCATGTCAAGTGTTTGGATGAGAAGAGTGTTGGCAGATTTACAAAAACAAGAGGAAGCTACATGATTTTTGTGACAAAAACTCAGCCATAGTGTTGTCCAAAATCATGTTTTTCATAAGAGGAGAAAGCACATTGATATGAGGTATCATTTCATCGGGGATCAGTAAACACAAGAAATTCATCTTGAATTTTGTAGATCCGAAGATCAGTTTGCAGACATTTTTACAAAGGCTTTAGAAAAAGAAGTTTTCAAATATTTGAGAGATTGTTTGGGAGTATGTGATCCTGCACATGGCAGATCTGAAAAAGCAAACACAACTCTAGAAGAGTGAAAGCTACAGTTTGAAATTAAGGGGGAGTGTTGGAAATATGCATGTGATGCATATTTAATTCCAACCGTAGCTTTTTTAGGAAAGCTAATTTTAGCTTTAGTCCTCTTTTTAGCTTGCTTTAGTTAAGTTAGCTTTATCTTATTTTTATCATTAGATTTAATTCAAATAAATCTATTTTAAATCATGCATAGCATGCAACTATTTTAAAGCATGAGTTTAGATTTAGAATGCTCAGTTGAAGAGTTGTTAGTGGGTGAGTTATTCTATTTAAATAACAACAATTGTAATTGCTTTGCATGCACACACAAAGGTGTGAAATCTGCACAAGCAAGGAAGGATGTGCATTGAAAGCACACACAGCACGCATACGACTTGATTGTAAAGAGCTAAAGCTCGAGTATGATGAAGCTTTTATTAATGGAGATTATGCATGCAGCATGCTGGTTGGTTTGAATATTCATCTATTTATGCAAGTTATTTAAGTATTTTGTTTATTTCTTTTATGTTGTTTGTTGTATAAGACTCGCAGATTTTCTACACCAAGAAATAGGAGGGGCCAATTTATTTTCATGGAATATCTCAAAGCAAGAGTTACTTCCGGTTCCAAATGAGAGCATGTATAACTATCAAAGCATACTTGGAATGCAATTGTAGATGGAAGGGTCAGTAATCCTAGGATCTGGATTTGATTATCCGAGGGATTTGCTTTGAGGAGGAATATTTCAGGATGTATTGTAGTGGCGATATCACAATCTTTATAGGCTTGTTGTTGAGCTGGATGTGCCTTCTGCAAATTGAGCTGGACAATCTTTATAGAAACTGATCTACAGTTATATTGAAACATATTTATAGATCATTAAATCTAAACATTTTAAGCAAGAATCAAGCCAGGTTTTCTAGATTTTTACTTCTATAGATGCATAATCTTTATTTGCCATTTCAATCCTATTTTCATAAATATTTCCCTAAAAATTCCCACTTTAATTATGAATTGACAATATCAAATTTGCTTGGATGCGAGGTCATCACAGATTGAAATATTTTCTAACTATGAGCTGGGATAATGTGTACAATTCACATACATGAATCCTGCACTGTGTAGTATTTTACGACTTCCGTTGATTGCACTCTCTTTACTAGGTAGCTCATGAAGCTTATCAAGATCCTGACGGAAGCTTCAACTTCCATTTCCAAGTAGGCTGCTACAAACACTTGACCAATTCGGGGTAGTGGATTACCCCCGGCATATGATGCCTATACCTTGGTGTCCCAATCGAAATACTATTATGGAGATTATGGCTGCTAGGGCGGACATCCGAAACATAATGGCCACATGCCATTATCCTCAAAGTAACCTAGTACCATGTTAGAAAACAGAGAACCAAGATTAAGAGCAAGGTAGAACCAGCTAAAAAGGCTACTTTTGACTGTCTTCTTTTCATCTTCTTCATCAATTGATCTCGCTCTCCAAATGTAGCTATTGAGGGCTGGTATCCTCCATTTCCTAAAGCCACAAGATATATAGACAAGTAAAATACTCCAATTGCCATAGGTGTTGCTGCTCACAACTTAAACTACCATCCCCACATCCGTAAGGCTTCAACAAGAGTAGTTGAGATGATAATGCTAGAAGAATTAAACCCTGTTTCACATAGAACAAATTTGATTTTAGGGAGATTTTTAAGGTTTGCATTGCATATAAGCTCTGTAGATTAGTCCTCTTATTTTGTGACCTTCTATTACAACAATACCTCTATTTTTAATTCTATACCAATACAAAATTTTATGCAATTTCTCTAGTATGATTGGGAGTGGATTTTCTGCTATATTAAGGCAATTCCCCTTCCAACAAACAAATTTACATTTAAACTCTGCAAATATTTTTCTTTTATAGTGTGCATAAAATCACATTTGGCAAAAGTATTTCATGCTTACTAAAGTGAATGAGCGCGAAAAATAGCACATGCCCTTGAAATCCTTCAAGTGCCCATGCTGAAATGTATCAACCACTTCCATATCCATCAAGACAACATCTAGAAAAGAATTGAATGGATTTGACTTATCCCCACAAAAATAAAGAGAAAGCTAGTGCATGTCTGTGGCGATCCGATGTATGAATCACTAAGAAATACCTCCACAAGAGAAAACATATAAACCATCCCACCATAGGCTCACATTATTTGCTGCCGATGCATTACTCTTCTTTAGTACTCTTGTCAAGAATAGAACCAGGTTTACACCAACTCCGAAGAATGCTAGTGTGGCAAATCCTTGGTTTACTGATAAACATCATATGCAAGTACAAAGAATCAACTTACCATGACTTGTCTCAATGGCGAGAGTGGCGAATATTAAAATAATATTACAAATTTTTATCCATACACTTTGGGAGCCAACCCCAATAATTTTGGACTTTTAGCTTATTTGATGAAAATAGACACGAAGTTTGAGAATAGCTAATATCAAAACCATAGATCTCCACCACCGGTCATGGCTTTGATAGCTTGTCTTCCATGTCTATCAACAATACCATCTTTAGTATATTGAATCATCTCCTCTCCTACATATGGCAATGAACTTTTACGCATCCTTGACTCGAAGCCGCTGCAGTTTTTTGCTTGCAACCATTCAAGTAAAGTCCATATCAATCTTTATTTCTTCAATATATACAATTTAAACAATAGTTGTTTTATGGTTTTCTTAAGGTTTGCTGATTAGAATGTCATGTTTACTTGTAGATACAATAGTTTTGTATCGCTGTCCTATTTGGGGATTTAGCTCTGGGAAAGAATTTTGAAACAAGTTGAGGGTTCAAAACCTATTTTTTGCTAGAAGAATTAGAAGTAAAATTGCAAACCCTTTTCTCTGTCATGTTAGTGGAAATGGGTGGAAGTTAATGTTCATCTGTGATGATAGACATCTCAAACTTTGGTAGTCGAGAATTTAGTGAAAACAGTGAGAAAAAATGGATGATGATTGATCTAAAGCGTTGTTTTTCCTTAAATATTTTTTCATAGTTTATTTTTTAAATATTTGTTTTCAATTTGTAGCATATTTGGTCAAAATAATGTATATGGACATAAACACTAGATTACCATACCGACATTGATTTCCACTCTAAATTTTCACATATTTATTTCTCATAAGTCTGTTTTTAGATTGTCTTGTACTTGGTCAAAATAATGTATATGGACACAAGCACCGATTTCTATACCATGTATTCTTCATTGCCAAAAAAAGAATGGTTGGTATTGTGATGAGATGAAATGCAATGTTTGGCCTATTCAGACTTGATAGAGAGGCTAAACGAGAAGTTCTAACAAGATTCTGGTGAGAAAATAAGATGTTATCCATGTAAGATCAATTCACCTTTCTCATATATATAATTTTTCAATTGGAGCTAACCTCTCATCTCCCAGTAGTTGAAACCAGGAGATAGGAAAATAATAAATTGAGAACGTCGTGTATGATTTCTTTGAAATAAGAAAGAATTGAGAATGGGATAAAATTAGAATGTATGTCTTTCTCTGCTACAGAATATATTTTCAGTCACCAACTTAAAATCATAACAATTTGAAAATTTAATTAGCACAATTGTACAATATTTCTTAATTTGCTCAAACCTTTATAGAAGCCTGCTCATGAAACTTTTTGGTTTGTTGGTTTTTGGTACTGCCAAAGTTGCTTCCCTCCATTTTACCTCTCGATGACCTGAATAAAATCAACTGAAAGTTATCACAAACACAGATTCAATTCTCTCGTAACTGTGAACCCACAACGGAACATAAGCTTTGCCAAATGTAGAAATCTCTTCTGAGGTCCAAATAAACTTACTAGCAAGATGAACTATAGCACTTAGATTATTTGAGTAAGATATAATGAAACCGTCTCTACTTATTTTCATGTTTAAGTGATTCTTTACACAGACCAAAAGGATTCATTGAAATGAAATTATCAGCCAGGATCTCCTCCTGGATAGTAAAAGAATTAAAGAAACAAGTGAATTGATGAAAGATATCTTTTAATAAGAAAATTTATGTGTATCACATAATTTTGTAATACGTTGTTTTTCTTTCATTGCATCAACACAAACAAATCTAAACCAACTTCATTTTGTTAACAGAATGGAAACCCCTTCATACTTGACATTAAAGCCAAAGAAGATCAAATAGCAACTTAATCGCTGATAAGCGTAACTTGCAAGCTATTAATGCTTTCACTTGAACCAGAGAAACAAGTGAATTGATGAAAGATATCTTTTAATAAGCAAATTTATTTTTATCACATAATTTTGTAGTATGCTGTTTTTCTTTCATTGCATCAACATAAACATCTCAGAAACCAACTTCATTCTCAGCGAATGAGTACCCCTCAATATTTGACATTAAATCCAAAGAAGATCAAATACCAACTTAAGCGTTGATAAGCGAAACTCACAAGCCATCACACTTTCACTAGAACCAGAGAGAAACAAATGAATCAATCAAAAATATCTTTTATAAACAAATTTATTTGTATCACATAATTTTGTAATACGTTGTTTTTCCTTCATTGCATCAACACAAACAAATCTAAACTAACATCATTGAACAAAATGGATACCTCACATTAAAGGCAAATAAGACCAATTACTAACTTAAGACACACCTAAACAAATGTTGATAAGCGAGAACTTACTGAAGCTATCACTTTTTAAGACACACCTAAACAAATGTGTTGCTCTAGAAAACCCAAGCCAACTCAATGATTTAATCACTTTTACAAATATCTTTTAAGACATACTCATGAAATAGCTGATATGTTGAGTGTAATAAATGAGATTTGGTTTTGAAATATCTCAAGATGGTCTTTGTGGCGATGGAACAAAAAAAAAATTTATATAAAAAAATAATCATAACAAAGCACACAAGCATAAAGGTAGACTAAGACGAAGTAGAAAACCATTGAGAGCTCTAATACCATATAAAAGTTAGGAAAACTCATCCACCGAATCACTTATGTGCTCCATGAATGCATTTAACTAAGCCACAATAAACATATGATTGAACTTAGGGAGCATTCACACAAATTTGAATTTGTCTCTCATTCATGCGATTAATAGTGTACAATACGGAACTTCTATAAATAATAAGGAAATTTTATTTTACAATCACCATATAGTTGTCTTGAACACACTATTATTTAAATTGCCTAAATATGCACTCAAAAAATGGTTTGTGCACATATCTCTCAAACATCTAAACAACCTCTCTAATTTAAGCTTAACCTCTCTAATTTGAATTAAATCGTAAAAAATATCATCAACTCTCACCTAGGTCACATGTTTAAATAATATAAACTAGCAATCGCACGTGATGTGTGCGATGTTAATGCCGAAACAGACATATTGCTGAGCGGAAAAGGAAATTGAAATGGAGAACAAAGCACCGTAGTTCGATCGAATTCGATGATGAGAAATAAAGGCAAACCAGGCAGTAGCAGAACAAATTGTGGTAAAAAGTGTCAATGATAGACTTAATAGCATCATTTACAAGACAAGGTTTGAATGCATAAATTTATGGAAAACATGAATTTCTAGTTGACACAGAGAAAAATGTAATGTTGCAATTGATCCATAATCAGCCTATCATGAGTCAATAAATCATGTTTATACCATACATACTTCCATGTAATAACCATATCACAATACTTGTAAACCATAAACCACCTCACAACAAGTAAGAATCACAAGTATTATCCAACTTTATTGTATAGTGGTCTCCATAGTCCCTTCAAGTAGAAAATACAATGCTATCTAGCTTAATAGTTTATTACCAACAAGGTTTAGTAATTTATTCCATGTCCTTCTATATAATACCAAGTGGCTCTGCTCGTTGTTCAATGACTTGTAAAAGTTTTTCATGGTCTTCTACATCTAGTCTCCATTTTTTACATTTACTATTTGTAGTCTTCACCTGCTGCAATTGTAACCCTGTAGCAATTATGTGATGGGTGTAATGATACACCTTTTTGTCTGGTTTGTAATCAACAAAGTGAATCCCACTTTGGAGGGCTTTCACTTGTTGTAAGTATGTTCCCTGCACTACAACCGAGCCAGTAAAAAATGTTGTCACTTCACTTGTTATTTCACATGTTAGCTTTGTTCTCTCCTCTATGCAACGCAACAAGTAGTACTCCACTTTCTCAATATTGGCTTCTTCAGCAATGACTGCAAATACATCTCCTATAACAAAATGCAAAGAAACATTCAATGATCGGATGTATAGTATAAATTATATACATATATATTTAATTATCAAATTATACTTGATCCTTTCAAATAAAACATACCTTGTTTAACCAATCCAGATATGTGGTCATAATCAGTTGAAATTAATGGCACATCTTCAAAACTATCATCATGATCTGATCCATATGTGTCATCCACAACTAAAGGAACTTGCTTCCACTCACCTACATACCCATGTTTTTGACTATTGCACTCTGAATATGATTTGTTCATGCATTCATAACAAAAACAAGAATAATCTCTTGTATAGATTGTCCAGTTATTACTATCCATAGTCATCAAAGAGTGCAAAGACCTAGAATTAGGAATCCTTTCACATCCATACTTTGTCCTCCATCAATACCTTCATTTAATCATGCTCAAAAGATCAATAAAGTTTAAAACAAACAACAATAATCAGAATAAAAAAATTTAAAGTTAGTAACTTGTAGTTCACTTAATAAATCACATGTGAAGATTTACATATCTATGTTTTAAATGTGCATGTACCTATTATCTCCCAAAATACTCTGTGCGGGGTTGAAGCATGTGAGGTTGAAGCCTGTGAGGTTGAAACCTGAACTGCAAAATGTTTCTTACACCATTCAACAATGGTGTGGGCATCAATCAATCGATCTCCCTCATAATCAAAGCTTTGTTTCTTTAGAGCACGTTTGATGCATGCACCCACACCATCGTGTTCTCCCTTCCCATGACCACTCTCAAAAAAACTCCATAAATGAGGAATTTTGTGATGACGATGATAACGACTGAGTGCAAAGAAAGGGCGAGAGGATTTGAATTGTGATGCGCAACCATCTGACCAAACAAAATGGTGATCTATTTGTATTCCTCGCTGATGAAGATATTGAAAGAACAAACCAAAACAATGTTGCACAAAGTGGGTGTCATGTTCCTTGTCATCACTTATATAGAAGTGATACTCCTTCTTGATCATTCGCTTCACATATGTACTTTCAACCCCATCCAAATCCAATTGTGCATGCCTATAAAATACTTGAACCATGATAGTAACCTAGTCAGTATGATAATACTGTGTTTGAATTTCTTTTTGATGAGAAAATGAGTAATTCTCAGCAAAATCAACCATGGACAATATGGAACCAATAGGGAATGTGTCCCTATTAGTCTTGAATTGTGTAGCCTGCCACTTTGAATAGTGAGAATGTTTGATGTACGGACTAATTAAACTTCTAAACTTTGCATGAATGTAGCAATGGGGATTTCCTCTTCTACCAAATCCAACCCGGTCAAGATCTTTTCCAAGCCTTGTTGAATATTTTATGTATTTGAACCTACAAAATCAATTCATAACATGGACAAATTGTCATGTATTCATTTGCAATAAAATAAAAATCAAAATAAAATCTAACATCCAAATTTAAAAACATAAATTTATATATATCACCTCTTGCAAGCAACCATGTTAACTGTGTCCAAATCTTCATTTGTTTTTGGCAATAATTTCAAGTCCCCACACTTGTCACAAACACCTTTGATGCAAGTCATATGATCATCAACATGATCATCGGATATCGTGCAAATAATTGAAGTTATGAATTCACTGACACGTGTAGGTGGGGCAATTTCTTCTCGTAACTTTCTATACACCTGAAAAAACATAGATTTTGAAATACATTAATTTTAAATCACATGTCTCAAAAAATGATATTTAAACAAATTTTAAATATATAGATATAAATGAAAGCACACCTCAAAATATATATACATTGAATCTATAAATTTTTATGTACCTGATAGTGATAATCAAACTCAACGTGATAGCGACAACAACATGTGTCAAGGACTTTATCAGCTCACACATACCAAGGCTTCAAATTTTCAAACATTCGTTGTCCAATCTTAACATTTGGATTTTCTTCTGTAAACTTTATGTACATCTCATGTTGAGTTATTTCAAGCCAATGTTTTATATGTTCGTCATAGTTATTGCGAGTTACCCTATGTTTTAAAACATCCCTCACATTCGGAGAAGGATGAGTCCTCTCAGTCCAAAAATCAGAAACTATCTTCACAATATTATCCTCTATTTTATCAGAACGTGGATTTCTACACATTAGTGCCCAATTTCCTTCCATAGTAGAGTCATCCAATGTCTTCCTCCTTTTTGCATACCTGCTAACCGTCTTTCTAGATAAACCCAATGCCTTGGCAAAGGTGGTAACATGACGATTCTTTGTTGTATCTTCACTTACAACTGAAGGTAATATTGCTCTATGAGAAATACTCTTATTAGCAGACCTAGTTTTTGTACCCAAAGAACTTATTCCTTTAAAAACATTCCCAACAAATTCTTCTTCTACACGTTTTGAATTTTTCCGTCCAAAATCAACACCTAACAATTCTAATGTTTCCCTCATATCAACATGATTCAAGAATGTAACCAACAAATGTGCTCTAAAGAATCGTAGTCAAATTAAAAATTCACCATATACTATCTCTACACTTTTGTTGTTTTCTTTCGTGATAGTGGTTCTTGTTCGGAAAATTATTTTAATTTTTGTAAATCCATCTTCACCAAGTGTTTCACATTCTTTTTGGGAAGTATTTCCATAACTTTTGATATCACTTCAGCATAATGTTGCACATCATGATCTGTGTCCATAAACATACACATGGGATCCTATCAAAACCCTTGCCTTTACGCAATCTAAAAAACATAAATTATCATATTTAAACCTTAGAACTAAAAAAAAAAATTAGGATCTATCAAGGGTTTCTATACATATGTACCAATTTTTGCAGCGTTGTCTTTCACTTGTTGTGTCTTCTCTCTCTCTCTTTTGTGCCCTCCTACGAATAGAATCTTCTAGCATTCTTCTCTGCATTCTCTTCCTCAGTATATTTTCGTTTCTCATTCTTTGCATTTCCCATGATTCATCCACTTCAAAAAATTTCACCCGCACACTTGATAGAAATCTGAATGTGTAAGAGTAAACTTGATACAAAACTATATGTGCATGCATGCATGCAACTCTATTTATATACAAATCTCAGTAGAAATTATGTTATTTTTAATTTTAGTTTTCTATAACTTTAAAACAACTTTTCTAAATTTAATAGAATTTATATTTAATATGTAAAACAACTTTTCTAATTTAATATTACATATTTTTGGTTTAAAACAATTTTTAAAAAAACACACTTACTTTAAAACATAAAAAGTGAACAATATTAAGTAAGTAACTTGTAAAATATTAAATTTAGAAGGGGAGACGCAATTGCGAATCATTAAATCTAGAAGGAGACGTTTTGGCGGCGCTTTGGTGGCGCAGAGGGGGTTCGCGTGAAATGGGGTTTGCGCGAACCTCATTCACGTGAATGTGTTCGCGCGAACCCCATTTCGCAAAACCCTTCTAAGTGGCAGTGATGTGGCACCCGAATGGCACATTTTGGCTCCAAATCCTTTTGGGGGACAATTGTGAGCCAAAATCTGCCACTCGGATGCCACGTAATCAGGGTAAACGAAATAGTTAACTTACAAAATTTTGACACAAAATTCATATTTTTATTGGCTTTCTAAAAATGTAATTTTCATTTTTTAAAAATCTGTTTTGCTATTTATTTTTTAATTTTTACTAACATACGGTATTTTAGGACAATCAATAGTACACAATCAACCAAATTTGAAAAATAGTACAATATATCAAAAAAATTTGAAAAAAATATACTTAGTATTTGTTGAATTCTTCTTCTTTCCTGTGAAAAAAAATTAATTTTGATATAAATATTAAAAGTTATTGGCATTGAAATATGGACGCCATTTATTTTAAAATATAGTTACTAAATAATTAATTAAAAAAAAAATAAGTCAAAAAAATATGAAATTTTGACAGCACGTCAAAATTATAATCTTGAACATATATCTAAAATTTCATAGTGAAAAGATAAGTTTTCATTTTAAAAAACCACCGGGGGACAGTCATTCCTCTTTAATAACATAAGAAACAACATATGAATAAAATTAAGAAAAATACTATATTTTTTGCCAAATATTTTTTAAAAAATATACATGTATTCTACACTCTAAACACAACATTTCGTTAGTTCGTAGAATTTCATGAATGTGTACGGTTTTGTGGCTATTAACTTTAGAAAATCAATTAAACTGAAAATTCATGTTTACTAAGGTACAAACCATACCAAAAAGTGGGACATTTTATTGTGCTTTTACCCCACATTTTCTACAAAAAATGACTCATGTTTTTTTTGTTAGGGATTCATGCTTTTAAGTTTTTTTGTTTGATAAAACAAATCTTTACTTCATTTGTCTGCAAGTTTTTAAAGTTTCTATTCTTTAGAGTGGTTGTATTTACTTGAAGTTTCTATATCCACAAATTATTCATTTATTTAAAAGATTTGATTTATATATATATCAAGTTCTAAAATAGATATTTAAAAGATCTTATTTAAAATTCTAATTCATTTTTTTTTTGTGTCATTTTTTCAGATCTCAATTAGAATCTATTTTTTTATCTTAATTATTTTCTTGTAATTAATTAGATTTAACTCAATTAAATCTATTTTTTATTAAAATGGCATGTTCATAAGATATACGGTTTTTGCATTCAATCGTACAGTGCATGATGATGCAGCCCAGTTGGTAATTTTGTGTTCTTACGCTCTATTCGTACTTTCACTTTGAAGTGGTGGGATTAATTACACATTATTTCTCTCTTTTTTTACGTAAAAATCAACATTTATAACCTCTCTATCATTTTTTTTCTACGTTTTCTTAACTCTAATAGCTCTAAAACTAGTAAAATTGACTCATGGCTAAGTTTCCAAACGATAAGATTTAGGGGTTATTGTCGTTTTTTTCATTTATTAATCATGCGCTTATTTAAAATTCTAATTCAGTGCTCATTAGAATCTATTTTTTTATCTTAATTATTTTCTTGTGACACTCATGCATCTCTTTTTCTTCCAAGCTCCTTTTTTTTTCGGCGTTAAAACTAGAAGACTATTTGAACTCCTTGAGTTCCCAAACCTTGTATTTGACCCTTATTATTGCTTGCGAATAGTGAGCGCATCTCGCATATAGTCTATGTTGAGGTGGTTTCCTTTTACGACGTGAGACACTTTTTCTCACCACCGGGGTTGGATTTCACCTCCTCTTTTTTTTTTGTGTTGCTTGTTTACGGTGTATTTTTTTGTTGCTCTCCAAAACACTATTGTGGTCTCCTCTCTCGTGCATTTTTACGCTAATTGTAAGACGAGTTACCAAGTGTTTCAAACCGCACGCAAAGACCCGATTATGAATCAATGCACTAAATATAAAGTGACGAAAGCAAGGTGGGTTGTTATTGTCCTGGGTGGTTGTGGTTCTTTTCTACATTTTTTTCTCTTTCTCACTATGGATGCACTTTCAATTCCTTTGCTTGTGTCGTTCAAATTTTTTGAATGGAGATCGAAAATAATAATGAAACTAAGGGGTAAAGGGTTATTCCTCATCACCATGGGATCTGAGACTGAATCAGATGACGAACCTGAAAAATCTAAGTGGTTAAACCGTAGTGATGAAGCTTTAGGTCTTCTTTGCATGTCCATTTCTCCTGACTTGCTCTTCCACATTGAGGTGTCTGAAACACTTAAATCTACATGGAAAATGTTGGATGTGATGTTTGGACAACTAGATGACATGAGAGTGCATGAGTTGGAAAATGAACTACTAGGGTTAAATCCTAGTGACTTTGAAAACCTACAAGCTTTCTTCTAAAAATTTGTCCACATTAGATTATTGTTAAAAGGATGTCAAGTAGAAGAGAAATATTCTCAACTGATCTTGTCAATCCTCTCTAAGCTAGGTCCCGAATATTCTGCCTTCGTGTCAACTTTCTACGCTACAAAAGTTACCTTGGGTGATACTTGGACTATGCCCTCCTTTGACTGTTTTTCATCCCAACTCATTCGAGAATAGGACAAACTTATTCAAATGGGGTCTCTCAAGTCCAAGTCACATGCCCTCAGTAGTAAGTACTAGCAAGGAAATAAGATTGAAAAGAAGAAAGAAACTAAGGATCAACCTAAGAAAGAAACCAAGATCAAACCTAAAAATGACACAAACACTTCGACTTCTGAGCCTAAGGCACATAAAAGCAAGTATTTGTGTTCCTATTGCAAGAAGTTTGGTCATGACGAGCAACACTGTTTTAAGAAACAAATTGATCACTTATCTCATTTACTTGAGAAGAATAAAATAAGTGTTCCTGAATCCATAAAACAAAGTTCTCTGAAGGCCGAGTCTTCTGTTACAAAAGGTGCTAAAAATGATAAGAAGAAAGGAAAGGCCCTTATAGCCAAAGTTGCTCCTTCATCGACATGGATTATAGATTCCGGTGCCTCACACCACATGGGTTCTTTGCATGTTGAGTTTTCCAACATCGAACCTTGTGGAATGTCCCAAATCACGATGGGTAATGACACGATAGTGTCGGTTTCTAGTAGTGGATCGGTAGAGATGGATGGGGGAACATTTAACCAAGTGTTGAGTGTTCCTAATCTCTCTACCAATCTCCTATTGGTTTACCAAATTACTCACCTTGGTGAAGGAATGCGAGTAGAATTTGGTCATAACTCGACGATTATTCATGAGCTTAACAATGACACTACATTGGCTGAGGGAAAGGTAGTTCACCGTTCACTGTTATACACCTTCTCCCACTTTACTTCTGATTCTATGCCCACTACCTTTCTCACTCATGCAAATTAGGTTAGTAAGCTATGGCATGAGTGTTTTGGACATCTAAATTATCACTTCCTTGAACAATTGAGTCAAATGAAATGGTCAACGGGTTACCTCTCGTCAAGTTTTCTAAGGGTCTTTGTGAGGGTTGTACCCTTGGAAAGCATCCTAAAAATAACTTTGACATTTAGGAAAATCCTGGAGAGCCACTCATCCCTTGGATCTTGTTCACATCGATGTTTCTGGTCCATTTCCTTCTTCTTCGTTTACTAGAGCTCTTTATGTGCTAACCTTCATTGATGACTATTCGCGATATACTTGGGTATATTTTCTTAAGCTTAAGTCTGAAGTCTTTGAACATTTTCAAGACTTTAAGGCTCTTGCTGAGAAACAGGTGGAATAGTCTATCAAGGTTCTTAGAACTTAAAATGGAGGTGAATATGTAAAAATAGGTTCATGGAATTCTCATACTTCAAGGGATCTCTCTGCAGCATATCGTTGCTTATATCCCTTTACAAAATGGAGTCATAGAAAGAAAGAACCGTACTCTAAAGGAGATGGCCACTTGTATGATTCACTCGAAGTCTCTTCCTCCACAGTATTGGGCTGAAGCAGTGAATTGTGCAAATTACATTTAGAACCATGTTCCACACAAGGCAGTAAGAGGGATGACACCCTTTGAAGCCTAGTTTGGATGCAAGCCTGATGTTGAGCACTTTCAGTCTTTGGATCCAAGGCTATGGCTCGGATTCCCAAGAAGAAATGCAAGGCTTTGGAACCACAATCCAAACCTTGTATCTTTGTAGGGTATCCTGATGGCGTGAAGGGATATCGATTGATGAATCCTACTTCTCATGAGCTGTATATTGAGAGAAGTGTTAAGTTTGATGAGTCTTCTTTGACTTCTACTTCTCCACCTATTAAGGTTCTTTAGCTCACTGATTCAGATTCTGACTCATCAGATGATGATACTGTTGAGTGTGATCCTCTTCCTGATCCTCCCAACCATCAGACCTTTGAGTCTTCTGATTTTGATAGTAGTGATGATGAGGACTATGTCCCTTCTCACTCAAGTGAAGAATCTTTTGACTCTGAGCCTGATCCTCTTGGTCCCCTTTGGGCCAGGAAAACCTTGCAAAGTGTTGGAGATTTAGTTGGAGATACTTCGGATATGAGACGTACGTGCTCAAATTTTGTTAGACCCCACTCTTTCTCCTCCTCTACTTTTGATCCACAGCTCTTTCCGAAAGGATTTTGGTATTCTGAGTGGGATTACGCCATGGATGAGGAGTATTCCTCTCTCATGAAGAATGATACTTGGGATCTCACCACTCTTTCGAAAGGAAGAAAAATCGTTCGGTGTAAGTGGGTGTTCAACAAAGTATGGAGTAGATGGAGATGTCGAAAAGTTTAAAGCGTGATTAGTAGCTAAGGGTTTCTCCCAGATAGCTGGGGTTGATTATACTAAAACCTTTGCTTCGGTTGCGAAGATGACTTCTATTCAACTAACCCTATCCATTTCCGTAGCGAATAGATGGAAAGTCCATCAAATGGATGTTAAGAGTGCCTTCCTTCATGGTGACCTAGAGGAAGATATCTATATGGAACAACCTCTAGGTTATGTCCAAGATTCCTCCCTCGTTTGTAAGTTAAAGAAGTCTCTTTATGGCCTTAAACAAGCCCCTCGGGCTTGGTATGCCAAGATGGACTCCTTACTTACATCAGGGTTTACTAGGTGTCACTTTGATCCAAATGTTTATATTCTATGGCAAGATGACTCCATACTCATTCTTGTTCTATATGTTGATGACTTGTTGATCATAGGTAGCTCTTCCTCTATTATTGATTCTGTGAAGATCACCTTAGCCAACAAGTTCTCCATGACCGACTTAGGTCTGCTTCATTACTTCCTTGGGATCCAGATTTCACAATCTGACTCGGAATCTTGATTTCGCAACCTAAGTATGCTCTTGATTTGCTAGCTTAGTTTTAGATGTTTGATTGCAAGTCTTCTCCTACTCCTTTTCTTTTCGAGGTGAAGTTGGTTTCAGATTGCTCTACTCCCTTGGTTGATGGTACTCTTTATCGGTAGTTGGTGGGAAGCTTGATTTAGTTGACTCACACTTGACCGGATTTATCATATGTTGTTGGGATCTTGTCCAGATTCATGCAGGAGCCACATGAGCTGCATTGGAAAGCAACTAAATGGATCCTTCATTATGTTCATGGCACTTATGCTGATGGCATTCACTATCATGGAGGGGTTGATATTGACTTGATTGGATTCACAGATTTTGATTGGGCCGGTGACTTAGATCATCAAAAATCTACTTCTGGCTACAATTTCTCTCTTGGTTTGGGTCCTATTAGTTGGTCTAGCAAGAAGCAGAATGCAATTGTGATATCATGTACAGAGGCGCAAATACAGAGGAGCGATTAACGCTACGCACGTGGTTATTTGGCTATAGGGTATTCTGATAGAGTTTGGCATCCACTTTCGGTGGCCTACCATTATCTACTTTGTGATAACATGAGCACAATCTCTATTTGCAGAAATCTAGTTCAACATCAGTGGATGAAGCACATTGAGATCCATATGCACTTCATACGAGAGCTTATTCATGATGGTATCATCGACATTCAATACATTCAGACAACTGATCAGATTACAAATTTATTCACCAAGCCCTTCACTGAGATGAAGTTTCTTCACTTACGGTCTCTTCTTGGGGTGAGGTCTTCTGCAGCTGCTCATCTTCTTTGGGCTATGTATTCCTTCTTTTCTTCTTCTTCTTATAGGAATATTGTGTTTATATATGGGCACCTTATCAGGACTTTAGTTGCAGGCCCCATTGACACATCTTTCTTAGTTGTTTAGGAGTGTCTTCCTCTTCCGTATGACTCATCACAGCCACTACCCCAGCTTTGATGAAGGGGGATGTTAGTGTGAGTTATCCTATGTGTCCTCCTCTCATGTTGGAGGGTCATCTCACATGAGTTAGGTTTAGGGTTCCATATGTGTCATGCACTAGGGTTACTCAACACCCTATATGTACCCCTTTTCTATTCATTTATGAGCATGGCAAGACACTCGTTGTCTTTCCTCTATGCAAGCTTTGTTTCATGTTGAGAAAGTTCTTCCATTACGATATTTTTTCCTTGCTTATCGATGGAGCTATCATGATTCTCGCTGGAGTGCAACTACTTCGTGGTGTCTCGTTTCCGATTCGACTCTCAAAACACTTTTCAATGACCAAGGGGTTATGTATATTTATTTATTTGGTTCTTTTGTTTATGTTTTCATGTGTTTTATGTGCTGTACTTACCCCCTTTCATTATTTAATTAATGTGGTGTTAACATTGTGAGTAATCATATTGTTAAGTTAATTAATTAAAATATATCATGAGAATGTAATTAATAGTGTTGTTGGTTATGATTTAAAGTGTTGTAAGAATGTGTAAGTAATATGTAAGTGATGTGTAAGTTAACTTTTGAGTGTGAAACACTCCACCTTCTTGGAAATTTGAAATTATTCTTGGAGGCTGATTTGGGAGGCTTGTGGGACAAGTTAAACTTGTCCCATACCTCTTCAATTTACGTACCAGCCATACCTATGGTTTGGGGGTTAAAATTAGAATTTTATAATGCTTTTTGAGAGGGAAAATTGTAAGTTTTAATTGCACTTTTCTTACATGGTTTAATTTCATTCCTTTAGGGTGTGGGTTGGATTTGAGTATGTAAATAAACTATCATATTATTCACCCACATATTTATTATGCATTGGAGAATGAAGTTAAATTTTGGGTTTGAGGTTGAGGATGTGTGATGTGGCATTCTACATGGATCCACCTCATCCTCTTCTCTTCCCTCTTCTATAAAATTCAAATTTGCTTTCCTTGTTTTGGGTTGCTTCACTTTTGGGAAACTCCTTTTGGGGAAAATTCTTTTGTTGTTCTAGATATCTTGCTTTGGAGAAGTTTTTGGGAGATTGTTGCATGTTTGTGCTTTGCTGATTTGGGTTACTTGCATTGGGATAAAGCTTGTTGTTTTGGAACTCGGAACAACTCCATCATGGAGAGGTAGGAGCTTGGCTCTTGTAATGCTTCTTTTATTTATGAAATTGTTATTGTTGTGAATGTTTTGGCATGTTTGTGGGATATTGGGTAGATGGCCTAGGTATGGTGTAGGAGAAGACTATGGGGTTCATTTTATGGGAGGCACAAGTGTCTTGGGGAGGTATAAGTGAGGAGGGAGTTGGGATTTGGGTTCCACCTTACAAAGAAATAGCTTGCATTTATTTACTCGTTATGGGGTGCCATAAGAGGTTAGGGAGGCATAAGGAAATGTGAGGAATAAGGGGTACTTAGGGGAGGCATAAGGGCATGTCAGGGCTTTGATATACTATATTTTGGCGGTTTGAAATTAGGTGGTGATACCCATTTCCCCTTTGGGAGGAATAAGTAGCATCCCCATAGTTTTCTTGTTCCCTTGGCTTGCATTATGAAGCTTGAATTTTTTTGCTATGTTTTAATGTGGTTGCAAACTACATTCTATTTTAGACTGTGTTTTAAATGTGAAATTTACATGTGTTTTTGTGGAAGCTTGTTGTTGCCATGAGTTGAAACACATCTTTCATTGCATTGTGGTTGGGGCTTGGGGGACAATGAGGAAGGATGAATTCTCCTTATCATTGGATGTCTTGGTTGGGTGGAGAGCATTTCCTTTCCCCTGCTCTTGTTGTGATAAGAATTAGAAGAATAATAAAACTACATGTTGTTGTTCTGGAGCAAAGGAGAAAGAAAAAAAAATAGTTTGTGAGTCCTTGTTGAAAAAAATCTTTTTGTAACCTTTCCCACTTGAAGTGGATGGACTCGTATATGTTTTGTAATGAAAATATGTTGTATTGAATATGAAAGTTGTAAGTTTGAAATGTAAAAGAGAGATATACCTGTTTCTCTTTTTTTTAAAAGGAGATGCATTTTGTATATTGTATTGTGAAAATCAACGAGAAAGAGAAGTTGTAAAAGAAGGAAATCTTGTATTTTGAATAAAAGTTACATTCTTTTCCACAATTGGAATTACTACTGTTTAAAATTTGAGTTTGAAATGTATTTGAAATCTTTGTTTGAAAGGAAGAAATGCGTGTGAGGTAAATACAAAACTCTGTCTTTTGAAAAGTGTAAAATTAGAAATTAGAATTGCATTTTGGTTTTGAATAGTTTGATTTGAATCAACTAAATGTAGTAGATTAGAATTGGAATGAATTCTAATACTTGGAATATGAAAATGGCAAATAGATCCTGGGTAAGTGCACCAATCTAGGGGGCTAAAAGGGGGTCTTAAGTGGACACATTTTTTTGAAAAAAAAACTTCAACTTGTATGAGTTTTTCAAAATAGTTACACTCAAAATTGGAAGATGTTGTAGAAATATGAATCGTAGCATTTTGAGTCTATTTTCTAAGCTACTAAATTTTATTGAAAATAGATAATTTTAAGTGGGTAAAATAACTAAAATACCAATAGATGCTCCTGTTTTTGTTAAAAAACATAATAGAGTGACTTTCGTGCCCCCACCATTTTTGAGCACCATTTAGTATTTTTGAAAACCCTTTGGTAGAAAGATAGCTAGGAGCATCTAGTTTGGGCTCCATTTTTTTAGATTTTTTTAGTGAATATTTTTTTATTTATGATTTTTCTAGTACAAAAATTTTATGTTTTGAAAAATAACGAAGCTCTGACTGTGCCCCCTAATTACCTAAAAAAATCGAAAATTAGATTTTTTTTTGAACATGTATAGAATTATGCCTAGTTTGGGCTAGTATAATTTTTTTAAATGTCAATCATCCAAACAAAAGATACACCATGAAAGATAGACATATTTACGAGTTGAAAAATAGCTATAAAAAGGCATAGTTATAAAATAAATAATATGTATACCTTATATAAGTCGAAAATTTGGAAAACTATATTTTAAGAAAGAAGAGACTCTACTCTACGTCGTGGTATTATTTTTTAAAAATGGATTGATTGTTTTATTTTGATTTATCATAGAGGAAGTGTCATTTTTACATTTTCTTGTAAAAACTCATTGTTTGTTGTGTTTATGTAGGTCCATGCCTCAAGCTTGGGGATCCAAACCGGATCCCAAGCCTTGACGCATGGCTTGGGAAAAGAGAAAATAAAAAAATGTATGCATTATGTAATGCGTACGCATTACATAATGCGTATGAGTATTTCTTTGTTTTATATCTTGTGTGCCCCCAACGTCCCTTTCATCTCTTTCATAGGAATTTTCAAACATTCTGTTTTGTTTGCAATATTCTCTACATTCTTGCACGATTTTTTAGTACTTCATTTTGTCCCCTACCCCACTAGTTGATTTTTTCTAATCATGGGTGATAAACATCGAGCTAAGGACAAGAGAAAAGTTAAGAATAAGACACCGGAGCAATTGGAAGAGAAGAGAATAAAGAATTTGAAGAGAATGCAAAAACTTCGAAGCGGGTAAGGTACATCCGCTATATCAAATGTAGCTAATGTATTAGAAAATTGGGATGAAATACATAATGAAAATATAAAGAATAATGATTTTGCAATGAATAATGATATTTAATTGAGTGATAATGTTGGTATGGATGAAGAAATTGATATGAATCCAATTGTTGAACCCTTACTTGAGAATCCAAATGTTAACCCCGAAATTTGTATGAAAACATTGAATGAAGAAAGTAACCTTATAAATGAATCTTCACCTCTAAGAACACCTCCTTCAATTTTGTGAATAAAACCAATTCACTTAATTGAAATTGATGAAAACATTATAAAACCAATGCCTAACAAAATGTCCGAAAGAAATGCGAGAAGAAAAGCTAGTGGAATTTGGGATAATTACTTTGAGAATTTAAATGACGCACAAAGATGTCAATTATTTTTTCATTAATGAAGTTAATTAAGATGAGACCTATAATGAAGACCCTAGGGTTAAGAACATCTAATGTTGTTGATCAAAATGTGTCGATTGTTGAAAACATATATAAAGCATACCAAGTCAGGTGGGAAAAGATGCATCAAAGATAGTAATGCTACACGACGTGTACTAACTAATTGTATAGTAAGTGATAAAATAGTTAATAAACACTTGATTAGAAAAACAAGTAGTGTTTTGAAGCTAAGCAGAAAAACACTAATGAAAGCAATAGAGAGACGTAAACATCTTGAGTCAGTGAATAACACTGACTATTGGGATTTCTTTAGAAAACTTCCATGAAAAGGCAAGAATACATCTGATATTCTAAAAGAATTAATTGTAAAATTTTGGAATGAGAATACAAGGGTGTCACTGAATAGAAGAGATACAATAAAAAGAAGAATAGGTTCTCCTAATCGTGAATCATGTGCAAAACATTTCTTAGATATGACTCAAACAAAAATGTTCTACAAGTTTAAAAATGAAAATATACAAATTAACATTAGCGAAAGATTTTTTAAAATGAACAAACCCTTTTATGTGAAAATCAATCACTCACGTATCACTTGTTGTTGCAGGCATCATGTTGAATTTTCAATGCATTATGATGTTTTTGTCAAATACGTAGTGTTTTACATACGACATCATGTTGTAGGAGCGTGGAATAAATTTCCCACAAAAATCTTCGAGGAAATTTATTCCGACAATCTTTGTGAAAAATCAACAAGACAATTTTTTTATAACAAAGCATGTTTGAATGCAATATGCAATGTATGCGGTGGCTTGCCAAATCTAAAAATTTATATCCATGAGGAGAGTACATTTTCAATAGGAAAAGAATTGGTTGATTTCACCAAATATAAATCGGTGTCATATCAATTAAAATATGGAAAAGAATCTAATAGGTGTGAGTTTGTTAGAAAACAATTACTTGTATCGAATATATGGTCAAATTCGAGAGAGGAAATTTTTATGAGTATGCAAGGCACACACATAGAGCTCGATGGTTGGATGAACAATTCAAGTTAAGAAATGACACATTCTCACTTGGTAGTATTGTTTCAGTAGTTCAATTTGTAGAGAATTACACATTGTAGCCACAAATGGAGGTTCGATCTCAATATTATAACTCAGTGCAAGTTTCTATTTTCATGCATATAACATTCATGCACTCTCCTGAAAGCATTGAGCAAGATCGAAAAATATTGAGAGAGTATTATTTCTACATCAGTGATGATCGGAAACATTCTATAGAATATGTACAAGGGTGTTTCCCGGTGTTTTATGCGAACTTGAATGAGAGGAATATTAGTTTCGATCAACATTACATTTGGTCGGACAACTACACATCACAATTCAAGAATTCACAAATGTTTTATTGGCTAAGCAGGATGCACAAAGAAACACATGTACACCATATCTAAATTTTTACTAAGGCAAGTCATGGAAAAGGAGAGCATGATGGTGCGAGGGCATGTGTGAAAAGAGCATTTGCAAGAGAAGAGTGAAGTTTAAGGATGGTGTTAAATTTACAGATGTAAAAAATATTGTTGATTAGTGTGTCAATAATATGGGCCATGAATCTCAAGAGAGATCAACAGGTTCATAGATATTTTGGTTGATAGAGCAACAACATCTAACAAAATTTGAAGATTGTATGACATTGCGGGATCAAGTGATATGTACTCATTTCGTAGTTCGGATTGTAAATGCTTGGACAAGTTATACTAGGTGCATGACATATTTTTGTATACCATGCATTGATTTTGCATGGAATGAATGTGAGTCACAAGTGGGTGTATGAGTGGACTTTTAGACCTCTAATTCCACTCAACACACATCAAGTTCCATGAGCATTACAACTTGCGGGGTCTTTAGATCAAATGACAACATCACCGACTTTGAAAAAGTCTAATTTATTGTAACAAGGTGCATACATATATGTACATGCCATGTTTTAGATTTATAAATTATTAAATGGTCAACTCTTAATGTATTTATAAATTGACTGAACAATTTTACTTTGTGATACATAGGGCACGTTTTTGTAGTTATTGCGATGGAATTTAATGAAGAGGGAACATACTACTTCTTATCTTGTTGTGTAGAGGGGAAAAAACTTGAATTCCACACAGTCATTGATGGTGAAGACCTTGAGTATCCCACTTTGGAACTTGGCTTCAATGATATCCTATAAAAATCAAACATTTTGTTGTTTGAAGACTATGAAGTACATCGAAGATACTTCACTATTCACATTTGGTCCTTACAACAAATATTAAATTGATCAAATATCGAAGTCGGCCATCAAACAAAAATATGTGGAAGGTTCGTGAATCAGATCATGAAGCAATTCTTGCTATTGTTAAGAATAGAGTTGATCCTTGTAGTTCATTGGATTGAATTTGCAAAGGTATGTTCTTCATGAATTTAATTTGAATATTTAATTAAATGATTTTGTTTAAATTTTGTATGATTTAAAATTCTATTTAATTGCTTACTAACATGTTTATGTAGGTTAGTGGTGCCAAAAATATTCCACCTTCATGTGGTTGGCACTATCAGTAGAGAATTTATTATTCTCAAAGCCAAGTGAAGCTAAGAAAAATTAAATATTAGAAAGGAACAACAAACAGAAATTCTCATTTCACCACCTATATTGTATGAACCACCTATATTATTCAGGTGATTGGCAATGGACAACCTTACACTGACTCAGTATGAATGGAGATGGAGAAAACCGCGAGATGCTTTTGTAGCCGGACGAGGTAGCTGAAAGCACGGGGAGAGTAGGGAACCAAAAAAATCCTCCACTAACATTCACTAGGCCACCCCAACATGTTAGCATAGTTGGCTCGGTCCTACGAGCTTCCGTTTGTAAACTACGACCTCTCGACCCTACACTCGACTTAGACTACACTATTTCACACGTTTACAAATATTAAGACAACGAGAGAACCAGATGGAGTCGGAGAAAAATGTGAGAGGATTTTGTAGAGGGCCCCAACATGGAGCTCTTGGATCTGATGAGACATCTCTTGGTGCCACGGAGTCTGAGAAATCACATGTTGAAGATATGGCGTGTTTGGGCCTCGGGATCTTAAGTGACTACGCTGGATGGGGTAGCCCGAAAGCACAGGAAGCATAGGGGAACCAAACAAATCCTCCACTAGTGTTCACCAAGCCACCCCGACATGTTGGCATAGTTTGTTCGTCCCATGAACTTCCATTGGCAAAATACAACCTCGATGACCCTTTCTGTTTGACTCGAGACTACACTATTTCACGTGTTTATAAACAATAGGACAACGAGACAACCAGAGATAGAGATGGAGAAAACCGTGAGATATTTATGTAGAGGGCCCCAACATGGATCTCTTAGATTTGATGATATGTCGCTAAGTGCCACGAAGTCGATAAGTCACATTTTGAAGATATGGCGTGTTTGGGCCTTAGGGCTCTTAAGCGACTACGCCCACGAGGTAGCCCGAAAACACAGGAGCATAGGGAACCAAAATGAAGCCTCCAATAGTGTTCACTGGCCACCTGCAATGTGTTGGCATAGTTAGTTTGGTCCCACAAGCTTCCGTTTGTAAAATACAAATTCTCCAGCGGTTTACACTGACTCAAACTACACTATTTTGCGCATTTACAAACAATAGGACAATGAGAGAACCAAATAGAGACAGAGAAATCTGTGAGAGTATTTTTAGAGGGCCATGACATGGATTTATCAAATATGATGAGATGTCTCTAGGTTCCATGGAGTCCGAGAAATCACCCGTGGAAGATATGGCATGTTTGGGCCTCAGGGCTCTTAACCGAGTACATTGACTTAGATGTTGTATTTTGCAAATGGAAGTTCATGAGACCAAACCAACTACACCAAAACATTGGGGTGGATTGGTGAATGCTATTGGAGGATTTTTTTAGTTCCATACACTCCCCATGCTTTCGAATAACCCATCCAAGCGTAGTCGCTTAAGAGCTCTGAGGCCCAAACATGCCATATCTTCGACATGTGATTTCTTGGACTCCATGGCACCTAGAGATGTCTCATTAGATCCATGAGCTCCATGTTGGGGTCCTCTAAAAAATTATCTCGTGGTTTTCTTTCCCCATCCGGTTCTCATTTGTCCTATTGTTTGTAAACACGTGAAATAGTGCGTCTAAGTTAGTGAAGGGCATCAGCGAGGTCAGCAGTTTGTAAACGGAAGCTCGTGGGACCAAACCAACTATGCCAACATGTAGGGGTGTCATGGTGAACACTATTGGAGGCTTTTTTTGGTTCCCTACACTCCTGTGCTTTCGGGCTACCCCGTCTGGGCATAGTCACTTAAGATCCCTGAGGCCCAAACATGCCATATCTTTGACATGTGATTTCTTGACTCCGTGGCACTTAGAGACATCTCTTCAAATTCAAGAGCTCCATGTCGGGTCCCTCTATGAAATCCTCTAAAGTTTTCTCTGTCTCCATCCGGTTCTCTCACTGTCCTATTTTTTGTAAACACGTGAAATAGTGTAGTCTGAGTCAGTGTAGGGCTGCCAGAGGTTGTAGTTTGCAAACGGAAGCTCGTGGGACCAAACCAACTATGCCAACACATCAGGAGGTAGCCTGGTGAATGCTATTGGAGGATTTTTTTGGTTCCCTACGCTCCCTGTGCTTTTGGGCTACCCCATCCGGCATAGTTGCTTAAGAGCCCTGAGGCCCAAACACGCCATATCTTCGACATGTGATTTCTTGAAATCCATGGCATCTAGAGATGTCTCGTTAGATATGAGAGATCCTTTATGGGTACCTATACAAAATTATCTCACGGTTTTCTCTGTTGTTGTAAACGTGTGAAATAGTGCGATCAGTCAGTATAACACTACTAGATGTTGTATTTTACAAACGGAAGTGCATGGGACCAAACCAACTACGCCAACATGTCAAGGTGGCCTAGTGAATACTAGTGGAGGCTTATTTTTGGTTCCCTATTCTCCCCGTGCATTCGGGCTACCCCGTCCGGGTGTAACCGTTTAAGAGCCCTGAGGCCCAAACACGCCATATCTTTGACATGTGATTTCTCGAATTTGTGGCACCTAGAGATGTCTTGTTAGATTTGAGAGCTCCATATTGGGCCCTCTATGAAATACTCTCATGGTTTTCTCCGTCTCCATCTGGTTCTCTCGTTGTCCTATTGTTTGTAAACACGTGAAATAGTGTAGTCTAAGTCAGTGTAAGGCTGCCAGATGCTATATTTTGCAAACGAAAGTTTGTGGGACCAAACCAACTATGCCAACACATCGGGGTGGCCTGGTGAATGCTATTGGAGGCTTTGTTTTGGTTCCCTACGCTCCCCGTGCTTTCGGGATACACCGTCAGCGTAGTCGCTTAAGATCCTTGAGCCCCAAACATGCCATATCTTCAACATGTGATTTTTTAGACTCCATGGCACCTAGAGATGTCTTATCAGATTTGAGAGCTCCATGTTGGGGCCCTCTATGAAATCCTCTCGTAGTTTTCTCTGTCTCTATCTGGTTCTCTCACTGTCTATTGTTTGTAAATGTGTGAAATAGTGCAGTTTGAGTCAATGTAGGGCTACCCCGTCTGGGCATAGTCGCTTAAGAGCCCTGAATGACTAGATTGGCTTAAGAATGAATTTTATAGGGGTATGTCTAAGAACACATGGGAGTTATCAATCACCTAGTAAATATTTCTTGTTTAGTTCTGGATGGGAGTCAGCTTGCCTACGACTTAGTGACCTTCCATTCATTGATAATTTATGTTATGATAAACCCATTGATACTTTCAAAAGTGCCTTAAAAATGATATGGGTAGTCATCAAGCCTAGTGAAGGGTGTGATGTGATTTCCAAATAACTTGAAATGCCTACTGATTTAAATGTAGCAACACGAATTGGATAGGATTAGACAATCAATAATCATTGAATGTCCGAATTAAAATGTCATTGCATCTGGAGACATTCTCAAGCATTGGAGTAATGTATATGGAGAGATATTCTCAAAATATCAATGATGAAAGGCATCAAATTGTGATGATTGTCGGGTGTTTTAACGGGGAGAAGACTACGAAGCATAAAAGAATGTAGTAAGTGCATGATATAAGATAGGAACTAAGAAAAGAGACCATGAGCAAGAAGAAGCGCAAGTAAGGTAAATACACATATACACATTGATAAATTGAATGATTACTCGATTAGGTAACTCTTTATATACATACATTATATAAATATTAATTTCCAAAGTTTGATGCATATTATAAATTGAAAATTCTAGTACATGTACATCACCAATAAATGAAAAAATAAGCCATAATGTCTTAAATACACTTGTCAAGTGCACATCATATTAGATTCATGCAAAAATAATCTCGAAATGTAAGGCCTCATACAAAATTATCAAGTTCCAAATAGTATTTTAATGTGCATAATAAATAAAAATGCCCAAATAGGTCATATACCTTCAAGTTCAAATGCCATATAGGCTTACATATAATGCCATGCACATAGGCATACAAAAAAATGTCATGTAAGACATATATATTTCCTACTCATCAAAATCTATCTCTCTCTTGGCCTTGCTCGAAGAAGCCCCTCCCTTAGGCGAAGATGGAGATCCATGAGATGACTTTGGAGTCCTCTTCCGTTGAATAATCACTTGTAGATGAGCTTGTAAATGCAAACAATGTTTTTTTGTCAATAATTAATTTGTATATGTTTTCAACATGTATTTAAGACCATCTTTAGAATGAAAGTATTTGCATAAATACACAAACTTACCGCAATTTTTCAATCATGCCAAATTTGCATCTCGCGCTCGAGATGAGTTATCGGGAGCTCTGCAGTCTGAAACGGAGTGCGAAGATGATGAGATGGAGGATTCTATGCCCTCGAAGTCAAAATGGAGGGTTGAAGTTCCCTACATACACATAAGATTAGAAAATATAACATCAAAATTAGTGAAAATAGAGCTAAGTACATGTATCTACATAATGACAATATTTTAACTAATTTTATCAATATAGAACTATTGTTTTTACCCCACCACACCTGTGAATCAAATGAACAGGATGCTCCTATCACAGGTAACTCTTGCATACACATAATGAAGGACATTATTAACATAATTTAATAATTCTATAATGAAAGACATTACTAACATGTAATTTAACATAATATGAATTACACGAGAAATTTAACAAAATTTACGTGTTGTTTGAATACCTCAGTGAGTTGTTGTGCAGATGAAATCGCAGTGGCAACACCTTTATCTACTTGTCACAAAGATGGTGGGGTGTCTAGTGAAGTCAACATCTTTATCAAACATGTATATCACGTGAGTTAGATGGACATACAAGAACATACATATATTTGACTTCAAAACTAATACACACACACACACACACACACACACACACACACACACACATGCAAATATATATATACACATGTATGTGAAAATTTTACATAATTAACATTCTAAATTACATCTATGAATGTTTGTGTATGCATAGTGCTCGCCGCATGTGGTCGGGATGAAGATGTGCCTCCGCACACTTTAATTTGAATGCATGTATATGTATAAATACAATTATTTCAAAAATTTAACATATATAAGTAAATAAGGTACTCCAAAAATTTTGTAACACACATAACAAAACATAACAAATTTACTGCGAAGGTGATGTCGATGAATGTAATCCAAATGTCTCACTCAAAAGGACATCTGACATAGTGACATTATCGTGTTCATCCCTAGCACCAAGTGCACTAAAATCAGTACACATGAAACTATCCTCCTCTTGGGCCCCAAACATATGCTACCACGTGATGAGCAAAAAAATGTGGCCTCATGCTAGTACTCCTAAGGGAATACTCTATGTACCTCCATGAGCATCGGCTCATAAATCTCCCTCATTTGTCGAACAAGGGTCGCAGATAGCCCCACTAGCGCGTGTGGAGTGTATCAATCTCTCTGTCTCCTTCATTGCTTGAGGGAAAATTTTAGGGTGAGGGGGCTTACGTGTGGGGAATCTACCCTGCTAAATAGGTGGACATTGTGCACCTGGTTGATCCTGTGTAGATCCTTTTCCTCGGCCTTGGAAACCTTGGAAATCAAAATAATTTGGGATCTCATTGAGGATAAACTTGCAATAGAGTTTCCTCAGAAAGTATAGTGGCACCTCGTTGTTATTACAAGGTGGAAAATCAAACACCATCCACCATCGGTCCCAAAAATTATTTCTAATCAAATTATTATTGCACCAATGGATGGGAAATTGTTTACATGTCAACAGAACAGTAAGATTAGTGTGGGGGTCCGTGAATAAGGCGCATATGAGTTCTTTTGAAATTTCTTTTTTCTTTACATCCACATATGACAATTTGTTGGAATAATAAACCCTACAACCCTCTCTGTAAGTTGTCCAACAATCAATTTTCCCCATTTCCGTGTCAATTTGAACAAGTAATGCCTCCAATGTGTTTGCAAGAGAGGCACGGTGGGGGTTTGTAGATTGTGCATCCCTCATTGTTTTGATTAAATCCTCAATTTCAATTTTGTTTTCAACTATTTGGGCTGTTAAATCTTCTTGACTACCCGAGGGATGTTGAGCAATTGTGGGAGTGTTGGGAGGGATGTCAGGAATAATAGGGTTTGGTTGTGGTTGATTCCCTTGACCTCTAACTGTAACAATAAAAAATATGTACTCAATTCAAATTTTAATCTATAATTATCATATTTCAATGCAATTTTGAGAAAAGAAATGTGCTTACCTCTTCTCCATGGTGCCATCATTGATTCAAATCTTCTTGGTGATCCAAAAACAATCCTTTGAGCTTGAGATCCAACTGAATGGAAAAATGTGAGGGCACAAACAAGCTCTGAAACTCACGTTTGAGGGAGGAAAAATGATAGAGGCTCGGGCCTCTTTTTTTTATAGTCAACATAATGTGTACACATTATGCTTTGGTGATTCCCAAGCCAAAAAAACTAAAATTTGAGGGCATTTTAACAAAACTCGTACGCATTTTGGTTTTTTTCACATTCTTGTCCGATTTTTGGCCCCAAATTTCGTGCACTTACCCTCTTTTAGAATTAGATCTCTGTTTTGCATTTTCAAAATGGTAAATACTTTATCCAAAAATGCACAATTCAAACTTGCAATAAAGAAATAACAAATTAAATGATTAAATTGAAGTAGTATGCCCTAAAATAATTCAATTGGACAAAAACACTTAAGGAATTTCTTAGGAAACTTAGCAAAATCGGGCTCAAACCGTTTCTTATCATTTTTGTTTGTCAAAGTTGTATTTTTGTTATTGGGAGTCAATCAAACAAAATTACCTTCCAAATCCATCCTAAATCCATCTAAAAACAATCCTCCATGTTTAATTGACATGTTGAGAGAGGAAGAAGATCAATTGATTAAAATTTCATAAGTTAAAATTTACTAGTTTGCCTTTTAAAAGCCTACAGATCATTTTCATGAAATTGACCCCTTAAACATTATCAAAATTAAATATTAATAATTTCTATGCATAGAGGACATCGATAGATTTCTAAAAATTCCTTGTTTTTCAAAAACTGAGTTTCCAATCAAAAGTTATGGCCTTATGAAGTTTTCACTTCATTTTGGCTTCAAAAATTTTCTAACTGTTAAATTTAATTAATAAATTTTTTAGGAAAAATTTGTAATTTTTTCCCATGTCCCCGCTAGTTGCAGAAAAATCATTGGTGACACATGGCTTAGAAATCATTTGTGGAGGCGTGGATCCTTTTTTTTACCTTAGCGCTTGAACAAAAAATTTTGGTAAATTTTCCTAACTACTCCCGCAAGCCTGATCACCCCCGACCAATGAATGGATGACATGTGTCCCCATGACGCGTTGACAAGGGCATGGAGTGTCCCAAATATTTACACTTCAAAATTAAACTTTTCCCAAATCTCCCTGCCGACTCGCCGATCCACAACTAATGAACGTCTAACATGTGGCGTCGTGAGGGCATCGATGAAGGCGCGGGTGGATTTTAATCCCATGCGCCTTAGTAACCCTTAAGGAAAAAGGCCTAATTGTGCCCACTAACCCACTTCCCCATGTTGGCTTGGAATATTCCATGTGTCCCTTACAACCCAGGGTATAATATCGTTTTTGGGCACGGAGTCCCACTCTGCGACGTGTGGGCGCGCGGGGCAAAGTGCACTTTTTGCCCCAAGCACCAAGAATCCAACTTTCCTCCCCAGCTCTGCCAACCCGAATGCCTTTGGGGAAATTTTTCTTCCTGTGGCCCATAGGCCCATGTAGGGAAAAATTTCTTCCCATGGCTGCAGAGCCAGCGCACAGAAAAAATTTCCTCTGCGTCCCGCATATGGAAAATTTTCTCCCCAGGTCCATGAAACCCACTCTTGGGAAAATTTTCCTCCCAAGGTCCATCGACCCCTAACTTAAGAAATATGGGAAGTTAGGAGGACTTATTTAGATCACCGAAAGGTGAGGAAATTTCCTATCTAATGGGAATGTTTTTGGGAAGTTTTGAGTGCATTAATTTTGAGAAAAATCAAGTTGAATCTTTTAAGCTTGTTAGAGAGTGGTATAGTGAGAAATTACCCTCTTAACCTAATTGATTAATCTAACCCTATGTTTGGACCTTGCGATCTTTTATAATTTTCATAGTAATACAACTATAAGTTATTAAGCGTATATTGGCTTTATAACTTGCTTGCGATAATTTTTGTCTTGTAACTTGGTTGTAGACTCTTTAAACAACACAAAAAAAATTATTCCATAATTTTTCCTAACTAATCCTAGGTTATTCTTGGATCTCAAGTGGGTTTTTTTAGCTTGCGTTACACTTGGTATCGAGTAGTGGTTCAAAATCTTGGGCCATTGGGCACACTTTAAAACTAGAGACATGAACTTGAAAACTTATCACACTTTTAAATCTAGAAAACAACTTATTTTAGAAATTACATATTTTAGTAAACACAGAAACTAAGTAAAAACCTAAAATCAGAAGTAACTCTTGTTTTACTCGTGTAGGAGGCACAAACATTATGAGGATCCTTTTCACATAGACCTAGGCATACCACCTCCAGATCATGTTGTATCAGCCATCTTACCACAAATTTTACATACTCTTTAGGATGTTAATGCCACTCTACACGGAGGGACCGTAGGGGCACATTCATTTGGGCATGATAGGGTGACATCCATTGAGGCTCATGCATCTCCTTGGCATGGTGAGGAGCATAGAGGAGATAAATCCCATGAAGATCCAGTTAGAGCTGAGTCACCACAGAGGGGACAGGGAGACCAGGTTTCAGCACATAGAGATAAGTCTTAGAGCCCAAGGCTTAGGGATGTGCATGTAGAGAGGCCTAGGGGTCATCATACCACAGCTGCAGATCACATCAGGGAGATTCTCAATCTTCATCCATCACATTATTCTAGTGACATAGGTGGATTTTAGGCAGAGGCCTGGTTGGTGAGCTTGAGTGGATGCTTCAAGCTCGTCCTTGTTCCAAAGAACACGAAATCTTGTGTTGCGATCCCTCTTGAGGGACGGAGCTGGTGTCCGGTGGCGAGACAGAGGAGCAAAATCTCCATGTGTTTATTCTACGAGACAGGTTACTAGGAGTTCTTTAAGGAGTGATTCAGAGCATATATTTGTCATGGAGGTTCATACAGTAGCGGATAGATGAGTTCCATGACCTTTGACTAGAATCTCTTACAGTGGCTGAGTATGAGAGTAGATTTATGGATCTACTCCAGTATGTTGATTACATGCAGGATGAGTAGGTGTGGATCCATAGGTTCATTTGGGGCTTGAATCTAGACATTGGAGGTGCAGTGTAGATCCATTGTCCACAGACATTAGCTGAGGCTATTGAGAAGGCCTATATAGTAGAGGAGAATTGGGGAAAGACTAAACAGGCTAGAGACCGAGTCCAAACCTGCATATAGCGAGATAAAGGACAAGAGATTGAGGGGATAAGTACCTCTTCCTCATGGTGGAAAAGATTCAACATAGTCATCTTTTAGACCATAGCAGCGATACTGATAATCCCGCCCACCTTATAGACCTTGTGAGGTTTGATGCACAGAGAGGTCGGAGTATGGGGCCTCCTCCTAGAGGTCCCATCAAGACATATGGTGCCCAGAGAGCTCACTCAGTAGGATCTCACCAGCAGAGACCTCAGTAGACCATAGTCAGATCATTAGGATCCACACCACAGACCTCCAGAAGTACCGGCCATACCTGCTACTTAGGGGAGAGGATCAGGTGGTTTTTTTGGGTGTGGTGTTACTGGACATTTTTAGAGAGACTGCCCACAGAACCCTAATAATAATAGTAAGGCACAAATCTTAGAGTCTCTTGTTGGTGATATGAGGTGCGGTCATAGGATGTACATAGTGGTCGAGAACCACCGGGTAGAGCATCGAGTATAGTTATTGAGACTACAATTAACATTGGTGGTATTCCTAGATCCATTTTGTTTGATTCTAGTTCTTCTGATTCTTTTATTGCACAATATTTAATAGAGTGATGTAGGCTGGTAGATGTTAGGAAGGGTCATATTTGGTATGTTGAGATGGCTTCTCGGATCTAAGATCTCTATAATCCTTAGTTAAGGAGTGTGTGATGTATTTGGGACCTTTTACCATTACCTCGGATCTTCATATTCTTCCATTGGGCTCTTATGGAGTCATCTTGGGCATGGACTAGTTATCTCGCACACGGGCTAGAGTGGATTGTTACCACAAGATCATATCCTATACAGATGATCTAGGAGTTGAGGTAGTGATAGCGGGGGTTAGGAGACCCGTTTCTATTTGCACCATCTCCACTATGCAGCTTAAGCGGTGTGTGGGGTTGTCAGATGTTTGTTGTCATAGTTAGTGATAGATCAGAGGATGGGTCTAGTGGGCCATCACTAGATGACCATCCCATTTTGAGAGATTTTTTAGATGTCTTTCCAAGGAGCTACTGGGGTTACCACCCCCACGTGAGATTGATTTTCATATAGATCTAGTTCTAGAGTGGAGCCTATCTCATGAGCACCTTAACGATGACTACCCCTGAGCTCTGTACTCAAGTTACTGACTTGAGGTCCTTTTGGAGAAGGGCCTAATTCATCCTAGTGTATCTCTTTGGGGTGCACCCATGATCTTTGTAAAGAAGAAGGATGGATCCTTGTGGTTGTGTATTGATTACCGCCAACTGAACAAAGTAATGATCAAGAATCATTATCCCCTTCTGCGTATTGATGATTTTTTTGATCAGATGAAGGGAGCCACAACTTCCTCTAAGATAGACCTTAAGCTAGGCTACCATCTGCTAAGGATTTCAAAGATGGACATTCATAAGACTGCCTTTCATACAAGATATGGCCACTATGAGTTCACAGTGGTACCTTTTGGGTTGAAAAATGCCCCTGCTGTGTTTATGAGTTTGATGAATGGGGTGTTCGGGACTTTCTTAGATCGCTTCATGCTCATATTCCTTGATGACATTCTAATTTACTCACATACACATGAGGAGCATGAGGACACCTTCACCGGGTTCTTCATTGTCTTCGGGAGCAAAGAGGCAAATGTGCGGGAACTTGGAGAAGTATTCTTTCTTTCAAACAAAAGTGTAAAATTTGGGTCATATCTATTTTGGGGAAGGTATTGCAGTCGATCCTTCCAAGATTAGATCTATTATGGATTGGCCAGCATCCACTACCATGACAGAGGTGCGCAGCTTCATGGGATTAGCAGGTTATTACAAGAGATTTTTTCAATACTTCTCTCGAATTGTGGACCCCATCACTTCCCTTCAATGGAAAGGGAAGAAGTTTGGTTGGTTAGACAAGTGTGAGCATGCCTTCAGGACACTGAAGGAATGTCTCAGTACAACACCTATTCTTGCAGTTCCAGATCCACAGGGTGAGTTTTTCGTATGCACGGATACTTCTTTAGTAGGACTTGGAGGTGTGTTGATGTAGGAGGGAAGAGTAGTGGCTTTAAAGTCTTGCAAACTCAAGGATTATGAGCTTAATTATCCGACTCACAATCTTGAGCTTGTGGAAATCATGCACGCTTTGGTTTGATGGAGGCACTTTCTACTTTGTCTAAGATTCACACTCAGGACATATCACTTGAGTCTTTACCACCTCTTCACACATCCCAATCTCAACACTCGTCAGCGATGTTGGATGGAGTTTCTTTGTGAGTATGATATGGAGATAGAGCATGTGAAGGGGAAGGAGAATGTGGTGGTAGATGCTCTCAGCAGATGGAGAAATGTGATTATGGCCACTTCATTGGGTAGAAATTTGTGGAGTAGGATTCTTCAGCAGCTTCCTCTTGATAACTTCAACATTGCAGTTCGAGCAGAGATCGAGTCCCAGAGAACCCTTGAAGGGAAGTTTGATGGTTTCTCATTAGAGGTAGATGTTCTTCTCAGGCACAGACATCAGATTTATGTTCCCAGAGATGGAGGCTTGAGGTAGGACATATTGATAGAGGAACATCTTGCACCCTATTCAACAAATCCAGGCCTAAAGAGGATGCACGCTACTTTGAGGCTGTTGTATCACCTGGATAGGACTTCCCAGAGACGTGGCTTAAATTGTGTAACACTTTTTAGATTGCCGAGAAAAGTGAAGGTTGAGCATCAACATTCAACTAACCTTCTCTTTCCTCATGCTATACTAGAGTGGAAATGGGACACCATTTCCATGGACTTCATTGTTGGGCTACCGATGTCGAGATATCACCACGATGCCACCATTGTCACGGTTGATAAATTAAAAAAAGTGGCTCACTTTTCTCTAGTAAAGACCACTTATACAACTAGTGCAATGGCACAGGTATATCTTGATGAGATTTTCGAGTTGCACGGGATTCTACAAAATATCATTAGTGACCGCGATCCTTTGTACACTTCTTATTTTTGGACTACTATACGGTATGCCCTAGGGATGAGAATTAACTTCAACACAACATATCACCCCGAGACAGATGCACAGACTAAGTGGGTGAATCAGATTTTAGAGGATATGCTCAGAATGTATGTGATGGATCAACAGTCTAGATGGGAAGAGTACCTATACTTATTGGAGTTTTCCTACAATAATAGTTTTCAGAGTTCTATAGGCATGGATCCTTTTCAGGATTTGTATGGTAGAGAGTGCAGGACACCTCTTAGTTGGGATAGGTTAGAGGATAGGGTTTCTCTTGGACCAAATTTGTTGCAGGACATGGAGCAGTAGGTGGTTTTGATCAGATAGAGACTGCAGAGGCATAGGATAGGCAGAAGAAGTACGCAGATCAACATAGGACCGACCATAGTTTTTATGTGGGCATGAAGGTGTTCCTTCATGTCAGGCCACATAAGAGCCCTATCCGTTATGGAAAAGGTTCTAAGTTAGCTCCTAGATTCATTGGTCCTTTTGAGATCTTGAAACGTATCAACCCTTTAGCCTACCATCTAGCGTTGCAACCTAGCTTGTGGGTAAGTGCAGGAAGATGATGGACAAATATAGGGTCATCCGTGGACATCATATTGCAAATAACAACATAATATCAACTTGTAGGGATTATTAGCAATACATACACTCAAAATTAGACAAAATTATATTAATATGAATTGTAGCATCTGGAATCTAGTTTCTAAAATACTAATTTTTGTAAAAAATGGACAAGATTAGCTATATTAAACACTCAAAATTCAATGACTTGGTATTTTTTAAAAAAAACGCCGATAAGATTATAGTTCGTTTGCCCACAATTTGGATGACCAAAAATTGATATATAATTTTTCATTTGGTGAAAAGTTATATGCCACTATCTATCTTGGGATGGATTTTATTTTGTATTTTTTGAGTAATATTTTATTTTTATGATTTTTCATGAAAGTGGTATGAAAACATAAAGAAAAACAGAGCACTTTCCGTTGCCCACCATAACTTCATCAAAAATATTGAAATCAAATAATTTTTTGAACATGTATATAATTTCACCAAAGTTGGGATGGTATAAGTTTTATCACATTACGATAAGTGAAACAAATTTTGCGAGTCTTAAACGTAGAAATAAAAATTCACGGGAAAAAGTGTCTTAAAGACCTACTATTAGTAAAAATTATAAAATGATATTTATCCTCTTCTATTCACTTTAAAATCAGTATTTCTACAAAGATAATAGTCTCCCCTACGCAATGGTACCATTTTTATGACATAGTTTTACTTTTCATCATGGTTCAAGTCATGGAAGACTAAATTTGATGTTTTGCTATTTTTAATGTAAAATTCAGGATTTGATGTCCACTTAATTGTCCCTGAACTTGGTGCACTTACCCTTGTCTCATGTACATGATGTGTTTCATGTTTCTATTCTTAGGAGATATGTTACATATCCTTCTCATGTGCTAGATTAGACATCATTGTAGGTGTAGGATCAGGGGCAAGTGATGGTGGAGCCTATTTACATTATAGATCATAGGACCCGGGGTCTTCGAGGCAGAGAGATTGACCAAGTTCGGGTGCAAAGGGGGACGAGATATGATGAGACTGTGGCTACATGGGAGGATGCTACTTTACTACGAGTTCGGTTTACACATTTGTTCCAATGAATGACTTCTAGGAGGAAGTTGAGTCTAAGGGGATGGGGATGTAGTGCCCACTTCCCTTTGACACCTTTTGATATTGATCATGATACTTTTGTTGATTATATTATGGACATGATTATGGACTTTATTATAGTGTGATGTTAGATGTTAGATCATGGATTATTGTTGACCTTGATTCAGTTATGATGCATGATGATTATTAGAGACATTTTGGATATTTACCGATTGACATGGTTATACTATGGATTTTGTTCGGACATGTGATATTCGGATATTGTGAGTAGACCTAGAAATGGAAATTATTTGATGATTATATAGTTGTTGAGTAAAATTGCAAATGATCTTATTGGTTGGTTGGATGTTGTTGTGATTCATATATCTAGATGATTTTGGAATTTCATTTATATTATTATGGATGTTCGATATGGCGATGAGGCCATAGGAGGTATTTGTGTTTTGTAGGTTAAAATATCACAACAAACATCGGGGGATTGGAGACCAATCGCATTAGAATTCTAGATGAATTCAACAAGGTCATCATGACAACTTGTATTTTTTGTGTGCGGTTGTTTTATTAGGGATTCACATGGGGGTCACCTTTAAATGTTACCAAGGGGTTAAATTGTGTATTTATTTATTTGGTTCTTTTTTTATGTTTTCATGTGTTTTATATGGCGCACTTACCCCTTTCATTATTTAATTAATGTGGTGTTAATATTGTGAGTAATCATGTTGTTAAGTTAATTAATTAAAAGATATCATGAGAATGTAATTAATATTGTTGTTGGTTATGATTTAAAGTGTTGTAAGAATGTGTAAGTAATATGTAAGTGATTTGTAAGTTAACTTTTGAGTGTGAAACACTCCACCTTCTTGGAAATTCGAAATTGTCCTTGGAGGCTGATTTTGGAGGCTTGTGGGACAAGTTAAACTTGTCCCATACCTCTTAAATTTACTTACCAACCATACCTATGGTTTGGGGGTTAAAATTAGACTTTTATAATGCTTTTTGAGAGGAAAAATTGTAAGTTTTAATTGCACTTTTCTTACATGGTTTAATTTCATTCCTTTGGGGTGTGGGTTGGATTTGAGTATGTAAGTAAACTGTCATATTATTCACCCACCTATTTATTATGCATTGGAGAATGAAGTTGAATTTTGGTTATGAGGTTGAGGATGTGTGATGTGGCATCCTACATGGATCCACCTCATCCTCTTCTCTTTCCTCTTCTATAAAGTTTTTATTTGGTTTCCCTGTTTGGGGTTGCTTCACTTTTGGAAACTCCTTTTGGGGTGAATTCTTTTGTTGTTACGGAGCTCTTGCTTTGGAGAAGCTTTTGGGAGATTGTTGCATGCTTGTTCTTGGATGATGTGGGTTTATTGCATTTGTAAAATTAGAAATTATAATTGCATTTTGGTTTTGAATAGTTTGATTTGAATCAACTAAATGTCGTAGATTAGAATTGGAACAAATTCTAATCTTGGGAAGATGAAAATGGAAAATAGATCCTTTAAAATTTGATCTTTGTTTTGTATTTTCAAACTGGTAAAGACTTTAACCAAAAATGCATAGTTTGAACTGTAATAAGGAAATAACAAATTAAACAATTAAATTAAAGTAGTATTCCCTAAAAGAATTCAATTGGACAAAAACACTTAAGAAATTTCTTAGGAAACTTAGCAAAATTGGGCTCAAACCGTTTCTTTGTTGTTATTCTTTATCAAAGTTGTATTTTTTTATTGGGATTCTATCAAAAAAAACTTACCTTCCAAATCCATCCTAAATCCATCTAAGAAAAATCCTCCATGTTTAATTGACATGTTGAGAGAAGAAGAAGATCAATTGATTAAAATTTACCAGTTGCCTTTTAAAAGCATGCAGATCATTTTCCTAAAATTTACCCCTTAAACATTATCCAAATGAAATATTAATGATTCTTGTGGATGGAGGACGTTGAGAGCTTTCTGAAAAATCATCGTTTGCCAAAAACTGAGTTTCTAATGAAAAGTTATGGCCTTATGAATTTTTCAATTCATTTTTGCTTCAAAATTTTTCTAACTATTATATTTAATAAATAAAATGTTTTGGGAAAAATTTCTAAGTTTTCCCCACGTCCCCACTGACCGCAGCCAATCATTGACTGACACTTGGCTTAGAGAGGAATTGGCGGAGGTGCAGATCCCTTTTTTTTTAACTTAGCGCTTCAAAAGAAAATTTTGGTAAATTTTCCTAACTTCTCCTGCAAGCCCGCCGACCCGCAACCAATGAATGGATGACACGTGTCCCCATGACGCAGTGTCGACAGAGGCACAAAGTGTCTGAAGCTTTACACTTCAAAATTCATTTTTTCCAAAATCTCCCGCTGATCCACAACTAATGAGCGTCTAGCACTCGGCGTCGTGAGGCACCGGTGGAGGTGCAGGTGGATTTTAATCCCATGCACCTTTTTAACCCTTAAGGTAAAAATGCCTAATTATCCCCACTAACCTACTTCCCTAAGTTGGCTTGGAATGTTCCACGTGTTTTTGTGGCACGGGGTATAATATTTTTTTTGGGTACGAGTCCCACCACAAACGCACGGGCGCACGGGGGCAAAGTGCACTTTTCGCCCCAAGCACCAAGAATCCAACTTTCCTCCCCCGCTCCACCGACCCGAATGCCTTTGGGAAAATTTGTCTTCCAATGGACCGTAGGCTTTGTGCATGGGAAAAATTTCTTCCCATGGCCCGTAGGCCCGTGCAAGGGAAAAATTTCCTTCCGCGGCCCACAAGCCCGCACATGGAAACTTTTCTCCCCTAGGCCTGCAAACCCGCTCTTGGGAAAATTTTCCTCCCAAGGTCCACCGGCCCATAACTTGAGAAATATGAGGAGTTATGAGGACTTATTTATATCACCGAAAGGTGAGGAAATTTCCTATCTAATGGGAATGTTTTTGGGAAATTTTGAGTGTGTTAATTTTGAGAAAAATCAAGTTGAATCTTTTAATCTGTTAGAGAGTGGTATAGTGAGAAATTACCCTCTTAACCTAATTGATTAATCTAACCCTAATTTTGGACCTTGTGATCTTTTATAATTTTCATATTAATAAAGATATAAGCTATTAATAGTATATTGGCTTTGAAACTTTCTTGTGACAATTGTTGTCTTGTAACCTGGTTGTAGACTCTTTTAAACAACAAAAAAATACTATTCCATAAATTTTCTAACTAATCCTAGGTTATTCTTGGGTCTCAAGTGGGTTTTTAGTAGTGTGCTTTATAGTTCTACCCATTTCTCCACATTTGAGTGAAAAGATCAAGATCTATTTCATCCCTAGCTACAAAATGACACACTACATGCTCTGCTTGTCTCTAAGCTTCTGCCCAAACTTGTGATGCTTTGCTCAACTTTTGAGGGAGAATCAACTTGGGTACCAACACCTAATTGGCACCACTGGGGGACATAGTGGTTACTGAGTTCACTTTTAGACCCTAGTAAACACTTCTTATATGCTCTAAGTGCTAATACATTTTTCAAAAATCATCTTGTGTTTAGGTTTGTAAAAAATATTCAAAGTTGCAAGTGTTGTGTGCAATTATTTCAGTTTCCATACCTAGTGCACTAGCTTTCATTGATAAATCTGGGTACAGAAAAGGCAAGTCTTTCCATTTCCGATTGCTAGTATTAACTTGAAATTTGAAAGATAATATTTTAGTGCATTTTCACAACTAAGGTGGAAATCCTTAGTGGTGAATCCCTATTGATTTGATTTTTGATGAGTACCAGTGTCTTAACCTCTGTCAAGTGAGTTTTGTTACTAATCTTTGCAAATATGGAAGGAAGAAGATCTTTCTTTGCTAGAGATCCTTCTAGGACATTATTTCCAAAGCTAGGAAAAAAAAATTCAGAAGGAAGAAAATCATGGAGAGTTGTTGGAGATTAGCAGACAAGAAAAGAGATCTCCATTGATGAAATTGATTGGCCTATCATTAAAGACTAGCCATTCAAGTGCTTCTGAATCAGGTAGCCTCTTTGTGGAATTGAATTCTCCAACTAGAGAGGGACCTTCATTTGATTTTGAAAAGTTTGCTTCTCATTCTACCCCTATCTTTTCAAAGGTTGACAGGGTTTTCCAAGAAACAAGGCCTTTAGGGGATATCCATCTTGAAATTTATACTCCTGTGTTTCAAAGACCCTCTGCCCCTTATCAATTTGTCTCCCCTTAAGGGTCACCTCCTCATAACAACATGGCCCACCCCACCCAAACCTCCTTTTGTTGTAAACACCTTTGGTCCTATAAATTTTACATGGATGGATGGTTATCCAAAATTCGATTCCTCGGGATGTGAGAAATAGATTACCAAAGTTCCAGGAAACAATGTTATAACTAGTGATCAACATTTAAATCTTTTTATCAATATGATGGAAGACTTTGAGATTGAATATGAAGATGTATATATCAAATTATTTATCCATACTTTTGAAGAGGATGCAAGGGACTGGTATAAAGCTTTGTCAAATAATTCCATTGATTCTTGGATAGAGATGAACAATGCATTTAGATTACATTATGGTGATAGAACTAACCCTAGGTTTCTTCTATCGAAATTTGAAAAATAGAGAAGAATCCTAATGAGTCAAGTACATGATTTAAACACAAGGTTTAACAAGACCTTGAGGAGATTGCTGTTAGCTTAAGGCCATGTGATGAATCATGTTTGATCTAATATTCAGATGCATTTGATAAAAAAGTTACTTACTACTTGAGGGACAAAACCCATACTAATTTGAGGCGGGCCTTCACATGGCTCTGTAAATTGAGAACAACATCAAGGAAATTAGAAAGCCTCCAAAAGGGAGGGTGTAAAACTAATAAACTTGGAAAAGCCTCAAATGAGTAAGTCTGATGATTTGGAGGAAGTTGTGAAAACTTTGGCAGGGGTTGTTAAAGAAATATCATACAAATTAGCCCAGGTAGAAAAAGGAATTGGGTAGAGTTCACGAGGTCAACACAAGCAACAAGGCCAAGACAGGTTTAGAAATCATCGTAGAAATGATCAAAGATTTGATGATAGAGGCAAGGGACTTGTTGGATTTGGAAATAAACAGTCCCATACCATGGAAAATAGAATGGTACCTAATGCTTTGGCTGCGGAGTTATTGTTAAGGAGGAGACAAATGTCATTGATTGGTGTGACATATGTTTCATGCCCCATGCTCCATGTGAGGAAGATTAGTAAGAAGAAGAAGAAGTTGATGATGATAATGATGATGATGTTTACATGATGGGTTGCTCCACGAGCTCACAATAAGGGGAAACTTCAACTAAGGTAATAAGTGCTATAAGCTCGCTGTTGATTTTTGGGATTACATTCACCGGATACCTATTCTTCCTCCCTCTCATACTTTAGAAGTAGATACTTGTACAAGATTTTGAATTTCCCAATAATGAATTTGAATATTTAAGAGATATAATGATAAAGAAGTATGATGGAGGAATCCCATCCGAAGAGGATAGGAAATTGCTAATGAATGTTGTGGTTGGCCATGAAAATGAATATAATACTAGGAGTAGGGTTTCCAAAAGGAAACACCTCACCAAACCAAAACTTACAGTGCTTACCAGTATCCCAAAAGAGATTCCAAAGAAAGATACATCTGATAAAGGCCTTATTGTCTCAAGTGGAAATTGTGTCCTTCCCTATGCTATCTTTGAGATAAAAAGTCTTGTGCCATTAGATGAATTTGTAAAAATCTCTCCTAACACCGCATTACCCAAGCATGTTCCTTATGACATAGCCCAAATCTTGAGTCGATCAAGATTTCTATTCCTATTATTGAATTGCTTAGAATCCCGAGCATAGGAACAAAACATTCAAATATTTGGGGTTTAGAGAAGAAAAAGGTCACCTAAGGCGAGAAATGTTCAGGACTCCTACCATTTCAGACTTAAAAAATCCTCAAATCTTGGAGGAAACAGGTGAACCACCTAAATTTTACTTGGGAATGTCTTTGGTTAAGTCTCAATTGAGTATTGATCCATTTTTACAACACCGATCATTAAAGATAGATTGTTGACAATCTGTATGTTTGATTCAGGGGCATCATGCAATTATGCCTGGAAGTTATGAATGGACTATATCTCAAAGTAACAACAACATATGGGAAGTGCACTGCATGGACTCTAGAGAGGTGCCCATTGTTAGATGTGTGAAAGGTTTGGTGGTACAACTTACAACTTACCCAGGTAAAAAATTGAACCTTGATGTTGTTATTGTTGATTTCCTAGCCAAGTGGGGTATGTTGTTATCTAGAAAATGGGCTGCAAGTGTTGGTGGGAGTGTTCAAATGGATATGTCCTATGCCACTAATCCAATTTAGGGCAGCCTTGTGAAGTTACCCAGTGAGAAGAAAAGGTTATATCTTGTTAAGGACCCCAATAATGATTCTTATGAAGTATTGCATGTAGATATTGATGTTGATAACTCTATGAGCTATGTTGTCTTTAGGGAATATGAAATTGGCCAATGCGGTGTCATGATAAGGATGATTTTCTTGTGACTTTGATGTTTGATGCAGATCTTGAAGGATATTCAAAACTTGGCCTGCACTAGGGGTAAACCTAAAAAAGTATGGTCGAGTTAGCCACTTGGATTGGAAAGAGAAACAATCATATGACCAACTGTTAAATACATATAAGAACTACTTAGCATGGTCATATCTAGGATGGTAGGCACTTGAAAATTTTCCTTGATTGATTCCCCAGAATAAAAGTTAGCATCACCCGTACAATGTATATTTTGTTGGTTTGTTTTCTATCTTTTGTGTTTTTGCTCATTCTGGTCCTCGGTGACTTGGTTTTGTTGGTTTCTCAATTTATTTTTTGGAGGATGGTTGTGGTTGTTCTGCTATGCTAGCTTATTATTTGAATCCATTGCCAAATGGTTTGTTCTTGGCACTTGGTCTGCTAGTTGTTCTTTTGGCACTCACAGGGGAGTGCCCATCCCCGAGTCGACGATGTTTGGTGCTCGTCTTGTTCTCGCACCATTTTTCCCTAATTTTCCTCTCATCTATGTGTTGTGAAACATTTTGTCTCTCAATGTGGATGTTATGAAGCTTTTATCTCCATTAGAATGCCTTGAATTGCTTGTAGAATCCATTTCATTCCCTTTTTTGAAGAAATCTCGGAGTTTACCTGTTTTTGCCCTAATTTATTCAAAATCATGGCTCTGCCGTTGTTCTTATTTTTACCCGACCATGGAAGCTTGAGAATGATCAATTTATGTTTGTATGCATTTGAAAATACAAATTCATGGTCGAAATATGCTTAGAACCATGATTCACTTGGTTTTGTTTCAAAAAATTTCATCCTTGGTGAAAAATCATATTCTCACAGCATGAATGGTGAATTTATGTGTTTTTAATTATGGAGGGTATCTTTTTCCTGTCAAAATTATTACTCAACATTCAGGTGGTCACGTGGCTTTTTTTGGTTGGTCGGGGATGACGGAAAATGTTTTAACTTGTCATTTTTTTTTTTTTGGTAAAAGGGAAAATTTGGTCCCGTAGCTCCATTCAATTCTATTTGGTTCTTTTGGTACTTATGTGGCTTCTCTAATTGGATGGGGTGCAATAGGTTTTTTTTTAACTTGTTATTTTGGCTACTTTGGAAAAAAATTGAACCTACCCCATGGCCCCGCCAAGCTTTGATTAAAGAAAAATTTAAGCGGCAGGGAGAAAGTCTTACTTTGACCCCGCATAAGGACACATGGCCAAGTTAAAAGTGGAGATGTGGGCCTTTGGAAGCAGGTTGGAATATTTTTCCCTTTTGTAAAATGGAGTAAAGATTCTAAAATGGAAGCGTGACAATGCCAAATCATTTTGAAGCCTTATAAGGTTCTTGAAGTTGTGCCATAACAACACACGTGGAGGTCTCCGTCGAGTCTTCTTTGCTTAAAATTTTTAGCAACTTCCTAAAGGGCCCGAGACATGTGGTGAGCCTGAGCTCATTTAGGGTCTCTACTTTTGGGGACCATCTCAAGATGCGCAATTGAGACACATGGTCATTTGAAAAGTCAAGAGGCGGGGAGGTGGGCCATCGAGGGAGACTTGGATTTTTTGCCCCTCGTTACTCAAAAGACTGAAATCATCAAAATGACCCGTGAGCCCGACAAAGAATAGTCAAATTTTTCTCTAGTCAATGACGGAGGTGTGGACTCTTGGGGAAATTTGGAAAAATTTCCTTTTGGGAGAAATGAGTTAAAAGTGTAAAAGGAAGTGTGGTTCCACTAGGACCCACATCATAAACTAGAAGAGGAAATGTGGAGCTGCGGGGAAAACTTGGAAATTTTTCCTTTTTCCAAAAACAGAGGTGAAATAGCAAAATTTAGCTGCAGTTCCTATGGTACCCACATTGGGACATGTGTCAGGCCCATTTTTCAAAGGCGGAGGGGCAGAGCAAATTGAGAAATTTTACATTTTTTCCAAAAGGTATAAAAAGTAAAAAGGAACTCTTAGGCTCGTATTGACTTGGATCCCCCATGTAGGACGGTCTAAATTCAAAAGAGAGATCAATGGCAGTTGTGCATCTGTATCTGATTTTCCACCATTTCTAGTCCAAAGCTCTTGGGGATGTGAATTTTTACGAGTTTTTATCATTTCTTGGAGTCTCCTACACGTAAAATGAAGAGGAACATTAATTTGGTATCCTGGTTGGGTGGGAAAAATCTGAAGACATCTTTTGCCATCAAGACATGATCTAACCATTGGCTTCGATCTAATTTTCAGTTTTTCTTTCCTTGGCACGTAAAGAACCAGATTTGATAGATTGGAGGAGGAAGTAGTTGGTGCACGAGATGAAGAACGACTTACCAGGTGAAGAATTGAATGTTGGAAATATTTGGAAAGTTGCCCCCTGCACACACCTAACAAATTTTTGTAAATCTGATTCTGGGAGTCTCAACAGGCAATGGTGCTTTGAGTGTCCCTGGTTTTGGTGGGAAATTCTATTGTAAATGAAGTATTATAAATTACATGAATTTTTCGTGCAAATGGTTGGAGTGTTAGAGGTTGGGACTGATTTTTCTAAGAGAAAACCTTGATAGAACCCATCCTTATGAGAAATCATCTGAAGAAACTTGTTTATCTCTTTTATGTTAAATTTGATCATGTTAAGGTGGTTGTGAGTGTACATCCATTGACAAGCTCTAAGATTGTTCTAGAAATTTTCCCTGATAAATTTAATCAAACTTGAGTTCATCTACATTATTTTTGGGCAAAATTTGTATTTTCTTCATTCCTGAATGTCTGCAAGTAGTTTTGTTATTCCCGTTGCAATGTTACATTGAAATCTTTGTGAATCACACAAGATCTTATCCTTGTGATAGTTTGGTGGAATTTTCAATTTCATTTATCAAAAGATATTTCATTTGATAGTGAAATAAACAAATTTAAAATCACTGTGACTCCTAGCATGACTATAAGATTGTTTGTTATCCTTCGAGGGTATCTTAGGAGTGATGAAATAGAGGTTGATAATGTTTAGTTAAGTTTTCCAATTTGAGCCTTCATTTTGGATCCTTGAAGTTTGTGTGAAAAGTGTTGATCTGGGCCTCCATTGAAGCACATATTCTAGTTAAAGGAACATCCTAGCTATCCTGAAGCATTATGTTGTTCAAGCTCTCCATTTTTGTAAAATTTCTCTAGAATGGTGAATCAATTTCATTTATGTCTCACCTCCCACCAAAATTCATTTAAAAATAACCAATCATACCCATAGTACCTGTTTGTCATGTGTGTATACAAATGCATAATTTCTACTACCAAAAAATGTAGAAACAATCAAGTTTTCATTGTCTTTAGTGGCCTAAACCTTGCTTAGAAAATATCTCCATTATCTAGAGTGGCAACTCGTGAGAGTTAGATTTTGTTGCATTGATCATATTTTCTTCAAGGTCTTCTTAATAATTTCGAAGAAAGGACATCTCCATCTCCTCCACAAACAACAGGATACAAAAAGGGTCCTCTCACCCTAGTTGAAAGGCAGAACCATAAAGTAGTGTGGATAGGTCAAATACTCTTGAGGTTGCTTTACCCATTTCTCCACATCTGAGTGACAAAGAGTAAGCTGCATTTCATCCCCAGCTATAAAACGACACACTACATGCTCTCGCTTGTCTTTAAGCTTCTTGCCAAACCAAGATCCCTGCTCACTTCGAGGGAGAATCAATTTGGGTACTAACACAACCAATCATACCATGAAATTATGGAGCTTTTTTCATAAAAATTCATTGGAGAATCGCAAAGGAAGATGGCACGACCTTGAAAAGTAGATTTTTAGTGTGTTATTTCATTATAGATGCTAACCCACCTACATGCTTGGAAGAAATGTAGGTGCTCCTAAAATATTATGGAGATATAAACAAATTTCTAGTATATCTCATGATACTTTGACAAGTTTACCAATTTAATTAATCAAAACATGCCATGGAAGATTAAGATTTCAATAAATATACCCTTCTTACTTCCTTGCACAAAACAAGAAAATAGTTCACTTTCATTTTGAAGGTATAGCTCGAGCCTCTTTAAAATGCACCATGTGTGGAAAGGTCAAGCATCATCAAGAAAGAAACAAGTGTGTATCATCTCAAGTAATGTTGACGTTGGAATTATTTTCATTGGACGATAAAATCTGCATTGTCTAAGGTCAATAGGTTTATCCAAACAAGTTGAAGAGAAGATAAAATCTGCATTGTCTAAGGTCAATAGGTTTATCCAAACAAGTTTGAAGTGATTTCGGCATCCAAGGTATAGGATATGATCATGAAACACAATGCAGGTTAGGTGTAGGAACATTTAGGTGTGTTTCGGTACACCAAAGGTAAGGTCAGGATAAATGGTGACGGCAAGAGGCAAGGTAAGGTCATTAGGTCAATCAATAAAAGTAAAAAATGGTCATAAGGTATAACGAACACATTGGGTCAAAGGTCACTAGCGATGTCCCAGGTCCAAGTATCTAGGTCACGACATGGGTAGGGCCGAGGTATGGTTAAAATAATGAGTCCCCAAAGGAGGATGAGATTAGGTAGTAAATAATGAGGTCAGGAGGGTGAGGTAAATGGTTTTGGGTAAAGGTGGGGTGGGGTAAATGATTAGGGTAAAGGGTAGGTGTGGAAAAAAGGAGTGATGGGCAGGGTAATAGGGTAAAATTTAGGACAATGTGTAAGAGAGGGTGACCGATGCGACACAAGGGTAACCAACACTTTGGTAGAGTGAAACTGATCACTTAAGGTAAGGCACGTGACCGATCTTTGGTGAAGTAAAACCGGCATTGGTTAGGTCTAGTTTTTTATTAAAAATATGTTTTTTTGTTATTCATTTGTCTCTAGTGAATTGAGAAAACGACACAAAAGAGAGAGAAAAGGGAAAAAGTGTCTAGATGGAATGGAGGGTTGAGTTGGTGATCTTTAACGGTGTGTGATTGGCTGGTGAGAGGCGGGTCCATAGGATCAATGGGTGTGTTTGATTGGGTCGAGCATGAGGGTAGCGATTTGGTGATGGAAGAGGTTGGAGAGGGATTGGGTGGGCCATCGCGCAGTGCGGTGGCTAGATGTGCCACCATGATGAGGTAAGCATCTAACCCTTGTTGTATTTTGTTAGATAGATTAGGTGATTTGTCAAATTAGGTTTTTATTTTTATTGTGGGGCGGGGAAAATAAAATTTGCAAAAGGAGGGTAAATTGGGTAAAATAGGAGTGGGGAGAGAGATAATTTAGAGAAGAGGGGAAGGGATGAGGTGGAGGGGAGGTGTAGGTGATTTTAGGTGGGAATAAGTGCTAGGGTAGTAAATTTTTTGAGAAGGGAGGGTTTGGGGTCGCGGGTTTTCACCATGGTGAGCTGACCAACATCGATCAGTGTAGCCGGCGTTGGTAGGGATAAACCAGTATCGGTCATGAAATAGGTGACCGATGCTAGTCTAAGGAATTGATCGGAGTTGGTTAGAGATAATCGGCACTAGTCTTGCTTTGGAGCACAAGGGACTAAAAGTGCCACAGTTGGGTGGGTTGAGATGGGTAGGGGTAAAATAGGGTGTGGGAAAATGATAGGGGATAACTATGGGTATGAGAAATATAGATTAATGTGTTATTTTTCTTGGATGCAAGGGAGAGATCAGCTACACATGCGGGACAGTGTTCCACCCCTGCTCGTGATAGTTCATGGCACAGTAACTCTTGAGGAGCTACGACATATAGAGACAGGTGGGCACAGTGTGGTCCAACACTACCCGACATGTAGTCTAACAACCTAGTCTGATGGTCACGCTCATCGATAGATGGGATTCGACGACCAACACGTTCCACCTACCGACGGGTGAGATGAAAGTCACCCTAAAGGATGTGTTCAGGATTCTATGGCTACCCATATTGGATACACAGGTCTATTCGATCTCCTCTGAGGCCTCGGAGGAGCTGATGCTGATGGTGTTTGGAGAGGGGATGGCTGGCCGACATTCCATAGCACCATCATGCGCTATGGAGAGATGTACCTATCCCTTATGGAGGAGACGAGGCTAGTAGTTCTATTGATGGAGGCATTGTCTTTGCTTTGCAGCTGCAGATGCAGAGAGAGGTAGATTTCACCGCTTGTTGATGGGGTACTACATGACATGATGATAGACCGAGATGCACTTTTCCCAGGCACCAACATTCCTAGTGTAGTTATACAGGATTTGTGGGCGTATGGATAGCTACGTAGGTTCAACATGTGTTGTACCTTTTTAATTCACTCGTTGGACATATGATCACATTGTCTGTGTGCCAAGTGGGCATGTTCCAGGCCAATTCCTTTTCACTAGGCTATTTACGAGTGGGGTATAGGTGATGGGTGCCCGTTATTGAAAGTGGAGATCGACATGCCCACACATGATGTGGCCTATTTCCTGGAGACTATTGGAGGGGTTATCTGGAATGGACATCATATGGAGGCCATATGTGGACTTGCCATCATGTAGGCAGATGCATGATGAGTTAGCGGAGTTGTGGCTACCGAGATGGATTCAGGGTCGCCGTACCAGGGAGCATGAGATGATCCCTATTGATAGGGTTAGGTGATAGTTTTGGTTGCTACACAGACATACCTCCCCCTTCCCGCAAAGACACGAGAGATGACATGGAGAGGCCCTTACCTCTACCATAGCCGAAAATGCCCATAGGGTAGGAGGAGTAGGTAGTGGACTGGTGGATTGACGATGTTGGGGTCACGACATGGAGATATAGAAAGTGGTGGGTGGCTCATTTATGAGACATACCACCCAGGCTAGGGCAACCAGATCTAGCCACCATCATGGTGTAGAGAGACTCCCTATAGGGGTAGGTGGCTACTTGATTACCCAGTTGGGTATGGTGCGAACTAACCGGATAGCTCGAGAGGTGGAGGTAGCGGAATTACATGTACATGTGGTTAGTCTTGAGTGCCCATATGGCCTAGGGTGGGGATGGAGACAAAGATGGAGATGATGGTCGTGTGGCTTCCTACAAGCACAAGTGATAGGGTTACAGGGGCCAACTAGCCACAACACAGTACAGCATTAGGGATTTACGAGCCTAGATACATACATTGGGGTAGGGGATGATGGCACCACCACGAGCACCAGACAGGTCCTAGTTCATAGGCGGGGTGAGATAGGGTCTCATAAGACAGTACGAGGGGCCGAGGTCTATGGGGCCACCACAGACCATGCCTATAACCAGGTTATGGGATGCCCTAGGTGAGGCTAGCTACCAAAACCAGTTGATGGCGTCCGGATATACTTTTTATCCTATGCAGTACATTACACAACATGCCTCAAGTGAGAGGATGAGATCCCACACTCATAGTGTAGAGAGCACAATGGGCCATTGAGATCCTATACGAGATCGGGAGAGGCCACTAGCTCGCAGAGACCAGCTCTAGGTGATGTACCAGTAGGGACCTAACCACCACCTATAATGGGTAGGAGATGTTAGCAGAGTCACCGGCCCAGGGGCCAAGGAGGTAGAGGGTACATGCGACATAGATATCGAGGATGTTTGCCGAGATGATTGATATATGGCTCCCGATTTTTATGTATTGTAGTCATTTTTTGATATATACCAGCCTGCGTGCCAAAGATAGTGAGGATGTACGATATTTTTTGTATATTTTGAGCATACACCGACCTACACGCCGAAGAGATTTTGTATTGGTTTATTATTTTATTGTATATGAGACCGGCAGCGTGTGTTGACAATTTATTTGAGATAGACATGATGGGATATCTTTGTATATTATATTGAGACACACATATTTATTTGTATGATGAGATACATGAGATGCTTGATTTTTTCGGTGTTTTATGAGACTTTTAACTTTTTGTTGTGATATGAATGAAAACTAGGTGAGTTAGGCATGATGGATTCAGGTTGGTTTTAGGCATGGATCAAGTCGAGGTTTGGTTTAGGCATGGATCGAGTCGGTTGGTTTAGGCATGGATCAAGTCGAGGTTTTGTTTAGGCATGGATTAAGTCAGGTCTTAGGCATGGTTGAGTTAGATTTGTGGTCTAGGCGTGATTGATTTTAAATTGGTTAGGGTTGTGATTCATTAATTTATATAATGAATGATAATATGGGCTATTTTTAAGATGCTTTATAATATATGGATGATGATGGTAGTCATAATAAATGTATGTTGTGGTGATGATAAAAATGTTAAGCAACTTGTTATTTATTTGGTTTAATTTCCAAGTTTTAGATATAAAAAGGAAACTAAGTAAGGTAGAATTTAATTTGAGGAAAATGAAAGATGAATTGGTTAGGGTAGAGAGTGGCTTAGCTAACCTCCAAGTGCCCCATACTCTCGGAGTGCTGCCTATATAGTCCCGGTGAAAAGGGGCCTCAGGCTGATGTATTTCTCCCATGAGCTAGGGAAGAATATGAGGATGTAGGAAAATGAGTTGGTAGGTTTTAGGCATGATTTGGGTTTATGTATGATAGGTGTGGGTGGGCTATAGGAAAATTGGTATAGGTGATGTCGATTGTGGAGAAAGAAGAAGATTACCCCAAAGGTAAGCGTCGAGGACCAAGTCTGTATAAGGTAATCAAAACATAAATAAAGACGGTTAAAAGATAAGAGGGGCAAGAAAGCCACCTGATTGGTTAGGATCAAACGAGTAGGTCACACCTTGGAGAGGGTGATGAACGTAAGACCCTAAAGAAATTGCATGATTGATTGTGCTAAAGGTGAAATGGGGTCACATGATCACCAAATGTCATGGTTCCAAGAGGTCCCTTGAGGCAAGTAGAAAAATAGGGGTGCGAGATGGTGAGAGGGGTGAAAGGTTGGTAATTTTATATGATATGAGGTGGCATGCTCTTTGGGCAAGAGATTTGAGGTCACAATGGGCAAGTCCATGAATAAAACATTGTTTGTTTTGACTTGTATTAGAGATAGACCCGATCGATGTGGGAATTCTATATGGGATGAGGAAATGAACTCCTTGAGGTCTTCATGAAGCAAATCAATATGGGAAGCTCTAGTTTCTCTCATTTTTAAAAAAATATTTACATAGTTTTCCTTCGAGGGAGCAGTCTATTTATAGCAGTGATTATAGAGAGGAAGATGTCCTTTTGAGGGAGTCATATTTTTATTAGAAGTTTGACTCAAGGAGTTGGGTCCCATGTGAGGGCTTTAAAGTCAAGGACAAGACCAAGATGAGGAAAATGATTTTTGTTTAGAAAGCGGTGAAATGACCATGGGATCTCATCTAAAGGTAGATGAAAAGTATCTATGAGAATCATGCTATGTGCAACGCTGTGGTACACATATTCAAGCGAAGATAACAAGTGATGGGTACGCACATGATTCTTGTTTAATTTTTGGTGAGGTGTAAGAAGTGGAGAGTGCTCAAGGGACGAGGATGGAAGGAGGAAAAAAGTGATGTAGGACTAAAATTCAACAATAGAATGGTCTAAGATGCAAGGCATTAAGGGGCTCAGGTTCAGGTTTACCATCGAGGGAAGATAAATGATAAGCACCTGATCCATAGGTATGAGTCACGATGTATGGTCCAAGCCAATTAGGAGCAAGTTTTCCCGTTTACTTTTTTCTGCTTTGGTTACATGTTGATTTTATTTCAGGACAATGTCACGAGACTTGGAAGGCAGTATGTTCATGGACACGTTTGTCGTAAGCACGTTTGATACGTTTTTGGTAAACTTGAAGGTGGTCAAAAACGTTAAGATGACGTTCGTCTAATAACTCAATTTGTGCTAAACGGTCCTGATGAAAGTGATCATCATTGAGCATGTCATGGAGAGAAATGCAAAGTAAGGGGATTTGGACTTCTAGAGGTAGAACAACCTCTATACCTTAGACCAGAGAAAATGGTGTGGCAGCAGTGGAAGTGTGGATATTGGTGCGGTATGCCCATAGGGTAAAAGGAATGTGCGTATGCCGCTTCTTCCCAGTATCGTTAACCACTTTCATGAGAATTTTGTTTAGGGTTTTATTAGTGGATTCGGCTTGCCATTGGTTTGTGGGTAATAAGGGGATGAGAAACTTAGTTGAATGCTAAAGGCATCACAAATTTTTCACAATGTTTTGTTTTAAAATTATTTTCCATTATCGGTGATGAGATGATGAGAAACACCAAAGTGAAAAATGAAGTGATGATTGATGAACTCACATATTTTATCGATTTCATGGATGGCCTCAACCCATTTTGTGTAGTATTCGGTAGTGGTGATGATCCATTGATGTTGTTGGGAAGAATGAGGGTTGTTCTCTCTGACAAGATCCAAACCCCATTGAGAGAAGGGCCAAAGGTCACGGGTGACTGTAAGGCATGATTGGGGGTATGATGAAGGTTAGCATGTTGTTGGAATTTCACACAACATTTAATGTAGTCACAACAATCATGGTTAAGGGTCAGCCAATATTAGCCCAGGCAAATAATATGCTTACCCACGGCAAGGCCACTGAAGTGACCTCCACATATGCCATCGTGAACTTTCTTAATTGTATAAGGAATTTCAGAACTTGTGAGGCATCATAAGGGAATACCATCAAAGCCACACTTATAGAGGAGCCCTCCCATGATGACTTAATGAGAGACCTTTTTAAGGAAGGCGCATTGTCCATTACGGGTGAGATCAAGAGGTAAGATGGAGATAGAATGATAGTCAGAACATTGTGTATACCAGAGGTCACGTGGGTCAGGGGAAACGGTTCGACAGAGTAGACCTCACGAGGTATATAAGAGGGTGATTGCAACCATTTTATTGTGAAAAATATTTTATAGTCGGAAGGTGAAGTGGGTATCCGAGAAGCCAAGCGTGCCATGGTATTTGCAAATTTTTGGTTGAATGCGGGACGGCTCTTAGAGGTCATAACAAATCAAAGGTGGTCAAAAGTATGTCAAAATGATGTTTATACTTTTGAAGTATCTCATTATGACATTGGTATATACCATTGACTTGGTTTATAACCAATTGAGAATCACCAAAGATGTTGATTAATTTAACATCCAAGGCATAGGCAGGCTTGAAGACCTAGTATGAGCGCTTCGTATTCGGCAATATTATTTGTACAATCAAAATCTAGTTTGAAAGAAAAGGCATGGGTTCACCATCATGAAGAATGATGATAACACTAGCCCCACCTCCATATTGATGCTTAGAACCATCGAAGAAGACTATCATTTGGTAAGGGGATTCATCGAAGGAAAGGGTAGTAATGGACTCATCCTGAAAGTCAAAATTAGAGGGTTGATCCCTAGAAATAGGTGTGTCGGCCAATCGGTCGGCGATAATAGCTTGGCCCTTAATGGAATTTTGATGAATGAATTCGAGGTTGAGGTCAGCTAAAATCATAATCTATCGTGCAAAGATCATCCCGATTTTGACAAGGTTTGGCATACATGAAGTGTAAGGGGCGATGTTGGTCACAACATAGGTTTTGTGGTTGAGTAGGTAATGGCGAGTTTTGTAGCAACGAAAACTAAGGCTGAGAAATTTTTTTTTTTGGGGTGGGTGTATTGGGTTTCATAATCCAAAAGAGTATAGATTATGTAATAAACCGCTTGCTCCTTGTGTTGCTCATCGCGATAAGCAAGCATGGCCCCAAGGAGTGATCGGTAGCAGAGATGTATAGGTAGAAGGGTTGATCGTCTTTAGGTGGGATAAGTATGGGTGGTTGGAGAAGGTATTGTTTTAAGGCCTCAAAAGATTTATGGTAGTCATCATCCCATTTAAAGGAGACATCCTTCTTGAGTAGATGATGAAATGGTTGACATCGATCAGATAATTGTGAAATGAAACGGTGAATAGACTGCAACTTACCTTGCAGGCTACAAAGTTGTCTAAGGTTAGTAGGCAGAGACATTTCCAGAATGGCCTTGACTTTAGTAGGGTTAACTTCTATACCACGTAGGAAATGATAAATCCCAGGAGCTTTCCTGAGAGAACCGTGAAGACACACTTCTTGGGCTAAAGGTGAATGCAATATTTAATGAGGCGGTCAAAAATTGTTTTGAGGATGGCAAGGTGCTTGGAGTAGCATTTAGATTTGGCCAGGAGATCGTAAACATAGTTTTCCAATATACGATGGATGATGTCATGAAATATGTAAGTCATAGCCCACCGATATGTGGCACCAACATTTTAAGGCCAAAAGGAATGAATCGATGCAGAAGTTCCCAAGGGGTGATGAACATGTTTTGTGTTGATCCTCAGGGTAAGCAAGATTTAGTTATAACTCGAAGCCATCCATGAGTGATAGCATCTCGTGACCAATGGTAAGGTCAACCAGTTGGTCAATGTCGGGTAGAGGAAGTCATCTTTTGGGCGGGAGAGAGGTTGAGGTCATGGAAGTCTTGTGAAAATGTGGAGTCCCCTCGTCGCCTTAGTGATGGGGACAATATTAGAAATCCAACGAGGATAATGAATGGGTAATATGAAGGAAACAGAAAGAAGACAATGAATTTCTTCTTTGACAAGAAGGGCAATGCGAGGGTGCTTTTTCCTCATCTTTTGTTTGATGGTTTGCATCGTGAATGGTTACGATATTGTGGACCACTATGGTGGGGTCAATACCAGGCATGTTGCATAAGACCAAGTGAAAGCGTGGTTATGATCTTTGATAAAAGAAGTGAAGCGCTTCCCGTTCAAAGACATCTAAAGATTGATCGATCTTTAGGATGTGCGAGTTTTCTGTATGGATGTTGATCTCGATAGTCGATTCATTCAACATGGTTTGCGTCTCGAGAAGGTTATGACTAATGAATATATGAGTCTTCTACACCAAGGTAGGTGAGTATAGATTCATCATCCTGATATCGAATGATGTTAATGGAAGGTGTATCGTCATCGATCATTTTAGGATACATGAAGGGAAGAGAGGAAGGGGCCTCACCCTCACATTGATAACTTGTAAATTTTACTTAATCTTATCAATGTTGATAGACATGAAAGATGTTTGAAATTTTTAGATCTATAAAATATGTATTTTTTCGATAAATGGAAAATTGATTGAGTGTTAAAAAAATTTAGAAGGGATAGATTCAGGATCTATCGATTCCGTTGGTGAAGGTGGTGATGAAGGCAGAGTGGGTAAAGAAGGTGGAGAAGGGATGATGTTCTTGATGGGTTCAATGCGGGCCTGTTTGGTAGGTGGTTTAGCAAATTCGATACCACTACGATCGTTATGTTTTCGGGTGGTACATGGAATGATAGTATGGCAGCCTTATTCGTAAAATCCTAAACCAAAACCCTTCCATGCACATTAGTGTAGGAAGGTGTGGGTGAAATGGTGATTGGTGAGTGACTGGAAGTTAGTGGAAAATGGGTGAGTTTGAGATGGTGGTTCGGGTGTGTAAGTGGTATATCAAGTCCCCCATAGGTGAGGCCCGAGTACGAGAGATGAGGAGGACCATAAAGGAGGTATTCTCTGTGCGGTGATCATAACAAGGGTGTTGGTGAAGACTTCCATACTCTTGTGGAGTAAGGAATGTGTTGACACTATATAAGCGATATTATCCCAGAGTGAGGCGTTGAAAAATTCCTTTGAGGATCGGTGGTTGGTATGTGGGTAGCTGCAATAGATGATGGGTCAGTGGTCGATGCGGAGGTAGAGCTAATGGATTGGGAGGCTGAGGGGTCAGCCATGGAGGTTTTGGTAGTGGTATGAATAGAGGAGGCATGTGCGGTTGAGGTAACAACTGTACTGGTAAGCGGAGGTGTAGGTGAAGTGGTAGTGGTCGTAGAGGCTTTAATGGGTATGAGCACGTCATTGGGCTGGTAGAGCATGTTACATGTTTTGAAAGGTGATGGATCAGCTAGAATAGTATAGGTGTGTTCTTCATGTTCAAACTTTACACTACGATGCAAAGTGGAAGGCACATAACCCATGACACGAATCTAAGGTCTACCAAGTAACGAGTTTTATTAAAATTCCCCCTCTAAGACGTAAAACAGCTCTGGAATAGTGTGGGGACCATACCAACATGAAGGATGATGGTGCCTAGTGTAGAGGTGATAGTGTCATTAAATGAATGCAACATGACAGGATGTTTATGCATGCGAATTATCGGGTATGTGCATTTGATCGAATGTATGGGATTTAATGATATTAATCTAGTACCCCGTTGATCATTACAAGTCATACATGTATATCATCGATGTGAACGAGAGATGAAGAGGATAGGTGCAGGTCATCGGTTTGGTGCGGTACGATCTCTTCCTTTGAGAAGCTAAGGGAGGATACTTGGTGAGTAGGGTGTGGTGTGGATAAAGGTGGCCATTTGGTGAGAGCGACTACATGATGGGGTGTGATAATGGAGGCTATGGGTGTAGGGTCATTGGGTAAAACCTCAATATATTGAAGAACCTCCATGAGAGGTTAGCGATGGGATTACGAGGTTTTGATGAGGTCATATAGGGACATTTTGAGGGGATATTGGTGTAATTGTTTGAGCATGGTGCGATGTGTGACCTCATTAGAAATAGGGTATGTGGGGCCACGGATAGTGATATTAGGTGTGGGTTCGGATGGTATGTTTGGTATAGGATTGGTTGGTGCATCAATTTCCTTTTCCTTGCCTTTGTCTTTCTAAGCACGAGTAGTGGCGTGGATCATGTTGATCGGGGAGTTAGAAAAAGGAGAAGGTGTAGGGTGAGTGGTGTAATGACACGATGGGTAAAAACCTCTTGGAGGAGAGAAACCTTGTGAGGTGAGATAGGCACAATGACATTTAGGTAATGGTGTGGTAAGTTCTCCGATACAAACCATGTTAATTTCAAATCTCGGGGTGGATCTAAGAGCCGTGGAGGTGGAGGTCATGGTTGTTGAGTAGACAGGTGAGGGAAGGATTGTGGGAATGGGTTTCGGTGAAGCGGGGTCTTCATCGAGAAGGTCGTCATCATCAAAGTTGGCTTCAGGAGGACACAACCGGATAAGAATGGTTTTAAAAGCCTTGCGAGTTCTCCACATCTTGCCTGTCACATGATGGTAGGCACAAATTTTAGTGTCATCAAATCCTTTTGGCTTGGGTTTAAGGGGGTCATAAGGTCCGAGCGGTGGTAATGTCATGACAAAATTCTCAGGAGGTTGGTTAAAATTTTGGCATAGGACCCTACTAGTGGATCACAATGGGAAGTGAAAGTGGGTTTGGGTGTGGGTGCGTCGATTGTTGAGGAGCGATCCTTGTAGGAGGAGTGGGTTAAGCCATGGTTTTGGATGTTGGAGTGGTCTTGGGTGTTGGTCATGTTTTTTTGGGTATGGGTATGGTAGATGAATGGGTAGGAGGAAGTATGGTTGTTTTGACTACCTTACTTGGAGGGTTGCAGATTTTTGTTTTTAACGTTACACCTTCTTAGGTAAAGGTGATATGGGGTGTGAGAGACAGAGACTGAAGTGTAGTGGGTAATGAAGAAGTTGCTGAGGGTATTGGAGGTATGGGTGGTAAAGATGTTGCAGGTGTAGGTATAAGTCATGTCGGGTGCTTGGGTAGGTTAGAGGTTTGCGAGGAAGGAGTGGGCTATTGTGTTTTTGGTTTATTGATGGGTGGAAGTTTCTTGATTGTGTTGGGAGGTTGAGGTCCTAAAATAGATGGAAAGGGTGAAGGTGATGTAGGTATGATTGGCGCAATGTAGGTATTAGTTATATGGATTTGGTTCTTCTATTGGGAGTGCCGGAGTAGGTTTTGTGTTGACTTTGGAGGATGTAGTTAAATCTAGTTTGATAAGTGGATGAGTAAGGCTGCTGGTTGGGGTGACCCCTAAGGTCGTAATAGGTTTAGTCGAGGAAGATCTTGTAGGTGTGGGTTTGGGTTTAGATGTAGGTTGGGTTATGAGTAAGGGTATGTGTTGATTTATGATCGATGTCGTTGAAAAATTTGTGATTGATGTGGTTGTGCTTGGTTTGATTGGTTGAAATATTTTTGGGTAGATAGTGGAAGTATCAACAAGTGACATTTGCATCTGTGTTGAGACCAGGAAGCAAAAGACGCCCCTGCATAAGGCTCTTTCCACATAATCTAAGTGATCGGCCAAGCATGAGAACAAGACATCCAGTAGAGTGAATTTGATGAGGACCTAATGGCTATTCCCGTAAAATGTGTCTTAGAGATGAGAAATTGGTTGGCGTCGGCTTCCATGGGGTAAGAGAGCCAAAAGTAGGTCTGCGAGATCTTGGGTAGGCGATGGAGAATGTTTGACTAGAGGCAAAGGTATCTCTACTAGATCTTTGATAGGTGGAGGAGAAAATGGGTGTTCCTTTGTAGGTGGAGACGATGATGGATGCTCCTCTGTGGGTGGAAGAGATAAACAAGTATCCTCCTTGGAATGAAGAATCAAAAGGTGAAATGGTCTCGATATTAGTGAAGGGCTCCTCCATGGGTGAGGAAGGAGGTGAAAGGTGTTCCTCATGGGTGGAGGAATAAGTGAGGTAGGTTCCAATGCAGAAGGAGGATTTTGAGCTATAATTTCCTCTATGGAAGGAATATGGGGTAATTGGGAAGCAACAGTTACGTCACTAAATAAAGCATGGAACTTGTGGGTATGGCGATCATGAGTTGAGGTCTCACCGGTTTGATCAAACAAATGGGCATGATTGGGAAATGGTTTCTTGAAGATATGTAGGTTTTGATTGGAAGGTGTGTTAGGATTATCCACAGATTAACTCTCCTTTCTCGAGCATTTCTTGACAATATTTTTTTTGAAAGGGATGCAATTTCCGTCACTATGAACCTTTACTCGATGATAGTTATAGAAGTTGTGCTCTTTATACCATGCGGGCATGGGGTGAGAAGGGTCAAAACTAATGTGTGATTTTATAGGTGGAAGGGTGATGGCCCGACTTTGATGAGATTTTCTAAGACATAAGAGTAAGGCTCCCTAATTGGGGTGTATTTACTTGTTCTCGTTTGAATTGAAAAGTCTTGATGGGTGATAGATTAGATGAGGGTGAAACCTAATTTGATAGATGATCCAAACTGCTTTAAGTACCATGCGTTAGCAAGTGCCCTTAGCTTTTGAATAATTAATCATGGTTTGGAAGAAGAAAAGATATCATTCAACTTGAATGTCGAATTCTTTTTGCGTAATTGGATTTTCTTCTCTTCGATGACCCGAATCTCTAACTTTCTTGCCATGGTGAATGCTTCATCAAATGTTCAAAAAGTTTGAACCTGCAGGGTTAGTGAGATGTGTCTAGTACAATCCTGCGTGAAGAGATCAATGAGTTCGGTTTGTAGTAGTTGGAATGTGAGTTGATTAATTAGGCTACGCCAACAAGCAACGAAATCTGCGATAGATTCATCATCATACTAACGCATGGAGTATAGGTTAGTCATGGTAACTTTCTTAATGATATTGATGGAGAAGTGATCCAAGAATGCTTGGGTTACCTGATTAAATGAAAATATAGAATGTCTAGGTGACCCACTATACCAATCTAACGCAGGTCTAGTTAGAGACATGGGAAAAGTCCTCATGAGCAAAGCATCATCATGAGCAATTAGGTAGCACCTGTGTTTTAAAGATTGCAAATAATGTTGTAGGTCTTCCTTGCTATTGAAATAGTTGAATTTAAGCATATCCCAATGCATGGGATATGGACGGATAGGAATGGATGGGTGGATAGGCTCGTTACAAATCTCATCGTAGGTGAGAGTGTTGCGAGAGCCAGAGACCAATGCCTTCAATGTCTGCATCTTATCCATCATTAATTTGATTAGGTTGTTGGTAGGTTGTGATGGTTGGGTGCCTCCTGTAGCGTAAGAGGGTTGGTGTTGGCCATATGATGAGGGTGACATTCTAGTATATGGTGATGCCATGTAGGTGGATTGAGAAGGAAGTAGTGAAATAGGGGGTACATACCGCAGAATGAATAAGCCCGATGAAACAAGAGGTCTTAGTAGTACGTATATGGAGGTGGAAGGGTCGTGGTGACCCTAGTGGCAATGGGGGCCAATGATTGGGGAATAGAAAGGACCATGTTTTGAAAGGGGGTAGGGGTCACCGACATGGGAGGTGGTTGTGTAGCTATGGGTATATGTGAGACAATAGGGGTGGATAAGGTTATGTTTTGGTGGTTGTCAAAGGTATGGTGGATGTGGCGGGTGCAACGGATGTATCGTCGATCTGCATCATAGAGGGTATAAGACCTAGCGGTGAAACAACTAGGGGTAAGGTAGATGTAGGCAAAGCACGGGCCGATGGGGCTGATGCGAAGTATGGGAGTGAGAGTCCAGGGGATAGATATGGGCATGCCATATATAAACCGACTCGAGGCATCTTGAGTGGATGAATGGGAAAGATAAAATTGCAAGGCGAATAGGTTTTGGTCAAGGAGTCGTGTGAACTCCTCATCTTCGGTAGTGATAGTGATAGGTTGGATAGGATCCATGGTGGGTGATAAAATGGAAGGTGGCGAAGGGTTAGGTGGGAGTAGTTGACAACTGGTGTGGAATACGAGGGTGCTATCTTGTCGGCATCGCATACCATGTGAGCAGTGCGATCGGGTTGGGCTACCTTTCTATAAATGACATAGAAATACAATAGGAATAAGAAGAACATGCGGTAATAAATGGATTAGGTACCAAATTTTAGCTAAAAAGTTACACATGATAACGGATGTCGGTCAAGGAAGACCAACGCTAGTTATAGGTAACTACTACCTGGTCACCTTGTGGAGATGGACATTGGTCAAAAACAAGGTATAAGGCCAAATTTGACAAGTATTATGAATACTGATGATATTTACAAGGTCAATGGGAATGATAGAAGTGACAGGGACTCTAAATAGTTAAAGAAGGTGAATAAATGTCCTTTGGTTAGGTTAACCAAAAGGATGCTGAACCGACGCTGATTGGGTATAACGTGATGATCAGAGGGGTGACCAAGCGACGAAGGTTGTTGGACCAACACCGGTCATTGTGAAATTGAAACAATGAGGAAAGAAAAGTGGTTATGAATTAAAATATGATGTGAAATCAAACCGAAAATTCTCAGAGTGATGAGCATGTGGTCCAGAATACTCGAAGAAGCTAGAGTACACCAACTATGATGAGGAGCATGCGAGGAGAAACAAGAAGAATGAAGAACGTGACCTTTCACCTCAAAACGCAAGCCAAGTAGAAACATTAAGAAAAATGTGATCTAAGAGTGCCTTTTCTATTATGTTTGTTTAGCTTATGTTATTTAAGGATTGACTCATGAACTATAGAATAGAATTTTATTGGTGATGATGGATTCCTACAAAGAAGGAGATCTAAAAGTTCGGAGTTTCGGTATGTTATGATGAGGGCGAGGCTTCACTCTAAAGTATGCCTCGAGCAGAATGAGTGGGAGTACCTATCAATCCTAAGATCGGTGTGATCGTTGAAAGGTGTTTTCGGGAAAGATGTTGTTTAAGAATATGTAATTGTTTTGAATTTGTGTAATTTTGCAAGACTCGAGAGAGAGAGATGTGCTTTCTGATTCATTTGTCAACCATCAGGTGGGAATGACTTCCAGCGTATAGGTTTCCCTCAATTAATGTGAGCTTATGCGATAAATCGAATGAAATGCAATGATTTTTAAGCCCAAATTGAAATATGAAGTTCGATGACACAATTAGATGAAGAGGAAGAGGATGCTCTTTCTCTAAAATGCAGAATATAAGAAGAAATGGTTCTTTTTAAGTACACCAAAAGAAAGGTTTCTTTTAGAGAAAATAGAAAGAAAAAGAAGGTTACCAAGGAAGAAAATTAATGTGTATGCTTTTCAAAAGGGAAACAAACACAAAACTATTCCTAGGAACAAATAAAATGCACGGAACCACGAATGGGTCCCATTGAGTGTGCCAAAATGTTTCACCTGATTCTTAGAAGTTTCTTTGAAAGTGACGAAACAGATAGGGTAATGGGCGTAAGAGGAATACTGTTGAAATGATGGTTGATAGGTTGTTGTGTGCGTATGATCTCGAGAATCCACAACTGATCGTGAGAGCTTCCTTTTGGCTAGGAGGAACTACCTAAAATGGAACACAAGACCACTTTGAATAAAAGTTAAACAATATGTGCAATGAATTGCTAAGCATGTGCTTGATCTGGGAAGTGTGATACTTTCTAGATGGTTTTATCCATTATTTAAAACAATTTAGTGATGGTAATGAAGCAAATCCTATTGTAAGTAAAATGATTTAGGCATCTCATTTAAAACACAATAAGAAATATCTAATCTAACGAGCTACGTTAAAATAAAATCAAGGTCAAATGCTTGGTTCCGTGTCTCTCAAGGTCTACAGAGTTCTTAGGTAAGCCACAGTGATTAAGGGTGATGTGAGAATAGGTGAATAGGTCATTGTTAGGTTGTATTGGTAAATATATTCTTGATGCCATTTAAGGGTGGCCAGGCACGGTTGGGGAGAATCGGTGTCGATTCTTGTGGAATCTTGGGAATGTCATGAATGAGCTTTGGATCTCCCTTATGGTTGCACAAAGGACTAGGCTGGTCGAAATGACATATTAGTCTATTCGGATGGGATTTGGTGAGGATTTAATGGGGATATGGAGGGGTGAATATTGAACGAGGTCAATGTGTGGCTAGGAGAACAAAGGATGAAGATCTGATGATTAAATGAATGAACCGAGAAGAGTAGAATGTTCTACTTACTTGGAACTTGGTTACGGACATCTATGAGTGAGGAATGAAGGTGTTGATAAGAGGTTGAATGCTTTGTAGAGGATCATCAAATGTTGGGGAGCTCTCGCATGGGCTGCATGTGCTCTCCTTCTTTCCTGATTGGATCAAATCTATGTTGGATGGTTGTTGGATGTCTATGCAAGAGAAAATGCTTGATCTCCTTCCTTGCATGCATGTTCTCATTGAAGATTGTTCTCAAAAGATGTGTTATCTCTCAAGAATCTGCCAAATTTTTCCAACCCAAAAAATAAGGTTGTTTTGGGGATTAAAAGGTGACCGACAGTGGTTCCGGCTTAACCGGTGGCGGTTAAGGGTAACCGGCATCGGTTAGGGTGGGATTTTCTAGGTTTACTAAACTAGGTAGATCCCCTTGATTTTCTATGATCTCATGTCATTCCCTCGTGGATTAGGCCTGAAGCTTATTTTAAGCATGTGAGAATGTGGTTAGAGGAATTTAGGCATTGATTTTTAGGGTTTGGGTAAGTCTTAGTTAGTTTATGACAACTTCCTAAGAATAGGTCTTAGTGTGAGGTGGCTTGATGAGGTGTCTGCAGGTGAGGTGGATATGTGGGAATTATATAAGTTAGGATATTTAAATAATAAATATGGCAAGGATAATGAATTAATTTAATTTAAATAATTAAATTAATATTATAGTGAGGTGAAGGGGGCATGGCTAGGTGGATGTGTTCATGTGTTTATTTTTCGAGGGACCAAAGGGGAGTATGACCTAATTTTGGTGTCTACAATCTCATTCTTCTGACTACTATCCATAAGGAAATGGACAAGCCAAATCAAACAACAAGAACATTGTGACCATTTTCCCCAAGCTTGTAAATGAGAATCAAAGGAATTGGCACAAAAGATTGTACGATGCATTATGGGCGGATAGGATCACTCCCAAGAAGAAAATAGGTATGTCACCATTCCAATTGATGTATGGAATCGAAGTAGAAATTCCTCTCACGATCGAGATGCTAGCTCTCAAGCTACTACAGGAAATAGAAGATGGTCAGTACAAGGATTCCATTGACAAGAGGATCCTCTTTCTTGAGAAGCTGGAAGAAAATAGACTTCAAGTGGTGGATCGCATTAAGGAGCATGAAATAAAAGTAAAGAATATTTTTGATAAGAAGGCCAAGGAAAGAGAATTCAAAGTTGGAGACTTCATCGTGCTATGGGACAAGAGAAGAGAACCAAAAGGAAGCCATGGAAAGTTTGATTAATTATGGCTCATTACATTCCAAATTAAGTGAAGCTTATGGCTAGAACACTTTTCTTCTATCATATTGGATGGAACACCACTGGAATTTCCTCGAGTGGGAAATAATTGAAATTGTATCCTCAGTGAAAGTGGGTTGTTCCCCACCTTGTACCATAGGTGTGTTTCCCTTTCCGTTGTGTGGTTTTGTTTCCCCTTTTGTTGCGTGTCATGTGTTTCCTTCCCGTTGTGTGCTTGTGTGTTTCCTTCTTCTGATCTTTCTTTCTTGAATTTATACACGACTCTGCAAGGCCAAATGGAGCAAGCAACTTTGAGTCAATGAATTACGGGGTCTAGAGATTGAGATTTTGGATTCCCATGTCTTGTCTTTACTATGCTCAGTCCATGTCATGTCCCCAAGCTAGAGTTAGCTGTTGTCACCCTCAAAATCCCCCCTTCATTTTTAAAGTCAAATTCAAAATTTTGAGCTCACATGACCTCCAAAATTGTTTAAGTAACGTTAGAATTCTGAAAATATAGAGAATTCATGCTTTGAAGTTGTTTAAACTCTCCAGTCTACATCTTTTGATAAATTTTCCATTTTCTGTTTGGACGTGTGAAAATTTTATTGTTGTTCTCATTTGAATGAAATTGTCGGTATTTCTATGGCCATAGATCGTCGAATCTTGTATTTTTTCAATTTCTCGGTTTGTGAAAGAAATTTGAAAATCGGGCACGAAATGGTGGAGTTTTCTTCTTCTCTACATTTTCCACATCATGAATGACGGGCATATCTTCCTCGTTAATTTTTGCCCCTGCATCCACAAGTAGTATGTGGATATCTATGATTGGATACACCATGGCCATGTTTCAAGCAATAGCAGAATCCTCCACATGTCCAAATAACGCAACTCCAAGGGCAGGGCCTAAGGGTTAGTCCATAAATAAGTGCATGCTTTCCACGTGTTTAAGGTCCAAATGAAGAAAAAAAAGCCCAAATCAGCTAAGTATGGATGGTTCGGTGAGAGACAACGCTACGTGCTTCATCGAGTGTGATTTCAAGGGTCGAAGCTAGGGGTAGTTCTCAAACTTGCACCAATCCTCCACATGGCCCAGGTATAAAAAAGGGGACATAGTTGATTTCTTCATTGACTAAGTATGAGCGGGTCGGCGGAAGCCTCCACATGCCTCAACGATGCAATTTTAGTAATGAAACCAAAGGTCCAATCTTCAAATGAGTGTTAGCTTTCCACGTGGTCAGAGTTAATGGAGAGATAGAATAGGCCATTGAAAATTCCAGGACTGGTGGAAAGAGCCACACATTACCTCGAAGCAATTTTAGGAGACGTATCCAAAGTGGAAACTCAAATGAGCACTAGTTCTCCACGTGTCTAGAGGTCAACATAAGTCAAGTGGGAAGTAAGCCCATTGGATAAGTATAAAAGAACTGGTAGAGCTCTCCACATGTCAACCTAGTGCGGCTTCAATGGCAAAATCCAAAGGTAGGCTCCAAATGAGCGCCAGCTCTCCACGTGTCTAGGGTCAGATATACGGCCCCACAAAACAAAAAGGATGAAATCAAATATTAAGCCTGAATAGAAAGTCAAGGCGGGGAAGCGGGCTATTAGGGAGATTTGAGAATTTGAGCCTTTTTTTCATTAAAGGGGCTTAAAGTTAAAAATTGACCTGCACCCTTGCCCATGCCAAGGAAAAAGTCAAATATTAAGCCCGCATCGAAGGTCAAAGTGGGGAGGTGGGCTGATGGAGAAATTTGTGTTTTTGAGCCCGCATTGAAAAAAAGTAAAATTATAAAAGTGACCCGTGACTCTATCTCCACTCAAGTAAGGTCACATGTTAAGACCATATCAAAAGTGAGTGAGCAGACCAAAAATGTAAAAATTCCAAATCTCTATAAAGTCACAAAATGCAAAAGGCATCCTCCACGCCTACTCCAATAAATTTCTCCCACGTGGACAACTCTAGTTTAAAGTTTCAAAGGCAAGATGAACAGTTCAAATTAAAAGTTACAAAACAAGTGTAACGACTGCATTATGAAAAGTCTGGTTTTTCCCGCCATTGGTGTTTCTTCGCGAATCAAGAATTTGAATGGACACGAATGATTAAAAATATTGTAAACCGTTTCTTGCTAACAAAGAAGAAGTTGTAACCATTTCTTGCAAGATATTTAATGGATTCTTCACGCCATTGCAAATGAGGTTGGAAATTGATCTTATAAACTCATGAGTGCATTATACTTAGAGAAAGCAAAGGAGATAGCCATTTTCTTCTACTTTCCTCCATTCTCAAATTTCTTCCATTCCCACATTATGTACAACTTTTGTTTAAGCATCAATACAAGAAGAAGGATTTTGTAGCCTCTTTGATGAGGAGATTTTAGAAACTTTGAGTTCGCAATCTTATCTTGTCTTGTTGCCATTTGTAGGGTTGTTTCTTCTCATAAATGCATGTGTTGAAATTTCTAACTAGTGTGTGTACAGGAATCTAATTTTCTACCTGCAACATTAGTTCTCCTACCTCTATTCTCACTCCCTTTCCCACTTTCAGACAAAGTCTTCCCTAGCAAGAGATTGCTAGCTTTTCCGCAGGGTCAGTGGAGTGCCCCTATTGATTCCCACCAAAAGGCCACCACAGAAATCCACATTTTATCACGCATGCATATATGACAGCTACACCGGTTAAGTAGAGGGACTTAGATTCCCAGAGCATTGGCAAGGAATTCACAAATTTGTCCACTTGACAAATTTCCTCGCCAACATGATCCAACAGAATGTTGATGCATAGTATTGCAAATACCAAATGAGACCGAACCTTGGTAAATAGATCCACCACAATTAGCATCCCCATAGATCTAAATACTCCCAACAAAACCTCAAGCTCCCAAAACTCCGGAGGAGACTTGGGAATTGAATCCAAATAGGAGAGCATAAAAATGAAATTGTATGGCATTCCTGGTTCCCATCGGTGAAAGATAAAAATGGCATGACCATAAAACCACGGCCCCTCTTGTAGCACTTTTTGCATTTCCAACTCCTTATGGACACAAAACAAGAGGATTTCCCCTTCCAATGATTGCTCATCGACCTTACAAGCCCATTTCCTTCCAGACCATTCTCTCACAAAATCAATGTTTGGTCTTACTCCCCAAACCTTCCAATAATTGTGAATATGAATCTTTTCTTAGCCCTATCAATAATTTCCTTCAAGATGTCCATTGTGGCTCTGCCTCATTCCATGAGGGTTGAGCTTAATCGGGCATGATGTGCTTTACCAAATAACTTTACAACCCAAGATGATGCTCTACCCACATAATGATTGTAATGTGCTATCTCTCTATACATATTTTATTTGTAAATTGATTATTATATATTTTCTAGTCAGAACTAGTATTTTTCTTAATTGATGTGTTCTTATATTTTGGGCATTTTATTTGGTTTTTGCACTAACATGTGGATTTTTACACTAAATATGGCTATTTAGCATTTGTTTTGCCTAGTTTTAAATTTGCATATCAAGTTTAATTTTTTTTATAGCCTAGCCCAAGGCTTGAGTTTTTGCCACTTGGCATTTGAAACATATTGTTATGCTAGTTCTAATGTCGTAATGTGTTGGAATAGGGTCATGGGATTCACCATGGAGTGGTTGAACCTATGGACCCACTTCTTTGTATGGGGTACTCCCGAGGAGTTCTGAGATAACTAGTGGGTTGTTGAACCATGAGTTATTATGTCACTTGGGTTATAGGTGTCTGGACTCTATGTGCCTAGGGCCATAGAGTGACCGACCACTTTGATGGAGGCATAAGAAATTTTAGGGAGGCATAAGAGACTTGAGGGAGGCATAAGAGACTTGAGGGAGACATAAGAGACTTGTGTGTGTGTGTGATTAGTACACTTGGAGGTTTTTTTATGTTTGTGATGCTTTGGGAGGCATGTGTAGTTGTTGTGTGATGCTTCGAGAAGTATATAGAGTTGTTTTGTGATGCTTTGGGAGGTGTATGGTGTTGGTATTATGATTTATGTGTACACTCATGTGATTTTAGATGTGTTTTGTATTGTTGAGGATTGATTCTCCTAATTGAGGGTGTGTTTTTTATACCCCTTTTGACACTATGTAACTAAAGTTGTAGTCTTGCGTTTTGTGAAACCTTTGTATGTGTATTTTTGGAATTCCATGTTGTTATAGTCTTCTTATATTGCAATTACTTTTGTGTGAAGGGCATATGTGTGATAAATACTATATTGAGTGGGCCATGTATGTTCCTTCCTTGGTTTGGTTGAGTTCTTGTGATCGGTTATAGTCGTGAAAGTATGTATCATGATGTCTCGATATTTTTGGGCACCCACGAGCATAAGTAAATTAAAATTATAAACAATGAAATTTTAAGGGATTGATATAAATAAATAATGTAAAGGAGAAATACTAAGTAATAACATAAAAGAGAGTTGTCAATCTTCTCAAAACATTAAAATTTAGGATATTGTTAAAATTAGTTTGCTTCCTTGTGGTTGTGTTGTGCATTACCGACAAGTTGTTTTGTTAAATGATAGGTGTCATTAATGAATTTATTACCTACCTACCCTTCAAGCTTGATGTATTGTGTCGCATCAAGGATGATGCTCTTATAAGGGTAGGGAAATGTAATATCCCACTTAAATCAAAACAAGGATTGATATTTATATAAAAATTATATATATATATATATATATATATATATATATATATATATATATATATATATTGGTATTGGTTTTTTTGAATGCGTTTGGTGGAGGAAGGGACATACTTGACAAAGAGTAAAGGATTTGGAAACTTAAATCACACGTAATTGAATGGTATTAATCCCAGTGCACGACCTCTTTCAAAGATCCCCGTCATTGTCTAATCGAGTTGTCATGGGTGGTTGTAATTGCCATGAATGGTGTTAAGGAAGAGCTTAGAGTGTAATGCATCCAAAAGGACCTGCGCCAGACCTATCATTTCTCTCGTAAATAATTAAAGCATTTTATTTGTGAGCCAAAGTTTTTAACCATGCTAGAAACCCAAGTTCACGTTGTAAATTCAGCAATAATCAACGTTATTACAATTTTTGACTCGAATGAAAGAATAAGACAAATTCTCATGGAATTATTTGCTTGGTGTTTGGATGGCGGTGCACGTAAAACATGGGTTTCCTCACGAGAAAGTCACATAGTTTCACATATGCAACAAACAGTCTCCAATGGATCGGTTTACATTTTTCTTCATACTCCCAGATCGTGCCAAAATACGATCCTGAAATAGGTTATGAACATCCAACAAAGCATAAAGATAGAGGATTTTTGTCGATGTTATAGTTGTAAGTGTTGTGGGATATATGTATGAAAAATGTGGAAGCATGTGCTTGACATGTGAACTGCTCAACTAAATTTCCTAAATGTTGCCTCATGGACTACAATGATAGTAGGATATGTTAAAAATGGGTTTGTTGAAAATGCCTTGGAACCTTTCAAGCAAATTAAAAGATAGGCTTAATAGCCTTTTCCAGCATCCTCCACCCTGTGCCAAAAGAGAGATTTAGAACAGGGAATGGACATGCATCAAAGCATAATGGAAATCTAATTTTCTTTCCAGCTTCTTCCCATCATGTGAAAAAATGTGAACACTGGAACTAGATATGGAGCTACCCCTGAAGCAATATTCATTATTTTTAGGGTAAACCACTGCACAATGTTTAGTTTTTCCTCCACTAGATCTACTTTTGGATTTTCTTCATCTTGTAGTGAAGTTTCGGTTTGTGTTTTCCAATGGCCTAGCTCAACCCTATTTGGAAGACTTTGAGTTGCTTTATATTGGGAGAGCTATATTTGAAGTCCCTTATTCACCAGCTTACCTTCACCTCACAATTTGGGCATGCTTACACATCTGGGGTCACTATTTTCAGTATAGAGATGATATATGCATATGTTAGTGTCCTCCCATAGCTCACTCATTGTTGTGATTTGTAACAAATCTCTTGGAGTTAGAGTTTGATGTGGGTTTGGTGGGTTACTTTGTTAACAACTCATTATTCTTGTTTATTTTCTCGATATTGTTATATTGGCTTAGCCTTATTATGATTTTTTGTCATGGGTTTTGTATTATGGAACTCTATAACCTATGCATAACTCATTTGAGGTTTCTCATGTTTCTAGACATCTCTCAACTTATCAACTATGTAGTTTGTTATTTTCGAAGATTATTTCAAAAGGATTAAAATATCAAAATGGCCCGCAAGCCCGATAAGAAGGAGGTCAAGGTTGGCTTTGAAAATTTCAAGAGGTGGGGAGGCAGGCCATTGGGGGCAACTTGGATTTTTGGCCCCTTGATATTCAAAAGACTAAAATCATCAAAATGACCCGCAGGCTCAAAAAAGGATAGCCAAAATTTTCTCCATCAACGGGAGGAGGCGGAGCTACGAGGAGACTTGGAAAATTTTCCCTTTTCCAAAAAAGAGGGGAAATGTTAGAATTTGGCCATGGTTCCTTTAGGACCCACCTTAGGACACGTGTTAGGCTCATTTCTCAAAGGCGGAGGTGTGGAGCAAAATGTGAAAATTTTACATTTTTCCAAAAGTTGTAAAAGGAAAAAAGGAAACCATAGGCCTCGCTTTAAATTGGATCTCCCACATGGACGATTCAAATTCATAATAGAAATATCGACGAAAAGTGCATCCAGTGTTCGATTTTCTACCATTTTTCTCTAAAGTTCCCGGGATGTGTATTCTTATGGTTTTTATCATTTCTTGGAGTTTCCTACACAAAGTAAAGAGAACATTAATCTGGTATCCTAGTTTGGTGGGGAAGATATGTAAACATCTCTTACCATTAAATATGTAATCAATCAGATCAACCTAATTTTTCTTTAATTGGCACGTGAAAGACCTATTGATATCTTGGTTTGGTGAGAAAAATATGGGAACTTCTCTACCATTAAGATGAGATCTAATATTTGGGCTTGATATGATCTTCCATTTTTCTTCCCGGCATGCAAAGAACCAGATTTGTGATTAGGGGTAGAAGTGGTTGGTGAGTAGAGGAAAAGTGATCTATCAAAAGGAGTTAATATGGGAGATGTTCAAAGAGATCTACCCCCGAGCATTTGACACCTTTTACAAATCTAATTCTAGGAGTCACAACACGCAATGGTGCTTTGAATGTTTCTAGTTTTGAGGGGGAAAGGCTCTATTGTAAAATGTTATAAATTGCATGAATTTGTCATGCAAATGGCTGGAAGGTTGGAGTGTTAGAGGTCAGAACTGATTTTCTAAGAGAAAATCTTGATAGAGCCCATCTTTCTGAGGGACTGTTTGAGAAACCTATATATCTCTTTTGTGTTAAAATTGATCATGTCAAGGTGGTTGTGAGTGTATAACCATTGACAAGTTCTGAGATTGTTCTAGAAACTTTCCCCTACTGATAAGTTTAATCAAATTTGAGTTATTTTGTGTTGACTCTAAGCAATTAGTGTCTTCTTTGTTTTAGAATGTCTACAAATAGTTCTATTCATTCCTATTGCAATCTTATACTGAAATTTTTGTGAAATCACATAGGATCTCATCCCTATGACAATTTAATGGTATTTGCAATTTCATTTCAAGAAGATCCTTCATCTTAGATGAGATAAAAAAATTTAAAATCAATTCACTGTCATTTGTTGATAAAGATTGTCTGTAAGTCTTTGGGTGTACCTTAGGCATGGTTAATCAGAAACTATAGTGTTTAAAAAGAGTTTGTGAGAATCGAATCGAAAATGAGGCACCACGAAGTAGTTTCACTCCAACGGAATCATGATAGCTCCAACGTAATTGCAAGAAAGAATCGAACAGTAATGGAAGAACTTGCTCAATAGAAACAAAGTTTGCACATAGAGGAAAGACAACGAGTGTCTTGGCATGCTCATAAATGAATAGTGAAATGGGTACATATAGGGTGCTGAGTAACCCTAGTGCATGACACACATGTAAACCCTAAACCTAACCCATGTGAGAGTAATCGCAACCAAAAATAACGAGTACACATTTACCCTATCTCAGCTCTAATACCAAACGACTTACCGTCACACCATAAGCTCAAAATTATGGTGGAGAGGGATCTCATCGTGTTAATCGAGTTCTTATGCCAATACCCTCCCAGTCACGATGGAGCCAGTGTATACACCCGCTAGCCCAACATTAAGAGGTAGTGACACCGGAATTTCCCGGAGATCACCCATCACCACACTACTCTGGGATGACGTGCTTAACTTCCTAGCTACGATACCATGAAAAGAGTTTGTGATAATTGAATCAAAAATGAGGCACCAAAAAGTAGTTGCACTCCAACGGAATCGTGATAGCTCCAGCGTAATTGCAAGAAAGAATCAAACAATAATGGAAGAACTTGCTCAACAGAAACAAAGCTTGCACATAGAGGAAAGATAGTGGAGTGTCTTGGTATGCTCATAAATGAATAGTGAAAGGGTACATATAGGGTGCTGAGTTACCCTAGTGCATGACACACATGTAAACCCTAAACCTAACCCTAAACCTAACCCATGTGAGAGTAATCACAACTAGAAAATAACGAGTGCACGTTTACCCGATCTCATCTCTCGATACCAAATGACTTGCCGTCATACCATAAGCTCGAATTTATGGTGGAGAGGGATCTCATTATGTTAATCGGTTGTTATGCCAACAAAGATGTTTAATTGATTCTTCTAATTCGATCCTTTGTATTGGAGTCTTAAAGATTATGTGAAAACGTGCTGATTTGGGCCTCCATTGAAGCACACCTTCTGGTTGAAGGAACGTCTTGACTGTTTTGAAGATTTTTGTTGTGAAGTTTCTCATTATTGTAAAGTCCCTCCAAAGATCTGGTATAATCAACTTTATCCTGCTTCACCTCCCACCAAAATCATTCAAAACAATTAATCTTACCCAGACTACCTCTATTTTTCATGTGTGTATACAAATGCATAATTTTATTACCAAAACATGCGAAAACACTCGAGTTTTCATTATCTTTAGTGGCTTGAACCTTGCTTAGAAAATATCTCCATTATCTAGAGTGACAACTCATGAGAGTTAGGTTTTGTTGCATTGATCATATTTTCTTCAAGGTCTTCTTAATAATTTCACAAGGATATCTCCATCTCCTCTATAGACAACAAGCTACAAAAGGGTCCTCTCACCCTAGTTGAAAGGAACAACCATAAAGTAGTGAGGATAGGTCAAATCCTCTTAAGGGTGCTACCCATTTCTCCACATCTGAGTGACAAAGAGCAAGCTACATTTCATCCCCAGCTACAAAACAACACACTACATGCTCTTCTTGTCTCTAAGCTTCCCCGCCAAACCTATGATGTTTCTCACTTCGAGGAAGAATCAATTTGGGTACCAACACCGATTGGCACCATTTCTGGACATAGGTGGTTGCGGTTCATATTCGTATCCTATTTCCACACCTAGTGCACTAGCTTTCATTGATAAATCTAGGTAAAGGAAATTCAGATCATCCCATTTCCATTTTTAAGTATTGATAGATATTTGATAGATCATATTTTAGTGCATTTGCACAACTAAGGTGGAAATCCTTAGTGGCGACTCCCTGTTGATCTAATTCTTGATAAGTAATAGTGTCTTAACCTCTATCAAGTGAGATTTTTTACTAATCTTTGAAAAGTCAGTAAGGAAGAATATCTTTCTTTGATAAAGATCCTTCTAGGACATTATTTCCAGAGCTAGGAAAAACAAAGTCAGAAGGAGGAAAAGCTTGGAGAGTTGTTGGAGATTAGTAGATAAGAAAAGGGATCTCCATTGATGAAAGTGATCGGCCTATTATTGAAGATTGTAATTCAAGTGCTTCAATCGGGTAGCCTCTTTGTGGAATTGAAATCTCTAACTAGGGAGGGGCCTTCATTTGATTTCAAAAATTTCTTCTTATTCTACCCCTGTATTTTCAAAGGTTGATAGGGTTTTCCAAGAAACAAGGCCTTTAGGGGATATCCATTTTGAAATTTATACTCTTGTGTTTCAAGGACCCTCTGTCCCTTATCAATTTGTCTCCCCTCCAGGGTCACCTCCTCAAAACAACATAGCCTTGCCCCCACCCAAACCTCCATTTGTTGTAAACACCTTTGGTCCTATAAATTTAACATGGATGACTAGTTATCCAAATGCATCTCCCAGGATGTAAGAAATAGATTACCAAATTTCCAAGGAAATAACACTATAACTACTTATCAACATCTAAATTTTTTTATTAATATGATGGAAGACTTTGAGATTAAACATGAAGATGTATACATCAAATTGTTTATCCATATTTTAGAAGAAGATGCAAGGGACTCGGTATAAAGCTTTTCCAAATAATTCCATTGATTCTTGGGACAGAGATGAACAATGCATTTATATTACAAGTATGGTGATCGAACCCACCCTAGGTTTCTTCTATCATAATTTGAAAACATCAAGAAGAATCCTAATGAGTCAGTACATGATTTCAACACAAGGTTTAACAAGACATTGAGGAGATTTCCTGTTAGCTTAAGGGCATGTGATGAATCATGTTTGATCAAATATTCGGATGCATTTGATAAAAGGTTACTTACTACTTGAGGGACAAAAACCCTACTAATTTGAGGCGTGCCTTCACCATGGCTCTACAAATAGAGAACAACATCAAGGTAATTGGAAAGCCTCCAAAAATGGAGGGTGTAAAACTTATTAACCTATAAAATCCTCAAACAAGTAAGGCTTTGATTTGGAGGAAGTTGGGAAAAATTTGGTAGGGGTTGTCAAAGAAATATCATATAAGTTAGCCCGGGCAGAAAAGGGAATTGGTCGAGTTCACAAGGTCAAGACAGCAACAAGGCCAAGACAAGTTTATAAACCATCATAGGAATGATCAAAGGTATGATGATAGAGGCAAGGGACCTGTTGGATTTGGAAATAAATAGTCCCAAGCTAGGGAAAATAGAATGGTACTTGATCCTTTGGCTATCAGAGTTGCTGTTGTGGAGGAGACAGATGTCATTGATTGGTGTGACAAATGTTTCATGCCCCATGCTCCATGTGAGGAAGATCAACAAGAAGAAGAAGCTGATGATGATAATGATGATGATTTTTGCATGATGGGTTGCTCCATGAGCTCACAACAAGGGGAAACTTCAACTAAGGTAATAAGTGTTAGAACTACTACTGATTTTTGGGATTACATCCACCGGGTACCTATTCTTCCTCCCTCTCATACTTTAGAAGTAGATACATGTACAAGCTTTTGAATTTCCCAATAATGACTTTGAATATTTAAGAGCTTTAATGATAAAGAAGTATGATGGAGGAATCCCATCTGAGGAGGACATGAAGTTGTTGATGAACATTGTTGTTGCCCAAGAGGAGTATAACACAAGAAGTAGGGTTGTCAAAGGGACAGGGCCTCAAGACAAGACAAAAAATCCATTGCTTTCAAATATTCCTAAAGAGGTTCCTATGAAAGATGCATCTACCAAGGGCCTTATTGTCCCAAACAAAAATCATACCCCTCCTCATGCCCAAGTTGTCAAAAATCATGTGCCATCTAATGAGTGTGTCACCTTCCTTCTAATTCTACCTTGCCAAAGTCCACCCTTATGATATTGCCCAAGTCTTGAATCGATCAAGATCCCAGTTCCAATTGTTGAATTTCTTAGGATTCCCGAGCACAAAAAAAGGGCTCTTGAGTATCTGGGGCTAAAAGAGGAGAAGACTTCCTATGTAGAAATATAAACATTGTGGAGACTCCACCAGTCATTGAAGAGTTAGAGACACCACCAGTTTTGGAGGAACTAGGTGAACCACCTGAGGTTTATTTGGGGACATCCTTAGTGGAGTCTTAGTTAAATGTGGATCCATTCTTCACCACTATGATCATTAAAGATGGATTGTTACACAACTATATGTTTGACTCAGGGGCATCATGTAATGTTATAGAGGTCATGAATGAGTTGGATATCAAAGTAATAGCAACATATGGCAAGTGTACTTGCTATGGACTCTAGAGAAGTGCCGGTGGTGGGATGTGTGAAAGGTTTGGTGGTGTAGCTTGTAGCTTACCTAGGTAAAAACCTGAAGTGTGGTGTTTTATTGTTGATTTCCTAGCCAAGTGGAGTATGTTGTTATCTATAAAATGGGATGCAAGTGTTGGTGGTATTTTTCAAATAGACATGTCCTATGCTACGATCCCAATTGAGGGTGGCCTTGTTAGGTTGTATGGAGAAAAGAAGATGTTGCACCTTATTTAAGATCCCAACAATGCATCTTATGAAGTATTGTACACAAGTGTTGATGCTGATAACTTTTTAGGATTTACTTGTGAAAAGAGCACAAGATTGAAGAATTCAAGCATCTTGAATAGGCAGGCTCTCCTTGGACTTTATTGTTTGATGGAGCTTTCTCCAAGTTCGGAAATGGTGTTGGTGTTGTTCTAATATCTCTAGGCTAGGAAGAGTTTGTCTTTTCCTTCAAACTCAACTTTGAGTGCACTAATAACATTGTTGAGTATGAGGCACTGTTGTTAGGTCTGATGATTTCTTAGAAATATGGTGTTAAAGACATCATTGTCAAAGGAGATTCAGAATTAATTGTAAAGCAAGTCATAAAACTTTATGCCACAAAAAATCAACGAATGAAACAATACAAGCATGCAGTTTGGGATCTCATTGAGATGTTTGATTCATTCAATATTGTGCATCATGATAGGAGGTTCAATGATTTGGAAAAAAAACTTGCAGTATTGGGATCTCGGTTTGATAATTGTGAAGTATCCCCACATTGTGAATATGATGTTGAGGTGTTAACTAGGCCATCTCATGCACCAAAACATTAAACATTGACAAGTTTTTGATGATTATGCTCAAGTCGAAGATTTTTGTAGAACAAAGGAGAGTTTTTATCAAAATATTGATTGGGAGCCAATGGTGTGTGTAGCAGAGGGTAAATAAACCTTGTTTGGCAAAGGCATCATCCAAATAAATACTAATACCATTCCTATAGGGTTGGTTGCTCTTGAATCCAACTTTGATAATGTTGATCACATTATTAATAGATGCATAAGAGCATCAAGAGATATTGAGGAGCATGACCTCGGCATAAAGGAGAAACCAAGGAAGATCTAGTTGGGAAGCAATCGCAGCAAGGAGGAGAAAAAAATCTTATGTCCAATTGCTAAAAAAATATCAAGATTGCATGGCTTGGACTTATTCTCAACTAAAGGCATACAGAGACAATTTTTTTCAACATGAGATTCCATTAGAATCTAATGCAAAACCATTCAGCAGAAAACAGAGGCCAACCAATCCACTCATATCTCTTAAAATGTAAGAGGAACCAAAGAAATTGAGGGATGGAGGGATTATTCAACCTACAAGGTATTCTTCTTGTGTTGCAAACCTAGTACCAATCGAAAGAAGAATGGTGACATCAGTCATGTGTGTGATTTCAGAAATTTGAACCAAGCATCAATGAAGGATAATTATCCTTTAAAAATGGAAAACATGCTATAGCTAGTGACTAGTTCTGAGCTACTTTCTACCCTTGATGGTTTCTCTGTTATAACCAAATTGTTGTAAAGGAATCAAAAATAATTAAGACAACCTTTACCACTCCTTGGGGAACATATGTATATGTCGGATTCCCTTCAGATCGATGAATGTTGGAGTAACTTTTCAAAGAGAAATGGATGTTGCTTTTATTGGTTACATCAATGATTTTATTATTTTCTATCAAGATGATGTAACTCGTGTTCTCCAGAAGATAAGTGATCATTTTCAACACTTGGAGAAAATGCTGATAAGATGTAGAGAATATGACATTTCACTCAATCCAAAGAAGTGCCATTTTGGAGTACAAAAGGAAAAATTTCTTGGTCACATTGTGTCACAAGAAGCGTAATGATTGATCCGAAATGGTAGAGGCCATCAAAGAAGGTCCCAATTCCAAGAACCAAGAAGGATTCAATCCTTCTTTGGGTAGATAAAATTTATCAAGAGATTCATACCAAACTTTTCTCGAGTTGACCATTTCAATCACTAACATGCTTGAAGAAAGACCAGGACCATCAAATGGGAGGAGGATGCCATTCAAGCTTTCAATGGGATCAAGGAGGCATTAAAGCATGCCCTTGTTTTGGCAGCTTCAGATTATAAGAAGTCTTTCTAGCTGTTTTATTTAGCTTCGAGAACACTATTGTATATGTCTTGTTATAGAAAGATGATGAAGGGGATGAGAGGCCATTTGCCTTTTTAGTAAGGCATTGTAGGGGGCTGAGCTGAAATACACTATTTTTGTTTAAGAAAGAATTTGGCTTGGTAAAAGCAACAAAGGTCTTTAGGCCTTACATTTTGAGCTCTAAAATTGTTGCTTATATTCCCCACACTTTGGTGAAAGACATCTTATCAAAGATGGAAGTCTCAAGAAAAAGGTGTAGATGGGTGAACAGGTTGCAATAATATTACATGGACATCCAAACCATGAAGTTGGTGAGAGGTTTGGGCTTGGCTAAGCTTATGGATGAAAACAAATTGAAAACTATTAAGGTAAATGAGGTAGAAGAAGGTAGGGTAGATGTTTTTCAAAAATTGATGAGTTCTGAGTGGTACAAGGATGTGATTTTTTATCTCAGACATTTATACTACCCTAAGTATTTGAGTAAGAACCAAAAAGAGCCCTTAAGTTGGCTTCCCAAAAATATGTCATTACTGATTATGGGTTAGCTTGGAAGAACCCTGAGGGAGTTCTCTTAAGGTGCATTACTGAAGATGAAGCCCCTAAGATAATTGTTGATCTTCATGGAGGAGTTTGTGGGGGAATTTTGCTGGAAGATTCACAACACACAAGATCTTGAGGGCTGGTTATTGGTGGCAAACTCTCTTCAAGGATACAACTCTTTTGGTTAGAAGATGTGAGTGTTTTCAGTGCTTCTCTGGAAGACTGAAAGCTTTAGGCTCCTTGCCTTTGTAACCTGTATCAATTGAAGCCCCATTCAAGAAATGGGTAATGGATTTCATTGATGATATTTCAAACCCTTAAAGTGTTAGCCATAAGTGGATTCTTGTAGAGCCACTGATTACTTAACCAAGTGGGTGGAGGTAATCCCCACCAAGAGAGCAACACACCAAATTTTCATGGACTTCATGTTGAACCATATCATCGGTAGGTTTGGGGTGCACCAAAATTGTATTGATGGGCCCCATGAACTTTAGAGCTAAACCCTTAGTAAGTAATGTGCAAAGAATACGGGATCAATTTGACATATGCCTCTAATTACAATCCCCAAGGAAATGGACAAGCTGAGTCTAGTAATAAAAATTTGTTGAAGATTATCAGAAGAACCTTGAGCTGAACAAGAGAAAATGGGGTGAGTAGTTGAAGTTTGTTGTTTGGGATGACTGAATTACTATTAAAAGAGCCACTGGAAAGATTCCATTTGAGTTGGTATATGGAACTCAGGCCCTACTGCCCCTACATATGAAATTATCCTCATATCAATTCATGCAACAACTGGAAGATCAAGAAGTAAGTCCATATGATGCCCGCATTAACTAGATTGTTGAACTTGATGAAGAAAAGAGGGCATCCCACCAAAGGCATGTAAAGTTTAGAGAAAAGCTGAAGAAGTTGTTTGATAAGAAGGTCACCCCAAGAGCTTTCAATTTTAGAGATCTCGTGCTGTTATGGGATAGTAGGCATGAAGATAAGGGAAAGCATGGAAAATTTGATACATTATGGATGGGCCCTTACTCCATTGACATTAGAATTAGTGAACATACCTTCTTCTTGAAGGACTTGGAGGGGAATTTCTCAAATTTCCTATCAATGGCATGCATTTGAAACATTTATTGGACTGATTCCCCGTAATCAAGGTGAGCATCATCTATACAAAGGTATAGTTTGTTGGTTTATTTTCTATCCTTCATGTTTTGGTTCATTCTCGCCCTGGTGGATTGGTTTTGCTTGGTTTCTTGGTTTGTTTTTAGGGGGACGGTTTTGGTTTTATGCTTTGTAAGTTGACTCCTTTTCCCAATGGATATTTTTGGCACTTGGTCTACCTTTTTTCTTAAGGAACTCGTAGGGAGTGCCCTCCCCGAGTCGAGCCGATGTTGGTGCTCAAAATAGTCTCCCCATTTTGCTAACAAACATCTATCAATTTACGGTTTCTGTCACATTTTATCTTCCCGTATTTTGCCTAAAAGGTCTCCACCTTCCTTTTGTTTTTGTAATAAGTCCTTTTCTAGATCGAGGATCATGTATAGATCCAAAATTGTTTCCTCGTTTCTCCGTTCATCTAAAAAGGTGTGTATTTTGGGTGTTTTTGTCTCCTGAAAACTTCTCTACGTTTTCATAGCCAAATTCAAAATTTTGAGCTCATGTCCTTTTTTGGTGTTTAAGCTAAGTTAGAGATTCAAGAATTTAGCAAAAGTTGTGCTCTAGTCTTTGTTTATAACTCTATTTTGCTCATTTTGAGAAATTCTCCATCTCCGGTCTCATGCACGTAATATCCTTTTACAACCTCCATTTTTGATTGAAATTGTTCACTTGTTCTATGGCCTGGATCGTCAAATCAATTTTTTTCCTCCATGCCTCTGGTTTGTGAAGGAAATTCAAAATTGGACTCAAAATGACAAAATTCTCTTCCTCTGTGTGTTTTTTCCACATTCGGGATGACGAGTGTCTTTTTCTTGTCAAATTTTGACCCCAATGAGAGCAGCAGTACGTGGTTAGATCCTATTGGATGGAGAGGAAGGGGATTTTGATGAACTTAACACTTTTGGTCACTTTTGAAAAAATGGTAAATTTTCCCCATGACCCCGTAAATTGTTTGAAGTTGCTGATTTTGGTTCATTGCGGAAAAAGTGGAAGTTTTTGTCCCAGGATACACAAGTTCAATTGGGACACTTGGGACCCAAAAGCCAAAATTTCTGATTGCGGAAAAAGTGGAAGTTTTTGTCCTAGGTTGCACACATTTAGTTTAGACACTTGGGACCCGAGAAGCCAAAATTACCGATTGCGAAAAAATTAGAAGTTTTTGTCCCCAGGTTGCAAAAATTCAATTGGGACACTTGGGACACGAAAAGATGGATGGACCAAAAATTCAAAAACATGAGAGCGGGCCAGCGAAGGAAATTGATTTTTTGAGCCTTTTTCCAAAAAAGGTTAAAATGTTTAGAAAAGAGCCATGACCCCGTCTCCAACTAGAATGTTCCACGTGTCCTAGTCAAATTGGAGCAGAGGGTCGACAGAGAAATTTACGTTTTGAGCCTATTTGAAAAAAGGTGAAAAGTTAAAAAGTGACATGCAAATTTCCCAATCGACTTTAAAGGGAAAAATTTAAAGTTGAATCCCATATGGAGAAAGTCAAAGTGAAGCCTTGCCATTGAAAACTCAAAGCGAGAGAGCGGAATGACAGAGAACTTTGAGTTTTTAGCCTTTTTCCAAAAAGGTTTAAATGTTTAGAAAAGATCCATGAATCCATCTCCAACTAGAATGTGCCACGTGTCCTAGTCAAATCGGAGTAAGCGGGATGACAGAGAAATTGAGTTTTGAGCCTTTTTCTAAAAAGGGTTAAAATGTCGAGAAAAGAGCCAAGATTCCATTTCCAATAAGAACGTGCCACGTGTCTAAGTTGAAATTTCAAAGCGAGGGCTACGGGCCAATTTGTTCCAAATTTCCAAATCTCACGAAAAACCACAAAATGCAAAAGGCTTCCTCGTAACCACTCCAATCCCTTCTTGCCATGTGGACGGCCCAATTTCAAAGTTAGAGGAGAAAATCAAACGGTCTATATTTAAACTGGTAAATCAAATGTAATGGTTGCTTTGCAAGATCTAGTTTTTAACCCACCATGAGTGTTTTCTTCACAACAAAGGAATTTGAAAAGGTGTCGAGGATCTGTAAAGATTGTAACCATTTAGGCAAAGGATATAATGGATTTTCGACCTCATTCCAGGGGCGGGTGATTGATTTTTGAAAAGACCAGAGTGCTTTGCACCTGGAAAAGATAAAAAACACCATTCTTCTTCTATTTTCTCTTCTTCCTCGAATTTATTCCATTCTCAATCTATGTACAAACTCTACTCGAGCTTTAATAATAAAACAAAGAAATTATTACCTCTTTTATTGAGGAATTAATTGGTACTTTGTGACCAATGAGTTTCATTCGGTCTTGTAGTTTCTCCTGTGGATTTTTTTTTATTCTGATTATAAATGCATGTAAATGAAATTTCTAATTAATGTGTGTGGGCATCTGATATTCTACTCACAACATTAGTTTCTCCTATCTCCATTCCCACCCCCTTTCCCCTTCTCAGACAAATTTCTTCTCTAGTGAGAAATTGCTAGCTTTGCCACAAGGTCAGTGGAGTGCCCTTGTTGGATCTCTAGTCGGAAGGCCACCATTGAAATCCAATTTTTCATGCATGCACATACGAAAGATTCACCATTCAAGTAGAGGGACTTGGATTCCCATAGCATTGGCTTGAAACCCACCAATTTTCCCACAAGAAAAAATTTCTTGCCAACAATTTGCGCCCACTTTGTGGGGCAGATTTTGTAGCATCTACACTAAAAATGACCTCGGGGTCATAAAATACAAAAAAACTACAAGAAAAGTTTCGGAGATTGAATAATCACACAAACTTCATGGATGTAAATCATGGCTATTTTAGGAAATCCTCCTATTGAGAGACTTGATTTACTCTTTCACATCCAAGAAGACATTTTTCCGATCTGAGAGAAGCTATTTGGCATAAGAGACAAAGTTTCAATCAATACTTCATTGCCATAAGGATTCTAGACCTGGAAGAGGAACGTGTTGTCGAATTGGAAAGGTAGAGACAAATTCTAGCACCCCGCAGAAGAGCATAAACTTTGAAGCTAGGCGATAGAAGGTACACACAGTAATTGAGGCTTAGAGGATGAATTTATCCCACATTTGAAGAGCTTGAAAGAGAGGCAGTTCTTTGAAGAGGAGATAAGGACTCAACATGAAGAAATAGAAAGACTCCAAATTGAAGCATAAGAAAGAGTAGCAGCAGAAGCAACCTTAGTAAGATTGAAGGATAGAAACATGAATAGAATGGGTGCTCATGAGTGTGAGGAATGCAGGCCTACCATACCATGGACAAGAAATATTGGTCCACTTGCTCTTCCACAACCACTTCATGACCTCGCAAGAGGCTCAAGAAAGAACTTCCCAAAATTCAAAGGGGATGGTTCTTAGCTCCAAGAAGAACATGTAGCAGCATTCACCACTGCTTATGGAGTGTTGGGAGTTGAAGATGAAGATGTTTCAGTTAGGATCTTTGTGGAGTCACTCCAAGAAAAGGTTACGAATGGTTCTACATGTTTCCCCCAAGATCTGTCACATGTTGGGAAGATATAAGAAGTGCATTTGAACATAGGTTCAAGAGGATAGAAGATTGTTAGGATTTCTGGTCCAATTGGTTCGGATAAAGAAAGAGACCTCTAAATCAATGATATATTTTGTAGCAAGGTATAATAGGTTGACAAGAAGATACTAGAAGATGTGGTACCCCATAAAACAACTTGAAGAGGTTCTTCATCAGTGCTTTGCCACCAGAAGTTGGTTTCTTCCTCAGAAGATCCCAACTAAGAACATTGAGGGAGGTTCAAGACTTTATAGTTGAGACTGATGATGATCTAATTCTTTTGGAAAATCGAAAGGACCAAATGGGAAGTAAAAAGGTTAGAGTTCAAATCTAGTCACCACTGATCCAATGTTTCAATAAATGGCAAATGACCTAGTTGCTTTGAAGAAGCAACTGTCACAAATCACAATGAGGAATGCTCCAAGGAGACCAAATCCTCATGATAGACCAATAATTGCTCCACCTCATCGTAGGCTTGCTCTTGAAGCACCACCAACCGATGCCATTGTGACACTAGGGAATTAGAGGAAGGAATGAACATTGAGGAAACTAAGAAGAAAGCATGGATGACTATGAAAACTATCTTGAAATTGAAGAGGTTTACATGCATAATGGCCTAATTGAATACGTTGATGAGGAGGAGGAGGGTGATGAAGAAGCCACAAGTTTTTCATGAGTTGTTTTCACTTGAGCACACCAAGAATGGTATTTTAGCCTCAATTCAGAATCGAGTAGGAAGAACAAAGAAGATAGCTCTTCAAAGCCTCCACTAAGAAATATCATTAGTAGAGGATCACTATTGCCACCTTCCATGGAATCAGCTAGAGAGAAATCAGATTTACCGGTTGTCAAGGATCACACTTTGCTATGCCAAGTAAGTTATCTGATTCTTCTCCCAAATCAAAAGCTATTAAGAGAAATTCTCTTCTAAATACTAGTTCTGCAAGAACATCTAAATTTCAATCAAAATCTACACCCTCTTCTCCTTCCAAGCCAATTGCTACATTTGAAAAGGAGAAAACAACACAAAAGTTAACAAAACCTCTACCATTTAAGTCGTCATCTCTCATTGAAACTCTCCCTCATCTACCATAACTCCATTTGACTTTGTGGAGCATGCAAGTAAAACCAAAGTTCAGCTCTCTGAGATTGAATACCTACAAACACATCCTGCCCAATTTGACAGATTCATCAAGGCAGTCTGGGGTGGTAACTCTACATCCCAAATCTCTAATTCTAAAGGCTTACTTCCCACACCATCCATACCACCTTCTCAAAACATGTTAGCCCTCAGTGCCTCCAACATCAACAGAGTTGAGCCTTTCTACCTGTCACTTCTCATCAAAGGCTTCCAGTTGAACAATTGTATTATAGACTTTGGAGCCTCAGATAATGTGATGCCAACAAAAGTTGCAAATGCTCTTGGCCTTACTTTGACCCGGGTAAATGGCACATGCTACTCAATGGAATCCAAACAAGTTCCATTGGTGGGAAGGATTAAGGATGCTCAGGTTACACTAGTTGATTACCTTGAAAAGAAGATACTCTTGACCATTTTGGTGGCGAGATATCCCCGCATCTTTTGGTATGATGTTGAGTAGAATTTTTTGTAGAGATCTAGGTGGAGAAATAAAAATGGATTGGTCATTTGCAACTATCCTGAAAGTGAAAGGAGAAATGAAGAAACTACGCGCTTGGGAAAATGAAATTCATAGTAAGGAAATCGATGATCCAAGAGCTAACATCCTCTTTCAAGATTGTGGGCTAAAAACTACTTCCTTACATCACAAAAAGGAAGAGAACTTGCCACTCCTTATGGAAGAAGAAGAAGATCATATTTGGACAATGGAGTTTAATGGCGGTCATTCCGAGTAGGTTCGGGATCTGGTGTAGTATTATACTCTCCCTCCAATGAGATATATCCTTTTGCCTACAAGCTGCAATTTTATAATACAAACAATACTATAGAGTATGAAGCATTTCTTTTAGGCATGAATGCAACAGAGATGACATGGGAATCAATAAGCCGAGATGTAAAGGTGATGCGAGAGGTTGTGGTGAACTGGTATGCCAAAGCAATATCGTGTGAAAATCCAAGGCTTAGGCACTATAGAAATAGAGCGTGGGGCTGCATTGAATCGTTTAATGCATTCTCCATTGAAGCTATCCCTAGGGATCAGAATGAAAGGGATAATTCTCTAAAGCAGTGTCAAATTCCTTAGTGACACCTCATCCTTCTTTTGGAAAAGATAAAGTGACCATTGAGATGGTGTTCGGACCCAACATAGCAGCAGACAATGTAAATCACTAATAGGTCTTGATGATGTTAATTAAATCCTATCCTTCTTAGAACAAAGGGATAACTTCAATAATTTGTTCTTTGAAGGAAGTGAAAACCCACACTGTGAATCAGCCCCCAAAGAAGAGAAGGAAGGCATTGGTGGAATTCATGAAGATGGAATACTCAAACTGAAAGGAAACAAAATCCCCAAAGGCCTAGTTTCTTTGGAAGACCTCTTTGAAAAGCATGATAGGTTCATTCAAGAGAAAGAAAAACATTCTTCTCGGTGTCCATCTAATTTTGATCAAGAAAATATTGGCACTTCAAAAATCCAAGGATGGTTAACATTGGTAAATGTTGCTCACCAGAAGAGAAGAGAAAGTTTGTTACTCTGCTAAAAAAGTACTCAGATGTCCTGACCTACTCCTATGATGAACTCAAATCTTTTCAGCCAAAGGAAATGCATCACTCCATTCCTTTGAAGCAAGGAGCCAAGCCCTTTAGGAAAAAACAAAGGCCGTCTGATCCAAAGATTGTTGATATTATCAAAGAAGAGGTGAAAAATATGCTCAATGCTAGAATCATTTTCCCCATCCACCATTCAACATGGGTGGCTAACATTGTGCCAATAAGGAAGAAGAATGGGGAAATAAGGATTTATGTAGACTTCCAAAATATGAATCAAGCATATCTCAAGGATAACTACCCTCTTCGAATCATGGATCATATTTTGCAAGTAGTCATTAGATCTCGAGATGCTCTGTTTGCTTGATGGATTCTCGGGGTATAACCAAATCAAAGTGGCAAAAGAGGATTGTAACAAAATAGCCTTCACAACACCTTGCGGCATGTTTTCCTATAGCGAGAATACCTTTCGACTTGATCAATGCTGGAGAAAATTTCCAAAGAGAAATGGACTTAGCCTTCAAAGATTTGAAACATTGCATTGTCATTTACCTTGACGACCTCATGGTTTTCTCAAAGAAGAGGAGATCATATCAGTCATTTGAAGCAAGTCCTTACCAGTGTAGGAAACATGGCACTTATCTAAATACAAAGAAGTGCATCTTTGGAGTCACGAAGGCAAGTTGTTGTTGTTGCGGGATCACAACACCCTTGGATGTTGATCAAATTTCTAGGTTGATCACTCTAGCATCCAGTGTGATTGCACAACATGGAAACCTCTCTCCAAGTGTGGGACTTGTTAAACTGAGAGAGGAATCTCCATATTAGAGGCTGGTTCCTCAAACTCCTCTGATTTAAATCTATATTTTCACAACTACAGAGGTTTAGGTCCTAATCCTACTCTAAATTGCAAGGAGACAGGGATAGAAATGCAAAAATGAAACTAACTAAAGATGGTGATGCACCAAAAGGAGTGGTGAATATTTTTGTCATGCAAATAGACACAAACCAAAGATTACAACATAAAACATACACAGGATGATAAGATATAATTTAGGGTCTGAAATGAAGCAAATAATACAAACAAAGGATTGAAACCCATTCACAAAGCTTGCATTATCATTTCCAATGTCAAAAACCACTGCATTACAACCTCAAAGAGGTAAAAACAATTGTTACAATCTTTGAAGAGGTCTGATTCTTGCAAAAAATCACTTGTTGGAGGTGAAAGAAGAAGTCTGCTATGCCCAAAAATGCTCCCCTTTCGAAATGAGCTAAATCTGGCTTTTACATTGCATGGGTCGAGCCCAGGAGACAAAACATACAAAATGTGGGAGCCCATTCCTCCTTAACTACAAATGCATTAAAATAGCATGAGGGACCTTACAAACCCATACCCTATCATTTTTGACCGAATTGGAGGAGAATGCGACCCATTCTCATTAAATTTGGTCATTTGGAATGTCACTTCGGCCATGAACACGCGTCGAGCTGTTTCTAAATTTTCTCTCTCCAGAATACACCAAATTTAAAGATTGACCCTAGAATCATGTAGATAATTTCATAATCTTTCCAATGATATAAAGAATGTGTAAATCTGAGCTCTGGATCGAAAGATGTGGTGATCGAAGATTTAGGGCACAAAACAGCAAAAATGGGTTTTGAAATTTTTCCGTGCTCCACCCCACTGACGACACGTGTCGGGTGCTAATTGGATGAGAAATTCTCTCTCCTTTCCTTACCCGTGGGTTTTCCTTGAAAGTTTTTGACTTTTTGTAACTTTTGGAAAAAATTCATTTTCCCCCGCGCCCCTGCCACTTGGGACACGTGGCATGATCTGGTTGGAGGACAGGGGCACGGGGTCTTCCTTTACTTTTTAGTTTTTTGCCAAGACTCCTACCAAATTCTCCAAGTCCTCCCTAAGCTCCACACTTCCCTGCTCCATTGGACACGTGTCCTCTTTTTATTGGCTCGGGCCAGTGCTTCAAACCTTGCCCTTTGAAATTTTGGACGTTTTCCCTTGTGACACGTGGCATCTCTTGATTCGTCCCCACAGATTTCCAGCTTTTCGCGTCCCTTTGGCCCAGTTGTCCCAGTCTTTATCTGGGACAAATTCTTCTCGATCTGCCCAAAATGGGATTCCTTGTCCCTCTTTGCGGCGGCCGACATGTGGTGTGATTTGATTGGCTCTCGGCTCCTTCGGCTCCCCACGTCCGCCGCGTACTTTTGTTCCAATCCGGGTGCTTTCGGGACAAATTCTTCCAAACTACCCGAAATGGGCTTCCTTGTCCCTCTTTGTGGCCATTTCACCTTTTCACGTCCTATGCATCTTTTCGGCCCAGATGTCCCAACCTTATCATGCAACAATGATTAGTCAATTTTACTTTTACCTTGACCAAACCGGCTTTCCGTGCCGCCGCACGTCCCAATGTCCCAACTTTTCTAGTGCTCTGTGACCGCTTTGTGCCTTTGGGCCGATTCGTGCCCCGACGTCCCAACTGTCCCTACTGCTGTGAGGACTAGGACTTAGCCATTTTTCATGATTTTTCCTAGCCCAAGCTTGGTTTTTGCAGCTTTTTCACCCTTTTTTGGAACTTGCTCCTTTCTTCTTGGACAAGGAGTTAGAAAAAAATCGAGGGGACCCTAGAAACATGATTTTTTCCTTGGATCAATCTATCTACACAGGACTTGAGTATTCGATGCATGTTATCAAAATTTACCACAGGGGTGAATTTTGGATAACAATTTGGTGACTCAAATGCGGGGTTACTCTGCTTAGGTAGAAGATACCGAGTTGCACTGGCGATCCATTGGGCATGGAGTCATCAAATATTCTGTTTAGAACCCCTAATTGACTCAGAATGTGCAAGGAGGAAGATGGAATATCACCTGATGGGAGCAAGGAATGCTAAACATCTCCATGGAAAGCAAGTTGTGCCAAAGCACTTAGGGAAAACAAAACTAACCTACAGCAAAACAATGTGCACAAGCACTTGGAGGAATGAAAATCTAATCTAATATTTACAAAGTAGTGAATTTCCCTCTAGAAGCAACACTTGAGATAGATTCCATTGACTGGAATCTGCAGTTCTTCACCATCCAATGAGGCCAATTGGAAAGCGTTGTTGTTCTTGCACTTCATGACCATGTATGGGCCACTCCAAATGGCATCAAATTTTGAATGCCTTCCCGTTTTTGCTCTATCCACATCCCATTTCAACACTAGATCTCCCACTTGAAAAGATCTATCCTTGGCCTTCTTATCAAAGGTCTTTTTGATCAAACCTTGATCCTTTTCCATTGCTTGGGATGCCTAATTTCTGATCTCTTGCAGCTCCATCAACTCTGCATACCTCACCTCCATGGGCTCAAACTCAAGCAACTCCAGCTGCTTCATGAGTTCCAATGTCGGCAACTCAAGTGACATGGGCAAGACCGCCTCTCTTCCATAGACAAGTTTGTGGAGAGTTACTGTGTAGATCTCTTGGGAGTTATCCTATCAGCCCATAAGGCTGATTTCAGTTTGGTATGCCAAGACCTCTGATTCTTGTCAAGGGTCCTCCTAATGATCCTCAACAAGTTCTTGTTTGTAGACTTGGCCTTGCCATTACCTTGAGGGTAATAGTTTGATGAATTGCTTAGGTGGATACCGTTCTTGACAGCCCACTCGGTCACCTTAGATCCAATGAATGCCAACGCATTATCAGAGATTATTGTAGTAGGTACACCAAATCTGGTTGTTATCCCCTCATAAAAGTCTAAGATGTTAGACTCATTTTCCTCTTTGAGTGCTACTGTTTCTGTCCATTTGGTGAAGTAGTCTGTGGCTGTCAAAATCCATTTGTGCCCTTGGCTTGAATTGGGATTAATGACTCCAATGAAGTCCAAACCCCATTGCATGAATGGCTGGTCAACTGAGATTGGATGTAATGGAAGGGCAGCAAGTCTCTCTTTCCCTGTGAAGAATGCACAATTCTTACACCTCTTGATCCATGCATAGCAATCACTGAAGATTTTAGGCCAATAATAACCAGCCTTCATGATTTTTAGAGTTGTCACTCTTGGTGCAAAATGACCACTAGCTGGTCCACCATGGAATTCTTCCAACACCCTTTGAATCTGATTTGTGCTAATGCATCTCAGTAGCACTCCATTCACATCCTTCTTGAACAAAACTCCATCAACAATGGCATACGGAACAACCTGTAATCTAAAGTGTCTCCTTTGGGTCTTGTTCATCTCCGGAGGGCATAGGCCTGTGCCTAGGAAGTGCATTATATCTTGGGTCCAGCAAGGAGTGGGGGCATCATTGTTTTCTTCTTGATTGCCACTTGGCTCATGGCTGTCCTGGACTGTCAAAACAACCTCTTCTTCATTGCATACTTCTTTTTCTTCCCCAAAACCAGCTGCTCACATAATCCTTTCCCCCTTACCATCTTGGTAATCTTGATTTCAATGTCATACTCCATGACACGGGTGATCCAACCTGCCCTTTTCTCATTCAAATCCTTGTTGAGGAGGAAGTCCTTGACTCCAGCATGTGAGACCAGCAACTGGACCTTGTTGTTTGATATTAAATGCTTGAATTTCTTCAATCTTCGATTCTTTGCAAGTACATGCTTCTCAATAAAAGAGTATCTCACCTCATAGTCATCTAGGCTCAGGTGAAGAAGGCAATTGGCTGCTCAACATTATCCTTGTTCTGCTGTACCAAAATGGCAAAAATAGTGTCATTACCTCCAAATGCATAGAGGGTGAAATCCTTGGAGAAGTCTGGGTTGATGAGAGTTGGAGCTTGAGAGATGGCTTCTTTGATTGCTTCAAAACTCTCCTTTCCTTTTGCTATCCACTTGAAAGTCAAGCTCTTCTTTAACATTTTGGTGATGGGCTTGACAAGGGCTGTAAAATCTGGGACAAACCTCCAAACAAAGTTTATCCTTCCCAAGAAACTCTGAAGGGCTTTCTTGTGGCTTGACAATGGTAGTGCTCTTATGGCTTCAACCCTCTCTGGATCAATTGCTAATCCTTCTTTGGAGACAATATGGCCAAGGAGCTTTCCTTCATGTACGTCAAGAAAGATGCATTTCTTAGGATTCAAAGACACTCCAAATCTCCCCTGCACCTCATGAAGACTTGTCTCAAATGAGAGAGGTGGTGTGCTTTATTTTTGGAAAAAATAGTGATATTATCAAGGTAAATTAGCACCACATTGTTAATCAAACTTTTGAATGCCATGTCCATTTCCCTTTGGAAGGTAGCACTAACGTTGGACAGCCCAAATGGCATTTTCCTGTATGCAAAAGTTCCCCATTTGGTTGTGAAGGCTATCTTGAACTGGTCCTCTTCCTTCACCATAATCTGATTGTAGCCTGAGTAGCCATCAAGTAGTGAAAACATTTCTGAACCAGCTACAACTTGCAATATTTGCTCCATGGAAGGGAGTGGGTAATGGTCCTTGAGAGAATCTCTATTCAAGTCTCTGAAGTCAACACACAATCTGATCTCTCCACTCTTCTTTCTCGATTTGGATCCAAGTTGGCAACCCAACTGGAATTCTTGATTGGGAATATGATCCTTGACTCAATCAGCTTGTCCAATTCTTTCCTCATGAGAGGCTCCATGTGTGGATTGATTGGTCTTTGTTTATGCCTGACAGGCTTAGTATTTGGATCCAATTCGATGGTATGCTGAGCTAAGTTGGGATTGAAACCTTTCAAGTCTTCATAGCTCCAAGCAAACACGTCAGGGAACTCTTGACATAGTTGTATGAACTCATACCTTTCTTGTTCAGTTGTCATCCTTCCAATTTGCAATGGTTTGTTCTCTTCTACCAAGATGGATACTGAATCCTCTCTCTTGACCTGAATGTTTGCTTTCTCCTTTCTAAACTGATCATTGGGGTTAAAAATGGACTCCAAAGTGATAAGTCCTTTGGGCAGCTTGTTAGTTCTCAGCTGTACCACCTGGTCACCATACTGTTGTTCTAATCTCTCTTGATTCTTGGCTGAGAACTCAACTTCTTCTTGCAAGAAATGGATGATTTTCTGGTCATTTTCAAACACTTGCCAACTAACATTGTTATCTGGCACTGAAGGCCTCACAATCACATGGATGTTTGGTTGTACCTTGTCTTGTTGAATGCTTTCCACAATGTCAAAGGCTGCCCCTCTTGCTGCTGCAAGCTTTCAACAATGACTTGATTCTCCTTCCTAGGAATGGATTTGATGCCAAAACCCTCAAAATCTTCCATGAGGTCCCACACCCTATTCTTGTAGCACTTGAGTAGATCATTCTTGGTAGCATGTTGTCCCTTGACCTAATTTACAATCAATTCATTGTCCCCAAAGACTTGCAAGTTCTTTATTTTCTTCTTGATTGCCCAATGCATCCCTTGCACTAAGGCTTCATATTCAGCAGTGTTATTGGAGCATGCAAACTGAAATCTAAAAGCTGAATAGTACTTTACTCCTTGAGGTGAAACAAGCATGGCTCCACCTCCTACACCTTGTCTACTCCTTGATCCATAAAAAAACAGCTGCCATACCTCATTGTCATCTTTGTGGTTTGGCTTGGTGATGCTAGGAATAGGCTGATTTTCTTCGTGTATGCAATAGACCCCTAGCTCAGATTCTTCCACTTCTTGATAAGGATCAAATGCATGTACCTTGTTTTCCCATTCATCAAGAGTTAGATCCGGGATGCTTCCAACCTTAGTGTAAGCTTCATCAGTGCTTGGGTGATCTTCTTGATCAAATCTGAGCAATTGGCATTAATCTGACTTGGAGTGTAAGGCTCAATATGGAAGTTTGCAATAGGTTCTAGACCTGATTGTAGCCTTAGTTCCATACCTCGTTCTGAATAGCATGTGTGACCAATCAGCAGACAAATATCCCCCAATCTTGGCTATGAAGTCCCTTGACAAGCAAAGGGCAAAGAGTGGTGGAAGGTCTATGACTGATACATCTTGTAAAACAACAACATTTGGACATGCATGCAAGGTAAGACTCAAGTTTCTAATCACTCCAACTATTGCTACTGCTGTCCCATCTAGCTGCACTACCCCTTTGGATGTTGTTTCATATTGAAGTCCTAGCTGATCAGCTATCTGTTTAGGCATTACCAGCTACTTGCCCCAGAGTCTATCATGTAATTGTGCACTAGCTGATTTCCAATGATTAATGAAACATAAAAAGGAGGGGCTTCAACATTTTACCTTGCTATCTTCCATGATTTCCCTCGGTCAGGGCAGCATTTGTAAGCACTTTGTCTTGCATCTGAACTTGCTGATTCAAAGTTGGCCGATCCTTCATGGCAGCTTACAGCAGATCTCTTTGGCCAGGGATGGATAGGGATTCCCACATCGATATATTAACATTAGTATTCTTCATCTGATCAATGATGTTGAATGGGGATGAAGGATCTCTTTTCTGTCCCTTGGTTTGCACATTCACTCCTTGCATGTGGGCAGCAACAACTAGTATTTGAGTTGGCCTAGGGGCTGTTTTTTGGATGCCCTTGTGCATTTACAATTGGATTTTGCTTGCCAACCATTTGTGGAACCATGGAAGGTTGTGGATTGGTTGGGGCTAATGGCTGTTCTTCACCCAAATTCCTTCTTTTTGACCTTGTGTTGGCTGCAACACCTTGAGAAACTGCTTGATTCATGCCATAGAAATCCTCTGCTTGCCAATTTACCAATGTGGTGTCATTTGGGGCTGATTGCTGTTGGAATGCTTCTTGTTGTTGGATGTTTCCTTGACTAGCTTCACCCTCCACACCAGTAGTTGTCACCATTAGTGCTTGATTCAAAGCACCATTGAAGCACATGGATTGGTTATGAGGCTCATTGCATGGAAAACACCAATCATACTCCTGAGCAATGTTGTTTTGTGTTGGCACCAATGCCTTAGAGGTAGATATGGCATTTGGATTATAGGGCTGAAATGGTCTATTGGTAGGAGGCCTTGTTTGATTCATATTTGCAGCTGGATTAGGTGGTCTTTGTGGTTGGTATGGCTACCTGTTAGGCTAAGCTTGGGGTTGATAAGAAGGTCTAAAACCTTGGGCTTGTTGCCTCTTGAGAGTAACCAGCTCATTGCCTAGGTTTTGTAATTGCTTCATGACTTCTTGAAGCTCATTTGGGGCACTTGGAGATGAAGTGGAAGCTTCATTTGAACTCTGATTTCTAGGAGTGGGAGAAGGAGCCAAATTAGGTGCTTGATTGGTGTTTGGACTCTCTAAACTTGGAAACAATGGCATGGGAGGTCTAGGGGCAAGTTTGCCAGCTTGGATCAAACAATTTTCAGCCCTAATGGTAATGCTATAAAGCCATAGGGATAGTTATGCCTCCCACGGACTGAATCAACATAGAAATATCAGAATTTAGAGCTTTGAGATAGTAGAGAAAAGCACCTTCGCTCTTGGCTTTGACCGCCACCGGAATTCTCTCCCAAGTTTTTGAAATCTGAAGTTGAAATCGGTTAGCTGCTCATTGGGAGTTCTCTTGATGGTTGTCACCGCTCCAAAAGAGACAAGTTGTCTCCCTTTTCTCCAAATTGCTCATGAAGTGCAATACACAGCTGATTCCAGTTTGTGATAGAACCAGCTCCAAGGCTCCTAAACCATTGCAATGCTTTACCCTTGAATGAAGATGCCAGTAACTTGATAGCCACTTGTATCTCATTGATCTCATGAATTGCACAAAGGTTAGCAATATCTTTAACATGATCACAGGAGTAGTCCGATTTTCTCCGGTGAAGTAGGAAATGTTCTTCAAGGCTGCAATAGGAATCGGATGTTGTGCATTGAGAGCAAGTGGGCTGTTGCCTGTGAAGTTGACGTAGGGGTTGTTTTGAGCCATTCTAATTGGTCTTAAAACCCTTGTTGACTGAATGAAAGGCCTACCAGGTGGAGGAGTTGAGAGGGTTTTTTTTGTGGAGATGGAGACCTTTGAATCCTTCTTCCTCTTTGCCTTCTCCTTGGAGATAACTGCAGTATTCAAACAACAATTCTTCTTCTCCAACTCTTGACCTTGTGGTGACTCTTCTCATGAGTTTTCACGCCCGCACCGCTGCTGAAACCAGTTGATTCTTCCCTTGGAGTCGCCAGATATGCAAATAATAGCTCTTTTCAAGAAAGAAAATTGCAACAGATGCACATCAACTTTGCTGCAATAAAGATGAGACCTCTAGGGTCCCACCGGGCGTGCCAAAACTGTTGTTGTAGGATCACAACACCCCTGGATGTTGATATGATTTCTAGGTTGATCACTCTAGCATCCAGTGTGATTGCACAACATGGAAACCTCTCTCCAAGTGTGGGACTTGTTAAACTGAGAGAGGAATCTCAAAAGTAGAGGCTGGTTCCTCAAACTCCTCTGATTTAGATCTATATTTGCACAACTACAGAGGTTCAGATCCTAATCCTACTCTAAATTGCAAGGAGACAAAGATAGAAATGCAAAAATTGAAACTAACTAAAGATGGTGATGCACCAAAAGGAGTGGTGAATATTTTTGTCATCCAAATAGACACAAACCAAATATTACAACATAAAACATACACAGTGATAAGATATAATTTAGGGTCTGAAATGAAGCAAATAATACAAACAAAGGATGAAACCCATTCACGAAGATTGCATTATCATTTCCAATGTCAAAACCACTTTGCATTACAAACTCGGAGATGTAAAAAAAACTGTTACAATCTTTGAAGAGGTCTGATTCTTGCAAACAATCACTTACTGGAGGTGAAAGAAGAAGTCTGCTATGCCCAAAAATGCTCCCCTTTTGAAATGAGCCAAATCTGGCTTTTACATTGCATGGGTCGAGCCCAGGAGAGAGAAAACATACAAAATGTGGGAGCCCATTCCTCCTTAACTAAAATGCATTAAAATGGCATGGGGGACCTTACAAACCCATACCCTATCATTTTTGACCGAATTGGAGGAGAATGCGACCCATTCTGCATTAAATTTGGTCATTGGAATGTCACTTCTGGCCATGAACACGCGTCAGAGCTGTTTCTGAATTTTCTCTCTCTAGACTACACCAAAATTCAATATTGACACTTTGGAATCATGTAGAGAATTTCATAATCTTTCCAATGATATAAAGAACATGTAAATCTGAGCTCTGGATCGAAAGATATGGCGATATGAAGATTTAGGGCACAAAATAGGCAAAAATGGGTTTTGAAAATTTTTCCCGCGCTCCGCCACCTGGACGACACGTGTCGGGCGCTGATTGGATGATAAATTCTCTCTCCTTTCCTTACCCATAGGTTTTCTTTGAAATTTTTGACTTTTTGTAACTTTTGGAAAAAAATCATTTTCCCCCGCGCCCCACCACTTGGGACACGTGGCATGATCTGGTTGGAGGACAGGGCGCGGGGCTTCCTTTACTTTTAGTTTTTGCCAAGACTCTGCCAAATTTTCAAGTCCTCCCGAGCTTCACACTTCCTACTCCATTGGACACGTGTCCTCTTTTTATTGGCTCGGGCCAGTGCTTCAAACCTTGCCCTTTGAAATTTTGGACATTTTCCCTTGTGACACGTGGCGTCTCCTGATTCGTCCGCGGGCCTGCCGGCTTTTCGCGTCCCTCGCATCCCTTTGGCCCAGGGCTTGTTGTCCCAAGTCTTTATGCTGGAAAAATTCTTCGAACCGCCCGAAATGGGCTTCCTTGTCCCTCTTTGCGGCCGCTGACACGTGGAGTGATTTGATTGGCTCTCGGCTCCTTCGGCTCCCCACGTCTCGCCGCGTACTTTTGTTCCAACTGTCCCGGTGCTGTCTAGGACAAATTCTTCGAACCGCCCGAAATGGGCTTCCTTGTCCCTCTTTGTGGCCGCTTCACCTTTTCGTGTCCTTTGTGTCTTTTTGGCCCAGATGTCCCAACCTTATCTGTGCAACAGTTAGTCGATTTTACTTTTACCTTCGGCCGAACCGGCTTTCCGCGTCCCGCGCGTCCCAATGTCCCAACTTGTTCCAGCGCTCTACGACCTGCCTGGCGGCCTTTGGGCTGATTCGCACCCGACATCCCAACTGTCCCTACTACTGCGAGGACTAGGACTTAGCCATTTTTCATGATTTTTCCTGGCCCAAGCTTGTTTTTGCAACTTTTTCACCCTTTTTTGAACTTGCTCCTTTCTTCTTGGACAGGGGAGTTAGGAAAAAATATGAGGGGACCCTAGAAACATGATTTTTTTCCTTGGATCAATCATGTCTACTCGGGACTTGAGTATTTTGATGCATGTTATCAAAATTTACCACAGGGGTGAATTTTGGATAACAGTTGTTGGGACACATTATGAATGAACATGGATCACACATTGATCCCGAGAGGTCGAGCTATCCAAGCACTAGCCTTACCAACCAGAAATAAGGGAGTTCATTCATTATTTGGAAAGGTAAACTTCCTTCGTTATTTTGTACTTGAGTTTTCTAAATTGACTAAGCATATAACTTCCAAGATGAAACCTCAAGAAAGTTTCAAGTGGAATAAGGAAGGAAAGACAACATTTGAGGAGATCAAAAATCCATTTCCGAGCTCCAACTCTTGTATCTCCATATTTCAACAAGGATTTCATCATGTATTGTTATGCATCGTAACATACACTCTCTGTTGTCCTTGTTTAGAAAAATGATGAAGGTTTGAAACACCCATTTCTTTCATGAGTCATCCTTTGAAAAATCATGAGCTAAAGTACATCCAATTGGAGAAACATGCCTACGCAATGGTCAAAGCAGTTAAAAGTTTTAGATTCTACATTCTCAATTCCCATACAAAGTGGTGATGGTCCCCGGGAGTGCAATCAAGTCCATTTTATCTCAATAAGATCCTAGGGCTAAGAGAGAAATCTCAATTGCAAAGACCCAAGAGTATGACTTAGATATTAGACCCCTAACCTAGTAAGAGGAAATGGTTTGTGTGAGAATATTTCTGAAGATGAATCTTTCAAAGCTCAAGTAGGGAGAAAAGGATGGTGTTTGCTTAACCTATTTAGAAGATAGTCCACATGTGCTCTTTGTCATCACCACTGATGAGTGGTATGCGACATTTCTTACTATATCACTTATGGAGAATGCCCCCTCATCTTTATTAAAAACAAATAATGACACTCAAGCTAAAGGCATCCAAGTTTGTGATCTATAATCATGCACTTTACAAGAGAGGCCTAGATGGTTGTTTCCTCAGGTGTGTAGATAAGGAGAAGCAAGAATAGTTTCTCAGGGCATATCATTATCAAACTTGTGGTGGACATTTCTCAATAATGGTCACTGCACATAAGATCCTCGAGAGGAGATATTATTGGCCCTCCATCTTTATAGACAATCAAAAGTGGGTTTCCAAAAGCAAAGCATGTCAACAATTTGTTGGAAAGCCACAACTAGCTGCGCTGCCACTCAGGCTTGTGGTGATTGAAGAACCATTTCAGAAATGGAGGATAGATTTCATTGGTGTTCTAAATCCTCATTCTAGTGCAGGGCATACTTATTTACTCACTGTAACTGATTACTTCACTAAATGGGTTGAAGCCATCCTAACCAAGCAATCCAACTGCGAAACAATCTACAATTCATCAAGGAGTATATCATTGTTCATTTTGGAATGCCATAAAAATTGTTGTAGAAAATGGCACCTATTTCTCTTCTAAGGAGCTCAAAGAGTTCTCATTATGGTCATGGAATCTCCCTATCTCACTCTTATGACTACCACCCATAGGGAAATGGGTAGGTGAGTCAAGAAACAAGAACATTGTGACCATTTTTGCAAGATGGTAGATGACAATCAAAGGAACTGCACAAGAAGTTATATGATGGATTGTGGGCTGATAGGATCACTCCTAAGAAGGAAATAGGTATGTCACTTTCCCAAATGTTGTATGGAGTTGAGGCGAGATTCCCCTCATAATTGAGATGCCAGCTCTCAAGTTGCTACAAGAAATAAAATATGGTCAATACAAAGACTCCATTGAAAAGAGGATGCTCTTCCTAGAGAAGTTGGAAGAAAGAAGATGCCAAGTGGTGGATAGAATTAAAGAACATTAATTGAAAGTGAAGAATATTTTTGACAAGAGAGCAAAGGCCAATGAACTCAAGGTTGGAGATTTTGTTCTGCATGGGAGAAAAGAAGAGAACCAAAGGGCAACCATGGAAAGTTTGATTCATTATGGCTTGGCCCATTCCAAATTCATGGAACTTGTGGTGAGAATGTTTTTCTCCTATCATACTTGGATGGAAGGCCATTGGAATTGCCTCGAAGTGGGAAATACTTGAAATAGTATCATCAACGAAAGTGGGTTATCCCCCATCTTGTACCATAGGTGACTTTCGTAGGTGTGTTTTTCATTTTTCTCGTTGTGTGGTTCTGGTTTAGTTTTTGTGTGTTTTCTCCTTATTCCTATCTTTCTTAGAATTGTACATGACTCGAAAGGCCCAATGGATAAGGCACTAGTCAATGTAATATATATATATAACTTGAGAGTTTGGATCCTCTTGTCATGCCCAAGTCATGCCCAGTTCACGCTATGTCCCCAAGCTAGAGCTAGTTGTTGTCTCCTTAAAATTGCTCTATATTTTCATAGCCAATTTCAATTTTTTTGAGCTCATGTCCTTTGTTGGTGTTTAAGCCAAGTTAGAGATTCAAGAATTTAGCAAAAGTCATGCCCTCATGCTTTGTTTAAATCTCTATTTTTCTCATTTTGAGAAATTCTCCATCTCTAGTCTCATGCACGTAATATCCTTTTGGCAACCTCCATTTTTATTGAAATTTTCACTCGTTTTATGGCCTAGGTCATCAAATAATTTGTTTGCCTCCATGCCTCTGGTTCACGAAGGAAATTCAAAAATTGGACTCAAATGACGAAGTTCTCTTTCTCTGTGTATTTTTCCACAATCAGGATGATGATTGTCTTTTCCTGTCAAAATTTTGACCCCAAAGTGAAAGTAGGTATGTGGTCAAATCCTATTAGATGTGGAGGAACAAGATTTTTGGTGAACTTAACACTTTTGGTCACTTTTGATAAATATGGTAAATATCCGCTGCTGACTCCTAAAGTTTGAAGTTGCCGATTTTGGTTCATTGTGGAAAAAGGGGAAGTTTGTCCAAGGTTGCAAAAGTTCAATTGGGACATTTGAGACCCAAAATCTGAAATTGTTGATTGCGGAAAAAGTGGAAGCTTTTGTCCCAAGCTACACAAGTTCATTTGGGACACTTGGGACCCGAAAAGCTGAAATTGCCAATTGCGGAAAAAGTAGAAGTTTTTGTCCCAGGCTGCACAAGTTCAATTGGGACACTTGGGACCCGAAAAGCTAGATCGGATGAAAAATTCAAAAGCGTGAGAGCGGGCCAGTGGAGGAAATTGAGTTTTTGAGCCTTTTTCCAAAAAGGTTAAAATGTTTAGAAAAGAGCCATGACCCTATCTCCAACTAGATCGTGCCATGTGTCCTAGTCAAATCGGAGCAACAGTTGGCAAAGAAATTTATGTTCTTAAGCCTCTTTGAAAAAAAAGGTGAAAAGTTAAAAAGTGACCCGAACCCCAATTAGGCTTTAAAGGGAAAATTCAAAGTTCAAGCCCGTAGGTAGAAAGTCAAAGGTGAAGCCCACCTTTGAAAAGTCAAAGTGGGAGAGTGGAACGACAAATACTTTGAGTTTTTTTAGCCTTTTTCCAAAAAATGTTAATTTTTTTAAAAGAGCCATGACCTCATCTCCAACCGAACGTGTCACGTGTCCTAGTCAAATCGTGAGCAACGGGTGGCGGAGGAAATTGAGTTTTGAGCCTTTTTCCGAAAAAGGTTAAAATGTCAAGAAAGGGATGTGATCCCATTTCCAATAAGAATGTGCCACGTGTCTAAGTTGAAAAGTCAAAGTGGGGCTACGGGCCAATTTGTTCCAAATTGCCAAATCTCTAAAAAATCACAAAATGCAAAGGGCTTCCCCCTTAACCACTCCAATACCTTCCTGCCACGTGGGCGGCCCAATTTCGAGTTAGAGGAGTAAATCAAATGTAACGGTTCCTTTGCAAGATTTGGTTTTAACTGCTATGAGCATTTTCTTCACAACAAAGGAATTTGAAAAGGCATCGAGGATCTGTAATGATTGTAACCATTTAGGCAAAGGATATAATGGCTTCTCGACGTCATTATAGGGGCGGGTGATTGATTTTCAAAAAGACCAGAGTTCTCTATACTTGGAAAAGATAGAAAATTCCATTCTTCTTCTATTTTCTCTTCTTCCTCAAATTTATTCCATTCTCAAGCTATGTACAAACTTTGCTTGAGCTTCAATAATAAAAAGAAGGAATTATTTCCTCTTTGATTGAGGAATTGATTGGTACTTTGTGACCAATGAGTTTCATTCAGTCTTGTAGCTTCTCTTGCAGATTTGTTTTTCTTCTAATTATAAATGCATGTAAATGAAATTTCTAATTAATGTGTGTGGGCATCTGATATTCTACTCACAACATTAGTTTCTCCTATCTCCATTCTCACTCCCTTTCCCCTTCTCAAACAAAGTTCTTCTCTAGTGAGAAATTGCTAGCTTTGCCACAGGGTCAGTGGAGTTCCCCTATTGGATCTTTGGTCGAAAGGCCACCATTGAAATCCAATTTTTCACGCATGCACATATAGAAGTTGCATCGTTCAAGTAGAGGGAATTAGATTCCCATAGCGTTGGCTTGAAACCCACCAATTTTCCCATAAGACAAATTTTCTCGCCAACAAGTGTAAAAACTTGGGTTGTCCTGTCCTTTTCATTTTCCATAGTCAGGATTTGTTGTCCTTGTCATTTTTATCCCAAATAACTAAAAAAAAAAATGAATGGATGTAGCTTGAGGAATGTATTTGAGCCTTGTAAAATTTCTAAATTCTCCTTCCTTGGAGAAAATTTCATCTCCAGGCTCAAATGGTCATTTTTCCACATTTTACGGTTTGACGAGCATTTCTCTCGGTCAAATTTACATCCTTGCATCAACAGAAACATGGCCTCTTTTGGTTGGATGCAGCTCGGCAAGGTACTTCAAAAATTTCATGAATCACCTCAACTTAAAAAACCTATCTACATGGAAGAACGATGCTCATTTGAAGGTTCACTTTTTGGTTTGGCCTTAGAGTTGTGCCGAGAGGACACATGGAGGTTTCCGCTGCTTTTCCCAGACTTAGACAAATTTTTATGCATCTGGTACAGTTTGGCGGAACAGGGACATGTGGTGAGCCCGTGCTCGCTCAAGGTCTCTGCTATGTTTAAGGACCAACCCTTGAATTTTATTTCAAAGAAGCGTCGGAGGACACTTGGATGTTGCCGCTCACTTTTCATTTTGCTTGGACTTTTCAATGCTCAAAGGAGATTGCCTCGGACTTGACACATGGCACCTTCCGCCGAGCTTTAAGCCTTCAAATTTTTTTAACCGAGCTAGGACACGTGGTGAGCTGCGCTCATTCAAGGTCTCAAATGTTGGGGACCATCCCAAGATGCGCCATTATGACGCATGGTAGTTTGAAAATTCAAAGGGGTGGGGAAGCCCATCGGAGGCAACTTGGATTTTTACCTCTTGTCATCAAAAGGATTAAAATATCAAAATGGCCCACAAGCCCGACAAGAAGGATTTCAAGGTTGGCTTTGAAAATGTCAAGAGGCGAGGATGTGGGCCATCGGGGGAAACTTGGATTTTTTGCCCCTTGATATTCAAAAGACTGAAATCATCAAAATGACCCATGCAAGCCCGACAAAGGATTGTCAAAATTTACTCCAGTCAACGGCGGAGGGGTGGAGCTGTGGGGGAGACTTGGAAAATTTTCCCTTTTCCAAAAAAGAGGTGAAATGATAGAATTTGGCCACGGTTCCTTTGGGACCCACCTTAGGAAATGTGTCAAGCTCATTTCTCAAGGGCGGAGGTGCGAAGTAAAATGTGAAAATTTTACTTTTTCAAAAAGTTGTAAAATTAAAAAAGGAACTCACAGGCCCACTTTAAATTGGATCTACCACATAGATGGTCCAATTTCAAAATAGAAAGATCAACAACTATGGGTCTATATTTGATTTTCTACCATTTTTCTCCAAAGCTCCTAGGGATGCGTATTGTTATGCTTTTTTAATCATTTCTTGGAGTCTCCTAAACACCAAATAAAGAGGAACAATAATCTGGTATCTTGGTTTGGTGGGAAGGTCTATAAACGTCTCTCACCATTACATATGCAATCTAATTGTCGGATTCGACCCGATTTTTCTTTCCTTGGCATGTGAAAGACCTATTGATATCTTGGTTTGGTGAGAAAACTTGGGAACATCTTCTACCATTAAGATGAGATCGACATTTGGGCTCGATCTGATCTTCCATTTTTCTTCCTGCATGCATGCAAGAACTAGATTCGACATATTAGGGGTGGAAGGGGCTGGTGAGTAAGGGGAAAAGTGATCTACCAAAATGATTTGAATGCGGAGATGTTCAAAGAGATCTACCCCCAGAGCACCCGATGACTTTTTGTAAATATGATTCTAAAGATCACAACAAGCAATGTTGCTTTGAATTTTTCTGGTTTTGGGGAAAAAGGCTATGTTGTAAAATGTTATAAATTTCATGAATTTTTCGTGCAAGTGGTTAGAAGGTTGGAGTGTTAGAGGTCAGAACTGATTTTCTAAGAGAAAATCTTGATAGAGCCTGTCTTTCTGAGGGACTGTTTGAGAAACTTGTATATCTCTTTTGTGTTAAACTTGATCATGTCAAGGTGGTTGTGAGTGTACAACCATTGACAAGTTTTGAGATTGTTCTAGAAACTTTCCCTGCTGATAAGTTTAATCAAATTTGAGTTATTTTGTGTTGACTCTGAGCAATTAGTGTCTTCTTTGTTTCAAAATGTATGTAAATAGTTCTATTCATTCATATTACAATCTTATACTAATTTTTTTGTGAAATCACACAGATCTCATCCCTATGATAGTTTAATGGTATTTGCAATTTCATTTCAAGAAGATCCTTCATCTTGGATGAGATAAAAAAATTTAAAATCAATTCACTGTCATTTGTTGATAAAGATTGTCTGTAAGTCTTCAAGTGTACCTTAGGCATGGTTAATAATAAATTATAATGTTTAATTGAGTCTTCTAATTCAAGCCTTCGTATTGGAGTCTTAAAGATTATATGAAAACGTGTTGATTTGGGCCTCCGTTGAAGCACACCTTCTAGTTGAAGGAACGTCTTGACTATTCTGAAGCTTTACTTGTGAAGTTTCTCATTATGGTAAAGTCCCTCCAAATTTCTAGTATAATCAACATTATCCTACTTCACCTCTTACCAAAGTCATTCAAAACCATTAATCTTACCCAGACTACCCGTGTTTTTCATGTGTGTATACAAATGCATAATTGCTATTACCAAAACATGCGAAACACTCAAGTTTTCATTGTCTTTAGTGGCCCGAACCTTGCCTAGAAAATATCTCCATTATCTAAAGTGACAACTCGTGAGAGTTAGGTTTTGTTGCATTGATCATATTTTCTTCAAGGTCTTCTTAATAATTTCATAAGGATATCTCCATCTCCTCTACAAACAAGTAGGCTACAAAAAGGGTCTTCTCACCTGGTTAAAAGGCACAACCATAAAGTAGTGAGGATAGGTCAAATCCTCTTGAGGGTGCTACACATTTCTCAAAATATGAGTGAAAAATAGCAAGCTACATTTCATCCCCAGCTACAAAATGACACACTACATGTTCTTCTTTTCTCTAAGCTTCTACCAAACCTATGATGTTGCTCAACATCCGAGGGAGAATCAATTTGGGTACCAAAATCATCTCTCCCAATATTTCCTCTCCAGGAGGACATGCATTTATCTTTCTTGCATCACTTGTATGAATTATGTCCTTTATTTCTTATTTTACAAGCTCTCCATTTCCACCCAATTCACCCAGATTATCACATGAACACCAAACAATTAAAGATCCACTTTGGATATGCCACTTTGTCTCTATGTCTTAGGTGAGTAGTGGGGTTTTAACCTATATTTTTACAAACCTCATTTATTGACCGGCAGAGCTCTCAATACCAAGCTCGCTATCTCCTCAATAAGGGAAGAACAACCCCCAAATTTTCCAGAGAATGAAATAGAGAAGTGATTGACAACATTAGAAACCACCCTCGCCAATGTATGGTCCATGGTAAGCACCCACGTCTTTCCTCTCAAGAAAAGGTGGATCATGAGGGAGGGATATTTTTGCACCAGGAGAATTCATCAATTCCCTATAGCTCAAATTTATTCAGGGAAGAAAACCTAAGGATACATAAGAGGGGAGACTCCCTTTCTAAGTGGGTAAACCGACATAAAAGCAAAACAATATTCACCGAAATATAGAATGGGGCTCGGTGGGAGTCCAAGATCCGCTAAATATGGGCATGTCATGGGATTTAGTGGGTGATATCTAGTTTTTTTCAGCACAAAGGTACAAAGATGTGTTCATCCAACATAGGGACATACTTCTAAAATGTGCTCTAGTGTTTCAAGATGAATCTTTGTCTTCAAAATAATGACCATTATATTGTAACTTTATAAATCAAGTTGTAATATTGTGTGTGTGTGTGTGTGTGTGTGTGTGTGTGTGTGTGTGTGTGTGTGTGTGTGTGTGTGTGTGTGTGTGTGTGTGTGTGTGTGTGTATCAAATGTTTTACTACTGTGAGAGCAATTATTCAACAATATTCATAACAAAATAGGGTTCTATTTTAGGGCTTTCCCTTGAAAGCATATATATATATGCTTTCAAGGGAAGGGCCCCTAAAATAGAACCCTATTTTGTTATATTGTTGAATAATTGCTCACAAACAGATGTAGTAACATTTGATTGATGTATTTTTAGATTTGTTTATATTTCATCCATATATGAGGAGACACGTTTGGAAAACAAGAAGAAACTAACTACATATATAAAATATAAGAAATGATATTTTAGAAATTTGGAAGTGATATATTCAGAAAATTTTAGTGCCGAATTTTCATAAACTCACAAAAATCGAGGACTATGGAAATTCGAAATGGCAAATATTATGTTGTTTAGAGCTAAGTTATTCGCCAAAAAATTTGGCCGACATGTCCCTTATACTATTCCTTTCACCTAGATTTTACACATATCAAAGATCTTATGAATGTAATTCGCCACCATTTTGAATCATATCATGCACATATTCATTGAAGTAAACATAAGAAAATCCTCACCGCCAACACCGAATTCTAAAATCCAAGTCATCCAACTATAAGACTTCTAACTTTGAGTTGTCCAAATCTGAACCGTCTAGCCCCGACTGACTAACTCTGCAATTTGAACCGTCCAACCCCTAACCATCTAACCCTTAGACATTCAACCCTAGCCATCCAACCCCTAGCCATCCTACCCTAAGCCATCTAACCCTAAGCCGTCCAACCCCTTGCCATCCAATCCCTCATCATCCAACCTCTGAATCATCTAGCCCTTAGCCATCCAACTCTTTACCTTCCATTCCCAAGCCTTGGAACATAAGAACCACCCCTAAGGGCCTAAGAAGTAAGCGGTGTGGATCCTAGAAATTAGGGCAAGAAGATTACAAATTCAACAATTTCAAAAAGGGTGTGCATACTTTTCTTAGCTATTTTGGAAAATCACAAAAAATGAAGTCGGTTTCTACTTTAGCTGAAAATATTGGTATGTGGCAATTGTTATTTACTGGTTATTTTATCTTATAGAATTTAATAATTATCTTTATGATACTATTCTTGGAACTCTTTGACATTTGTACTTGTAAAATTTAACTATAGATAAAATTAATACTATATATAAGTAACAATTTTATAAAATTATTTGCAGACATTTCAGAAATTCCTTCACAGAATAATCAATTTATAGATATTGATGATCCATTATATGTTGAGGCAAACATTTCATCCCTTGATGAAATAGAAGTACAAGAAAATTCATCAAACTCTCAGGATACACCAGCAGAGGAAGCTTCTACTCCAAGGTCTATTTCCAGAAAAAGGAGACATGAGATTCAAAATATTTCACCCGATGACTGATGCAAAATTTGAATCCCAAGGAAAAAAAAAAAAGAAAATATGTTAGAAGAAAGATGACAAACTGGACAATTGGAAGGAAATTCCAATTCGAATGGGCTGCAAAATATCCTTTTATTGAACCTGTGTACACTAAAAATTGTAATGATGTTCCAACACAATGTTGATGCAAAATATGTGGTTGGAAACAGGGGAAGGATCACACGATGCAGCTCAAACTAGACACAATTGAAAAACACTATGGGAAAATATACATTTCCCAAAAGCTTAAGGATGGCAGCATAGTCAAAACACATAAATGGAAAGATGAAAAAGATTATCTACATGTCAGAAGAGTATGAAAATGAACAAAAATGTATCAAATATGTAAATGAAAAAGGTGGGACCATAGTAGCAAAATTGAGCAAAGCTATGGAGGTAGAAATGCAAGAAAATGGTATTCAATTTGTAACCATATTTCATATAATGAAAAGGGGAAGACCGATGTCATATTTTAGAGAAAATAAAATGTTGTATCAAGTTATTGGTTTAAAGAACGTTCCTCAATCTCATTGGTCAAATACCAGCGGCTGGGAGATTACAAAATGTCTATCTCTGGTAGAGAAGGAGGATCTAAAACTGTGTGTTCAAAAGGAAAAGTATATTTCCCTTTCTTTAGATGAGGTTACTACAATCGATAATACTTCATGGATATGTATTCATGTTTACACATTTGCTAATGAAATAAGGACTCCACACCTCTTAGAAATTCATAAAATGACAGAGAATTGTAATTCTAAAAATATTTATAAATTGGTGGTGTCAAATCTGAAGGATATCGCCGAGAATGGATGACTTTTCCATTGCAACAAAATTAGTTTGTGTCGAACCAATGGTGCGATGTAATACAGGGAGCCAGAAATGGTCTGTGTGTTAGACTTCAGAAAACTATTGCTCGTATATGGTTGTTGTCCATTGCATGGCTCACAGAATGAATCTCGCCTACAAAATTGTGAGCACATTTGAAAATGTAGCTAAAGTGGAGGAATTGATACGTGATCTACATGCCTATTATTCTTGCAGTCCTAAGAGATTTTTAGAATTTCAAAAATTTACTATTGGACTAACATAGGGAATTTTTTTCTCAAATATGTAGATACCAGATGGATATCTATGTACGAACCTACGTGTAGAATTTATGATGAATATCCTTCACCGATTGATTTATGTTTAAATACTGTAGGATGTAGATAAAGCTAAAGTTCCATTGTGCCATCTAACCGACATAGAAACTTTACTCACATTCTGCGTGGTATTTTTCCCATGTTGAGGAGCTTAATATTTTAACGAAGCATTCTCAAGATCAGTCTTTCTACATTACACACTTTATAAGACTCGAAAACGTGTTTTCGGAGTCTAGAAAGTTTATATATTTCGATGGGAGTTTTCGTGGTGTTGCTTTTGAAAATAGGAATGCATTGACAAATTTTTAAAATTCCAAGTGCTTCTTAAAGTAAAATATAAATGAGCATCTATGTATAACAACACATGGAATAGAGATTCAACTTCATACGTACTCAAAAAAGAATTGATATATGCCTAACTCGAAATAGAAGAAGTGAGAGTGACATGAAATTTTTATGATGCGATTAATGGAAACTAGGAATAAGCTGAGAAATATCTCAGAATTGTTAGCTAAAGATATTTGGGAAAGATTCAAAAATGATAAAATACTTGAAGCAATGGGAGTTATAAATCTACGCTTCTGGAATTTGTCTCAGTAGAAAACCTTATACATTTATCGAGTTCTTTATTTTCAAAAACATGGGTGATCTAACTGATCATTTCGTAATCTTGAAGAGATAAATGGAGTTTTTGTAGAAGGAATTTTGGAAATAAAACTACTTAGTTCACAGTCAATGGATTTTGGTAATATAATGATATGACAAGTTCAACTTCTATAAAACCCATAGGATTACAATGCCATAAAAAGGATTTGGAAGGATATATGTTCTAGTAGTATTCTAAGTGAAGATTTGAGTGCGTATATTAAGTTGTATGTTCTCTTTCAAACAATGATTCTGGGTACTGTGGAAGATGAGAGGGTTTTTAGTGCACTATCCTTTTTAAAGTCAAAAGTTAGAAACAAATTTGATAGGAATCTAGAAAGCTATCTCGTATTGTATGTATCAAATTACTCAAAGGGAGTCTTTTCCTTATGATAGAGCACCGGCATTTTGGAATTCACTAGTAGATAGAAGAGGAGTAATTAATATTCTTCCCGGCCTAGGGATCGAGACACATAAAAAAATCATGCTACTGATTGATTTCCAAGATAAATGAAAGTGTTTCTCCAAGACTATTCGAATTCACATAGATTTCATTTCTTCTATACATTATTGAGGCTACTTATGTATTTCATTTAGTGATTACAACTTTCAATAAATGCAATATTACATTTTCATTATTTGATCCTTTGCCATTGGAATAATGTCATTATATGCTTCAATCATGCCATTTGTTTTTTATGTTTGGTTTTCAAATTCAGATTGAAATAAGGACACATTCGTCTTTTATATCTATTAATTTATTTATTTTACATATGCAACAATTCAGAAATGTAAAGAAATAAAATAGTGTAAATTTAAGCAACATTTATGTAAATAATAGAAAAGAAACATAGTTTATATTAACAACATATAGTAACATTGTACAATTCTAACTTCCAAAGTTCTTTTGAAATCGATCTCTCATGTGTTGGATTACTTTATGAAAAAGTACAAATTCATAAAGCATTGTTGGCCAATACAATTCAAAAAGGGGTTTTAATAACATATCAAAGCTTTCGGAAAGTTCTATCATATAAGGACACATTATGAGGTCATCCTCTTTTCGCCTATGATTCAAAATCATAGTTATGTCAATACCCACATGAAATAAATACTAAAAAATGGTTGGCCACTATATTTTAATTCCTACGCCAATGTCGGAATTGTGATAACACATCCATGTCACATGGTGAACTTTACTAACTTATCAAATTTTATGATGCAGGTGAATCTTTTCTTTTCCCGCGTAAGAGATGGAGGAATCCATTGCATTTATACAAAGTTACCTGCTATAACTCCCGATACCGAAGATCTACTGCTACAGTGTTGATATTTTGTAGTATATTCTGCTCCTCCCTTGCTACATCTCCTGCAGATAAAAGTGTTGCATCTACATCTGTCTTTTCCTTCAGTAAGACTTCTGGATCCATCTTATGCTCCTTTATTATCCTTCTCAATGTATTATTTTATTTATTAATAACAATGAGTTTTTCCTTCAAATGTATAAAATAATTCAAGATTTTGCATGGGCATTCTTCAAATGTGTTTTAAAAACAACCGCTTCTTTCTTTAAATTTTCATATTTTTCCTACAAAATAGAAATATTAAATTTTTAGTTTATTAGATAATATGAAAAAATATATTACAGTGGTTATAATATCACATAATTTTTAGTTTTTCATGTAAAAATAAATACCCACTCACAACAAATTTCTCTTTTTCCGCATTTTCTATTAAAACATTAGTCTTGTCTTTAGACCATTTGTTGTAATAAGCATGTGCTTCAGCATTGAGATTCTCCAACTTGTTTAGCATTATGTCTATAATTTCATCATTGTAATCATTACTATATGAAATTGTCCCTGATTGAGCTTTGTTTAGCAAAACATCCTGCCATGCTAGTTGGATCTCTACGGCAGTGAACAATGAATGCCTTTGAGCATGATTATGGTATCTTGTATTTATTTATTTTATCAAAAAAATTGTTTTCCTCTCCCAAGACAGCACCAAATCCACATCAGACATTACAACCTCTTAAATTTTTTCCCCCATACTATATGATATTGTATTTTATAATATAAAACGTGTCTTTTCATCATCATTTTGTGGAGTATCCCTAGGGGGAGGAGATTCACTTCCCGTATTATATGCACATTTTTTTGTTGAGGCGGAGTAGATTGAATCATATTGTGGGTGTCAAAATAGTTACCCTTGTCTGCATCGCCACTATTGAAGCCTAAATACTCCTCATCAAGGGTGATGTTGTTGAAAATATGTGTGGTTGTTACACTTAAAACACCACCTAGTGACAGTCCAAGAAATTAAGTTGTAGCAGGATGAATTGTTCTTGCTGACTTTACAGGAATCCTAATACTATTTCTTGAAGTCCTCCTTTGTGTTTGTACTTGATGTGTTGGAGGAATTGGTGGCCTCCTTACAAGTGGTAGAGGACCTAAAGCCATATTACCTGCATGAAGCAAAAAAAAATTATTAGAATATAATGGTTGGGCTTTGTAAATGCTAAAAATTGTAAGGAAACAAAACATGCCAATCAAACTATTGTACATATACCTTGCATAGACAGAGACACAATCGTGACATTTTGATCTCCACACCTGAATGAGTTTGATCTTCATCATCAAACTCGGTATTTTCGAATACAATACATGTAGAAAAGATCAATAGAAATATTAGAATACATAATCTATATTAATTGTTTGAATTTGTAATTTATATAAAAAGATAACTTCATTATTCATACTTGTAGTTAAATGTGATGGTAAATGTGATGTGCATATCAACCCCTAATTCACTTTTGACGAGGTCTTATTGGTGTTGATACCGCTAAATCCATGTCAAAATTAACAAAGACCTATGGAGGGGCTTTACCTCTAGCAATTGCCTCTTTATGCGATGTTGCAACTATAATTTTTCTATGTAAAATAAAATCATACAATTATTTTTTATTTAAAATATTGAAATTAAAATCGTCATAACAAGTAAATAGTAAAATTAATTGTTACTGTTGTGCTTGAGACTAAGACAATCATCTTATCATTGATTGCATAGGAGTCTTATGCTACATCAATTCATAAAGTACGCTTCATAATAGAAAGAAAGAATAAAATTTCAACAAGAGAATACAATCATGGATTTATCAGTTTGATTGGCTTTGCAGGCATGGGAGATATCTGATTTTATTCTATTGGACAAATAACTACACCAATCGAATTGTTGACCTACTAGTGTCCATAATAAATACTGAACTACCCAATACGAAATATTTGTAGATCTACCATGTAATACAATCCTAGCTTGAAAAAGTGAAGCAATTGCAATAAATAATTTGTTTGTAATACCTTGTAGAAGAAGGCCTCTTGATGAATGATTAAGAGGAGCTACAATTACAAAAAGAAACATTAGAGCCTTTGTGTGGTTGAGTAATGTTAAGAAAAAAATCATTTGAAAATAATAAACTTACCATCAACTTGTACATTGTAATGAGACTACAAAAACTTTTGTCTTTGTCTGTAAGGATAGCCTTTGTAGTAACAGGTGGCTTATTTTCGAAAGGTAAACCTGTTAACCGATGCACGTCCTCGGTTCAATAGAAAAATTAATTTGAAAACATTTCAAATGCATGAGAAGAACGAAATTTTTCCATCATTGTCATTGTAAGAGGCGAGAAGGTAATCAAGGATTGATGTATCAATGTCAAATTGGGGCATGTTCACAAGCCTAGAAAATTCTAATTTTTCGAGCCAATCCTTTGAGCGTCTTTTTCTTTTAGTAGAGCTAAAATCTATGGGCACATGAGGTTTTTGTATTGAAATTTGGGTGTAGGAATAGATGTGGTACTGGCCATTGCTGAAATTTGGGAGAAGTGAAATTTGGGTGTAAAATTGGAGAGCTCAAAGCACTAGAAATTTATGTATAAAAGTGAAAAAATGAACCTTGAAAGGGTATTTATAGGGCCCAAGGGTATCATTAATGAAAATTAAATTCATTGGTATCAACACCCAACCCACGCCTTCCAAACCCTCATTCATCTAACCCACCCGTCTAACTCTCCCTTCGAACCCTTAGCCGACCAACCCTCATCGGTCCAACCCACCACATCTAACCCTTGGCCGTCCAACTCCTCACCTGTCTAACCCACCCGACCAACCATTTCCCGTCCACCCCCTTCCCATCTAACACCTGTCCATCCAACTCCTATCCATCCAACCCACCAATCTAACCATTTCCTACCCAACCCCTTCCCGTCCAACCCCCACCCATCCAACCCACCCGTCCAACCATTGACTGTCCAACCCACCCATCTAACCATTGACCATCCAACCATTTGTAATCCAACCTCTTTCCAACCCACCCATCCAACTCACCCATCCAACCTATCCGTCTAACCTACCTAGCAAAAATTGTGAAAATGAGGGAACAATGCTCTGTGAAAATTGGCATTGCCACAAAAACATTTTTTTCAGAAATTTGCCAACGATTCGAAATTCAATTTATGAGATTCACCAATGATTTGAAAGTAATTTTTTAGAGGGGTCTTCTTAAAATGAACCTTGGATATATTTCAGCTATCATGTATATTCAAAAGTTACTAAGCTTTATGAAAAGGGCACTTTCTTGTAAAATATATTGATCAACCATCATTACATTCACTGATCAAATTTGAAGGGTTCCCCATACTTTAATTTGATCTGCTAGGTTAAGATTAAACCGTCATAAATGAGATATTAGAAAACACATTAACCTTCAACAAAGAAAAATGAAAATATGAATTTTGTTTCAATATATATCTTATTAATTTGAATAAAATAAATATGAAAAATGTCAAAATTATGAAATATATAACATCTAAAAATAATTTTGAAAACACTATATTTCATTAGTAATGTCATCAATAATTCTAAATTCTATTCAAAAAACAACATTTTAGTTAGTTATTTCAATTCAAATAGCAAATAATATCAAGCAACATTTGATTTTATTCATATTCATTTTCTTTATAAAGACTTTCTTTAATCTATTCTCATCTTAAATCTATGGATATTTGGTTTTGTATTTTGAAAATTGAACTTGTGTAAATTATATATATATATATATATATATATATATATATATATATATATATATATATATATAATATATTTATATCATAATATATATTGGAATTTGGGATGGTCTCAAAATCATCTTAAATACGGAAGGGCCTTAAATATATGTTGTCGCCAATATTTTCGAGTGTGTGAAGGGCCTTGTTTTTTTCCTATTTATTGTGGGTTGATTTTTTCATTTTCATCCTTTTTGTCGGTGAGCACCTATGGATTCCCATCATTTCTCGATGCTATCTTTATTTTGCAATAAAAGGGAAATGACTTTTAGGTCATCTATATCCGATAATCGTCTGCAGTGGATCTTCAAAATTGGTAATGGTAGTGATCTGGAGGCAATTAAATTGGTTTTGGGGGAAAATATCTATTTGAGGATGGATGGTGTAGGGTTAATAGCAGTGTGGCCTTGGTTTTTGTGGAAAATATTCTGATAATTGAGCCATCAAAGCCTGATGTGGTCAACCTTGCTCTCTGCTAGGTTGGACCGCTTTCTACGAAAATTTGGTTACAGAAGTGCAAAAGTGTAATGTTGCTTTCTAGGCAGTGGGGAGGAGGAGAAGCTCTGGGTGGCATGGATTTGAGCATCTTCAGGGAACTAGAACATCGCCATGGGGAGTTGATGGCCTTTGTAGAGAAGTCGCGTGTTCAACCATGAAAAGAATACTCGGAAGGACGCACTTCAAACTCCCTAATTTGGCCCCCAAATTCTCCCATCGAGCCAGTGCCACTTTGGTGGATGGAAATCCATGAAACTACGGGGAAGATTATAGTCATCTTTGGCACGGTTTGGCCAATGAAGTTGTTGTTCGGACTCGTAAGAGGGTGTGGTTGAGAGGCAAGGATCTCCATGTTGTATAGAAACCTTGTTTTCACACGGTGAATGTCGATCTTTGAAGCCACCAAAAACTTTGAATGATGGAGGGCTTAGGACCTCAGATGTAGATATGGATCTATGGGCACAGAGAAGATAGATATGTGATAAAATAAGATAGATCTACAAAACTGAAACATATATGATTAGATAACAATAGGCAGGGGTTGCCTGGATAATACCAGTTCCAAGAGGATGTTAACTCCCTTGGAGGATGTCAACCCCCGTGTCTAAAAATATGCAATGAATGATAAACATTAGATATTAGGTAGAAATAATGAAATACAAAATGACAAGTAATTGAAATGACGAGGGGAATTAGCTTGTGCTCTAATATGGAGATGAAATGGGCATCAGGATGGCAAGATAACGAACAATGGAAAATCTTTATACCACACTCCTCACTTCAAACTTCTAACAATGGAAAAGGTTTGCCTTGACCTCAAACTTGCAGAACTTAATTAAGTACTTTATTCTCCTCTATAAAAACTTCAATACGTAGAGATTTCACACTCATTCTTCCTCCCTTTTCCTTTTCATTTGGGTATTTATTAATAACTTGGAGGTGAGGTTAGATTGGGGTTCACGAGTAACCGGGGTTTGATAAATTAACCCAAGTTAAGAGACATGATGTGATCACACGAGGCCCATGGTTTGAATTTTTTAGGTGGAGTTGGGAACATGATTTGAATGGGTAGGTGAGATAACAGATTCCATTTTTGAAATTAAGAGTGGAGTGTTAGATGGGTATATTATTGCCCATTAATTGAATAATTTTGACATATGTGAGATAATGCCAAATTATAATTATCAAATGGGTCCATATGGATCCCATTTGATAATTAATTAATTAAGGGTGAGTAAATAGATGGAATTTACTCAAATTTAAGAAAAATAACAGTGAGGGGGAAGTTGAATGAAGGACAAAAAATGTGGGATGAATGAGATGGGTTACACAAAGAACTAGTGTCTACATTTTCCCCTTTTTGTTGAGTGCTTTACGATAGCAAGCTACGAGATAAAAATAAAAAAGGTTGGATGAAATATGTGTCTGAGAATGGATGAAGACATGACCAAAGGCAAGATGCCCTAGGAAAAAAGGATCGCAATAACAATGAAAAATATGGCGATGACTCTAATATCACATCGGTAGAGGACAAGTGTGGTCTCAACGGAGACGGGTGACAACGTTCTACGAAATAGTTAGTGGGTAGAGATCACTTTAGTATGGATGTAAACCATGATGACCAATGGGTCATAGGAAACATAAAAATATGCACAACCGAATGTGAAGAGTATGCAAAATCCTTCATACACGATGAATTGAGAAAAAAAAAAAACTCATGCAACTATAAAAGGGATGAGGATGAAAAGGTGCCCCAACATAGGACACGAAAATGACATAATGGAAGATGGATGTGTAAGTAAAAATTCCCTAGGGGAATAATCATAAATGTGGACATGATGAGTAGATATGATAGAAGGGTGAGATAGAGTTCCCTAAAAGGGTGATAAATATGATGGTAATCATGTTTCATAGGAAAGATGCATAAGTGATGGAAAATAGTAGGTGAAAAATAAAAAGTAGTCCCACTTCTTCAGTAAGTAGGATAAGAAGTCAAGATACTTTTGTGAAAAAACAAAATAAGAGAAAACATTCATGGAAGAGAACAAGATCGACAAGTAATGGTCGTTCTAAAATCCTCCAAGTAAAAAATGTCGAAGGAAGATGGGAAGAGATTATTAGAAATGGATATGATGATGCTCTTGTGAGAGGACTAACGAAGATAAAAGATGTGACAAGGTTCTTAAAAAGGGAAGAGGTCAATGTTGCGAAAAGAAGAACAAGAACGGTAATGAAATGGATTGACGTTGGTACATAAATGGAGAAATGTCGTAATTGATTGTGAATGCTAGGTGTGAGGGATGTGGTGAAGGATGTAATAAGAAAGAGAAAATGGAATTGAAAGGATTGGTTGATTATGAGAAGAGAAAGAAAAGTTCACATGGGTATGGAATAGAGGGATAGAGACAGAGAGGAGGAGAAAAGAATGAATGAAAAGGGAGGAAGAAGATAAAAAAGAAGGATGAACAGGGAAAGGATAATATAATGAAATGACATAGGAGAGGATGAAATTATGAAAAATGGAGAGAGTTATTTAAAATGAAAGGCATGAAAGAGGGTGAATCGGATGAAGGGAGAGAGGTAATGGAAAATGAAAGAGATGATAGAGAAAATAAAATTGAAGGCACCGGATCATGGTGAAGAAATCCAAGACAAAGAATATGGAACCGAGCTCATGGAAATGCATGTGGATGGTGGGATGATAAAAATATGGGACAACGTCTGAAGAGTCAAGTTATCGATGGGGAAGTAAGAAGGAAGTGAAAGGTAAATGGGGAATAATATGATGCACAATAAGTGAAATAAGATGACGATAAAAAATAAGGAGAGAACAACAAATAAAATTATTCGAAGGAAGGAACCAAGAATGGAGATATTCGATAAAGAGTGAGAAGCATAAGGAACGTAAAGAGAAGCTAGAGGGGAGGAATGAAACATATTAGAAGAGATGCAGAGAGATGAGTGAGTTGAGGATAAGTTGATGATGAGAAAATAAAGAGAGGGTGTATGATGAAGATAGTGAAGAAATTGGCTAGGAATAATGAAATATGGAGAGGTGGAAAAGAAAAATAGAGGAAGGGATAGGAGAGGCAATTCCAGCGAGTGGATGGTAGGAGAAATCCACCAATAATGATTAGTAGAGAAGGATGGGACAAAATGTGAGAAGAGGGGAAAGTAAACGAGGAATGGAAGGGGGACACTAATGAGGGACGTTAGGAGAAGTCCCCGATAATGATCGAGGGATTCAAGGAAGGAAGGAATGAAGATAGAATGGAGGGGGTCAAAGAAAAGGATCTAAATAGTGTAGAATGGGGATGAGTGATTTTTAGGAGAATTCCACCAATAGTTATTAGCATAGAATTAGAAGATGATGAAGAAATAATATTAGGGTATGATTAATAACAATGAAGAGTAAACATGGAGGTAGATATGTGGGAGAATTATTGAAGATGGAGTGGAAAGAGTAAGGAAAGGAGGGATAGCAATGTGTGCAAAGATGAAGGAAAGTAGAGGATGAAATTGATGAGAATGAATGAGAAAAAGATGAAGAAATAAGACACAAAATGAATGGGGAAGAAACTTTTAAGTAAAATTACCAAGCAAGGAATGATGGAGATGAACATGGGGCAAGTAGGAAGTGGTGTTTGCAAGAATGGAAGAGGAGGTGAGAGGATGTGATGATGGGGAATGACGAGAAAATGTAAATGGTGAGAATGTGGAGTGGTGGGAGAGTGCAGGATGATAGATCATGCTTAAGAGGGACTCTTAAGTAAGATCGCCATGTCGCAGGAGGATTTAAGTAAGAACACCAAATCGGCAATGACAATATGGAAGGAGAAAGACAACATTGTATTGGGTACATGTGTGGAATGGTTGGTTGGAGTAGACGAGTACGATGAGAGGTGAGAGATAGAAGATGAGGAAGATATGATGGGATGTGGAAGGTTCAGATGGAAAACCATTCTTAAGAAGGACTCTTAAGTAATACTGTGATGGTTAAGTAGGATCGCCAAACCAAAGAAAAAAAAATAATGATGAAAAGATCGAGCGGTGTATACCAAAATGCAATAAGAGATGAAAGGAGGTGATAAAAAGGAAACAAAGGAGTGTGACATGAGTGGATGGAGGAACATATGTAGTGTAGATGGAGAGTGTAAGGGAAATCCTTAATTGGGATGCCCACATGGTGGGAGTGATGATGTAAGAGTGTCAAGTGAAAAAGGAGGAGCGGAAAGATGTTTGTGGTGGTGATTGTCATCCACTGAAAGAGGAAATGGTGGAGAAGCTTCTATAGTGGGAGGATCCAAGGAAGAAGATATACCTTAACTAAGATTATCTAGCTGTATGGATGATTAAGTAAGATTTTCAAACTGAAAGTGGAAGAGTGAAAGGGAAACTCAAGAGGAAAGGCAAGTAAGATATTCGGCGTGGTGAAAGGGGACAGAAAGGTGAGAAGGATGATGTGGAGACAAATGGTGATGAGTGGAAATGGGGAGTGAAGAGAAATGGATCAAAGACATTGTTGAACATGTTGGGGGATAAGAAGCTACAGGATAACAAAATTGCCTTGAGAAGGATCCTCAAGTAGGATTAAGTAAACTAACGCGACAATCAAGTAGAATTCACAAACTAAAAGTGTATTTTAAGCGCATTCATGGATATTATGGATAGATATATAATTCATAGTGTGAAATTTGATGTGATTTTGATCAAATATGACCTTTATGAGATGAATGGAACATAGTTGTAGTAAGGGTGTACATGTAAACTATGCTTTGAATCGGATTGGAGATAAAAAAGAAATGTTACCACTCAAGGCATTACACTTGCATCCAATAGCGTGTGTTAACACATAACCAATGATAGTTAGTTATACAAAAATACGATGAGGGAATATGGATGAAATATTCTTTTAAACCTAATGTTGACATGACAAAGGATTTGAGATGTAACTTGCATGCGGGAAGTGGATTCTTCAAAGGTGGTGTTCCTTATGTCTATGCCCGGCTGCGGGAAAGGGAAAGAACAATCGGAGAAAGATAATCAAAGTGGGAAGATTTCTAAATGCCATAAAAGAGTAGCCATCCTTCGAGGGTATGGTATATTTTATACATAATATGGATGGTAAGAATAATATATATGATAGCCGTCCTTTAAGGATCGGGTCTATTAATTTTAATTTTGATTTATATCCTTTTCCTTTTAGTTTATTTTTTCTCTTTCTTTCTTTTTTGCATGAAAATTTTCCTTCGAGGATCAGTCTATTTTTTATGACTTAGGAGGGTATAATGAATGTACAAGAGACACCCTGGACCTTTTGCATGACTGCAATAAGAGAATGAGAGGGTGAGCGATGCAATGGTTATGGGGTCATATCAAAGCGCTAAGGTAGACCACATAATTCATATCATTTCCATGATATATGGAAGGGGCTAATGGTGGAGGAGTGATCTAAGGATATAACTAAGTGCTCATTTGTAGATATGCTGATGATAGATTGGTTGCAAGTGCAATGCATTAAGAGGTTATGTCTCTCGGGTTTATCACCAAGAAAGGGAATACATTAAGTTGTGATAGGATGAGATGATAATTTACAAAGGATTAAATGTGATAGAAAAGAGAGAAATAAAATTATCCTTAAGGAAGCAAACAAAAATGACTACGATGGTGGATTTGGATGAAAATAAATGATGCCCTAAGAGAGACACAAATATGGCCACAATGGTGGACTTCAAAGTGAGAAAAATAACAATAATGGTCCCTCACAGAAGGACAAAAATGACCACAATGGTTGAATTAGAATGAGATGAGGATTGGGACATAATTAGTTTAGATTGGATGAATGTGAAGAAGTTAAACAAAAAAATGTCAATGAGCGAAGTCCCCTAGTGACAAGGGATTTGTATGGATGATACACTCAAGGGTGAGGGAAGGCTGCTCCCATGTGAAGGAGTTAAAGGATGTCAAAAGAGTTTAGATGAGATTGTTTTGGATTTGGATGGGATAAATGATCGAGACCACAAGTGTGCTTGGAAAGATAAGCGGTATTGATGGACAATGGAGGACCTTCCTTAGGAGGAATGTCGTGTGCAGGAGGGATGTTAAGGGATGATGTGGATGAAGGAATCGTGGGAAACCCGATGGATGGGATATGAATTGGATTAAATTTAGATGGAGAAGGATATTTCCCCTAAATGAGGAAATCATCTTTCTCAATAAGGTTGTGGACGATTGTCCGAAATGCCTTACAATGTTCAATGTCATGGCCCGGGGTATGATGATAAGCACAACTATGCAATTAAGATTGAACCATGATGGCTTTAGACCATAGGGATTAAAGGATTTAATGGGATAAAGTGTGATAGCATATATTCTAGTTAAATGTCGAAGGATAGCTACGTAAGAACCCATTGAAGTGTCATGGGGAAGGTAACTCTTATGGGTTTTGATAGGATATATCAGCTTGGAGTTAGGATAAAAGTGGATGTAGATTGGATGGGTAAATTATGTGTTTTGGAAGAAAAACCAAATTTGGTAGAAGTATTGTATTGTTTGGGTTCGGATTCATCATTGTGAGATGTCATAGATGGAGGGACTGACTCTAAAATGGATGTTGTGGCATCAAATTGTTGAAAAGAGGAAAATTTTGAATGGTTTTGAGGATGCATAGGGGACTGTATCGGGGATGTTTTTCAAGAGCCTTAGAATTTAGTAAAGAATATTTACTCCTATCAAAGCAATGATAATAATCTCAACCGAAGGATCTGACAGTGGTGGTGTGGTTATTAATGGAGAAAATGTCCTAAAACAAGATGAGGATGTTAATGGAGAAATAGGTGTTTGTATGATGTGATTAATGAGATCTATGTGAGATGTGGATTGTTTAGGTTTTGGCAAGGAAAGATTTAATTTTGGAGAATGCAAACCATATTTATTTGATTTAGGTGGAGGTGTTTGTTCAGTAGATGTTCCAAAGGGTATCTTTGATAGGGTTGTAGATCGAGAGGATTTGGTCGTTGGGATAGAAGGATTAAGTAAAGAGTATTGGGATAGACCAGGTGATGTGGCCATGGGAAAGGATATAGGTAAATATTTCAAGGTAGAGATAGGTGGATTTGTTGATATGATAGATATAGGGGTAGGTGGGATAGATAGGGATATAGGCATATTTGGGATATTTGGAGATGTGATAATTGATGGAGTAGACATAATGGGTAATGCAGAAATGTAGGAGTATTTTCAGTGTAGAAGTAAGTGGGATTGGTTGTTTCAAAATGTTTCGAGGGTAAGAATTATATATATTTTTAATGGGGTTGATGTCGGTGGAAGGTGGGGCTGTAAAGGTGCATGGAGTAGAACCGAGTTTAGTTGGGATGGTTGGGAGTAATGTAGGTGTAGTAATATGTGTATTTAATGAAGATGCGGGTGAAGGAATAGGTGTGAGAGATGTAGGGATATGTGTGGATATCAGGTGGGTCAGAAATATGTGCTAAGGATGAATCTAATGTTGTAGATTGGGGTATGATCGAAGTGGATGAAGTGGATGGTATAGTCAAATTTGATGTGGATGTGATAGGGATAGGAGAAGGTGTAGGTTTAGGACAAGGAGTAAAAGTTGACATACGTGTGTTAGGTTCTAAATAAGGAATGGGCATAATGTCTAAGGTAGGAATATGTAGAGTGGATGATAAGATGAGATCTTGATTGATGGTGTCAATCATATAAGAATTGTATAGTTGGGATGTAAAGGGTGCGGATTGATTTTTTGGTTGTTGATTAGGTAAATTTTGAGCAAAGTGGAGCTATCGATTCGGATATCCCCTTGATTTATGAGTTGTTGGACACAATCTTTGAAGCAACGAAATTTCTCAATGTTTTGACCTTTGACTCGATGATATTTACTAGTGGGCTTCATGATACCAAATAAGATTGTCTTGTGAGTTGTCCACGAGTCATACAGGAGGAAGGTGGATGGTGTTTATGGCCATCAATTTGTCAAATACAGAGCTATATGATTCTCCCAAGGTGGTATAGTTTATTGTTGGTTGAGGGGCTCATTGTTGAGGCCATGTGTTAGATATAAATGTGGATAAGGATTTAATGACCACAGTGTTGGCCACACCCTTAAATTTGTTGTTATGTGTGAATGGTTTAGTAGATTTGATTTTAGGTTTAGTTGAACTTAGTTTAAGATGACCATGCTCAATGGCATAGGTTTCAAGTTTACGAGCCATTGTGAAATATTCATCAAAGGTTCAAAATGATTGGATTTGTAAAGTATATGATATATGTTTTGCACATGAATTTGATAAGATTTTGATGATTTTGGTTTGCGGAAGAGTGAAGGATAGCTAGTTTATAACACCATGTCATCATGTGATAAATTTCGTAATGGACTCATCACCAAACTATTGGATGGTGTATAGGTCCATAATAGTAGTTTTGAGTACAATGTTAATTGAAAAATGTTATAAGAACAACTATGCAAGTTGAGTGAAGGACACTATCAAGTATTGGGGGATACTATTGTACCATTCTAATGTGGGACTGGACAAAGACATGGGGAAAGTGTGAAGCAATAGATCATGATCATGTATAATAAGACAAAATGCATGTTTAAATGCACAGAGATGTTGTTGGGGATATTCCTTGCTATTGAACTTAGTAAACATAGGAAGTTTCCAATGAGAAGGGTATGATTTAATTGGAACCAATGGATGAATCGGTTCATTACAAATTTCTTTATAGGATAAAGTATCCTTAGGTGCCGAGGTAATGGTTTCTAAGTTGGCCAATTAATTCATCAAAGCATGAATAGGATCATTTGATGTGATGTTAGGTTAAGATTGAATTGGTTGTGTGGTTTGAAAATTATTTTGACGAGCGCTAATTTGTGGATAAGGTTGTAGATGTGTAAGTTTTGGGTGAATCATTTGATAATGTGGTTAATAAACTTGCGGGTGTGTAGGGAATATTTGGTAAGGATTAACATGTGTCATGCGTTGAGATTGTTGCATAGGATGACTTTGAATAATAGGGAGATTATGTGTTTGGTGAATTTGGGTATGTTGTTGTGGTAAATGATAAGTGGGGATATGGGTGTTAAGAGGTTGAGATGGTTAGAGCATACGATGGGTAGGAATGTAAGTGTGAAGAGGTTGAGATGGTTGGATAGGCATATTAGTAGTAGATGAAATAGAATTGACAAAAAGGGATGTGGGTGGAATGTGATCCACCAATTGAGGAGATTGGGAGGATTGAAATATTGTGGAATATTTTTAGAGTAAGAAATCATATATGGGGTTAGGAGGAGGCCCGAATGTCTCTAGAGGAGTGGGAGATGGTGGTGCAGTTGGTTTAGGAAGATTGGCTTGGTGAGGGATATGAGAATTAGTTTTAAGATAGGGGCAATCTTGGATGACATGGGTTTCATGAGGCGAGACCGTGAAGACTAGAGGTTGAGTAATCAAGGCATAGTTTCACATTTAAAATATTGTTGGAAAAAGTCATTAGGGTGAGTGACATCATTGGATGGAGTGAATTGTTGTGTTGTTTCGATTTGAGAGAAAGTGACAATAGGTATGAAATATAGAAACATTTGTATATGAATTTTGTTTAGAAACAAATCAACCAACAATTTTTTTATCATCATGATTAATTTAGAGATGTGAAAAGGAAATAAAGGTGGATAACAAAGGTGCATAGAGAATGGTAGACTAGGGATAGTTTTAGGTAGTTTTGGCTTGGGAAACGTCTGAATGGTTCTTGTTGGGTGTTCAAGTCCCAATCAGCTAACTAGGTGAGAGGAGTGTTTTGATGTGTTGATTTTGTCTGTGAAGTCTTAGGCAGTGTGTGATAAGTGTGTGATGCACAGAGTTAAACTCCTATTTAAGATATGTGATCAGGTAGGATGCAGAAAAGAAAGGTTCTTTTAAAGCCAAAATGAAATGTGACTTTAAATGCAGACAATCACTCGAAAAGGGAAATTATTATGCAGAAAGGAGAAAATAGGGAAAAAAGAGGAATACCTGGAGAGAACTTTCTCCTTGTTATTTGATTGCATGTGGTAATGGCATATGTGAAAGCAATTGTCAGTGGCCAAGAATGTCTGGGTACCATGAAATTGCACCATGAACAATTGTGGTTGGGGTCGGTGAATGAAATTTTAGGCATGTTTTTGGTTCAATGGTTATCTTTGTGAACATAATTACGTGGTCACAAGGCCATAGATATTACCCTCCGAGGAAACCTAAATGATAGATGGTGCTAAACTGATATCAACGAATATTAAGACCATGCAAACAAACAAGTTAGACAAGACAAGTAAAATAGCAAAAAAATGAACAAATCTAAAGTCTAGTCCCACCGGACATGCCAAAATATTGTACAAGAAACCTCATTATCGTGCGGGTGAATGCCAATCTTGGAAGCCACCAACAAATTTGAATGATGGAGGGCTTAGGACCTCGAGATGTGGATATGGATCTACGGGTGTAGAGAATATAGATCTGCAAAACTGAAATAGATATGATTAGATAGCAATATGCGGGCATTGCATGGATAATATCGGTTCAGAGAGGATGTTAACTTCCTTGGTGGATGTTAACCCATGTGTCTAGAAAGATGCAATAAATGATGAACATTAGATATGAGGAAGAAATAATGAAATACAAAATGACAAGTAACTGAAATGACGAGGGGACTTCGCTTGAGCTCTGATATGGAAATGAAATGGGCATCAGGATGACAAGATAACAAACAATGGAAAGTATTTATCCCACACTCCTCACTTCTAACTTCTAAAAATGGAAAAGGTTTTCCTTGGCCTCAAACTTGCAAAACTTAATCAAGCACTTTCTTCCCCTCTCTAAAAACTTCAATACACAGAGATTCACACTCATTCTTCCTCCCTTTTCCTTTTGGTTCTAGTATTTATTTATAACTTGGAGGTGAGGTTAGAATAGGGTTAGTGTGTAACCAAGGTTTGATAAATTAACCGGGTTAAGATACATGTTGTGATCACGTTGGGCCCATGGTTTGAATTTATTAGGTGGAGTGGGGAACATGATTTGAATGGGTGGGTGAGATAATAGATTCCATTTTTAAATTAAGAGTGGAGTGTCGGATGGGTATATTATTTCCCATGAATTGAATAATTTTTGAGATATGTGAGATAATGGAAAATTCTAATTATCAAATAGGTTAAGATAGAGCCCATTTTATAATTAATTAATTAAGGGTGAGTAAATAGATGGAATTTACTCAAATTTAGGAAAAATAAAAGTGAGAGGGAAAGTTGAATGAAGGAGAACGAATGTGGGATAAATGAGAGGGGTTACACCAAAAACTAGTGTCTACACTCGAGCTGTAATTTTTGTGTCTTCGATTTAGGGGATTAATCCTCAATCTAAATATATGTTGTAATATCTAGAGTATAATGTGACTATAGTCTTCGTTCCTTCTTCCCGATTTCACTCGATATACCCAACAGAGTCATGATTGATGAAGTTTTACATCTTCATCTTGTAAATGAGGTTCGGCCTCTCTCTTTTGTAAAGGGGCAGGACCCTTCAACCCGCTTTAACAATATAATAATAATAATAATAATAATAATATAGTGTATTAAAATTATATTAATTCATCTATGTGGCATGGGAAAAAGCAGGGGTGATAGCCTTTTACTTTAGTGAAAAACTTTAAATTAATTTAAGAAATAAAGAATCTAATTTAATAAATTAATAACGTAAACACTAAATAAATGTGAAAACACTATATATATATATATATATATATATATTTGATGTTTAAACACTTTTTTACCGGAGCTATGAACTAGAGGGTTAAGGGACCCCACCCTTAAAACTATACTCCAAAAAAAACCAAACATATAAACCAACAACACAAGGCCCCATTGAATGGCCCACACAGAGAAGAAGGAAACACCATTTGAACAAACATAAGTGGCTTCAAGACAATGAATACACATGGCCACATAACCAAAAAAACAAGCTAGAAAAGAGTATTAATCCTCATCCGAAATAACTAGAGATCCTATTTCTTCCCTTTCCGTAGTACCAAGCTCCGTATCCATCGCATATCCCCTGCCTCCCGCCTTGCCCCAACCCCCACCCCTAGAAACACCACCTTCCAATTGTTTGGTCTTACCTAGCGAGAAGAAGAAAGGACTAACCGTAATCATCCCAAAACTCATTAAGGTGGTCAATTGCCAAGTCGATAGGTGAGCGAGCATCAGTGAGATCCAGAGAAGGTAATCTACTAGGTCTAGACCACCATGCTAGAATAGAATGTGAACAACCTTTGCGTAGAGTAGCAGCTCCCTATACCACTTGTCGAGCCAATATTTCCCACATCTGGTGCCTTTAGCTTGAGCGTCTACCTCCTCCACCCAGAACAGAGGGTCTAGGACATGGCACCTATCCTTTTCTTCATGCAAACTGACTCGATGGATAGGGTAAAATAAAAACTCCACGATAGCCATGACATCCACCTTGACTAGATGGAGTAAGAGGCAATTAGAAATGAATGCCGTAACAAGTTCGAGAGTTGAATGTGGACTGTGATATTCCTACATATAGGAATATCCTATCGAGACTCTCAATGGCCTCGGCCTCAAGCATAGAATTGTAGAGAAATAGCTCTTGAAGCTGCCTACGGAAATGGTTGAAGTAAAGGTCATTTCCTTCTCTCCCCACAAAAAGAAATGAAAGGAAATCCCGATAAAACCATTCCCTCGCCATCCCAACATGAAAAAAGAGGTCTCTTTGCTTAAACAGTGGCTACAGGATCCACCTTGTCGACATGAGGAATGCGAACACATCTTAAGGTATATGTCCATACATTGACTACACTTTTGATGTCTCGCACTTCCCTAACCATGATGCATGTTTCTCTTCGATAAGTGCAATAGAGGCACAAATCTCCGAGAGAAAGTTAAGGGTATCCTTAGTGAAGGATGCTAGGTTACCTACCTCTTTCTTAACGTACTCATCATATGGACTAATCAATTCATCAAAATTTTATATTCACCAATTACAGGTACTCCAGCTTCTTAGTTTTTCGATTTATACTATCCCGTAATTTGTATTCTTGTTCCTCTTTCTCCTCTAGCTCTGTGATGGTCGATTGATTGCCTCAAACCTAATTGTCAAGGCCCTCACGCATACAAGTGACAAGTCTTATGAGGAGTTTCAAAATATTCCTATTGATCAACTCTTGATGATGAGTGCTACTCATTTCATCTATTACTGGGCCTAAAGGTTCCCAATAGTCTCTTTCTTTCTCTAAGTCCTCCTTTAGTGCATGTTTCCTATTTTTTTTTTCGAACATGTAAGCGAAGATTTTGACCGCTTCTTGGAGCACTGAATTCCCTTTTTCAGAAATTGAGTTGATCCATTCATTATTCACTCGCCCCTGCATTATGAACTTGTGTGTCTTCTTGATGGATTTTGGATTGAATCTACTGATGGGTGTAACTTCCTCGGTGATAATTTTTGGCATTAGGATCAACTAGATGTTGCACATAGAATGAAAGAGTTCACACCTACTCTTTTAGTTCATCAATCTTCTTCTTATACTCCTTATTCCTTGCCACTATGCGAGAAAAAGATTACTGATACATGTACATGTACCCTTCATGTGTTTTCGGTCCTAGTTGAATTGTGCTCATTTCACAGTCATTCGACATCATCTCATTCACTTTGGATAAATTACTTTGGGCCGAGCTACGCCAATGTGTTGATTAGCTATTTCCCCACCTTTGTAGAACTATGAGGTTGTATGTGCGAGCTTCCTTTTTCTTTTATTTTATTATCAATGAGAAAATTATTGATACATCAAGGGTGGCCACTTACTACATAGTTCGGTGTCGGGACGGTAATTTCTGCATCCAAGGGAGCATCTCGTCGGACTCGGCTTAATGATAGGTGCACCAATCAATCCTTGTTTTGAAGGAGGAGGTAAATCCAGAATGAGAGAAGTATGGGTATCAACATGAGGTGAGACTTCCTTTATTGGCTCAAAGAATAGGTCTCAAACCATGTGTTCTTCATCCATCCGAGCCTTGGCTGCTATATTTTCTTCTTACATTTTTACGATCAAGTCTTCCTCTTGCAGTGATGCAAAGTATTATTCTTCCACTCTAGCTTTCTTTGGTTTCCTCTCGCGAGGAGAATCTTCTAGTTATTTGGCCTTCCTTTTCAAACTTTCTCTGGAGTGTTTAGAACTGAATCTACCTCTATAACTTTTGAAGAAGACTAATGTGAGGCATGCTTCTTCCTCGGAGGCATTCCTCGTGGATCTGGATGGTCATGTCTCTCTTATTTTAAAACCAATTTATCATTCTCCTTATAACCTTCTCGGCCTGCTCCAATATATCCCCTAATTCATGAACATACTAGTTGATTGGAGGTAAATGGGACATCTTGACCCCCACATACTCAAGATCATACCTTTCTATCCCATCATCATGTAAGATGTCTTCATACCATGAGAACTTGAATTTATTCATCTTGCTTATTGTCAACCTCATATGGTCCTTTTCAAATATTTCAAACTCATCAAAGATAGTTGGCATAGTAGTCCTTGACTTGTGGTTCATGTTGTAATTCAGGGATAAAGAAAGATCCGTGATTTTCTTGGATGTGAAAATTAGGTGCCTGGAAATGTATGAATACTAAGTCAAATGAGTGAAAATGACCTCTAGATGAGATGCATCATTTGAGATCTTACACGTGAATACCCTAAGAGATACGGGAATGAAATCAACTTCTTCCTCCTACTTCTAATCTTGTGATTCATTTGGATGACCTATCTACGAGCTCAAACAATACAATTTTATCACTAAGGTACTTAGGTAGCCTTAGTTGTGCTTGTTAAAGCCAACAACTCATGAAATAGGAGAATGTCGGGAATTATTTAAAAAGGATCCATACTTACTGATCAAGGACGCCACTTGTGACAACATCCTAGCTTCTATATCTCCTTCCAAGTTCCGGACTACATGCATGATGAATGCATCATTCACGCGAGAAAAATTCCTATTACTTTCATCCATCATCAGATGTGAAATTTTCTCGAATGCAGGCACCTTGGCAGCAATGTTTTGCATGAGAGCCAATCCCTTGAATGATCTTGAGCTACCAAGGAGATAAACCAAGTAAGAAGTCATGTGGAACATCTTTATCATGGGTACTTGGAGTAGTTGTAAATGGATATTATCACTAATCATCTGCCTTTGACCAATCCTCTGCTTTCATTTTTTCACTGTCAAAACGAAAAGGCCCATCTAGTCTTGAAAGTCCCTTGTGTTCACTTCACCCATAACGCTCTTGAGGAGAGTGATAACATCTCGAGTATCCTTCTTGAAATTCACACCTTGGAAGGTTCTTTGGCATTATTGAGGTTTTCCTCCCGTTTTCAACCATGAACCAAATGTAACCCCTTGCATGTATGCATCCATTATTTCCCACCATACAAGCCCCTATCCTTTGAGATGACGACCATGTTGGGTGATGTTCGTATCTGTAGAAAAAGTAAATGGTTCTAGGGATGATGGATGGTTTGTGTTTCGGTCTCATAATGTTGAGAGAAATCTTGGACCAACTCGGGACTTTGCATAGAGATTGGGTGTCCCGCGGCGATGAACAAACCACTTGTGAATATTTGATCTTCAATCTTATTTTGGTCCTTGGTCATCATGTGAGTTACGAGGTCATTCAATTCCATGTACAAGACATCACTTTGTCTTCTATCTCATATTTGCATGTGAAAGGTTATGCCGAATTCTCTCCCATCCACTTCTACTTTATGTTTTCCCTTAGAAAAAGAAACTTACTATTTGTATTAAATACGAAAATGTAACTCCTCGATCCTCCACTAAGTGTTGTGACCTTGAATCCCCTTTCTCCTGCGTTCCTTGCTCATACGGATCAAATTTCTATTTTTAACAGTGCTCATGAGACCACTTACAATTATTAGTAAGTGCCAAAATTGGACCAAATTCCCATTTTGACAATTTCTCAAATGTTATGCATCTTCAATGTCTCTGCCTCCTTCGTAGGTTCTTTTGTTCATGGGTTTCCCAAAATAGTAGTTTCCTACATGAAAGACCTGCTATTTTTAGAAAGTAGACTTTTGAAGGTCGATTGACGTGAAAAATGGTTTTCTGATATGGGTTTTTGCCTAATATTGCCCCTCTAAAATTTTAGCTCTACCCGCTCAATCATCTAGGATATTTTAAACTTTCAAATTTCAAACCTAGTAGTACTTCTTTATGTGGCAACCATTAATGGACCTCAAAATTGTAGGTCTGTTTTCTCCTCCATTTGTGAAAAACTTATATATCTGATATGGGTTTTTCCTTTTGGTGCTTCACGTGAAATTTTACTTCAATCGGACAACTAGTTTGACGGGAAATCCAATTTTTTCTTTGTTTAGCCGAAAATGAGATTTCTTCACTATGAATGCTCTGTTACATGAGAGGAGAGTTTGAAGGTATTTTTTTATGGTCTTGGAAAGAGGAACGAATAGATTTTTTTTTGTTGATCCATGCACTTTGCTTTGCAGATTTTTTCAAATCTCTCGTTTCATGGAAATAAATTTTTCCAACGCCTTCTTCCCTTCGTGCTTTGTTTCTCCTTCTTATCTTGATGAAAAATTATTTTGAGACCTACACATCACCATGGGAAAGGTGTTTCAGTGATTGGGTTGATCTGGTTTGAAAATTTGCAATGGCGGACTAATGGTATAAGATTACAGAGGAAGTATGGAGGGATGGTTGTGCATAGGAGTGTAAAAAGTTAGAAGGGGGAAACAATTAGATATTTAAAGATTTAAAAAAAATGAGAAAGGATTGGGCACATTTTCATGTCCCCGATGTCCCACACCTCATAAGGGATTTGAGTAACATCAATTTCCATGGTGCTCAAGGATACAACACGTGGCATTGATCCGACGACGGGGAGTGAGTGCTCCAAAAATCAGCTTTAAAATAATGAGGGGTTGGATGCGGGTCACGTGGGTGACCAGAAGTCTCTCCTAAGGGGATGTGTACTTTTTCAAGGTCTGATATACCTATGAGGGTGTGAGGACATAAAATTCCATGGCGTTCCTGGAGTGACACGTGGCATTGATCCGACGATAAGGAATTTGAGCTCCAAACTGTACTCGGGGATGAATTGGCAATGTTGATGGTCGTATGGGGTTCCAGAGGTCACATGGGGGTTAGGCACATTTTTTAAGGTTGATGTACCTGACCCTCGGGGATGTCGAGGAAATAAAATCCCACCAGGATCCTAGAGTTAACACATGTCCTCCCAAAATTTGGCTAATTCCTAAACTTTCTCTAAGAGGACAACTTGCGACGAGGATAACTTGAGCTCCTAATGGATGGTTTTGGAAAAATTTTATATGATCCTAACTACAAATGGAATTTTGAATGTAATGGTGGGGGTTTCATGTCTTGATTCTTCCATTTTATCCATGAAAAAGTGGAGTTTTGATTTGGTACTCCATTTGTGCCTGAGAAAAACTACCTATAGACCTAATGCACCAAAGTGTTGTGAAAAATATGATTTCACCATCATGTAGGGATTGAAATTATATTTCTGAATATGTTTTGTTTTTCCCAAATCCATCCGAGCTCTTGGAATCACCTTCCAAAGCTCAGTGGCTATTTTGGCTTGTGCACTCGACCAAGCCTACATGTGAACCCTAACTTTGGCGAAATTGCCCAACTTCTTTAAATCTTTCCAAAATCATCCAATCATTTCCATGATGTCCCAAGATCTTTGAATCACTTCCACATCTTCTTAGGCTCTTCTTCTTCATTCCATGGGGTTGCCCTAGCCCTAGGAAGGCCAATGATAACCCTTCCCACAATTTCATGTAGCTTGCAAATGAACTCCTAAAATCACCTAAGGGGAATGAATGGAATTTCCTAAATCACCTAGGGGATGAGATAACATTAATCAAGAGGTCACTTGGACTGAATGGGTAGACCTTGTGTGTCTTGGAATGATAGGACTTGAAAACATTAACATTGGGGTATAGTTGTCATTCTCAAAATTGTTAATTTCCTTGTTGAACATTTGTATAATAAATGTTGGCTCTAGATTGGGGATGTCACATGGAATGAGTGTAGCGAAGACATGACATGAGGAATCCAAAATCTCAATTTTAGACCATATGATCGTGACTATTGCATTATCCATTGGGCCTTGTAGAGTCATGTACAATTTATGAGAGAGAAGGAATGGAAGAAGGAAACACACACATAAAAGGACGGGAAGGAAACACACACACACAAAAAAAGGGGAATCACACCTAGTAATCACCTATGGTACAAGACGGGGACAACCCACTTTCACTGATGATACAATTTTAGGTATTGCCCATTGCGAGGCAATTCCAGGTGATGTTCCATCCAAATATGAGAGTAGGAAAAAATTCTCGCTGCAAGCTTCACGAACCTAGAATGGGCCGAGCCATAAAAATTAAAAATTTTCATGGCTGCCTTTTAGTTCCCTTCTCTTTTCCCATAACAGACGAAGTCTTTAACTTTGAATTCTCTTGCTTTGGCCTTCTTGTAAAAATCCTTTTTATTTTCAACTGGTGCTCTTTAATACGGTCCACCACTTAGAGTCTATTTTCTTCTAGCTTCTCAAGAAAGAGGATTTTGTTAATGGAATCCTTGTATTTTCCATCTTCTATTCCTTGTAGCAAATTGAGAGCCGAAATCTCAATTGTGATGGGAATTTCCACTTCAACTCCATACAATAGTTGGAATGGTGACATACCTATTGCCTTTTTGGGAGTGATCTTGTCCACCCACAATGCATCATACAACTTTTGTGCCAATTCCTTTGGTTTTCATCTACGAGTTTACAAATGATGGTCACAATGTTCTTGTTTCTTGATTCGACCTATCCATTCCCTGTGGATATTAGTCTGATGAATGAGATAAGGAGATTTTGTAGCCATAGAAAAAATCAGTCAACTCCCTTGAAGATAATGTTAGGAATATCTATGTTGTAGTGTGAACATAGAATATTATGTAAGTGATTATATTATTTAGGATAATATAATATGTGTTGTAATAATTAATTACATTATTGTAAATGTAATTATGAGTGGGTGAGTAAATATTTTCATGAGTTGTTGAGTAAACAAATCATTAACAATATTAGTTTTGTGAAAAACAAAATCTCACATAAAATGGCATGGAGTTGTTTGAGTTATGTGTGGAGATATTTATGGAGATTTTATCTCCTTAAATATAGGAACAACATATCCTATTTAAATGGATGTAATACTTCCCATGAATGTAGCAAGAATAAAGAGAAAGATTTCAATATTTTCTTTATGCAATTATGATATTAATTTTTCATTTGGTAATAGAGCGGAGTTTGATGCAAGAAATTTCATGCTTTCATGATCAAATCCATGTCTCAAATAATATATCATAGTTTTTGTTTCCGGATGTGGGTTTTTCTATAATTTTTTTGAAAATTATGTGCTGGTCAAGAAACTACAAAAGAAATTTCAGCAGAACCTCAGTCGTAGTTTGGAAGAAATACGGATTTTACTATGGAGCTATCAAATTAAGCACATCAATTCTTAACTCTTAATAATATAGTTAGAAAGTTTTCTCCAATTTTCAATAATGTTGAATTGTTAATACAAGTTCTTGACTTTCTTGGAGGTTAAAAGGTATTCAATATAAAATTTTAAAGTACTTGATTCAATTTTGTATTTTTTATCAGTTTGTACAAAATAATGGAGAAACTAAATCGATTGAAAAGTTTGAAGGACAAGATTTCCATACATGGCAACTATAGATGCACTTACATTTAATAGAAAAGGATCTATGGGATGTGGTGAAGTCTAATTCAACTCCAACCACCGGAGGAAATGAATTGGAAAAGTAGAATGCAAAAGATCGAGAGAGCATTGGGTACCATTGGTCCGGCTTATCAAAAGCCTATCTACATCATGTGGATTTCACAAAATCTGCAAAAGAAATTTGGGAGTCTCTTAACAAATTGTTTGGAAATCTACAGCTGAAATGGCAAAGACTACACCAAGCAACGCTTGTACGGGTTGAAAATGGAAGAGAACTCAAAATGGCGAGATCATATAAGTAAGTTTCGTTCTTTGCTAAATCAACTAGCTGGAATTAAAGAACATGTAAAAGATGATGATGATAAAGCTATTCTTCTTAATAGCATGCCTAAGAGTTACTCAAATATTGTATTTACTTTGAGTAAAGTTACTATTAGTCTAGAAGGAGTGATTTATACATTGTTAGAACAAAGCAGTCATGAAGAACATGAAGAAGTACTATATGTAGGAAACAAACCTAGCTCCTCATCTAATAAGGAAAAACATAAACCAAAGAAGGTTCCTTCACATGGAAAAATAAAATGCTTTTATTGTAATGAGATTAGGCATGTAATCTATTAATAAAAAGAGAGCTCAGGATATTCTTGATGACAAGATAGATCGGAAAGCCCTTCTAGCTGAAGTAGAAACTGATTGGGAAGTCTACTCAATTGATGAAGAACTTTCATGTCCTAGTGATGAGGATTTCTATGGTAGACTCTTTTCTTGTTGTTGAGGAAGGAGGCAATGGAGGAAGCAGAAAATCAATGTCCTCTCTTCATTCACCAACGATGGGTTCACGAGCATGAGATGTGGTGATATTTTATTTAAATTATGTGGTGTGTTTATACACAAGGGGGTGAAACTAGTTTCATGTTTTGATTTTAATGTGTTCACATAGACTAACAACAGTTCCTGAGTGTCTATTTGGTGTGGAAGAAGCAAATGGCTTGACTCATCTTACGAGGCAAATCATCTACGTATGGTCCTCCGAAAGTCCGTATGGTCCTCTGAATGCCATACTTGATGGAAGGTACTTCGTTGGAAGGTGATCAAAGTCAGTTGAAGATGTTCATACGACAAGGATGATCATTAGCGAGCAAGATCCATATAGCAAGATCCATTGTAATGACTACTCAACAAGTTTGATGTTTCAGAGCTCTTAATGTTCACACTAAGGGGGAATGTTAGGAATATCTATGTTGTAGTGTGAATATAGAATATTATGTAAGTGATTATATTATCTAGGATAATATAATATGTATTGTAATAATTAATTACATTATTGTAAATGTAATTATGAGTGGGTGAGTAAATATTGTTATGAGTTGTTGAGTAAACAAATCATTAACAATATTAGTTTTGTAAGAAAACAAAATCTCACGTAAAATGCATGGAGTTGTTTTAGGAGTTATGTGTGGAGATATTTATGGAGATTATATCTCCTTAAATATAGGAACAACATCTCCTATTTAAATGGATGTAATACTTCCTATGAATGTAGATCAAGAATAAAGAGTAAGATTTCGAATTTTCTTTATGCAATTATGATATTCATTTTTCAATTAAATAGGTAGCATTGTCTGCTACAATTTTCTATAGCACTTTGAAACATACTATGATATTCTCCTTGGCGATGAAGTTGTATATTATTTTGGTGTTGGCTTGCTTGACCATAATAGCTTACACCCATTTTGTGAAGTATTTTTTGCGGTGAGAACATAGTGTTTTCCGGCTCTTGAGTGAGGATTCAAAACACCAATGAAATCTAGTCCCCACTACTAGAATGGCTCTTAAATAACAAATGGCTAGGAGCGGTAGTGCAGCAAGTTGTGGTCTCCCAATGAATTGTTGGCATGCTTCACATTTAGAAACCCACTTGTGATTGTCTACAAAGATGGTGGGCCAATAATACCTTCCTCGAGGATCTTGTGTGCATGTGACCATCACTAAAAATTTCCACCACAGGCTTGATCATGGTATGCTTTAAGAAACTTTTCTTTTTCTCTTTATCCACGCACCCGAGGAAGCATCCATCCGTGACCTCTCTTATAAAGTGTGTGATTCCATATTACAAACTTTTTTGACTTTAGCTTGAGTGTTCTCCTTTTCTTGTAATCACGTTGAGGAGGGAATTCTCCATAAGTTAAGTAATATGTGATATCAACATACCACTCATCAGTAGTGGTTACAAAGAGAACACAGATTGTTTTCGAGAGAGTTGAGCAAGCACAATTTTCTTCACTATGTGTTGAGCTTTGAGTGTTTCATCTTCAACAATCAACCTACAAAAGCCATTTCTCCTTACCAGGTTGGAGGGTCAAATCTCCAAGTAATATTATTGAGTCTTTATAATCCAATTTCCTCTTTTAGCTTTGGGATCTTGTTGTGTCAAGATGGACTTGATTGCACCTGTCCGAGTATTATAACCATCATATGAGAGTTGAAGATTTAAAATTTGAAAATTTTTACATCCTTGACCACTGCATAAGCATACTTCTCCAATTGGCTGTAGTTTATTTCATGATTTTTCAATAGACAACTCATGAAAGCAATAGGTTCTTCCACACCTTCATCATTCTTCTGAACAAGAATGACATAGAGGGTATGTTTTGATGCATAACAATACATGATGAATTATTTGTTAAAATATGGAGACACAAGAGTCGGAGCCTTGGCAATGGATTTTTTGATATCTTCAAACATTTCCTTCCCTTCATTGTTCCATTTGAAGTTTTCCTGTGATTTCATCATGGTGGTGATGTGCTTTGTCAATTCAAAAACTCAAGAACAAAGCGAAGAAGAAAATTCACCTTTTCAAGAAGGAATGAACTCCTTTCTTGCTTGTGGAAAAGATAGTGCTTGATTGGATTGTAATCTCTCGAATCAATATGTGCTCCATGTTTATTCACAATGTGCTCTAGTAACTTGCCTTCAGTAACCCAAAAATGCACTTTTTCTAGGGTTTAGTGATATGTCATGTTTTCTACACCTTGCAAGTACCCATTATAAATAATGGATGTGATAGCCTCTCATCTTTGAAAACACTATGAGATCATCAAGATATATGAAAATTCCATGTTTTAAATCTTCGAATGCCAAATACACCACCCTTTGAAATGTAGCTCCCACATTGATTAGGCCAAAAGGCATTCTATTATAGGTAAAAGTGCCCCAAGCCGTTGTGAAGGTTGTCTTGGTGTGATCCTCTTCTGCCACTTTGATTTGATTATACACTAAGAATCCATCAAGCAATGAAAGAATTTAAAATCTAGTGACTACTTGCAAAATGTGGTCTATGATAGGGAGAGAATAATTTTCCTTCAGTGATGCCTAATTTAGGTTGCGAAATCTACACATATTCTTATTTCACCATTCTTCTTCCACATCGGCACAATGTTGGCCACCCATATTGAATGATGGATGGGAAAGATAATCCTTGCATTGAGCATCTTCATTACCTCCTCTTTGATGGTATCAACAATCTTTGGGTTATATGGTAGGGGATTGAGTGATGCATTTCCTTCGATTGGAAGGATTTGAGTTCATCATAAGAGTAGGCCAAAACATATGAATATTTCTTGAGTAACGTAACAAACCTTCTCTTCTCCTCGGGTGAGCAACATTTTCCAATATTGACCATCCTTAGATCCTTTGGGGTGTTGTTGTTTCCCTTATCAAAATCAACTTGGCACCGAGAACATTGTTTTTTTTCTTGAATGAATCTATCATGTTTGTCGAAGAGGTCTTCCAAAGAAACTAGGCCTTTGGGAATCTTATTCCCTTTCGATTTGATCACTCCTTCATCAATCCCTTCAATTCCTTCTTTCTCCTCTTCATCTACCGCTTCTCGGTGTGGATTTTTGCTTCCTTCAAAGAAGAGATTATTGAAATGATCCCTTTGTTCCAAAAATTCTAGAATTTGGTTATCATCATTAAAGACTTGCCAATGATTTGCATTATTTGGTACACTAGGCTTGAATACCATTTCAATGGTCACCTTGTATTTAACAAAAGAAGGAAGAGGTGTCACTAGGGAAGTTGAAACTATAGTAGAATTATCTTTTTCATTCTTTTCTCTTGGAATAGCTTGATGGAAAATGCATCTAAAGATTCAATGCATCTCATACTCTATTTCTATAATGCTGGAGTCTTATATTTTTCACCTAATATTGTTGCCATAATTTCTTTACTATCACTTCACATCACCATGACATATTAGCTTCTTGATTCCCATGTCTTCTAGCCATGCCCATGCCTAAGAGGAGAGCTTCATATTCCTCCATGTTATTTGTATTATCAAATTGCAACTTGTAGGCAAATGGGTACAATTCATCGGAAGAAGAGTACAACACCACGCCTGCTCCCGAACCTGCACTAGAATGACTACCATCAAATTCCATCATCCAAACTTGATCTTCTTCTTCTTCCATAAGAAGTAGTAAGTTCTCATCTTTTTCTAATGTGAGGAAGTAGTTTCCTAGCCCACTATCTTGAAAGAGAATTTTTACCTTTAGATCATCAAAATTTCATACTGTGAACTTCATCTTTCTTACTGGAAGCAACTTCTTCATCTCTCCTTTCACCGGAATAGTTACAGATGACCAATCCATTTTTATTTCTCCACCCAAGCCTCTGCATCATGCCAAAGGATGTTGGGATGTCTGCCACGAGGATGGTTAGAAGCACCTTCTAATCTCAAAATCAACTAATGCTACTGTGCATCTTTGATTCTTCCTAACAATGGAAATTGTTTAGATTCCATTGAATATCATGTTTCATTCACCCGGTCAAGGTGAGGCCCAGATAGCATTTACAACTTTGATGGGAATAACATTATCTCGAGGCTCCAAATCTATGATGCAATTATTTAGTTGGAAGCCTTTAACGAGGAGTGAGATGTAGAAAGGTTCAACCTTGTTATTTTTGGAGGCACCGAGGGCTAGCATGTTTTGAGAAGGTTGTGTGGATGGTGTGGGAGTAAGCATTTGGAACTTAGACTTGAGGTTATAGGATTATAACCACGGACAACATCAATGAACCTATCCAATTGGGCAAGATGCATTTGTAGGTTTTCTATTTTTGAGAGATGGACTCTATTTTGTTTGCGTGTTCCACAAAGTCAAATGGGGTTATGGTGGGTGAGAAAGAGGTTCTAGGAATGATAGAAGATGTACATGGTGAAGGTTTTTACTTTAGGGGTTGAATTTTCCTTCACAGTGTAATAACTAGCTTGGAAGGAGATGGGGATGTAGGTTTTGATGGCACCTTAGATGTTTTTGTGGAAACAACATTTGAAGGAGAATTATTTTTAGTAATTTTTGAGCTGGGAGAAGGACTAGAAGACTTACTTGGTGTGGCAACATGATCCTTGCTAACCAGTGGGTCTTCTTTTTCTTTAGCCGACTCCATCAAGGTGGTAGTGGTGATCCTCTGCTGATGATTTTATTTTGTGGAACATCCATAGGAGAATATTATTTCTTCTTCTTATCCTTTACCGCAATCATTGAGGATGGAGCACCTTTTTGGATTTTACATAAGTGAAAACTTCTCATGAGAAACTTGGAGCTTCTTCATCATCAACGTAATCAATTAGGTTGTTATATGTATCACCATAAAATTCCTCACCTCAAGGTAGTTGTCATCATCACCCACATCTTCTTCTTCAGTTCATCAAATTTCACTTCCTCCTCTGGTTCTTCAGTGTCACATATAACATTGTCTGGTGGTGCTTTGAGAGTGATCTAGTGAGGAGGTGGAGCAATCGTTGGTCTATTGCGAGGATTTGCTTTCCTTGGAGTATTCCGCATTGTGATCTGGGAGAGCTATTTCTTCAAGGCAACCAAGTCATTTTCCATTTTTTGGAACATTGGGTCCGTGGTGACAAAGCTTGAATTCTAGCCTTTCTTCTTTCCATTTGGGCCTTTTACTTTACCGGACAAGATTAGATCATCATCAGTTTCTATCACATGGTCTTGAGCTTCCCTCAATGTTCTTGATTGGGTTCTTCTAAGGAAGAAACCTACTTTTGATAAAGCAAGGCACTGATGAAGAATCTCTTCAAATTATTTTAGGACACACCACATCTTCAGGAATTCTTCTTATCAGTCTGTTATATCTTGTAACAACGTATCTCATTGATTCAGAGTTTTCTTTCTTCATTTGTTCCAATTGGACCAAGAGATCCTAACAGTCTTTCGTGGTCTTGAACCTATGTTTGAATGCACTTCTTATATCTTCCCAGCAAGTGATAGACCTCGGGGTAACATGTAGAACATTTCGATAGCTTTTTCTTTGAGTAACTCCACAAAGATCCGAATGACACATCTTCATCCTCAACACCTAATACACTATAAGGTGATAAATGTTGCTACATGTTCTTCGGGGAGTTGAGAACCATCCCCTCTCAACTTTGGAAAAAAATTCTTGAGCCTTTTGGTAGCTCGTGAAGTGGTTGAGCAAGGGCGAGTGGGCCGGTGTTTCCCCCCATGGTACATTAGGCCTACGGACCTCACGATCACGATCCCCCATTCTGTTTCTATTTCTAGCTTCCAACCTTGGTAAATTTATGGCTTCTTGTTGCTCTTGTGTCCACCTCAACTTGAAGTATTTTAATTTCTTCACAACATGAGCTCTTATTTCCTCTTTCGCTCTTTCTTATCTTTCTCTAGATTCTTCTTCACTCTCTACGTTAGTGAAATATTGAAGTTTCTTGTTGATGTATGGAAATTCACCATCCAAAGGATTGGTAACACTCAGGTTCCCAATGTGACCGGTTTCTTGATGAAAGGGATACCTTTGAATTATGAGCAGCTCTTGTCTTCTTTGAAGCTCTTCAAAAGTGGGTCAATTTGTCCTCCTTGTCTCTGTTGTCGGGTGTATCTTCTATCCACCAGTAAGCTTGAAATATATGCTCTTATTTGTGGTCTTGGAAGGTTTCTTTGCCTTTCCAATTCAGAGCGTGTTCCTCTTCAAGGTCAAGAATTCTTGTGGCAATGAAGTAGTTGTTGACACTTTTCATGTTATGCCAAATAGCTTCTCTCAAATTTGAAGCAATATCCTCTTGGATGTGGAAGAGTAATTTAGGTATTTCAACAAGAGGATTTCTCGGAATATACATGGTTTATAAACATGAGGCTCAGATAGCTATTCAAATTCCAAAAAAATCTTTCTTCATTTTTGATTTTTGAATTTTTTTTTGGTATTTTTCTAAACTTCTTGGTCATATTCGGTGTAGATGTTCTTATATCTACCCCACGGTGGGCACCAAAAACTGTTGGTGAGAAAATTTGTTAGGGATAAATTGGTGGTTATCATACCAATACTCTAGGAGTCTAAGTCTCTCTACTTAACTGGTGCAACTGCCATATGTGCATGCTTGAGTAAAAAGGAGTTTTCTCCTGTGGCATTTTGACCATGGATCCAATAGGGGCACTCCACTAACCCTACGGAAAAATCTTGCATATACCTGCAAGAGAGTAATTTTCTAGGAGAGTGGGAAAGGGAGTGAGAAAGTAAGAAAAGAGAAACTAATGTTGCAAGTAGAAAATCAAAGACTTGCATACATCAACCAAAAACTTCATTACATGCACTTGAATTTGGAAGAAAACAAATATGCGTAACAACAACAAGACCAAATAGAGTTTAATGAACACAAAGTACCACTAAACCCCTCAGTCAAAAAAGGCTAAAATTCCTTCTTCCTTTATTGAAGCTCAAGCAGAAATTGTACATATCATAGAAATGGAAGACATTTTGAGTAGGGAAAATAGAATAATTTTCTATCTCTTTACTCTCTTCACAAGGATATATCTCTCATGAATTCACAAAAAACAGCTCCAATATCTAAGAAGTTTCAGAAGTTTTCTAAGAAGAAGCTCAAATGAGGAGCTAGTTACAATTTATAGAAGAGAGTACAACTCTTCATCTTCTTGAATTTTCAAATACTTTAAATTGACTTTAGATTGTTCATATTCCACTTAAATATTTAAGTCCCTTTTATAAAATCAAGGTGACTTAAAGTTTACATTATGTTTCTAAAGTCACTTAAAGTTATATTAAAAAGTGCAAACCTCAATGTAAAAATATAACATTAATGAGAGAGAGAGCATGTTGGGTGAGAAGAGAAGAAAGAAGAAGAAGAAAGAAGAAGAATCATGTGGAAGAATGAGCTGTTGCAGTGGATTTGATCTCACTTCCTGATTGGTCTCCACTTCATGCTCTGAGAAGGCCTTTGTTCTTCTAAGCTCTTTGTTGAAATGAGTAGCTACAGGTTCCACCTTGTCGACATGAGGAATGCAAACACAACTCAAGGTATCTGTCCATCCATCGGCTACACTATTGATGTCTTTGCACTTCCCGAACCATGATGCATGTTTCTCTACGATAAGTGCAATAGAGGCCCAAATCTCTGAGAGGAAGTAGAGGTATCCTTGGTGAAGGATGATGGGTTTCCTACCTCTTTCTTGACGTACTCATCAAATGGACCAATCAATTCATTAAAAGTTGTATCTTCACCCATTGTAGGTACTTCAAGCTTTTGAGTTTTCCAATTTATACTATCCTACAATTTGTATGCTTGTTCCTCTTTTCTCCTCTAGCTCTGTGATGGCCTGATTGATTTCCTCAAACCTGATTGCCAAGGCCCTCACCCATACACGTGACAAGTCTTCTAAAGGAGTTTCAAAATATTCATGTCGATCAACTCTTAGTGATGAGTGATACTCATTTAACCTATTACTTTGGCCCAAAGCTTCCCAATAGTCTCTTTCTTTCTTCAAGTCCTCCTTGAGTGTGTCCTATTTAATCTTCCACACATGTAAGCGAAGAGTTTGACCACTTCTTAGAGCATTGAATTCCCTTTTTAGAAATTGAGTTGATCCATTCATTATTCACTTGCCCTTGTATTGTTAACTCGCATGTCTTCTGATGGATTCTGGATTGAAGCTACTAATAGGTGCAACTTCCTTAGTGGGAATTTTCAAGGCATTAGGATCAACTAGATGTTGCACATAGAATGCAAGAGTTCACACCTGCTCTTTTAGTTCATCAATATTCTTATTATACTCCTTATTCCTTTCCACCATGTGAGTAGAAGATTGCTATACATGTGCAAATCCCTTTCATGAGTTTCCGGTCCCAATTGAATTGTGCTCATTTCATAGTCAGTTGGTGTCATCTCATCCACTGGCTTGATTACTTTGGGTCGAGCTACTTCAATGTATTTATTACCCATTTCCCCACTATAGAACCATGAGGCTTTATGTGTGAGCTTCCTTGATATTTTATCTTTGGCCAATGAGACAATTTTGATAGATCGTGCCACTTGTTGTACATAGTGCGGGTGTCGGGAAAGTAATTTCTTGCATCCAAGGGAACATCTCGTCGGAATCTGCTCAATGATAGGTGCACCAATCAGTCCTTATTCTAGAGGAGGAGGAAAATATTGAATGAGAGAGGTATGGGTATCAACATGAGGTGAGACTTCTGTGTTGGCTCAAAGACTAGGTCTTGAACCATGTGTTCTTCATCCACTTGAGCCTCTGCTACTAGATTTTCTTCTTGCATTTCTACGATCAAGTCTTCCTCTTGCAGTGATGCAAAGGAGTCTTCTTCCACTCTAGATTTCTTTGGTTTCCTCTCACGAGGAGAAGCTTCTAGTTCTGTGGCCTTCCTTTTCGAACTTGCTCCGAGTGTTTAGAACTAGAATCTACCTCTATAACTTTTGAAGAAGATTGATGTGAGGCTTGCTTCTGACTCGGAGGCATTCCTCATGACTAGATGGTCATGGCTCTCTTCTTTTGAAACCAATTTCTCATTCTCCTTACCACCTTCTTGGTCCACTCCAATATATCCCCTAATTCATGAACATACCAGTTGATTGGAGGTAAAGGGGACATCTTGACCACCGCATACTCAAGATCATACCTTTTTGTCCCATCATCGTGTAAGATGTCTTCATACCATGAGAACTTGAATTTCTTCATCTCATTGATTGTCATCCTCATATGGTCCTTTTCACATACTTCAAACTCATCAACACAATTGGCCTAGTAGTCCTCGACTTGTGGCTCATGTTGTAATTCGGGATGAAGAAAGTGTCATGATCTTCTCGGATGTCAAAATTAGGTCTAACAATGTATGAATGCAAATTAAAATGAGTGAAAGTGACCTCCAGATGAGATGCGTCATTTGAGCTCTTGCACGTGAATACCCCGAGAGATATAGGGAATGAAATCAACTTCTTCCTCCTACTCCTAAGCTTGTGATTCACTTGGATGACTTGTCTATAGAGCTCGAACAATACAATTTGGTCACTAAGGTACTTAGGTAGCCTTAGTGGTGCTTGGTCAAAGCCAACAACTTGCAAATAGGAGAATGTCGGGAATTGTATGAAAAAGGATCCATACTTCCTAATCAAGGATGTCGCTTGTGATGACATCCTAGCTTCCAGATATCCTTCTAATCTCCGGACTATGTACATGGTGAATGCATCGTTCACATGAGAAAAATGCCTATGGATTTCCTCCATCACCATGTGGAATTTTCTCGAATGTAGGCACCTTGGTAGAAATGTTTTGCATGAGATCCAATCCCTTGAATGATCTTGAGCTAGCAAGGAGATAGACCAAGTAAGAAGTCATGTGGAAATTCTTTGTCATGGGTACTTGGAGTAGTTGTAAATGGATATTATCACTGATGATCTGCCCCCAGTCAACCTTTACTTTCCTTTTGTCACCATCAAGATGAAAAGGCCCATCTAGTCTTGAAAGTCCCTTATGTTTGCTTCACCCATAACCATCTTTGAGGAGAGTGATGGTATTTGAGTATCCTTCTTGAAATTCACACCTTAGAAGGTTCTTGGGCATTCTTGAGGGTTTCCTCCCCATTTTTAACCATGAACCAAGCATAACCCCTTGCATGTATGCATCCATCATTTCCCAATCATGCAAGGCCCTATCCTTTGAGATGACGACCATTTGGTGATTTTGGTATCGTAACAAAAGTGAAATGGTTCTAGGGACGATGACTATCATCATTGTACAATTTTTGGCTCAGATGGTTCATGTTTTGGGCTCATAATGTTGAGACCAGGCTAGGACCAACTCAGAACTTTGCACAGAGACTGGGTGTCCCGTGGTAGTGAACAAGCCACTTGTGAATATTTGATCTTCAATCTTCTTTCGGTCCTTGGCTGTCATGTGAGTTTTGAGGTCATTCAGGTCCATGTACAAGACATCACTATCTTCTATCTCATATTCGCACATGAAGGGTTGTGCCATCTTCTATCCCATCCACTTTTGCTTCTTGTTTTCCATTAGAAAAATAAAATTACTATTTTTAGTAAGTATGAAAAAACAACTCCCTCGATCCTCTGCTGAGTGTTGTGACCTTGATTCCCCTTTCTCCCTTTGTTCATCACTCCTTCTGGATCAAATTTATATTTTTAGCATATGCTCGTGAGATCACTTACTTTTTTTAGTAAGTGCCAAAATTGGACCAAATGCCCATTCTGATGATTTCTCAGTTGTTATGCATCTTGAATGTCTTTGTCTCCTTCGCATGTTCTTCTCTTGATAGCTTTCCCAAAATAGCATTTTCTATGCAAAAAACATGCAATTTTTAGAAATTGGGCTTTTGGAGGTCGGATTGATGTGCAACAAAGTTTTTGATATGGGGTTTTGACCAATATCACTCCTTTGAAATTTTAGCTCTATGTGCTCAATCGTCTAGGAGATTTTAAAATTTCAAATTTTGGACCTAGCAGTGCTTCTCGACGTGGCAACAATTAATGGACCTCAAAATTGCAAGTTTGGTTTTTTCCTCCATTTTTGAAAAAAATTACATATCTGATATGGTTTTTTCCTTCCAAAGTGTTGCATGTGAAATTTTACTTCAATGACAATAGGTTTGATGGAGAATCTAATTTTTCTTTGTTTAGCTGGAAATGATATTTCTTCACTTGTGAATGCTTTGTTGTACGAGAGGAGATTTTGAAGGTATCTTTATTATGGTCTTGTAAAAGGAACGAATGAAGAAAAAAATGGTTTGTTGATTCATGCACTTTGGTTTGAAAGAGTTTTTGAATCTCCGTTTCACAACAACAAAGATTTCCATTGTCTTCTTCCCTTTGTTCTTCATTTGTCCTTCTTATCTTAATGAAAATCCTTCGAGACCTACACATCACCATGGGAAAGGTGTTTCAGTACTTGGGTTGGGCTGGTATGAGTATTTTCAATGGTAGACTGATGGTAGAATATTGCAAAGGAAGCATGGAGGGATGGTTGTGTATGACAGTGTAAGAAGTTAGAAGTGGGAAACAGTTAGATATTTAAAGATTTAAAAAAATGATGAGAGAGGGTTGGAAGAATTTTCATGTCCCTAACATCCATCACCTCATAAGGGACATGAGGGACATAAATTTCCACAGGTGGTTAAGGAGACGAAATGTGGTGTTGATCCGACTACGAGGAGTGAGTGCTCCAAAATCAACTTTAAAGCACCGAGGGTGAGTGCGGGTCACGTGGGTGACCAAAGTCTCTCCTAAGGGATTGGGTGCATTTTTAAGGTCTGATGTTCATGACCTGTGAGGGACATCAAATTCCAAGATGGTCCTAGAGTTGACACTTGGCGTTTATCCGACGGCAGAGAATTTGAGCTCCAAACGCACACGGGGCTAGACTAGCAATGTTAATGGTCGTATGGGGTTTTATAGGTCACATGGGGGATGGGAAAATTTTTATAAGGATGATGTACCTGACCCTCGGGACATCGGGGACATAAAATCCCTCCGGGATGCTTGGAGAGCTAACAACACATGTCCTCCTAAATTTTGGCTAAGTTCTAAACTTTCTCCAAGAGGACAACTTGCGACGAGGATAACTCGAGCTCCCGATGGACAAAGTTTGGAAAACATTTACATGATCCTAACTATAAATGGAAGTTTGAATCAACTGGTGGGGTTTCATGTCTTGATTCTTCCATTTGGTCCACTGAAAAAAATGGATTTGTGATTTGGTACTCCACCTATGCCTTAGAAAAACTATCTACATAACTAATGCGCCAAAGTGTTGTGAAGAATATGATTTCTTCATCATGTAGGTCTTAGAATTATATTTCTATTGATGTTTTGTTTTGCTCCTATATCCATCTAGAGCTTCCTAATCACCTTCCGAAGCTCGGTGATTGTTTTACCACTGCACCCACTTGACAGCCGTGAACCCTAACTTTGGCGAAACTACCCCAACTTCTCTAAATATTTGCAAAATCATCTTGAATCATTTCCATGATGTCCCAAGATATTTTAATCACTTCCAAATCCACTTAAGGCTCTTTTTCTTCATTCCATGGGGTCACCCTATCCCTAGGAAGGCCAATGATAGCCCTTCCCATAATTGCCTCAGTAGCTTGCAAATGAACACCTAAAATCACAAGGGGAATGAATGGAATTCCCTAAATCACCTAGGAGAAGAGATAACATTAATTGGGAGGTCACTTGGACTAACTAGAAAGACCCAAGGTGTCTTGGAATGATAGGACTTGAAAAAATTAACACTGGGGTATAGTTGTCATGCCCAAAAATTGTTAATTTCCTTATTTCACATTCGCATGATAACATAACTAAGAAAATATTAGACATGCAACTTCCATTAAATTGTAAACCTAGACATGCTAATCCACGAGTTCATCTAGGGCCTGAACCTAGACACTGGAGATGCAGTATGGATCCATTGTCCATAGACATTAGCTAAGGTCATCGAGAAGGCCTATATAGCGAGAGGAGAATCGGGGAAAGACCCAAATAGCTAGAGACCGAGTCCAGAGCCACATACAACAGATGCGGGACAAGAGATTGAGGGGGTCGAGTACTCTCTTTCTCATGGTGGGCGGGTTCAACACAGTCATCTTTTAGACCACAGCCAGCGTGGCAGCCCATCCACCTTATAGACCTCCACGGTTTGATGCATGCCGAGGTCGAGTAGTATGGGGCCTCCCCTATGGGTTCCATCAGAGACATGGTGCCTAGAGATCTCACTTAGTAGGATCTCGCTAATAGAGACCTTAGCAGACTATAGCCAAATCATCGGGATCCACACCACGGACCTCCGCAGTACCGACCCGGAGTTGTTACATAGGGAGAGGATCGGGCGGTTGTTTTTGGTGTGGTGTTACTAGAAATTTTGGAGAGACTACCCACGAAACCTAATAACAAGGGTAAGACACAAATCTTAGAGCCTCTTTTTGGAGATATGGGGTGCAGTCATAGGATGTATCAATAGTTGAAAACCACCAGGCGAGCATTAGAGTATAGTTATTGAGACTGCAGGTAAAATTGGTGGTATTCCTACCTCCATTCTATTTGATTATGGTTCTTTTGATTCTTTTATTAAACCATCTTTAGTAGAGCGATGCGTGCAGTGGGTGGAAGTTAGGCAAGGTCATAGTTGGGATGTTGAGATGGCTTCGGAGCCAAGATCTCTATAGACTCCTTAGTTAAGGAGTTTGTGGTGGATTTGAGACCTTTCACCACTACCTCGGATCTTCGCATCCTTCCGTTGGGCTCTTATGGAGTCATCTTGGGCATGGATTGGTTGTCTCTCTCACGGCTAGAATGGATTGTTACCACAAGATTATATCTTGTGCAGATGATTTAGGAGTTGAGTCGGTGATATCGGGGGTCGAGACTCATTTCTATTCGCACCATCTCGATATGTAGCTTAAGTGGTGTGTGTGATGGGGTTATCAGATGTATGTTTTTACAGTTAGTGACAGATCAAATGATGGGTCTAGTGGACCATCGCTAGATGATCATCCCATTTTGAGAGAGTTTGCAGATGTCTTTCTAAGGGAGCTACTAGGGCTACCACCCCCACGTGAGATTGATTTTCATATAGATCTAGTTTTGGGAGTAGATCCTATCTCACAAGCACCTTATAGGATGACTACTCCTTAGCTCTGTGATCTCAAGTTGCAGCTTGAGGGCCTTCTAGCGAAAATCCTAATTCATCCTAGTGTATCCCTTTGGGGTGCACCGGTGATCTTTGTAAAGAAGAAGGATGGATCCTTGTGGTTATGTATTGATTACCACCAGTTGAATAAGGTAACGATCAAGAATAGTTATCCCCTTCCACACATTAATGATTTATTTGATCAGATGAAGGGAGCCACAATTTTCTCAAAGATAGACCTTAAGTCGTGGCTACCATCAGGTGAGGATTTCGAGAGATGTACATTTAGAAGACCACATTCCGTACAAGAGATATGGCCCCTATGAGTTTACAAAGGTACCTTTTAGTTTGAGTAATGCCCCCGTAAAGTATTTATGAGTTTGATGAATGGGGTATTCCAGACTTTCTTAGATCACTTCGTGCTCATCTAACTTGATGAAATTTTTATTTACTCACATACGAGTGAGAAGCACGAGGGCACCTTCACTAGGTTGTTCGGTGTCTTCGAGAGTAGTAACTTTACAAGAACTTGGAGAAGTGTGCATTATTTTAGACGGAGGCATGGTATTTGGGTCATATCATCTCTTGTGGAAGGTATCGTTGTTGATCCTTCCAAGATTAGAGCTATTATGGATTGGCCAGCACCCACTACTATGACTGAGGTGCGCAGCTTCATAGGACTAGTAGGTTACTACAACAGATTTGTTCAGGACTTCTCTCAGATTGTGCACCCCATCACTTCCCTTCAGAGGAAAGGGAAGAAGTTTTTTTGGTCAGACAGGTGCGAGTAGGCCTTTAGTACATTGAAGGAATGTCTCACTATAGCACCTATTCTTGTAGTGCTAGATCCACAGGGTGAGTTTTTTGTTTGTACGGATGCTTCTTTAGCAGGGCTTGGTTGTGTGTTGATGTAGGAGGGAAGAGTAGTGGCTTTTGAGTCTCGCAAACTCAAAGATTACAAGATTAATTATCTGACTCATGATCTTGAGCTTGCGGTAGTTGTGCATGCTTTAGTTCGATGGAGGTACTTTATTCTTGGTCGAGAGATTCATACTGGGACTGATCATTTGAGTCTTCGCCACCTCTTCACGTAACCCAATCTCAACGCTCATTAGCGGCATTGGATGGAGTTTCTTTGTGAGTATGATATGGAGATAGAGAATGTGAAAGGAAGGAGAATTTGGTCGTATACACTCTCGGTGAGACGAGACATGTGGCTATGACCACCTTGAGTGAGCATGCAGATTTGTGAAGTAGGATTCTTCAACAACTTCCTCTTGACGCTTTTACATTACAGTTTGAGCGAGAGATCGAGTGTCGATACCCCTCGAGGGGAAGTTTGATGGTTTCTCACTAGAGGCAAATGGCCTTCTCAGACACAAGGTCAGATATATGTTCCCAGAGATAGAGGATTGAGGAAGGACATATTGATATAGGCACATCGTGTACCCTATTCAACCCATCCCGGGTGAAGAAGATGCACGCTACTTTGAGACAGTTGTATCATTGGAGATAACTTCGTAGAGATGTGGCCCATTCATGTGTCACGACATTTAGAGTGCCAAAAGTGAAGGATGAGTATCAACATCCAACTAGCCTTCTCTTTCCTCATGCTATACCAGAGTGGAAATGGGACACCATTTCCATGGACTTCATTATTGGGCTACCAATGTTGAGATATCACCATGATGCCATCATGGTCATGGTTGATAAATTGACAAAAGTGGCTCACTTTTCTTTGATGAAGACCACTTATACAACTAGTGCGGTGGCATGAGTGTATTTGGACGAGATTGTGAGGTTGCACGGGGTTCCGTAGAAGATCATAAGTGACCGTGATCCTTTGTATACTTCCCATTTTTGACTACCATGCAGCACGCCCTCAGGACGAGAATCAACTTCAGCACATCATATCACCCCGAGACAGATGGACAGACTAAGTGGGTGAATCAGATCTTAGAGGATATGCTCAAGATGTGTGTGATGGATTAGTAGTCTAGATGGGAGGAGTACATGTACTTGGTGGATTTTTCCTACAATAATAGTTTTCAGAGTTCTATAGGTATGGCTCCTTTTCAAGCTTTGTACGGTAGAGAGTGCAGGACACCTCTTATTTGGGATAGGTTAGAGGACAGGGTTTCTCTTGGACTAACTTTGTTACAATACATGGATCGAAGAGGTGGTTTTGATCGGACAAAATTGCAGGAGACACAAAACATGCGAAGAAGTTTGTAGATCAACATACGACCATGGACCGTAGTTTTGATGTGGGCATGAAGGTGTTCCTTCGTGTTAGGCCACATAAGAGCCCTATCCGTTATGGAAAAGGTTCTAAGTTAGCTCCTAGATTCATGGGTCCTTTGAGATCTTGGAGTGTATCGGCCCTTTGGCGTACCAAATAGCATTTGCAGTAAGCTTGTCTCGCATACATGATGTGTTTCATGTTTTAGTTCTTAGGAGATATGTTGTAGATCCTTCTCATGTGTTAGATTGGACATCATTATAGGTGTAGGATCAGGGGCAGGTGATGGTGGAGCCCGTTCGCATCCTAGATCGTAGGACCCTGGGCCTTCGAGGCAGAGAGGTTGATCAGGTTTGAGTGCAGTGGGATAGATATGATGAGACTACAACTACATGGGAGGATGCTACTTTGCTACAAGTTCAGTTTCCACATTTGTTCCAGTGACTTCTAGGAGGAAGTCGAGTCTAAGGGGAGGGGGATGTAGTGCCCACTTCCCTTTGACACCTTTTTTATACTAATCATGATACTACTAATTATATTATGGACATGATTATGGAATTTATTATAGTATGATGTTAGATGTTAGATCAAGGATTATTGTTGACTTGATTCAGTTATGATGCATGATGATTATTAGAGACATTTTATATGTTGATGATGATATATTGTTTGACATGGTTATATAATGGATGTTGTTCAAACATGTGATATTTGGATATTGTGAGTAGACCTAGAAATGGAAATTATTGGATGATGATATAGTTGTTGATAAAACTATAAATGATATGGTTAGATTGCTTGGATGTTGTTGTGATTCATATATCTAAATGATTTTGGGAGTTATATTTATATTATTTTAGATGTTCTGATATGGCCATGAGGCCGAAGGAGGTATTTTGTTTTGCAGGTTAAAATATCACAACAAACATCGAGGGATTGAGACCAACCACATTGGAATTCTAGATGAATTCAACAAGGTCACCATGGCAACTAGTATTTGTTTGTGTGTGTTTGTGTGTGTTAGGGATTTCCATGGGGGATCACCTTTAAATGTGACCAAGGGGTTATGTGTATTTATTTATTTGACCCTTTTTTTAATGTTGCATGTGTTTATTTTTGATGCATTTGCCCCTTTCTTTATTTATTAAATGTTGTATTAATATTGTGGGTAAGCATGTTGTTAATATTAATTAAATAAAATATGTCATAAAAAATTAATTAATATGGTTGTTGGCTATGATTTAAAGTGTTGTAAGAATGAGTTAATAATGTGTAAGTAATATGTAAGTGATGTGTAAGTTAAATTTTTGAGTGTGAAACACTCCACCTTCTTGGAAATTCGAATTTGTCCTTGGAGGCTGATTTTGGAGGCTTGTGGGACAAGTTAAACTTGTCCCATACCTCTTAAATTTATTTACCAACCATACCTATGGTTGGAGAGTTGAAATTTGACTTTTATAATGCCTTTTTAGAAGGCAAATTGTAGGTTTTAATTACACTTTTCTTACATGATTTAATTTCAGTCCTTTGGGGTGTGGGTTGGATTTGAGTGTGTAAGTAAACTGTCATATTATTCACCCACCTATTTATTGTGCATTGGAGAATGAATTTGAATTTGGGGGTTGGGGTTGAGGATGTGTGATGTGGCATCCTACATGGATCCACCTCATCCTCTTCTTCCCTCTTCTATAAAATTTGAACTCCTTGCCTTGTTTTGGGTTGCTTCACTTTGGAGACTTCATTCTTGGGTGAATTCCTTTTGCTGTTTTGGAGCTCTTGCTTTGAAGAATTTTTGGAAGATTGTTGCATGCTTGTGCTTGGATGTTTTGGATTGCTTACCTTGGGATAAAACTTGTTGTTTTGGAACTTGGAACAACTCCATCATGGAGAGGTAGGAGCTTGGCTCTTGAAATGCTTCTTTTTGTTTATGAAAATGTTAATGTGTGAATGTTTTGGCATGTTTTGTGGGATGTTGGGTAGATGGCCTAGGAATGGTGTAGGAGAAGACTATGGGGTTTATTTTGTGGGAGGCACAAGTGTGTTTTAGGGAGGTATAAGGGTGGAGGGAGTTGGGATTTGGGTTCCACCTTACAAAGAAATATATTGCATTTCTTTACTCGTTATGGGGTGTCATAAGAGGTTGGGGAGGCATAAGAAAATATGAGGAATAAGGGGTACTTGGGGAGGCATAAGGAAATGTGAGGAATAAGGGGTACTTGGGGAGGCATAAGGAATGTTAGGGTTTTGATATACTATATTTTGGTGGTTTGTAATTCAGGTGGTGATACCCATTTCCCCTTTTGGGAGGCATAAGAAGAATCCCCATAGTTTCTTTCTCCTTTGGCTTGCTTGATGAAGCCTTAGTATTGTTTGTCATGTTTTAATGTAGTTGTAAACTACATTTTGTTTTGAATGTGTTTTATTGTGAAAATGTTGCTTGCGTGTTTTGTGGAAGCCTGTTATTGCCATGAGTTGGATCACATCTTTTATTGCATTATGGTTGGGGCTCGGGGGCCAATGAAGAAGGATGGCTTCTCCTTTTCATTGGATGTCTTGGTTGGGTGGAGAGCATTGCCTTTCCCCTACTCTTGTTGTGATCAAATTGGAAGAATGAGAAATCTGCATGTTGTTGTTCTGGAGCTGAGAAAAAAAAGACAATTTGATAGTCCTTGTGAAATGAAATCTTATTGTAGCCCTTTCCCACTTTGAAGTGGATGATCTATATATTAATTGTAATGGAAGGATACTTTGTATTGACAATGAAAGTTGAAATTTGAAATGTAAAAGAGTTATACTCTGGTTTCTATTTTTTTTTGGAAAGAATGTGAAAGAATGAAATGTATTTTGTATGTTGTATTTTGAAATCGAATGGAAAGGAAGTTGTAAGAGTTTCATTTGAATTAATGGATGTGGTTTTGTCTTGTCCATATGATATTATTCCATTGGAAATCTTGTGTTTAGCATGCACTATGAAATCCCTGTTTGGAAAGTGGAAAAATGAAACACGTGAGAAGAAAATGTATCATTCTGCCCTGTATATAATATATGATTTTGGAAAGAATAAAAGAAGGAAGTTGTAAAGTTGTATTTGGAATAAATAAAGGATTGCATAACCTTCCTCAAATTGTATCATTGTATTGAATTTAATCATCTAGTTGTGAGTTGTAATCTCTGTTTGAAAGGAAGAAATGTGTGTAAAGGAAGTGTAATACTCTGTCTTTTGAAATATGTGAAAATTGGAAATCAAAGATGTATTTTAGTTTTTAATTAGTTGGATTGAATCAACTAAATGTATTAGATTAGGATTGGAACATATTATAATACTTGGAAGAAGAAAATGGCAAATAAACCCTTTAAAAATTTGATCTTGTCTTGTATTTTCAAACTGGCAATTATTTAATCCAAAATGCACAAACCGAACCTACAACAATGAAATAACAAAATAAACGATTAAAATGAAGTATTTTTCCCTAAACGAATCCAATTAGACAAATATACTTAAAGGAAATCTTCCAAAACTTGGCAAAAATCGAGTTCAAAGCTTTCACAGTCGTTTTGCTGGCAAAATTGTAAAATTTCGAATTGGAATTCAATCACATAGATCTACCTCAAAAAATTATCCTAAATCCACCTAAGAACAATTCTCCATGTCTATTTGACATGTTGAGAGAGGAACAAGAACAAATTGAACAAAATTTTATAAGTTAAAATTTACCAATTTGAATAAAAGCTTACAGATTGTTTTCACAAAATTACCCCTTAAAATCTATCAAAATTTAAAAATAATGAATTATGTGCAAAGATGACATCGAGAGATTTCCATAAAGTCCTTGTTTTCCCAAAACCGAGCTCTCTATCAAAAGTTATGGCCTTTTGAAGTTTTTCTTCACTTGGCGTCAAAAAAAAAAGATTTGGGAAAAATTTCCTTGGTGGGCCCATGGGCCCAAATTTTTCCCTTAGAGCTTCAAAAAAATTTGGGAAAATTTTCCAAATTTTCCCCACCACCCCGCAGCCAATCAAAATATTCCACGTGGCACCACGAGGTGTTGGGTGGAGGGGCGGATCACTTTTTAACTTAGTGCTTTAGAAACATTTTGGGAAAAATTTTCAAATTTTCCTCCCGACCCATGCCCATCGGGATCAGCCACATGGCATCATGAGGCTTCGGTGGAGGAGCAAGTTCCTTTTTTCCTTTTACATTTTAGAAAAAATTGGGAAAATTTTCAAATTTTCCCCGTCCGCCCACTGACCCGTGACATCGGGAGCTACCACGTGGCATCACGAGGCATCGGTGGAGGCGTGGGTGAATGTGATTCTTTTTACCCTTCGGGTGTTAAAAAAATTTCTCCCCATCACCCTGCTTTTCCCGCATTGGCTTAGGAGACGTCATGTGTCCCTTGTTGACTTGCGGGAGCGTATGCAAAAAGTGGGCTTCTCACCCCGCACGGGAAATTTTCTAAATGTTCTGTCTCCCCACTTTTCCCCGCATGGCTTAGGAGGCGCCACGTGTCCCTTGTGGACCCATGGGAGCACAGATGTAAAGGTGGTTTTCTCCCCCACACACGGGCAAATTTTCCAAAAGTCTCTCGTGGCCCTGCAGACCTGCCCTTTGAGCAAATTTTCTCCCCTGGGCCTGCAGGCCCGCTCTTGAGGAAAATTTTCACCCTAAGGCCCGTCGGCCCATAACTTGAAAAATATGAGTTAGGAGGACTTCTTTATATCATTGGAAAGGTGAGGAAATTTCCTATCCAATGGAAATGATTTAGGGAAATTTTGAATGTGTTAATTTTGAGAAAAATCAGTTGAACCTTTAAGCCTGTTAGAGAGTGGGTATGGTGAGGAATTACCCTCTGAACCTAATTGAACCTTCTAACCCTAAATTTTGGACCTTGTGACCTCTAATGTATGTTAACAAAAGAGAAGCACATTCTAGTGGATTAGAATAATTACAAAGTGTCATTTCTAATTTTTAGTTGTAAAAAATAAAATAGTTGCACAATTCACTTTGTAGTTTCTAATTTTTATTTTATATATATTTCAAAATTTATGTTTTTATTTCTATTGTATTTTTCATGAATAAAAATATAATAGTATTTAATATAATATTTAATTTATTAACTTTCTTAATTATTATAAATTTAATACACACACACACACACACACACACACACACACACACACACACACACATATATATTGATTAAATTTGTAACATACATGTCATTTTGATAGTTAAATTATATTTTTACCACAATCATGATGGTCATATTTTAAAAATGACTATATTTTGACATCTAAAATAACTACAAATGTCTAAACGCCTTGCAAAATCCAAGCCTACACAAGCGTATTAAACACAACAAAAAGAAAACCTCTAATGAAGCTTAAGTAGGAAAGGTTGAAGAAGAGACAGATAAAAAAGCAGCCATTCTAAAATGAACGAATTCAATCCTAAATTAGTTGTCAATCTCGATTTTTCCATTGGTGAAAAAATCTAGTTGCTCGAAACAAATATTTCCATTTCAGAACAAAAACTTTGAGTCCGATTTGCGTTACTGTTGTGTTTCCATTTCGTGCGTTACTGTTGCGTTTTCATTTCATGCGCTTGGCTCAGACCTACAAAATCAAGAGGAAAACGCGGACAACCATATCAAATTTAGGTTTGTGTTCTTTATTCCACGCGGGCACAGTTCTTTCCTCTTTCTTTATCTTGTGGGAGTTTAAATGTATTTTCTATTGCTAGTGCAGGTTCTATACTATTAAAATCACGAAAAACAGCCTACAACCTCTCAATTTCTAGGCCTGTAATAGTGCATGTCTTCTGGCCTCTCCCAACATCACTTATCATTCCTCGCAAACCCATCCTGTAATCAACTACAAGCTCATGATATAATAATGATTGCTAAAACTAAATGAAATTAAATATATAAATGATTGGGTGCGCGCCTGTGAGTATAGGATGTCGATTTTGGGAGTGAAAGTTCAGAGACTGGAGTAAACAAGAGCTGCAAAGCAGCCAGTTCCTGCCTTAAACAAGGTAGATTGGAGCTATTCAACAATTTGCACCATCCGTCTTCTTTCTATTGACTTTGACCGTGGCCTATGAGTATTTATTTTAATTTAATTAGACAAGGTTTATTTTAATTTGCATTATACAGTTTATTTTAATTTCCTTACCAACCAAGATTTCGAAGCCCGTGACTTGCACAGCGATTTCTGTGCGGGGAAGGAATCATTTGGGCGGCCATGGTTCCGATTTACTTCCTAATGATTATACTAATGTTTAATCATAATGTAAGAGTGTCCATGTCCATATCCACAGTAAACATTGCCGCTATTCTGGATCTAGGAAGGACCGCCAAATGGTCATTACAGTTGGCTCTCAACCATCTTAATGGCACCATGAATGACACTAGCATCAACCTCACAATTCAGGAATCTGGGGGCGATGTTGGAAACGGTGAGAATATACAAACTCTTTCGCAAAAAAAAACCTCTTTTTATTGTTACATTCTCACAATTTTTATATGCTTTGGCGAATTTTCAGTTCTGCAAGTGTTCAGGAGCGAGGCTGTGGCGATTCTGGTGCAGGATCCGACGATTTTGAAGTTCATGGCGCCAATAGCAGAAGCCGTTGATGTGCCAATCTTGTCTCTGAGTGGGACTGCAAGTGGATCCAGATATTCTGTTTCCAGTACAGTTCCGAGTAATTATGACGATATGCAGGCCATAGCAGCCATGGTGGCCTACTTTCAGTGGAAGGAAGTCATAGTCCTTCATGAAGACGAGGAATTCTGGTTAAGTGGCGTTAATGCATTGAGTGAGGCGCTGGAGCAGCAAGGAGGAAAGAAAATTTATCAGGCGGCAGCTCTTTCATCTCAGGGAGACCAAGTAAGGAAAACCTTGCAGGAATTAACCAACACGAGTTGTGTGAGGGCATTTATTGTGTACACGAGTGTGGATGTGGCTCTCAACATGTTTTCAATTGCACACAAATTGGAGATGATTACAGAAGGCTATGCTTGGGTTGTGACGGATTCTATTGCTTCCTCTGTGAATTCTTTGAATTCTTCCTCTCTCAATACCATGCAGGGAATTGTGGGAGTAAAAAGGCTTCTAACGCCCCAATCCACAGAATTGCGGGAAAAACTGAAGCTAGACTCGTCAGACGATGGCGTCAACAGAATTGGGATACAGGCATACACTTCTCTTAAGCTCGTTGCAAATGCAATTTCCTCCTTGATTTCACAAAATAAAACGGTTGCATACAATGGAGAAATTCCTGACACGGACTTCCCTGCTTCGATGAAGGTTTTGACGGGAGGCAAGTTGCTGATTCAGAGGATTAACAGCTTCAAATCTGATGCAGAAATTCATTATTACGAGAGCATTAATGTGGTGGGAGAAAAAAGTTACAGGAAAATTGGGCTTTGGAAAAATGAAAAGGGGCGGCTTCAATCTATACGGAAAGAAACTGATAAACTCGGCGCCATTATCTGGCCGCCTGGCGACACCGCACAGACTCCCAACGGATACAGAAGAATTGTAGTTGGGAAAATCGTTGGCAACTGGACTTCTAATTTCAATGAGTTCATCGGCCGATTTTCAGGTTATACCAACGACACATTCGAGGCCGCCGTCAAAGCGCTGCCGTACAATCTTCCGTTTGTTTATGAAGCTTTCGACAAAGGCAATTCAACCCTCTCTACTTACGATGCATTCGTGACAGAGTTAATCGACAGAAAGGTAACACACTGCTCTGAAAACTTTTAAAATAAATTTCTTACACAATTTGTTTTTTTTTGTTTACACTCAATAAGGTGCCAAAGATTAAGGGGTATCTAATTTTGAAAGCGGTTGGGTAAAAGCACAATAAAATGTCTCACTTTTTGGTATGGTTTGTACCTTAGTAAACATGAATTTTCAATTTAATTGATTTTCTAAAGTTAATAGCCACAAAACCGTACACATTCATGAAATTTTACAAACTAACGAAATGTTGTGTTTAGAGTGTAGAATACATGTATATATATTTTTTAAATATTTGGCAAAAAATATAGTATTTTTCTTAATTTTATTCATATGTTGTTTCTTATGTTATTAAAGAGGAATGACTTTCCCGGTGGTTTTTTAAAATGAAAACTTATCTTTTCACTATGAAATTTTAGATATATGTTCAAGATTATAATTTTGACGTGCTGTCAAAATTTCATATTTTTTGACTTATATTTTTTTAAAATTAATTATTTAGTAACTATATTTTAAAATAAATGGCGTCCATATTTCAATGCCAATAACTTTTAATATTTATATCGAAATTAAAAAAATTTCACAGGCAAGAAGAAGAATTCAACAAATACTAAGTATATTTTTTTCAAATTTTTTTGATATATTGTACTATTTTTCAAATTTGGTTGATTGTGTACTATTGATTGTCCTAAAATACCATATGTTAGTAAAAATTAAAAAATAAATAGCAAAACAGATTTTTAAAAAATGAAAATTACATTTTTAGAAAGCCAATAAAAATATGAATTTTGTGTCAAAATTTTGTAAGTTAACTATTTCGTTTACCCTGATTACGTGGCATCCGAGTGGCAGATTTTGGCTCACAATTGTCCCCCAAAGGATTTGGAGCCAAAATGTGCCATTCGGGCGCCACGTCATTGCCACTCAGCAGGGTTCGCGCGAAATGGGGTTCGCGCGACACTCACGTTCGCGTGAATGAGGTTCACAGCGCGAACCTCATTTCGCGCGAACCCCCTCTACGCCACCAAAGCGCCACCAAAACGTCTCCTTCTAGATTTAATGATTCGCAATTGCGTCTCCCCTTCTAAATTTAATATTTTACAAGTTACTTACTTAATATTGTTCGCTTTTTATGTTTTAAATTTAATTTTTTACATATTTTTGTGTTTTAAAGTAAGTGTGTTTTTTTAAATTGTTTTTAACCAAAAATATGTAATATTAAATTAGAAAAGTTGTTTTACATATTAAATATAAATTCTATTAAATTTAGAAAAGTTGTTTTAAAGTTATAGAAAACTAAAATTAAAAATAACCTAATTTCTACTGAGATTTGTATATAAATAGAGTTGCATGCACATATAGTTTTGTATCAAGTTTACTCTTACACATTCAGATCTATCACGATTTATGTGTGCGGGTGAAAATTATTGAAGTGGATGAATCATGGGAAATGCAAAGAATGAGAAACGAAAATATACCGAGGAAGAGAATGCAGAGAAGAATGCTAGAAGATCTGTTCGTAGGAGGGCACAAAGAGAGAGAGAGAAGACACAACAAGTGAAAGACAACGCTGCAAAAATTGGTACATATGTATAGAAACCCTTGATAGATCCTAATTTTTTTTTAGTTCTAAGGTTTAAATATGATAATTTATGTTTTTTAGATTGCGTAAAGGCAAGGGTTTTGATAGGATCCCATGTGTATGTTTATGGACACAGATCATGATGCGCAACATTATGCTGAAGTGATATCAAAAGTTATGGAATTACTTCCCAAAAAGAATGTGAAACACTTGGTGAAGATGGATTTACAAAAATTAAAAGAATTTTCCGAACAAGAACCACTATCACGAAAGAAAACAACAAAAAGTGTAGAGATAGTATATGGTGAATTTGTTAATTTGACTACAGTTGCTAGAGCACATTTGTTGGTTACATTCTTGAATCATGTTGATATGAGGGAAACATTAGAATTGTTAGGTGTTGATTTTGGACGGAAAAATTCAAAACGTGTAGAAGAAGAATTTGTTGGGAATGTTTTTAAAGGAATAAGTTCTTTGGGTACAAAAACTAGGTCTCATTGATAAGAGTATTTCTCGTAGAGCAATATTAACTTCAGTTGTAAGTGAAGATACAACAAAGAATCGTCATGTTACCGCCTTTGCCAAGGCATTGGGTTTATCTAGAAAGACGGTTAGCAGGTATGCAAAAAGGAGGAAGACATTGGATGACTCTACTATGGAAGGAAATTGGGCACTAATGTGTAGAAATCCACGTTCTGATAAAATAGAGGATAATATTGTGAAGATAGTTTCTGATTTTTGGACTGAAAGGACTCGTCCTTCTCCGAATGTGAGGGATGTTTTAAAACATAGGGTAACTCGCAATAACTATGACGAACATATAAAACATTGGCTTGAAATAACTCAACATGAGATGTACATAAAGTTTACAGAAGAAAATCCAGATGTTAAGATTGGACAACGAATGTTTGAAAATTTGAAGCCTTGGTATGTGCGAGCTGATAAAGTCCTTGACACATGTTGTTGTCGCTATCACGTTGAGTTTGATTATCACTATCAGGTACATAAAAATTTATAGATTCAATGTATATATATTTTGAGGCGTGCTTTCATTTATATCTATATATTTAAAATTTGTTTAAATATCATTTTTTGAGACATGTGATTTAAAATTAATGTATTTCAAAATCTATGTTTTTTTCAGGTGTATAGAAAGTTACGAGAAGAAATTGCCCCACCTACACGTGTCAGTGAATTCATAACTTCAATTATTTGCAACGTATCTGATGATCATGTTGATGATCGTATGACTTGCATCAAAGGTGTCTGTGACAAGTGTGGGGACTTGAAATTATTGCCAAAAACAAATGAAGATTTGGACACAGTTAACATGGTTGCTTGCAAGAGGTGATATATATAAATTTATGTTTTTAAATTTGGATGTTAGATTTTATTTTGATTTTTATTTTATTGCAAATGAATACATGACAATTTGTCCATGTTATGAATTTATTTTGTAGGTTCAAATACATAAAATATTCAACAAGGCTTGGAAAAGATGCAACTAGGTTGGATTTGGTAGAAGAGGAAATCCCCATTGCTACATTCATGCAAAGTTTCTGAAGTTTAATTAGTCCGTACATCAAACATTCTCACTATTCAAAGTGGCAGGCTACACAATTCAAGACTAATAGGGACACATTCCCTATTGGTTCCATATTGTCCGTGGTTGATTTTGCTGAGAATTACTCATTTTCTCATCAAAAAGAAATTCAAACACAGTATTATCATACTGACCAGGTTACTATCATGGTTCAAGTATTTTATAGGCATGCACAATTGGATTTGGATGGGGTTGAAAGTACATATGTGAAGCGAATGATCAAGGAGTATCACTTCTATATAAGTGATGACAAGGAACATGACACCCACTTTGTGCAACATTGTTTTGGTTTGTTCTTTCAATATCTTCATCAGCGAGGAATACAAATAGATCACCATTTTGTTTGGTCAGATGGTTGCGCATCACAATTCAAATCCTCTCGCCCTTTCTTTGCACTCAGTCGTTATCATCGTCATCACAAAATTCCTCATTTATGGAGTTTTTTTGAGAGTGGTCATGGGAAGGGAGAACACGATGGTGCGGGTGCATGCATCAAACGTGCTCTAAAGAAACAAAGCTTTGATTATGAGGGAGATCGATTGATTGATGCCCACACCGTTGTTGAATGGTGTAAGAAACATTTTACAGTTCAGGTTTCAACCTCACAGGCTTCAACCTCACATGCTTCAACCCCACACAGAGTATTTTGGGAGATAACAGGTACATGCACATTTAAAACATAGATATGTAAATCTTTATGTGATTTATTAAGTGAACTACAAGTTACTAACTTTAAATTTTTTTATTCTGATTTTTGTTGTTTGTTTTAAACTTTATTGATCTTTTGAGCATGATTAAATGAAGGTATTGATCGGAGGACAAAGTATGGATGTGAAAGGATTCCCAATTCTAGGTCTTTGCACTCTTTGATGACTATGGATAGTAATAACTGGACAATCTGTACAAGAGATTATTCTTGTTTTTGTTATGAATGCATGAACAAATCATATTCAGAGTGCAATAGTCAAAAACATGGGTATGTAGGTGAGTGGAAGAAAGTTCCTTTAGTTGTGGATGACACATATGGATCAGATCATGATGATAGTTTTGAAGATGTGCCATTAATTTCAACTGATTATGACCACATATCTGGACTGGTTAAACAATGTATATTTTATTTGAAAGGATCAAGTTTAATTTGATAATTAAATATATATGTATATAATTTATACTATACATCCGATCATTGAATGTTTCTTTGCATTTTGTTGTAGGAGATGTATTTGCAGTCATTGCTGAAGAAGCCAATATTGAGAAAGTGGAGTACTACTTGTTGCGTTGCACAAAGGAGAGAACAAAGCTAACATGTGAAATAACAAGTGAAGTGACAACATTTTTTATTGGCTCGGTTGTAGTGCAGGGAACATACTTACAACAAGTGAAAGCCCTCCAAAGTGGGATTCACTTTGTTGATTACAAACCAAACAAAAAGGTGTATCATTACACCCATCACATAATTGCTACAGGTTAGAATTGCAGCGGTGAAGACTACGAGATAGTAAACGCAAAAATGGAGACTAGATGTAGAAGACCATGAAAAATTTTACAAGTCATTGAACAACGAGCGAGCCACTTGGTATTATATAGAAGGACATGGAATAAATTACTAAACCTTGTTGGTAATAAACTATTAAGCTAGATAGCATTGTATTTTCTACTTGAAGGGACTATGGAGACCACTATACAATAAAGTTGTTTAATACTTGTGATTCTTACTTGTTGTGAGATGGTTTATGGTTTACAAGTATTGTGATATGGTTGTTACATGGAAGTATGTATGGTATAAACATGATTTATTGACTCATGATAGGCTGATTATGGATCAATTGCAACATTACATTTTTCTCTGTGTCAACTAGAAATTCATGTTTTCCATAAATTTATGCGTTCAAACCTTGTCTTGTAAATGATGCTATTAAGTCTATCATTGACACTTTTTACCACAATTTGTTCTGCCTGCCTGGTTTGCCTTTATTTCTCATCGTCGAATTCGATCGAACTACGGTGCTTTGTTCTCCATTTCAATTTCCTTTTCCGCTCAGCAATATGTTTGTTTCGGCATTAACATCACACACATCACGTGTGATTGCTAGTTTATATTATTTAAACATGTGACCTAGGTGAGAGTTGATGATATTTTTTACGATTTAATTCAAATTAGAGAGGTTAAGCTTAAATTAGAGAGGTTGTTTAGATGTTTGAGAGATATGTGCACAAACCATTTTTTGAGTGCATATTTAGGAAATTTAAATAATAGTGTGTTCAAGACAACTATATGGTGATTGTAAAATAAAATTTCCTTATTATTTATAGAAGTTCCGTATTGTACACTATTAATCACATGAATGAGAGACAAATTCAAATTTGTGTGAATGCTCCCTAAGTTCAATCATATGTTTATTGTGGCTTAGTTAAATGCATTCATGGAGCGCATAAGTGATTCGGTGGACGAGTTTTCCTAACTTTTATATGGTATTAGAGCTCTCAATGGTTTTCTACTTCGTCTTAGTCTACCTTTATGCTTGTGTGCTTTGTTATGATTATTTTTTTATATACAATTTTTTTTTGTTCCATCGCCACCAAGACCATCTTCTTGAGATATTTCAAAACCAAATCTCATTTATTACACTCAACATATCAGCTATTTCATGAGTATGTCTTAAAAGATATTTTTAAAAAGTGATTAAATCATTGAGTTGGCTTGGGTTTTCTAGAGCAACACATTTGTTTAGGTGTGTCTTAAAAAGTGATAGCTTGCAAGTTCTGCTTATCAATATTTGTTTAGGTGTGTCTTAAGTTAGTAATTGGTCTTCTTTGCCTTTAATGTGAGGTATCCATTCTGTTCAATGATGTTGGTTTAGATTTGTTTGTGTTGATGCAATGAAGGAAAAACAACGTATTACAAAATTATGTGATACAAATAAATTTGTTTATAAAAGATATTTTTGATTGATTCATTTGTTTCTCTAGTTCTAGTGAAAGTGTGATGGCTTGCAAGTTTTGCTTATCAACTCTTAAGTTGGTATTTGATCTTCTTTGGCTTTAATGTCAAGTATTGAGGGGTACCCATTCTGTTCACAGAATGAAGTTGGTTTACAAATGTTTATGTTGATGCAATGAAAGAAAAACAACATACTACAAAATTATGTGATAAAAATAAATTTGCTTATTAAAAGATATCTTTCATCAATTCACTTGTTTCTCTGGTTCAAGTGAAAGCATTGATAGCTTGCAAATTCTGCTTATCAGTGATTAAGTTGCGATTTGATCTTCTTTGGCTTTAATGTCAAGTATGAAAGGGTTTCCATTCAGTTAACAGAATGAAGTTGGTTTAGATTTGTTTGTGTTGATGCAATGAAAGAAAAACAACGTATTACAAAATTATGTGATACACATAAATTTGCTTATTAAAAGATATCTTTCATCAATTCACTTGTTTCTTTAATTCTTTTACTATCCAGAGGAAACCCCGGTGATAATTTCATTTCAATGAATCCTTTTGGTCTGTGTAAAGAATCACTTAAACATGAAAATAAGTAGACAGTTTCATTTGATCTTACTCAAATAATCTGAGTGCTATAGTTCATCTTACTAGTAAGTTTATTTGGACCTCAGAAGAGATTTCTACATTTGGCAAAGCTTATGTTACTGTTGTGGGTTTACGATTCTGAGAGAATTGAATCTATGTTTCGATAAATTTCAGTTGATTTTATTCAGGTCATCAAGAGGTAAAATGGAGGGAAGCAACTTTGCAAAGTGCAAAACCAACAAACCGAAAAGTTTCATGAGCGAAGCCTACAAAGGTTTGAGCAAATTAAGAAATATTGTACAATTGTGCTAATTAAATTTTCAAATTGTTATGGTTTTAAGTTGGTGCCTGAAAATATATTCTAGAGAGAAAGACATACATTCTAATTTTATCCCATTCTCAATTCTTTCTTATTTCAAAGAAATCATACACGACGTTCGCAATTTATTATTTTCCTATCTCCTGGTTTCAACTAGTGGGAGATGAGAGGTTAGCTCCAATTGAAAAATTATATATATGAGAAAGGTGAATTGATCTTACATGGATAAAATCTTATTTTCTCACCAGAATCTTGTTAGAACTTCTCGTTTAGCCTCTCTATCAAGTCTGAATAGGCCAAACAATATTGCATTTCATCTCATCACAGTACCAACCATTCTTTTTTTGGCGATGAAGAATACATGGTATAGTAATCTGGTGCTTGTGTCCATATACATTATTTTGACCAAGTACAAGACAGATTAAAAACATACTTATGAGAAATAAATGACTAAAAATTTAGAGTGGAAATCAATCCAGGTATGGTAATCTAGTGCTTATGTCCATATACATTATTTTGACCAAATATGCTACAAATTGAAAACAAATCTTTAAAAAAATAAACTATGAAAAAATATTTAAGAAAAAACAACGCTTTAGATCAATCATCATCCATTTTTTCTCACTTTTCACTAAATTCTTGACTACCAAAGTTTGAGATGTCTATCATCACAGATGAACATTAACTTCCACCCATTTCCACTAACATGACAGAGAAAAGGGTTTGCAATTTTACTTCTAATTCTTCTAGCAAAAAATAGGTTTTGAACTCTCAACTTGTTTCAAAATTCTTTCCCAGAGCTAAATCCCCAAACAGGACAGCGATACAAAACTATTGTATCTACAAGTAAACATGACATTCTAATTAGCAAACCTTAAGACAACCATAAAACAACTATTGTTTAAATTGTATATATTGAAGAAATAAAGATTGATATGGACTTTACTTTAATGGTTGCAGGCAAAAAACTCCAGCGGCTTCGAGTCAAGGATGCGTAAAAGTTCATTGCCATATGCAGGAGAGGAGATGATTCAATATACTAAAGATGGTACTGTTGATAGACATGGAAGACAAGCTATCAAAGCCATGACCGGTGGCTGGAGATCTGCGGTTTTGATATTAGGTATTCTCAAACTTCTGTGTCTATTTTCATCAAATAAGCTAAAAGTCCAAAATTATTGGGGTTGGCTCCCAAAGTGTATGGATAAAAATCTGTAAGATTATTTTAATATTCGCCACTCTGCCATTGAGACAAGTCATGGTAAGTTGATTCTTTGTACTTGCATATGATGTTTACCAGTAAACCAAGGATTTGCCACGCTAGCATTCTTCGGAGTTGGTGTAAACCTGGTTCTGTTCTTGACAAGAGTACTGAAGAAGAGTAATGCATCGGCAGCAAATAATGTGAGCCTATGGACTGGGACGGTTTATATGTTTTCTCTTGTGGGGGCATTTCTTAGTGATTCATACATCGGGCGCCACCGGACATGCACTAGCTTTCTCTTTATTTTTGTGGGGGTAAGTCAAATCCATTCAATTCTTTTCTAGATGTTGTACTGATGGATATGGAAGTGGTTGATACATTTCCAGACAGGCACCTGAAGGATTTCAAGGGGCATGTGCTATTTTTCCTGCGCTTATTCACTTTAGTAAGCATGAAATACTGCCAAATGTGATTTTATGCACACTATAAAAGAAAAATATTTGCAGAGTTTAAATGTAAATTTGTTTGTTGGAAGGGGCATTGCCTTAATATAGCAGAAAATCCACTCCCAATCATACTAGAGAAATTCCATAAAATTTTGTATTGGTATAGAATTAAAAATAGAGGTATTGTTGTAATAGAAGGTCACAAAAATAAGAGGACTAATCTGCAGAGCTTATATGCAATGCAAACCTTAAAAATCTCCCTAAAATCAAATTTGTTCTCTGTGAAACAGGGTTTAATTCTTCTAGCATTATCATCTCAACTACTCTTGTTGAAGCCTTCTGGATGCGGGGATGGTAGTTTAAGCTGTGAGCATGCAACACCTATGGCAATTGGAGTATTTTACTTGTCTATATATCTTGTGGCTTTAGGAAATGGAGGATACCAGCCCTCAATAGCTACATTTGGAGCAGATCAATTCGATGAAGAAGATGAAAAAGAAGGACAGTCAAAAGTAGCCTTTTTTAGCTGGTTCTACCTTGCTCTTAATCTTGGTTCTCTGTTTTCTAACACGGTACTAGGTTACTTCGAGGATAATGGCATGTGGCCATTAGGTTTCTGGATGTCTGCCCTAGCGGCCATAATCTCCATAATAGTATTTCTGATTGGGACACCAAGGTATAGGCATCATATGCCAGGGGGTAATCCACTACCCCGAATTGGTCAAGTGTTTGTAGCAGCTACTCGGAAATGGAGGTTGAAGCTTCCGTCAGATGCTGATAAGCTTCATGAGCTACCTAGTAAAGAGAGTGCAATCAACGGAAGTCGTAAAATACTACACAGTGCAGGATTCAGGTATGTGAATTGTACACATTATCCCAGCTCATAGTTAGAAAATATTTCTATCTGTGACAGCCTGCATCCGAGCACCTGATATTGTCAATTCATAATTAAAGCTGGGGAATTTTTAAGGGAAATATTTATGAAAATAGGATTGAAACGGAAAATAAAGATTATGCATCTATAGAAGTAAAAATCTAGAAAACCTGGCTTGATTCTTGCTTAAAATGTTTAGATTTAATGATCTATAAATATGTTTCAATATAACTGTAGATCAGTTTCTATAAAGATCGTCTAGCTCAATTTGCAGAAGGCACGTCCAGCTCAACAGCAAGCCTATAAAGATCGTGATATCGCCTCTGCAATACATCCCTGAAATCTTCCTCTGAAAGCAGATCCCTCGCATAATCAAATCCAGATCCTAGGATTACAGACCTTCCATCTACAATTGCATTCCAAGTATGCTGATAGTTATACATGCTCTCGGCTGGAACTGAAAGTAGCTCTTGCTTCAGATATTCCACGAAAATAAATTGGCCCCTCCTATTTCTTGGCGGTATGAGCTGTTCCACACATTGTGGCCTTAAAATGCCCTCAACTAGAATTACACCCTGACAGCCTGCAGATGAAGCACAGAGTCTTTGAATGCTCTGAATAGCAAGATGGTGCAAAAATAAATTAAGGTGCTTAGATGTAGATATGTGGTAATGTATATGTTGTGCTCCTCTTGCCAAAGTTTGTACAATTCTTCATTATTTTTAGGAAGATTTCACTGTTTTTAAGTACATTTATTTTGCAAATGCTTCATGGCATATATCAATCCTTTGATTTTAATATAAATATGATATGATACAAACAATTTTAACTATACTACGTTTTGTGGTGATCTCTTGTTTCAAGTATCAACTTTCAAGTTTGATGTTTCATTTTAATGTTATAGCTTACACCAATTTTGAGGGCCTGCACCTGCATATCCCTGAACCCTGTGTATCACTGCACCCTTGTAGCCGCAAACCTGCACCGTGTGCACCCTTGCACCCATGTAGCTTTGAGGGAAACTATATAACCTGACTAATTGCACCAATCTCTTGAATAGATATATCTCAAGTTTCCAGCTAGAAAAATGATTTTGTCTTCATTTATTCTACGTTGCATGAAGACCTTTCCTGACATGATCAATGATTACCTTATAGATGTTTTCTTCAGTACGCCCAATCAAGGGTGTTGAACTCTATTTGGGTGGTTTTACTGAAGGCCTCCAGTTGCGAGAGTTCTTGCAAGTGCTTACGAGGACTATCTGGTACTAATCACTTTTTAAAACACTGGTAAAGTGAAGTGGATTGAACACTGTTCTATCCAGATAGATGTTTTTGAAAGAATTCCAGTGGCAATAATCTCAAAAATCTAACCATTGTATAAATTTTGTGGGTATAGTCTTTATTGGTATAACAATTCAGATGTCATTGTTTTCAGAAGTAGCTAATTGTGGATTGTCGTCTGAAACCATAAGAAGATCAAATCCAAATTCCTTAATGTAACCTAGTGACATGATGCTTTGCATGGGAATTGATCTTTGTTGCATATGAACAGATGATCGATTGTCATATCTCACATTGAATCTGTTATGTCAAGGCTTTCAAAAAAGAAATTTGTTTGAGAAAGTGTAACGCACCAAAAAGTACCAACACGAGGGCAACACAAAGGTGAAATATAGGCTAACTTTTTTTGACTTGCTTTGACTCAACACGACACAACATGTCGTCACAAGGTTACAACCAACACTTGGAACCATTTGTTACGGGGAAGACCACAAGGTCAGCATGGAAACGTTCACACTTATCAAGGATAATTTATTTTTCTTTTGACGAGACAACATGGAAGTCCAACCACATGACACACTCACAGCTAGGGCAAGCCACAGTAAGAAATGGTTAGGGTTTATTTATTTTGGTAAGACACCCTTTAGCTCATGACTTAAGTTTTCAGAAGGAATCAATATATGGTTCGCACAAATTCATCTCACCAACTAAGTTAATTTCTTAAACACTGTGGAGTAGTTCACTTAAAGTCTTCTCCTACTTACTAAATCTTAATATCTTCCAGAAACTAACCATTGTTTTCCTTTAAGCTTGTTTAAGAGTTCACCCCAAAGGGATAGTGTTCGCTAGTTTAGCTAGGGGTATCAATTTATAAATGTTTACTTCACAAAGGATGTTTTCATTTTGATCACTCATGGAAGTATTTGATTTCAAATAGATCACCTTTACATTTATTTGTTGAATATAAAATTATTATTTTTGTTTAGCTTCTTTAAGGGTTAACCGACTCATTTTACTTTACTTATAAAATATTGTCGCTAAGTCTTAGAAAGATTTAACTTAACAATTCATTCTCAAGATCAAAGTTTTTCAATACTCATATCAATGTAAAGATTGAAAGCCATTTCTCACAAGGATAATTTCAAACTTAACTACACAAGAACAAGACACTTTATTTCACCATTACCAAACAATACAAGGCAAGAGGTCATACCAACTCTCTTTACAAGCAATGTTACACAATTTACAACTCATTGGACATTTTTACAAGGAACTTCATAATGGTACAGATGAAACTTTTACACTCTTTTCTTCTAGTCTACTCGCATAATCCATCTCGCACAAATATTAACTAAAGTCAGTTATAAGAACTAAGCATGTTAAGGCTACACAATGCAATAGTAAGCTAACAATTAACAATATCAAGAAAGGGATATTCTAAATTCAGAAATGGATTAAAACACAACTCACAACTCCAATATTAATCTCATGAGAGAGAAAACTAAATCATCCAACAAGGAGAAAGTCCAAATACTAGTAAGAACAAAATTACATAAATCAAGGCAAGACCTTATGGGTTGGGAACAAGAAAGTCAAGAGTGTTGATATCTCCTTCATGTAATGCTATGGGTTACGTGATTGGAATCCAAAATTTACTCCATCCAACTAAAGGGGTCCAAGAGAAGACAAAGCGTACTAATTATGATCGTAGGCGCGAAGCAAAAATGACGTTATCCAATTCTTCCAGGGGGGCTTCAAAGTAATATGGGTTCGACGCCCTTAAAAGAACACAACTATAGTTTTGGTTTTAACCAAGGAGTTTACCACTACCTCCTTATCGGATTTCTTAAAACGTAGTACTAGTTAACCAAAACAAAATCCACTCTTCCAAAAGCGTACGAAAGAGACACAGAAAGGGCCATTATTCTACCAACAAACCCTATCCTAATCGTCAACTTCTCCACATAATATAAGGGAAGACTAGACCCAAAAGTCGTTAATAATTTTTTTATATAATTCAGACAATGTCAATAAACATTAAAATAAAAATTGATTTCCCTAACAAGGCCACAAAATGGGACCTTTTAGTAACCAAGATTGAAGTATAAGGTATTCGAGTTCGAAAACAAAGGGATTCGATACGCAGAGGGCAAAACACCAACGATGCCCCAGACTCAAAAGACCTTACCACGAGTACAAGCACAAACCAAGAACCAACGCACATAGCTATCAGGAAGGTTACGCAGTGCGATCAGGGCTAGAAGTTCTATGAACTCCTTGCCAAAGGTAAAGAAGATGGAAAATTTTACCCGATCCATGTGGGCTTATCGAGGAAAAGTCTTAGCAAATATCAAACAGATAAATATAACAACCACCTATGATATTATCACTGAAATCAGCTGTCATCTAACAGGAAACGAGTTCACGAGTCCAGTACCATGGATTCACCTACAACTTTTGTTTCAGTCTAGCTAGTAATAGCTTGCTTGCGACCCTTAATAAAAATTGTAAAGATTTCATTCAGTTAAACTTACAATGTTTCCCCTTGCTTTAATCATACAAGAGTTTACATCAAGAATTAGGTATAGTAATACTCTCAACACGTGGAGGCCAAAATAGATGCCAGGTTATCCCTCATCTAGACTAGGTACAACAGTCAACAATGTACAGTTCTAAAACAAACCCCAAATGCCATTTTCTAATCAAACATAAAGTAAGGAATGCCCATAGGCTTAAACAAGTTTCAGACACAACGTCACTATTAATGTACCTTTTAGCAAAACAAGAGATCCCTAAACAGGAAATGCGTATTTATTCAACCAAAAGAGGTATGTAGGCTTAACCTTCTATTTAGTAACCTTCAATTATAATTACCATCACAGAATTCTTTTTAAAAGAAAGTCATATAAGAAAACAAAACTCAATAATGTTTCCTTCCCTACGAACTAGACTGCATCACTCAATATTGCAGTAACCCATTTAGACAAATATGAAATAGAGTAAGCTATAAGAGATGAAGGAACATTCCAAGAAAAATCAGCGAAATTGGAATAAGATTTAAAGGAACAACCACACAATCAGGCAGTGATATAAACAACCACGAAAACATCTAGTCTAGGCGCCATTCAAGAGGATAGAAAATTCATTTCAAGATACTGAAAGAAGGTAGAAAACTATTACAAGGAGTAGATTTAACATGCCTGGTTTAAAACGCCATCTCCAGATGCATATGATTGTTTCAATTCCGTTGCTTGCCTTTAACCCAAAGTGCTTTGCGAGCTCGAGCTAGCGCCACAACCACGCAGTGAAAAACAGCTACAAACCAACCCCATGATTTGAAGCTCGGACACGAGACATACTGATTACACCATGCTCCTGGCTCGGGTAGGCATCTACCGTGATGATACACAACCTTTTCCTTCATCAGATTTGGGGACAACATCAAAATCTCGGTGCAAACATTGCAGCTGTAGCTTGTAAGGTGTGATAATTCCAACAGCACCCTTTATGCCTGCCAACATATAGACTCGTAGAAGATGCTCATATAGTTGCAAGGCAAATTGTGCTTCATGAATATTCTGATATGAAACAGATCGGCCTCAAAAGATTGCAAAGTTGAACCCTGCCTACAGGAAACCAATCAACTAGCAAACCCCAAACCTGCGAAGGACCGTTGTCTCAAAGGTAGAGTGCTCAGCAATGCTGATGGAGGTCCTTGATTTGAGTCCTAGCCGATCCATGCCTTACAACATTATCATTAGCAAAATTCTAAGTAAAGTGATCTCCCTGAAATGAAGTAATAAGATGGAACAATTGTCCTTAGTTCTCTGCACATCCTTCAGGCTCCTACAGGCTAGAAGTAGTCCCACTGCTAACTGAGTTACCATTTCTCTTGATCAAGCAAACCATCATGGGTTCTTTCCTTGGGCTGATATAGTACAGATCCACGCCTATGAGATTCTCTCCCATGAGTTACATCGTAAAACAAGTAAGATCTCAAAAGAGACTCTTTGCAAAAACATTTCACACATGTGCCTATGGATGCGATCTGTCACCTACACGAAAGCATGCGCCATCACTTGCATATCATGTAATTTCACGGACAGTAATGGAAGGTAACAGGTTGGCCTTTTTCTCACAGTTTATTGTAGTGAAAATGTCTTTGCTGTCGCACTTCACTGTCAAAGTTTTCTTCGTGTACCGCATACTTGCTGCACATTGATTTATCAGATTTGGTAAAGGGAGTTCGATGGATTTGGCAGTCGAGCTCATGGCTTCAGATTTTATGGGGTTGGGCCATACCGTAGTTGCAGGGTGTTGCTGTGGATTCCCCAACAAGAACACACCAGACAGCACCCAAAGGACGTGGAGGTAACACGCCTACCTCCCTATCTTGTAGCTTCATCTATAACCGCCATATCAAACCCATGGCCAGAACTAGGAACAGTGGTGAACACGATCTCAGCCTCATTGCAAAACTTGCCTCAAGGTTTGATCGGGCTTCTTCTATGCGAGATCTCGCCACCTGGACAGAGGCGACTTCCCAAAAAGAAAGGGCAAGACAGCCCAATCTACAACTTTATCTCGTTCTTCTACTACAGCTACGAGATTTCGCATGGCGATCGATCATGGTCAGTGGTCGCGTGCAACTTGAAACATAATGGACCAGAACACCGAAATGGTCAACTGCCAACACACGTTGCCCTTGCAACACTTTCACTGTCACTTCGTCGATTTGAGAACATAACCAGAAGGGAGAAACCCGAGTCTGAGGATGCAGTCGAACTGAACAGATAACAACATAGTGGACAACCTACACGTTGGAAGCGCTCAAGACAGCTTCTGCAACAACTGAACATGATTGAGGTTGCGTGCATCCAGAACATCAGGATCAACACCGGCGGTGCCTTGGGATCGCCCTGCAGCTCCCGGGATTAACTCTCACTGGAAGCCACGGATTTTCTGGGATATGTTTTGACTTCTCTACCCTGAAGCTACTGCAAAAAAAAAAAAATCTAGATACTTCCTCACGGCACCCTCATAGCAAGATTTCAATTCTACACTCCAAGATAGGTACAGGCAGGCTAGAGGCGTGCTGGTCCTTGTTTAATGCATTTGGTGAGACGGTGACAGCCACTGAAGCACCCCCTGCCAATCTGAACCAACTCTCACCCACCTCGCCTTCAATTCTCTTAGAAAAACCGCCCCATTCTTTCATTTGGTCAAGCAAATAAAATATGGCAGGAGGCCATACACTCCTCCACGCACCCCCCACTTGCCAGGAAACAAATAAAAAAACCTTCAACCCCACGCCAACCAAAGGAGATTACAGACATTTAAGAAGTGACATGATATGTCACCCATCCGCTAAACCAAAGAAAGTATATTGCAGCAACGAGGCACTACGAAAAGTATATTTACAAGCTAAAACGACTACTTGAAGAGATGGAAAATGATATTCATGTTACGGGAGGGAGAAAGGAATGTTTTTGTGCTTACGATCACAAAAAAATTCAAATTCTCCCAAGCACAATAATGTAATAGATAAATTAGTTAAACAAAGAAGTGATTATGGGGAGGGTTCATAAATTTTCTAACTTACAAAGTTTTGGGCATAGTTTTATGATTATGAATATTCGGATGTCTTGGTTTACGAATACTCATGATTATGGGTTGTTATGCTCAAACAGTGGAAAAAATATCAACTTCCTCTATACAGCCTGATGACATTGGGCCAGGTGAATGTGAGATGCCTTATGAAACAAAAACAGAATGAAATCATCCTTCCTCAATGCAGCCTTGTGGCATTAAGGCAGGTGTCTGTGAGATGCCATTTGAAGCAACAGAGCCAAATCCGTCTTTGTTGATGCACCCTAGCAATATTAAGCTGGATGATTGTGGGTTGCCTAATGAAATGACAGAACCAAATCCAACAAACTCTATGCAGCCTAGAAAATCTAGCTCAGGTGTTTCTGGGTGGCTTTTTGAAACAACAGAACCATATCAATCTTCCTCAATGCAGCCTAATGGAATTAGGCCAGGTGATTGTCAGATACCATTTGAAGCAACAACAGGACCAAGTCCATCTTTTGTGATGCATAGTAACATTACATCGGATGATTGTGGGTTGCCTTCTGAAATGACCACGGTATCAAATTCAACTTTGGTACAGCCTAGCAACATTGGGTCAGGTAACTGTGGGTGGCCTTTTGTTTCAACAGAACTAAATATAGCTTCCTTGATGCAGCCTAGCAACATTAGGCTGGGTGATTGTGGGATGCCTTTTGATTATGCGAGGGATCTGCTTTCAGATGGAAGGTCTGTAATCCTAGGATCTGGATTTGTTGATAACAGATGACAGTGACACAGAACACTATTAAATTATTAATTACAGCAAAGACTGCATGGACACTGACCGAGGACGGCAAGAGATGGACAAAGCAACACATCAACGTGATCAGATCATGTCTACCAGATGAAGTATAGAAGGAAACTAAGGAACAGTGGAAAGTTGTTGTCATCAATGCCAGGCAAGTAGTATGGCTGCATGAGTTGTGTGAAGATCAGACCTGTGCTACACCAACAAGGTAGTGCTTTTCCCTTTTCTTTCTCACCATACCAATACTAAAGCATCATCCTCAAACTGTCCTCTAGGATACCCTATAACGCCCTAGGGAACACAGAACCAATAAAAAACAATAGCTATAGATTCCGCAAAGCACTATCACAACAAATAATTACTTTTACGTTACAAACTAATATGCACTTCAAAAGGCTACCATCCGCAGGGCAACCAAGCAAATTAGTATTGCCCCTAGGAAATCAAAAAAACATCTTGTGTCTACAAGCAAACCTGCTCTGATACAAATGATAGGATCTGTAGGAGAGTACAGGATAAAGCTTCAATATGTTTATGCATCAAATCGAGTTAGGGAAAAATACATAGGATAATGGAAGAAACTACATCAATGATTTGACAAAGCTTTTGCAAAATAAATCTCCATTGTTTTATTTCAATATTTCTAAGGCTTTAAATAAGCTTTACATTTGGTTCAACGGGCCCAAACTAATTTATATTAACACTTTACTAATATAAAGTGAATAGCATATAATTATCTAAAGTGAGTAGCATGCCCCATACACGATGATAACAAACTAAACCTTTGGAACACAAGTCCTAACAAACCCCCCTTGATCCAAGAGTATAGAAGAGGATGATTCAGAACCTCATGACTATGATGTCATCCAATAGTCTCTAACTCACCTGCAACCTGGCACACTGTACATTGTAGTACTGATCAGCCAATGTCACTTCCTTCACTCGGAAGCCCACTACCCCGCGTGTTGAGGCATGAATGATGAACACCCTGCAGGCATGCCCATCACCTTTGATCATTTTGTATCCATACTGCAGTAAGCACGATCAAACTCTGCTCAACTACATCGATCCACATAAGGTCTCACACACAAACAAGGAAAAATTGGCAATTTGATCAGCTGATGTGATCTTTATCTATTTTAGACTAGGAATATTTGCAAATCCCTTTTCCATTTTCAATACAAACGTCTTTGAAACATTTCACAGAAAAGCATTCGAACTTGATAGTAAAACTCAGATAACTATGCCTCTAAATCAAATAACATATACCGTTCGGCATTCACATCTCATGAAACACATGCGATTGCTAGTTATATACCTATTATGATATCATCAAGAGACAAAAATGAAAGATAAGGGGGTGTCTTATATTCACATCCATAATTGTAAATACACGTGTCTAAGACATATATCAAAATATATTAATAATACACGTGTCTAAGACATATATCAAAATATAATAATAATGTCTAGAATGAGTATGAATATATATACATGTCTAAAATCTCCAGAAGTATGTCTAAAATGTTTGAAATCTATAAAATATCACTGAAGTCTCCTCCATGCACTAGGGCGAGTGCCAGACCCCTCACTACGCTCTGTTGCACCCTGCATGTTAAAAAAAAGGAATATACATGTCATAAACTATATATAGCATGTACCATATATTAAAATATATAAGTAGAAATCTACAACAATTTCTTGAATAATTCAATACATTATATAACTGATATGTACAATTGATTACCTCAGTATCTGTCCCTGCACGGATGTTGGGAGTATCTACGCTACCCGTAGATCTCTGTCCCGTAGATCCCTGTGAAACAAAATAAATAAAATGTAAGAAGTTGATAAATAAGTTTTTTGAATAAAGTTCATTAATTTCTAACATTTCAATTTAGATTAAATATTAATTATATTAAAACACATGTATTTATACCTCTGCGGAACGCGTCTCCAAATGTATGGGATTGTCATCCACGACCTCAACACCAGCAAATATGTCGCCAACTAAGCCAAGTTGACTCAGACCCGGAACATCGAGATCCATGTTGTGCTCAGTCAAGAGCTGTGTGTATGTGACACGGGTAGATGGTGTGGGCTGTGAAGCTCCACACACTAGAGCAGAAGCCTAAACACAAAAGTACATGTTTAATTTTAATATTAATAAATTGTAAAGTAATGATCAATTAAAATAAATTTTAATTATATTAAAGGTTTAATTTTCACACACCGGAACAGAAATGTGTTGAACATCAGGTGTGACAATCCCAGCTACAGGAAGTCTATCTGTGCGGCGAGATGTACTCGACTAGAAGATACACTCCTACTCTGCTTTATAAAATCCAAAACCCCCGATAGTGGAATGCTGCAATGCCGAGCAATCACCTCATACGCACGTAACAAGTCAGCAGCCATGATGCGTCCTAGCCAACGTTCCTGAGTGGGATCTGTAACTAGCTCAAAGTCATATGGGGAAATCAAAGATGCACAAGTGTATACCTTGCTGCGTGCATCACTGGTGCTACTAGCACCTCCACTGCTAGTATCACGTCTCTGAAGGTACTGACCCACACGGTCATAAGAGATCAATTGGGTCTCGCGAGCAATGCCAACAAGACCCTCGATAGAAGCCTCATGTGCAGTCATAACGACAGGTGTTGCGACATCCTGAAAGCCTGATAAGAATGGTTGTGGCCTTGGTACAAGCTGCCACACGTCAACAACTGCAGGAGCTCCCTCCTTTCTATATTCCTTCCTGTGGCTAATACAGCCACGCCCCTGCCCCAAATAACTAGGGATGTCTAAATAGTTCACCTTTAGGTTTAAGTGAACCTCAGCATGTAGCATCATTATGAAGTATAACAGTAATTGGTCATTATTTGGAAATTGGCCTTGAGAGGCCACAAATCTAGGATAAATCAAAGGGGCACATAAAGGACATGAACATTTGTGTTGGCATATTTAATACATTGTTTATTGGTTAGTTTGGGTACAGGTGGTTACACCTCCTAACCGTTTTCACTATGTATTTATTCACCCCCTCGTACATTCAATAGATCATTCAGACATTATTTTACATTGCTCTTGTGCTAACATTGGTATCAGAGCGTGGAAGTGGGAGTAGCACACCAGAGTAGCGTGGAGGATAAATTCTGTTTGGTGCAAGAGCGTAGACAGCCTTTCAGCCTTTCCTTTTCTCTGCGTGAAGATATGTTTTATATCTGGTGTTGCTGCTCTCCCTGCACGTGTGACGGTCACATGGAGCTCGTCCCAGGCCCCTTCCTGTAAATCATTGAATGCCCTGCGTGCGACATTATCGAGGATTCGTTTGGAGTTCTTTGCTGGTGCGTCCCTCCTGCGTGGAAATCTACAGACCCAGCAACAAGTGAAAATCTTCCTTCGTGGAGTTTGGTGGAAGAACATTTCCCTGCTGGTGAGCCGTGAAAAAAAAAAGCATTCAATTTTGAAACCGTTTTTAAACTTCCTGCATTGAAGATAAGGAACCCTTGGAGGCCCGTGCAGTTATCTGTAAGCTTCCTGATACGATCCAGGAAGATGTCCACAATCTCTTTGCCGATGGTATAATGGCCACGGGAAAAGTTGTTAGCCGCATCTTCTTTTCCACTGATAAGCTGCTCCGGATGGAAGAGCTGATGGTAAGTGCCTGTGCGGACTTCATCAATAACAGTGGGCTCCAGATCTACAAATACAACATGGGGAACATGCTTTCTGGCTCCTGTCTCATGAAAAAAAAAAACGTGTTGAAGGCATCATCTCCGCCTCTAACAGTCTTATCGCTAGGCATCTGGCCATCGGGCTGAATACCGTGCTCAAGGTAGTAGAGTTCCTAGCATGCATTTCTGACCTATATTCCGGCCTGTCCAATGTGGCATCGATCATTAAACTGATCCAAGTCCACCTGCGAGTTATCCCATCAACGACCATTTCTCGGCGTGTGAGGAAACAACAGTGACCAGAAGAGTAAATAGTCAGGTGTGTGAGCGTACTCAGAGGAGGAAACCCATGGTACAAGCCCATAGTTCAAGAATTCAAAAAGAAGAATCCGTCACCAAAGAGGGAGAAGAGAGCATGTGGCAATGACCACTGACCAACTTATCAGCACTGTGTGGAGTTTGACATGAGTGGCATCGACCACCGAAAACCCAGGTGTGCATTGGTAGACTCCTTCCCCCAACATCTTCTCAACTGTTGTTCGCAGACCAAGCGATACATTAGCAAGCGCATTGTACAAAAGATCAAGAGACGTGGAATTTGTTTGAATCAAATCGGAACAAAACGAGATTAAGCCCCTTCATTCATTCATCAAATTTGCTATCAAAGATGGACGCGAACAACCAGCCTATGATCCCATGCAACAGTCTGAGAGCATGAAAGTCATGCCCAGAGATGTTAGCAACATTGCAAGCAAGCATAGAGACGTGCCGCATTTGAGAGAACCGAAGAGCATCGGTATCTACTCTTAGCCAGTCTCCAAAACTTGCAATCCGAGGACATAATGGACTGAGTCTTGTTCGACATATAGACGGAGAAGAGTTGTGTCGATCCAGATGACAAATGCGAGATTAAATGCCCTCAGGCACATCTGTGGCGCACCACACGAGCTTTTGAGCTCACTTCTTCATCTATTTTTCTACAAACGAGAGCACATCTGTCATAGAGATTCAAGAAAATCCAGGCAAAGTCCTTGTTGCAAGAAGCAAATAGGACATGTCATGACGTAACAAGATGATGAATCTGGGGTAGATTTGTAAAAACAATATATTAAGGGGGGGAATGTTGGCATATTTAATACATTGTTTATTGGTTAGTTTGGGTACAGGCGGTTACACCTCCTAACCGTTTTCACTATGTATTTATTCACCCCCTCGTACATTCAATAGATCATTCAGACATTATTTTACATTGCTCTTGTGCTAAAAATTTGTTTACATAATATGCCCTTATTTTCTCGTTTATCTCGCATAAAAATCCAACAAGACCTCTTAACGACTTCCTTATTGGAAAGTCGTAATGTAATCTCATTATAACCTACATCTCCTGAGACACTTGATTTTAATGAATCCATAATTTTTTTATTGACTCAGAATCAAATGGATTATATGTTTTCAAACTTGTCTCTATTCTACGAAGATCAACCAGTATTTTTTCACAATGGGCTTTATACTACCCAACTGTAGTTGGATTTTCGAGAATAGATTGCAATTTTGCAATCTCTAAATCGGTCCTCTCAAACAAATTAGGAGTTCCAGAAGAAGCCATGATCAGTAAAAAAATGAAAGTAAAATTCTAATTAATAGTACTTTTAATTAAAAAAATTCCTAAGATATTCTCCTATATTAATGAAAACAGAAATATGAAATTTTCAAGCTTCAATGCAACTAATATAGAAAATAAATTACAAAATCAAATAAATTACATAAATTACAAATCACAATGATAACAAAATATACCAAGCGATGTTGCAGAGTTCGAAATGAAAAGTTTTGAATACATTTAGATGATCTTAAAGTCAAAGCAATGTTTGTAGAAGAGAATGTAAGTTTACCTGGGCACAAACCATTATCAAAGCAGAACAATTGAGTGGGATTCACCTTTCCCTGGAACACAATTTTTGTGCATATGATACAGAATTAGCTCAACCAAATAGAACACCAATCTGATTTAAAACAACAAAACACATCGGTAAAAGACATGTCTAATGCATCTATATCTCCACATGTACAAGTTGACCACTTATGCATGCTTAAAAATCACAAAAACATTGAAATTATTTGTAATCTATTATTGATGTCATCACAGTGTTTGTATACAAAATCAGGGATAAATCAACTTTACATTTCAAGGAAGCTGTTTATTTCAAGGAAGCTGTTTAACTTTGGCATTATCTTATTTAACTCATATGACTGAAATTTCCCATCACATTTCCCATCCTTACTTCTGTCAACATTGTTTTTGATAGTGCCTTACAATATCACTACAATACATTATCTAAAACCTCTAGATGCTACTGGATACAAGAATATAATCTGAAAGTTCAGTGATATCATTAAAGCATGTGCTTCTCAAGTGTAGGCATACATGCAGCCAACGAGTTCTAGGAGGAAACTACTGCCAACGAGTTCTTATTTATTTATATTTATATTATCTTATCTAGAAGCTTTGAAGCAGCCCTAAAGGCACATTAAAATAGATATTGCAGAAGAAATATGCAAAGCTTCCTAGCAGTGGCAGTAGTATTAAGGTTTGTGAAAATGGAATATCTCCATGATATGCATTATTCTGGCAGTGCACTCTGCAATCTCGGTTCCAATCAACAATTATGCCACTATTGGGATCTTAGTATGGCATAGGCAGCTGTGAGCTACACAATATACTCATTTTTCTAGAAACTAAAAAGATCCTTTATAAAAAACAATATATAGTATAATCGTCCATTGTAAAAAACAATTTTCTCTGAACCTGGTAAAAGAATACTTTTATCGTCTGATTGGACGTACATAATGGAAGGGTATAAATATTGCCTATTGCCCTTAGAGTTTCTCAAAGAGACCATTTACAAGTAACAAGGATGTAGCATACAAAACGGGGGCAACCAATTACAAAGGAGGATTCATTTTCCCTTTTACAAGCAAACTGATTGATTGCTATTGTTGAATCATGAACAGAAGAAGCTTACCAACGTCAAGTCCAAAAAATGGGGTCTATGGAAAATATCTGGTGAGCACGAGTCAGGGGAAAGAAGCGAAGGAAGTTGGCATAAGCAGTCGAGACATCTCAATGTGGAGACTGTTGAATCTGCATCTCGAGGTCATGCGGTGGCAACAATAGTGAGGGCTCCTCCAAAGGACTTCAAGGCTGTATAACAGGAATGGGTCATTCGAATCCAGACTGCATTCCGAGGCTTTTTGGTAACCATTCTTGATGAACAATAACGGGTCTGTGAGAATTTCGTTTGATTATTTTTGAAGGGGATTATTGTCACTCTTTTGGATTTGGTTTTTGGGTTTTACAGGCGAGGAGAGCACTACGAGCACTGAAAGGGCTGGTGAGGCTCTAGGTATTGTTTAGGGGTCGTCAGGTAAGGAAGTAGAGAACAGTTACTTTGAGGTGTATGCAAGCACTCGTCAGGGTTCAGGCCCGTGTAAGGGCTCGCCATGTTCGAATGTCTAAGGAAGGTCAGGCAGTGCAGGAAATACTTGATGCACATCGAAGCCGCGAGACTAAACTGAGAGAATCTGAGGTATTTCTAAATAATTTGATAAAGAAGTTGCTCTATCTATATTAGGATTGGGGTATTTGAGTGCTATGATTTAATAAGTTCAGGGATATTTTAAGTAGATGGCCAAATGGGTAGGGCAAAAACTCTTGCCATTTATGCAGAGGCGAGAGACTATTGGGTTTCTCCTATTGGCAAGATGGATAAATTCTCCTGCTCTTAGGTGCAATTCTTAGGTCTTCCAAGGCTAAAGTACACTCCTTCAAAGACTCCAAAGATAAGGCCGTCCTCAAATGATGATCTTCAATTGCAGAAGAAATTTTCTACTTATAATTTAGATGCCAAGAGCACAAGCGGGTCGATTCTTCTTTGCCTTCTTGTAAATTTAATCCGCCTATGTTGAGATCAGACAAATCATCCATCAAGAGTGGAGAGATGAGTATCTTTTCCTATGCAGACCCTCGAAGACCCTTTCGCTAGTAATTGATTGGAAATCTCAAAGTTGTCAGTTCTAAGTTCGTTGGAAAGCACAACGTGACATTTATGAGCTGTTGGAATGGAATAACAAATCTCTTTAACATGGCCTTAGCTTTCCCACTTCATCGATTTGGTTGAATAGACGTGTAAATCAACAATCTTCCCCTTCTTTGTAGTCTAGGCTGAAATAAAAACGTCTTTTAAAAATAGGTATATGCGAGTTTGAAGATTTGTGTCACTTATAATGGTACCAATGGAAACATTGGCATTTCTTAAAGGTTTTTTTTCACTTATGTGTAGCTGACAAGACAACTATAATTGGAATTTTGCAACTTGAGGACGACTCACTCCTTGTTAAGATGTCTACTCTTGGTTCAATGCAACTTCTTGAAGGACTGGACATGGTCTAACAACAACATGTTAAATCACTCCATGCTCAAATGTGTTTATCGAAAATTCATCCTGGATTTGTCCTTGGAACAAAGACTCAACTCAAAATGAAGATGTAAACTTAAAGAATATAAATGGTAGCACCTCAGAGCTACTATTTACAATTTCAAAGCTAATGCCATGACTAAAAAGGTTTTTTAGCCATTGTTCTTCCACACACTACCTATTGGCGATGACATACAATTTCTTGTAACCAACCGTCTTAAGTGTCTAGTTAGAATTTTTTTCGAGTCTATCATGCATACTTTTTGGAAATACAAGCTCACTAAAAAGACATAGATTTCTATTCACAATAGTCTTTGTGTTATCTTTGGAAACATATTCTCTTGGAAATAAGTTATGCTAGACATCAATATTTTTCATAATGTGATTGCCAAGTCTTCTAAAAAATTGGTTATCGACCACTTGTGGAAGAGCAAATGCAAAATATTTTCAGGTTGCTCAGAAAGAGCTTGCTTACAACATTGATTTGGATCACCAAATAACAATGATTGAAGAGCAAATGGGAAATCTCAAGATAATCAAATGGTCCATTTTAGAAGATTGGAATTGTAGTTGTAGTTATTATGTTCTAGATTCTTTTCTATGTTGTCGTAGTTTGGACTATTGTTATAATTGTCAATATTTTCAATAAAAAAGTGGTACTTCTACGATGGATTAAATTATGTAATAATTTTTTGAGATTCGATTATGGAATAGTTTCTAGCAAATCTATATTAAATCAAATATGACTAGTTCACAACCATATTTCATGAGTATTGATGTGCATTGCACAATGCTCGTGTAAGGGTGAAAAATTAGGGTCTCTCTAAATACTTTGATAGATAACTTATCAGAAAGTTTGGTGCTTCACCCTTATGAGTGTCACCTAAATATAAGAAGTGACCTAGCCATTGGGGTTCCATTGCTTTGTTGGTTGGATATTTTTTTTCGCTTCACAAGTAATTTCAAAACGAAGACTTCTAAGTTAAAACTATTGCTTATAATTCCCTCTCAAACTAAATAAGTTCTATTACAATATTTATTGGTTCTGTCACAGAAATTACAATGAAGAGGCTCAACATATGATGAATGTTCACTCCAATCATCATCTTTTATCTCACAAGCAACTAGAATTTTTTAATGGACCAGAAAGGATGTAGGATTAGGGTGGTCTATTATAATAGTTATCATTTTAATAACATAAATTCTGTCACGGAAATTAGAGTAAATGTGCATCCATCCAGTTCACTTTGTGAACCCTTCTCACCTCAAAAGACACAAGAGTATTTAATTGGACCAAAAACGATGGGGAATAATAGTGGTCCATGTGAAGATGATGAGAATGAGTGTCTGGTTGAGATATTGCTGAAAGCTTACTACAATGAAAATAAAATCACTGATAGGCTTTGATTTCTCTGACACAACAAGAGTCAAAAGGCAATGTGGACCACAATCCTAGTTTAGATCACCATGGTCTATTAGAATTCTATACTCAAGCATGGAAATGGGCCAACTCTCCTATAGCATTGCAATACTCTTTCTGTTCTTTTTAATACCATTAAAATCATCTGTAAATCAAAATGCACAATACAAAAGAGAGGCTTCCAATGGATCAATTTGGACTACTGTAGACTCAATCCAACTCTCCTACAACATTACAATACTCTCTGCCCCCACGGTTGGATGAAAATCACTGGAAATGAATTGTGCTCAACTTTCTTCCATTAAAATCTAGAAATCGAAATGCACAATACAAAGAGTGGCTCCCAATGGATCAATTTGGACTACTGTGGACTCAATCCAACTCTCCTATAGCATTGCAATACTCTTTGCAGTGCAAAATCAGACTTCTAATACCTCCTATAAAACTGAACCTCTCATACAACTACTGAAAACTCTCTATATGCTCAGCATGGAGGTCAATGCCAGTCTAAATAGATGCCTAAGGATCGTTTCAAGTGCCTGTTTGACACAACATGGAAGATCAACAACAGTGTTTTTTGGATGATGTATCATCTCTGCTGCTTGTTTCTGGAAGCGCAACGGTCATTGTTGATGGGTTTGGCAGGTCCTGAAGCTGCCCAAGTGAACCCGGTGGGTTTGAACCCCTGGCAGCCATACCCACAAAAAGAATACTTTTTCTTGCACTAATGATTGGCGGCCTATGTGTTCAAATGGACTAAACCCATTTCATTTCTACCCCCACAGTTGGATGGGTATAGCATGTGCCATACCCATCACTATTCATTGTTTCACAACACTGACGTGTTCAACATGTGCCCAACCATCAACTTTGAGTGTTCATTTCTCTTCGCGTGAACCTTTGAAAATTGCACCTTCTTTGTCAACTCCTAAGGATCCGGATCCTCAAAGGACCCATCCCTAGTGGTACAAGTACAACAGCCTTGGTGTGACATTTTGCTAAAAAATGTATTTGCTAACATACTAAGCCATCGTCGGGCTGGCCTACTGGGCAGGTGGGCTCGCCGGCGCATCTATGTCATCTTCTTTCACGCCTTGATTTTGTGTGTGTTTGCTGCCTTCATTGTATTGTAAGGGCTTGGTGTTTGGATCTTACTTGTATGTCTTTGCATTATTAGTATTTTTGAATTTTCTGAACCATTTTGGATCACTTCTGGTATCTATAATTGTGGCTTTTGAAACTTGAATTTATTAGATGACTATTAAATTTGATATTTAAGGTTGACATTGCATGAACGATGAATGCACATTGCAAATTATGACGTAGGTTGATGGATCACTGTTAATAGAATTTTTTGAGGGTTTATTGATAAATAATAATTTATTGTGCATACTACAAATACACATCCATGGTAAGGTTGGGGGATGGGGGTTTGGCTAAAAGTTTTCCGGGTCATGCTTCTTGTACGTGGGATCTGAATCTCCTTCTCATAACATATTAACCTTCAAAATTGTGTTACCATTCATATTATTAAGAAATAAATTAAAAACAATGAGTACCAAATAGACCATTCATATTTATGAAGAATGAATTCTCCTAAACATGAACAACTCTTAAAATATAAATACCATTCCATTTCACTTCTAATAAATTCATGAATACATATTTAAATTCAAAACCAATATATAAATAAATATAAATCCACACCAAAAACATAAAACTATATATAAAATTTACACCTTAAAATAAAGCATGACTATTGAATTCATTGTAGCTTGCTTACAAGGAAAACCAATCACACATAGACTACAAGTATTTTGTAAGTATATAATTCAAAAGTGAAACCCAACAAGAATTTAGAAAAGGTTTTCATGTCTTTCGAATTGTAATTATGAGACCATCCATGTCCCGATGCCACCAGGACCTTGGAAAAATGTACAGGTAACAACCATATGAATTCTTCCTTAGTCGTGGATCAAAGCTAATAGAAATAAAGCTAGATAGAATTAACTTGAAACTACAATATAATCGTCCATTGTAAAAAACAAGTTTCTCTCGAACTGGTAAAAGAAGGATTCCAGGTGGCCCATCTTTATTTTGAACATATCATCCCTTTCCATACTTTTTCGTACTTGTTTGATTGGACATACATAATGCAAGGGTATAAATATTGCCTATTGCCCTCGAGTTTCTCAAAGAGACCATTTACAAGTAATAAGGATGTAGCATACAAAAGATTTCGCCAACCACAAACACTATTTTCGAGTTGACCTTCACATTCAATTCATTTCTACGAGAAAAAATGGGGTTTTACCAAAAAAACGAGCCAGGCTTTTGCAAAAAATGGTATTTTAGTGGCTACGATTTTGCTAAAAAAATGTGTACGATTTTGCTAACATACCTGGGCTCGTCGTTGCTGGGCTTCATCGCTGGTGGGCTCGCTGGTGTGGTGGGCTCTCGGCTGGTGTGGTGGGCTCTTGGTCGGTCGCACAAACTTCGCGTGAAGGAGGCGGGGTGGAGGAAAATGATTTCCTCCGCAGCGCCTCCAATATATAAACAGGGGGGTTCACGCGAACACCTTTCGCATGAATAGTGTTCACGCGAACATATGGCTCGCGTGAACTCAAAGAAAACATGGAATTTGAATAGACAATTATTATTTGAACTCCTGCACAAAGATAAATATTTTAAAAGGGTATAAATTTATTTTAAAATATTAGTTTATTAAAAGAAAATAGGTTTAAACTTTTATATTATCTATTCCTTTTTAAAATAAAACAATTTTAAAACAATTGCGCCACGCGGAAAATAACGGCTTACGTGTCTCTTCGCGCGAAACGGGTTCACGCGAAGGGTATGTTCGCGTGAACCCTCTTTGGAAAACGTGCATTTCCCATTTTGGATCACATTTTTGGGACAAGAAGTGGGACACAACACCATGCATTGACCGGTTGTTTAGAGATTCGACGCGGTAGTGGGCTACTCTATGATCTTATTGAATCGTTCCAAGTATGTGGATTTCAGCCACCCAGTATATATGCAATGATAGGTTTGGTGATGATGGTCCCAATAACAAGAGTGGGAGGAAAGCAGGATATTTCTCCGTCTATTCATTGCTAAATATCTGCAGGTTGTGGGTTGTCTCCGGGGCATTCTTCGTCTTCACTACATTTCTTGTATGGCTCATGGAACATCATGACAATGAGGAATTCAGTGGGACGATTACTCAATAAATAATGACTTCTTTAACGTAAGGATGTTATCATAACTTCACTACACCCCTTCGAAAAAAAATTCATTTTGTTTCAAATATGTTAGTAAGTTACATTATTAACCAACTCTTCCATTAATTCCTAGACTTCCTATTTAAGAAACAAAACACTAATGATATTTTTTAAATTTTTATTTTACAAATTGTCAATGTCGGCCTTCGTATTTGCTTATAAAAATGTGAGTTTTCCTTTGCCTATACTTTTATGATATTTGCATGCTTTCGATGTGCATAAATGTTGTATCTTCTAAAAACTTAAATTGCGAAATGTTATAAGGATGTAGTTTAGTTAATTATGGGATTTTCTTTAATTTTAGAATACGAAATTTACCCTTAACATTTTCATATTGGTTGAAAGCTACGTCCAAAGGCGGGATCGCGGGAGTTTTGTCAATGCCCTGCACTATGATCTCTTCCTCCCCAGTAATCCCGAACGTTGAAATTGCAAATTTTCAATGCAGATTTTTTTGTATTCTCGGATTCAAATGCTTTTTTATATTATTTGTAGAACGCGTTAAATGTGTCACCCAATGTATATAAATTACTCGACTATCGTATCTAGTCGCAACCTCTCAAATGTCTATATGTTATAACGCCACATGGTTGAGTAATACCTCCAAGGTTGACTTGAAAATGCACCTATGCATGTGGGTATTTTTTTCATATCATTATGTGTTGACATAGCCATTGCCCTAATCGCCTATCAAAAACTGTTGTGATGCAGGAAACTATGATGTGACATTATGATGTGGCAATTAAAAGACATGACAATTTGAGTTTGAATTTAAATTATCTTTTTAAACTATGCATGTCCCAAAAATATTTTCAAATTACTATGGGGTTATTTTTGAGTTGGCCCTTACTAATGAAAAATCGGGATAACTTTTTTTTTTGTAGCGAGGGATGTGGTGGTTCAAATTTGATCACCGAAGCTCGCAGAGGAGGCAGGGGATCAGCGGAGAGGAGCCGAGGAGACACGCATTCATTGATTCTTTTACCATTGTGGAGAGGTGCTCTGGTGCTGCAATATTCTTTTGCATGCTCAATTTGTGAACTAATAGGTAGGGTGAATCTCGATTGTGGAGTTTGTTTTCTATCTAAGTGTAGAGTAAGTAGTTTCAAAGCGAGTAAATAGTTTAAGAAAGTATGTACGATGTCTTCGTTTGCATGTTTTATGAGAGATCAGATTTTTCCTTTTCTCATTTTTTGGGGTTACCTCTAAATATTAGGAATATGTTGAATGCTAGCACAGAATTTCTTTGGAGAGACAACAATTTTTTTTGGAAAACCATGCCACTCCCGTTACTCAAGTCACGTGGACAAACCCAAACACCGGGTGTAGGGGTTTGTCCGGAAAACTCCATCGCTCAAACAACTGTTCTTCAAGCTCTGTTTTTCAAGTTTATTTCATTTGTATAGATCTGATGACAACATTTATGGATGGGATCATGCATAGTCTAGCGATGAGGAAGGAGGAGAAAAGGGAGAGAAGAAGAACAAAAAAAAGGGTGGGTGAAGGAGAAGATTTCAGGAGGGAACAAGAAAGAAGGGAAAGAAAATGTGCGGGTGAGAAGAAAGAGGAGCTGGGCTTGGACAAAGTGAGACAAAAGCTTCCAGGGAATTGTAAGAATGAGGAAGAAAACTCCTATTCGTAGATAAGTTGACGTTTATAGTTACATGAATCCCACTTTGTATTTATGTTTCTACAATAAAAAATGGCTATGTTCTAGCTGTAATATATAATCTCTATTATCTAATATATTACTATTAATCAAGTCGATGAGATCGGAGTTTGAGTAATATTTTGAGAAAAAACATACACTTCTTTATCAAATAAAATTACAACTAATGAGTTGTTTATTAAGGAGATTCATCATTGGTTTCTTGCAAACATATGTGAGTGATCTCGCAAATACTCAAGAATTAAAAACACAATTAAAAATTGTGAAATTTTAACATACAAGAAGAGAGTCACCTACGTAATGATGACTACAATTATATACAAATACCCCATTCAACACACTAAAATACATATGTTAAATGACACAAAATATTTTGGCCTTTTGAACCATATGACTCCCATTTAAACTAACAAGCAATCCCATTTTATTTTGTTTGTCAACACTAGAGCATGAAAAAAATTGATGAGTTTGGAGAAAGGGTACAAAAATGTGACCAATTTTGTAGAGAACTTAACAAGCTGAATTCTTTACGTTTATTTATTATTCTTTTTGTATTTGGTCCGCCCTACATTGGTAATTACAAAGTTAGAGAAAGTTTGAATTTTTAATAATTATATTTGCTTGGGGTTTAATACGAAATTGAATGATATTTATGTTGACGACATTGTTTAAATAAGAATTATAAACATTGCATGGACATAAACAAACTCACAAACTCTCAATTTAGTCACCACTAAGGTTTAAGAAGTTTCCTACAATTATAATTTATTTTCATAAACAAACTCACAAACTCTCAATTTAGTCACCACTAAGGTTCAAGAAGTAAGTTTCCTATAAAATATTCAGCGTAAAAAAAAACACTAGCATTAAAGAGCAAGTTTTCTACGAAATATTCGGCCTAAACAAACATGCAATAAGCTTTAAGAATCAAGTTTTCTAACTTCTACTCTTATAAGGGGTATCCAAACTCCAATATATAGATTAGATCATTTCCACACTCTCCCAATCGTATTACCTAAATATATACATAACAATAGTAACAATTGAGGTAGAAAATTATTTTTTTATGGAATAATAGTGATATGCAAAGCCAAGAAGCAAAAAAATTGTTTTGATATCCCATTCGAATTTAGTGATTTAAATTTCAATTATTGGCCCTCAAGTGTCAATATGATTGATTCAAGAAAGAATTTCAAATTCATATGTCAATCACCCTTTAGGTATTAGGACACTCAAGGGGTAGTAAGGGATAATTTTACCTTTTTAATGAAAAAATTAGGGATGGGAGTTTATCAAAAACAATAAAATGCACTAGATAATGATATTTAATCCAACCCATAGATTAAAATTATGGTACACGAGAAGAAGGTACAACATGGAATTATCAAAGCTATAGTTGATAACTAGTTGGAGAGGAATAAACATAAGAGGGGTATGGATAATATGATGAATAAGAGGAAAATAAAGAGAATTTGATAAAATCCATACTCATGAGAATTCCCAAGCTCCCCTCATTCACATAAGATCCACCTATATCCCTACCTCTAGGGGTTACTCAAGGTTCCTCTAGTTCTCATACTTAATCTGCACTAAAACCTCACATAGGCATAATAAGTTTTGTGTGTATTGTCTCTTCAGATGTTCCTTTCACAAGTATTTTTTCACACCAATTGATGTATCTAATAGTGATTCTTTGAGTATGTCTCAAGTATTCTTTCCCAAGTTATTATTCCTTAAAAATTTATTTTATCCAATTGACTCTTTGACATAAGTTGTATCAATTTCTAATATTTCTCATACCAAATCAATTTCAAACGTTCCTACAAATTCAGTAGAGGTTTTGTAGCTAGTAACTCTTGTGGTTTTTATGGAGGTTGAAGTTTTAGGTTATTTTCTAATTTTAAGCCAAGGCCATGCCATCTCCAATACCTCTATTATTTAGGATATCCTTATCATGACCCCTATTTCCACATCATCTTCATCTTCCATTACTCAATTTGGTATTATCATCTTCCCACCATCTTCCATCTATTCTATCAATTCCCCGAGCTATTATAGTTACTCCTTTACTTGTTATCACTACCACTATAGGTGATGACATAACACATGGTAGCTAACTAAAATAAGAGATGTTTTTAGCACAAGTCCATTAGAATATCCATAAAGGAGATAGTTCAAGGCCATATTTTATTTCATGGATGACTCTATTAGTCCCATGGTATCTTTCATTCATAATTTGGATAGGAGTGCAAACTTCATTTACCATACCTTTTTCCAACCCATCCTTTATGATACCTCCTATGTTTTCATATATTGATGTTACCAATACTTTTTTGTTGATTCTCATAGTAAAGATGTCCCTCTTACTATTATGACCTTAAGTATTATGGATGTCAGTACAATACCTATCCCCATGAGATCAATCACTAAGGCTATGATGTATACATTAGAAAATAGGCTCCCTCTACAAAATCTATAGATGTAGCCTACATAGATCATCGAGAATGTGTGAACAAATAATTAGCTCAAACACGAAAGGTTACATTCCCTATAATTCTTAATAAGTAATTCCAAACTCTTGCACTCCTTGATGTCACGTGTGTACATCACACATCTACAAAAAGAAGTTCATGGTAAAAGTTTAAAGTTGTTTCCTTGTCCTAAATTCCAAATCATCTTTAGGTATTGGTAGATATATGCACACCACCAAGATGAGGTTAGGGACATACTATTATACTCTAACAAATACGTTTATTAAGTGGATAATTGATGATTCTTAGGATTGTGTACTATTTCCAGGAATCTATTGAACATTCCTATCCCACATCAAGCATAGAAGTATTAAGATAGCACACAAAATTGTTTCATCCTCACTTAAGACTCTAAAATGGATATATTTACAATGAAGAGGTGTCACAATGCATTGTTAATGTTCTTTGGCTACACAATATTTTAAGATGCCATATCTCCATTTGTGGCTAAGTGCACGAAGTTGGGGGCCAAAAGTGGAAAAAACCCAAAAACAAACAAAAAACGCGTCGTATTTTGCTAAAACGCGCTCGCGTTTTAATTTGTTTGGCTCGGTAATCACCGAACCTATAACGTGTACATGTTTCAAAGAAGTCAAAAGGCGTACGTGTTGTAAGATTTCTTTTATTATTTCTTATACTTTAAATTTATTTTAGTAAATATAAGAAATTAGGGTCACTCTACACCTTATGGAAGTGGTCTTGTAGCTCCAACAGTTATAATCTAGAAGATAGTTTTTCAAAATCTAATCTGGTCAGTACTTACTCATTTTTAGGATTTCAACAAACAACCTAAAAACTTTCAGGGCATATATATTGTAGTCGATCTTTGTTTTGGGAAAGCATATAGTCATTTTTTAGGTTTTTTGACCTTCTAAAATAGATTTTGGCCCTACCACTGCTTGAATTGGTAATAATTTTTAAATTTGGTCCATAATTCATTTTAGTGACCATAAATTAACTCTATGATGTTTGTCTACTTTTTACTAAAAAGAGATCCTCACTTTGTAGATAGAGGATTGTTCCCTGAATGGGATTCCTGTCCTATGGCCAAAATGAGGTGATTGTAATGTTCCTCCTCCTTAAGGTGTGATAACACTACTAGGTGTTGAATGAGTTGTTACGAATAGTACTAAGTGAATTGCATCAAGTGAACCAAGATGATTTCTCATTCTTAGAAACATGGTGCTCCATATAATGATCATCCCCTCACCTTTCCTAGCTCTAAAAGCATCCTTTCATGGAATCAAATTCATGATTCTCATACATGATTTTGCTCATATGTCTCTTATGGAGACAAACGATGCCTTAATACTTCGAAATAATGGTCCTTGATAACTCGGTGACATGACTAGCTCATTTGAGCTTGTTCTAAAGAGTGTTCAATTAACTACAAAATGGCCAAAAATGCCTTTTTAGGCCTTCAAAGGAAGTTGTCTCTCATAAAAACTAAATGAGTCGATTGATCACCTTAAACACTATTCCCTACACACTGAAACACGATGAATGATCTTTTTAGGACTTTCCTTTGGGTGAGGGTTTATGATTTAGGGTTTAGGGTTTAGGGATCGAGGTTTAGGGTTTAGGGCTAAGGGTTTAAGACTCAAGGTTTAGATTTTAGGGTTTAAGGTTTAGTGTTTAAGGCTCATAGTTTAGATTTTAGGGTTTAGGGTTTAGGGCTCAGGGCTTAGGGTTCATGGTTTAGGGTTTAGAGTTTAGGGTTTATGGTTTAGGGTTAAGGGTTGAGGGTTAGGGTTTAGGGCTCAAGGTTTAGGGTTTAGGGGTCAAGCTTGAGGGTTTATGGTTTATGGCTCAAGGTTCAGGGTTTAGGGTTTTAGGATCAGGGTTGAGGGTTTAGGGTTTAGGGTTGAGGGTTCAAGAATTAGTTTTTAGGGTTGAGGGTTTATGTTTGAGGGTTAAAGGTTTAGGGTTTTGTCTTAGGGCTTATGGCTTAGGGCCTAGGGTTTAGGGCTTAGTGTTTAGGGCTCAAGGTTTAGGGTTTAGGGATCGAGTTTAAGGTTTAGGGTTAAGGATTTAAGGTTTACGATTTAGGGTTTAGTAGTTAGGGTTTAAGGTTTAGGGTTGAGGATTTAGGGTTTACGGTTCGGGGTTTAGGAGTTAGGGTTTAAGGTTTAAAGGTCGTGGTTCGGGGTTTAAGGTTTCAGATCGGGGTTGAGGTTTAGGGTTCGAGTTGAGGTTTCGGGTTTAGGACTCGGGGTTTAGTTTTTAGGGTTTAGGGTTGAGGGTTTATGTTTAAGGGTTCAAGGTTTAGGGTTTTGGCTCGGGGCTTATGACTTAGGGCCTAGGGTTTATGCCTTATGGCTTATGACTTATGGCTTAGGGCTTATGACTTAGGGCCTAGGGTTTATGGCTTAGGGCTTTTGGCTTAGGGCTTATGGCTTAGGGCTTTTGGCTTAGGGCTTATGACTTAGGGCCTAGGGTGTTATATTTTAAAACGTAACACCGTGTGCACAAGATAAATAGGAACCATGGGGATTGTAGCCTCGATTGGGATTTTCATATGCTTGTTACATTGTTTTTTAAAATCTCAAATCTAGGAACATCTAGATAATTAATTAGGGCATTATAAGTCACGGCTAGCTAATAGATTTGTGTAAAAATGTGCAGAGGAAGATGTGAAGAGCGCAATAGGGAAGGGAATTGTAGCTACGTGGCTCTTCATCGCACTAATATTGAACAACAGTTACACCGGTCATCTCACATCTATTTTGACTGGGGAGAAGTTCGTCCCTGCGCTTACAAACATGAACAGCCTCACCACAAGCAAGATCAAAGTAGGGTACATGAACAATTCATTTGCCAGAGATTATCTGATGCACGATCTCAACATACCCAAAGAAAGACTGGTACCTCTGAGTAGCCCGCAGGATTACGTTGAAAAGCTAATGAGCGGGGAAGTGGGTGCAATTGTGGATGAGAACCCATATGTTCAGATAGTGAAATCTCTCTACCCATGCGCAAAAATTGCAGTTGTAGACAGAGGATTTTTTGACACAGGCGGCTTGGGATTTGTAAGTAGTTTTCTCCATCTCTCTTTACCGTATTGAAAAACTAACCCAGATAAAATCGCTGCTGAATTGTGAAGTGTAAATGTGACAGTTTTTTCGCAAAGGGTCGCCATTTCTGGCGGATATATCCGAGGGTGTGCTGAATATATCAGAGCAGTACAATGTGGTGGAGAGCATCCGTAGCAAATGGTTTGGGAAGCGAACGTCGTGTCCGGAATTAGACAGCGGGGTTAAATCCAACACGAGTGCCATCAGTCCCGCTCATCTATGGACACTGTTCGTTTTCACAGCATCTGTATATGCGATTACTGCGTTGATTCATATTGGTCGAAAGCTACGTCAAAGGCGGGATCGCGGCAGAGTTAGGGCGGCGCCGGCATCTAACAACAACGTTTTGTCAACGCCTGCAAATTGCATCTAACTATGATCTCTTCCTCCCCAGTCCAACGTTGAACTTGCAAATTTTCAATGCAGATTTTTTCGTATTCTCAGATTCCGAAATCTGTTTTTATATTATAAAAGACAGCGTGAGCGGACGACATTAAATTTGTACAACGCGTTAAATGTGTCACCCAATTGTATATAAATTTCTCGAATATCGTATCCAGTCGCAACCTCTGAATTGTCTATATGTTATAACTGCTTCAACAAAATTGAGACAAAATATAAAATTGAGTTGAATATGATTAGTATCAAAATCTTGACAGTGCGTGGATTAATTAAATCTATATATCTTGTACTTGCCAAGCCACAATTCTTGTGGTGGTGGTTTGACTTTGGTGCGTGTTACTTCTATTTATGTATTTGCAATCAAAATTATAATTACAAACTTGATTATATATGAATGATTGTCTTGATATATATATGAATGATTGTGGTTTGACTTTGGTGCATGTTACTTCTATCTATGTACTACGCCGAAGGTGCATCAATGACATAAAAAAGAATATTACTACGCCGAAGGTGTTTCCCCTATGGGAAAGGCCTTTCCTGACGTTTTGTGGATCAGTATTAAATTTGACGGCCATTTGGACGTTTTTTAATGCAATCAATTTTGACATTGTTTGGACGTTTTCATTTTTTGCTATGTTTAAATTTGTTTTTTTGCGTGGAATGCGGATTTGTTGTGTTTAAATTTGCGTGTTCTTCTTTGCATGTAATTATTTGTGCGGGGTTTCAATCCCGATCACCATGAAAAATTTCATTGCTCAAGCGGATATGTTCGGATCAAGGTCACCGAGATCGAAATCTTCTGTGGAGATTCATCCTAATCTTGGTGATTGGACGCACCACCACCGATGACCTGGATGCATACTTGACTCAACCACGATTCCATCATTTTATTGTTCCACAAAGGCATCAAAAGTTTCCTCTAGCATGCAAACAATAGCCTCCAAGACACGGGGTGCATGAAATTTCCTTATTAGGCTCTTGATGTGGGCGCGAAGGATCCTCCATAATGGCATTAAAAGAATTCAATTTCAATAAATTTGTAGGGGAAAAAAATAAGTTGAGGTTTAAAATGGCATTATATTAAATTGATCTATATTAATATTATAATTTAAAATTAGATCATGAAAATATAGTTTAAAATGATATATTTTGATATTTTAATTGTAAAAATATTGGTTATATATAGAAATTATATTATATTCTTTATGAATTCTATTTAATAAATTGAGTTCCCTCTATGGGAAAGGCCCTTTCAGACGTTTCCGTGATTAGGTTAAATTAGACGTCCGTTTGGACGTTTTTTCAATGCAATGGTGTTTGGTGCTATTGATAACTTGCACATCATACTTCTAAAATTCTAGTCGGCTCGCTTGCTGAAATCTTTGAGCCGCTTAATGGTTATTTCACTTCCTTCAGAAAGCGTCCCTTTGTACACCATCTCGAACCCTCCCTCGCCGATGAGATTCGAGTCGGAGAAATTTCGCATGGATTGTTTTATGTCGGACATGTTGAAGAAATTCAAGCCCTTGCTATCACTCAAGATTTTGTATCTGCACATCAACTTCTAGTGTTGGATTTCCTTCAAACTGCGCAGCCTTTGAATGTATCCAAACACGCCGACCAACAAAAAAATCAACACCGCCAGCGAGGGAATAAGCATCACGATAATAGTCAGAAGGTCTGGTGAATGTATTATTATTCATTCATTTTTAGATGAATGGTCCTGCGTATGACTCATTGTATTGCATCTGCTTTCATAAATGCGATTGAAATTACATGTTTCTTCACCATTTGGCAGTATTTTTATGTAATATGATACGATTTCTCATTTCAAACATCAAAATGTATTTCCATTTGGTAGCTTTGATGTCTGCAACAACACTACTTGGATAATGGTTTATCCTCAACGATATTAAATTTTTATTTTTATTAACAATAGAATTCTTATTTGTGGAGAGATGTGAGCCATTGTTTGAGAGCCTAACAATTTGATCTATTGCAAGCGGCACATCATAGAAAATTCTACTTAAGGAATATATTTCAATCCATATTTTTTGATACAGGATGCAATTAGTAAGTCATGAAATGCAACAAGCTCCCACTGGATTTATGTCACATTACAATTCCATTATAATGGACAATTATTTCTACTCAGTGAAAAAATAGACTGGACTTGCTTCATTTATTGAATAAATTTAATTTGGAAACACCTTAACATACATTTGTCATCTGCATGACATTATTATGACATCTTTCTTTCTTTCCTTTTGTAGCATCATCCCAGACTTCTTGAGAAATTAGTTTGGCTTTTTTATTGGTTCTCTTTGTAATGATTTAGATCGAAACTCTCTTAGATCCTCTATCCTTGGCTCTTCCGAGGGTTCTAATATGGGAATCAACATTCGTGGTTTCCCTAATACTTCCACCATACCCAACAATATATAACACCATAGATCTTACAGACTTCCTTATGAAGGTTAGCTCTCTTTATAATGATTTAGATCAAAACTCTCTTAGATGCTTTATATTTGGCTCTTCAAAGAGTTCTAATGTGGAATCAACATTTAGGGTTTCCTATACTTGACCGAATGTCATTGTTATTGGACATTCCATAATGAAGCGATTCACTTTTTTTAATCGCTCCTTTATAGTAGGCAATTCTTCCCAATCTTGAGTTGGTTTCCTTGTAAAACTACTAGGAATTCATTGAACCATGTTTTCATTCATCGCTTTGACATGGTAAGGGGTAGGGTTCATGATTTTGTTCTATTTGACACATAGAACCTTAAAGGCATTTGGTAGGTGCCTCGTCATTAAATTTTCTATAATCTACATTTTCTTCCTATTTGCAAAAATGCCCAATGTAGAATTTGAGGGTTAAGAATTGAGAGAGCTCACTTATCATTGAGGATATAGCTCTGTGAGTAGTTTTCTCCTTAATTTCCCTAACTTGTGAATCAAACCTATGACGTCTAATCATCAAGTTTGACGGTTCAACTAATAGGCATTTCCAAACGGGCACTTTGCAAAAGAATTGATTCAAACCTTCAACAAAACATACATGCGGGACATGAAAAGACAACTTACAAGAATCTCTTTTAGATACATTGTGAAAATACCACTATAGTAAGGAAAAATTAATGAAACTACAATCACCAAGCAAGGAAGCTTTGCAATGATAAATTATAGAAGTGAGTTGAATCTACCATAGATGATTACAACACATTTTAGTAAACAGACGATTGTCTTATTCTTTCACAATCCCTCTGTTGAAACCGTTGGAAACACACTAACCATTGTTAGCCATCAATTGGTAAGGGTGATCCATTAGAATTCATAGTCCTACTTGTGTGATCTCCTTTTAATTTTGACCTTCTTGATATATTTGTGAAGTCCACTAATCTACAAGCTATTTATACGAAGGTATACCTCTATGAGGGATTTTGTTCCACATTAATTATAGCTCTCTTACTTTAATTTTTTTTTTAATATATGTGCTTGTCATTGTTTGGTAAGCATTCTATCGGTGAACTCTAAAAATGGCTTTATCCGCTGCTAATCTCTTCAATTTTAGATCATTGGTTTTATAGGTAAATCTTCGTCTATAATAGACACATGAAACCATGGTTACCGATTCATGTCAAATCCTTATATTTTAGAGTTTCAAATTTGGTAGAATTCAATCCATATACCTTTTCAATTTTTTTTCATCTTTCTTAAAATTGATTTGCTTCATCTACATTCCTACACTTACACTATCAATCACACTCCTTATCAACATCAACTACAAAAATAATAACTATTCCACTAAATCAAATAACATATACCATTCGGCATTCACATTGCATTGTACACATGCAAATGCTAGTTATTACACCTATGAGAAAGAGCCTCGGGTTGTTCATGTCACGAGTTAAATTTGACGAGCGTTTAGATGTTTTCTAAAACATGCATTTACACTTTTGAAAATACATCTATAACATCCCCCAAGAAGCATAACACGTGCTTTACAATTGGATTAGGTGAGTATCAAGTTAAGAGATGACACTTTTAAAAGACCTTGAAATGAATGGTGCATGCATTTATTTCTTAACCCACAATCCACCCACAAACATGCCCTTCGAGTCATGCATGTGAATTGCAACTTCCTTGCACATCTTTATGTTTGTGTTTGCACGATAGACTTAGTTTTCTTGAGCGACCCATCTCTTGCTCAAACAACATGCACCAAATCCTTCAAGAACAATTAATTCAATAATAGGCATCAAGCACTAAACTAGCTTGTTGTGAATTTCACATGGACATACGATCTTGTAACGTCCACAAAATTCCTACTCTCAAAACAAAATAAAACTAATAATTTAATAGTCAAAATTACGGTAATTTTTGTTTTAAAAGGGGGTTTGCAAGGTTAGACATTATCCACAATTAATAAATTTCTGGTTAAAGTCTTTCTACACAAGCTTGTGAAAGTTGGAATTAAATTAATAATTAAATATTATTAATTTACTTCCTAAAATATATTTATGGTTTAAAATAATACGTTTACCAAGTTCCATAAGTTTAATTAATTATCATGCACCAAGATTCCTTTATTTTCTAACACAAAAGTTTAATCTACTTTGTCTAGCCACTAAGTGGCCCCATTCACCCCATTACCCATGCACTCTTTTTTAAATTTCATTCCCACAAAAATACCTTCCACTTAAGTGAGGTAGGGTTTAATTTGGGCCATTAGATTGAATCTATCCTAGCCCTTAGATTTGGGTTGCCCTAAATATCCTTATGAGTTTCCTTTTATTTCTATTTTCCCCAAACAACCTCATTTGTTCATGTTAGGAAATTAATAATAATGTTTACATTATATGTTTGGGTGGTTAGTCAATTAAGTAATATTGTTAAATATAATAATAATATTATGTACTTGGTTATTTGGTTATACCCGTATCTCTATTTACGGGTTTATTATTTGTAATACATCCTATTTTATAGGATGTTTTGTTACCTACCTTTATGGCTATTTATTAGCCCAATGTAATGTATGATGTATCGAGTATATTGAAGAATTATTCCCTGTGTAAATCATGCTAAACCAACATTTGGTATCAGAGCATGGTATTTGTTTGAGATGGAAAACGTGAGATTTTGATGGATGATCATGGGCACTTCCACCATTGTTGATTGCCCGATCCATGATTAAATTGTTCATTTGGTTATAGTTGCTATTGTTATATAGTATTCAGAGATTAATGTTCAACCATTTCCAGATTTGTTAGGAATTGTTTTATACCAGAACGTGTGTTGTATTGCAATTTTTTCAGATATATTTCAGGCTATTCTTTCCTCTTCCATGAGTGTCTGCATAAAATCATATATCTGTTACTGTCTGCAAGTTCATAGCAGTCGTGTTGCATTTGCAAAATCATATGCCTCTATTTGGGATTCACGCTGTATACTGGATTCTCAAGGTGGATTAATCTCATTACTGACAGTTGATCACGGGATAGAAGAAAATACTGAAGAGAGAATGTGTTATAGTAATCCGAGGCGAAGTTGAAAGGCTAAGTCTTGCAAGGAGTGGTGAATAGAAATCACAAAGAATTAAGAAACGTGCAGACCGTGACCTTTTGCAGTTCAGGCATGAAGAACATTTTGAAATTCAAGTAAAACTCAATCATGAACAGATTTTTGTTCGGGTAATGAAATAAAATTTTGTTGGTACCATTGCAGAGATATTGAAAGCACCTTTCCAACACATTTTTGGTTTATAAAACGGAGCTCACGGTTGTCGAACTATCAACAAATCATTCTCCACTCGCTTTTTGCAGCCATTTGTGATTGGCTAATTTTTTAATTTTTAGCAAAGACTATAGTTTGAAAATTTTAATTTTACTATAGTTTTTGTTTAATAATTGCATTTTAAGGGCAATTATTACATTTTTAGCCAAATTAATATTTTTCCGACACCATTTTTCTGGGCCTTTCACATTTTTGGAATCCTCATTTCCTCCCAGTTCCAATGAGTGGTCACACGATAAATTTTCTCTCCATCCAGAGTAATTTTTTAATCGTTGATCCAATTTTAATTCAAATTGGGCCATTTTACGGGAAATTGTAACTTCAATAACTTTTGCACGGTAACTCGAAATCGAGCGCCGTTTTTTTCAAAAGTGCATATTTTTTTATTCTCGTCCTGTTGGTTCTAAGTTTGGGAGAATTTTTTTTTTTTTGAAAATTACCCTCTATTTTGGTCATCTTGTGGACACATTTTCGGTGGAATCCGACGTCCTTAGATATGAATTTGAGTTCCATGACCAAATTCAGCTGAGCTAACAACATGATGATGGAGGAAGGAGGCAACGGAGGAAGGAGGTCAATCGGTGACCTCTCATCATCACCAATGACAAAAATGCGAGAAGTTGTGGTGGCATATGTATGGTGTGAGTATATGATTTTTAGTGTGGTTTCCATTTTTTCAATGTGCTTCAGTTTGCATTGTTCCTGTTTTGTGTGGTATTTGATGGATGTTGGAAAGAGAGTTGTGTTGGAGTGCAAATGACTATCAGTGATCCTCTAACTGACTTGGTCCTCTGATTGCCGTACTTATTTGGAAGATGGTCAGCTAGAAGAATATGTTCACTAGCATTAGTGACCATGTGCAACAAGACCTAACTAGTAAGATCAATTCAGGAGTATGTTCTTCGATGCATTTTGCTTCTCAGTATCTATATGAGTGGAATTTCACATTGTGGGGGGGAATACATACCAATGTTCCATTCCCATTTTACACCCAAAATGACTTAGTCAAGGAAAGCTTCCATGGCAAAGGGCGATTTTTCTATGCTTTGTTCAAGATCGAGTTAAGCGAGATCAATGATAGAGACTATGATTAAGAACATTACTATTCTTATAGGAAGTAATGTGAAATATTTTCAGTATATCTTCTATTGTGCAGTTTTGTGATATGAAAGTTGTGTTTCCTACATAATTCCCTAATGTATAAGCATAGTGGTGAACAGTAGCACTAGAGTAAGTTAGTTCATGGATCTTGAAAGGGTTTGTGGGAGGATCCAGAAAAACCACACGAGGTGGATAGTTGATGAGGTTCCTGTCACGTCAAGGTTTTTGGTAAGCCTGTTTAAAACCATGGAAGGAGAGAGCCTTTCTTTTGATCAAGGCCATGAGTCATAGAGTTGGACATGCCACAGGGGTGAGCATACTACGAGGAGCGTACATGGATGTTTTTACCATGTAAACATTAAGGGGGGGAATGTTAGGAAATTAATAATAATGTTTACATTATATGTTTGGGTGGTTAGTCAATTAAGTAATATTGTTAAATATAATAACAATATTATGTACTTGGTTATTTGGTTATACCCGTATCACTATTTACAGGTTTATTATTTGTAATACATCCTATTTTATAGGATGTTTTGTTACCTACCTTTATGGCTATTTATTAGCCCAATGTAATGTATGATGTATCGAGTATATTGAAGAATTATTCCCTGTGTAAATCTGTTGCTAAACCAACAGCTTCATTCTTGTTTTGCAGGTTTGGAAGGGGAGAAGGGGAGAAGCCATGAAAGCAAGAACTATAACCATGGAGAAATTTTCTTGGTTTTAGTTGTAAAGGGGTTTACTATTGTAAGATTTCTCATTTGCTTAATGTAGAGATCCCACCATGGATCTGTTTTTGCTATTTAATGTAAACATCCTTTGAGTTCAACAATTAGGGAAAACCCCATTTCATTAAATCTATAAATTTTACACATTTGGGTGTCCATAAGAGGATTGATAAGGTTAAAAAATTAAATTTGATTGATTGCTAGTTGCTGGTAGTTTCATTTTGAAGGTTTAAAACTTAGATTTCAATTAAATTTCAATATAGGTTTTTTACAGTCGGGATTTTATTTTTCCATTAAAAGTGACAAAATTGCTGCCCTACGCAGACTGGTGGTCATGTGACCACCGCCCTACCAGGGGGTGGTTTATCGACCTTCGTTCTATGTTGGGTGGTGGTTATGAAACCACCGCCCAACAAAGAGCGGCAGCTTATGTTTCCCAAAAATAGAACCTTCAATACATGCATTTTTCAACAATTTCTACTTAGGTTGGTGTTTCTAAGGCAATGTTACTCAAAATTACATAAACATCAACTCATTTCTCTATTTTTTCTTTTGTAATAAAATGTAAAATTTGAGTATAACATCAACTACAATTCATTCTCTTTCACATATTCAATCTTGCCAACAAAACAACAAAGAACTCAACAACACTTCATTTCAATAACATCTTTCTTTTCCATATATATATATATATATTGTAACTTAGAATAACATACAAATTTAAGAGAGTTTCATTTCAAGAAAACTATACAACTTAAGCTTTCTCCTTTGTCTATAACATTACAAATTTCAATAAATGAAATATACAAAGCCTCTTTTGATAGTACAAGATTTATAAAATTCCACTCTAAGTGGGAACAATATGGTCAAATTACATCATAGAGATTCTTCTAATGGTTCAACAAAAATATTCATTTCAATGTCTTCTCCCAACTTTTAGCTTTCAAACTTGCATCCTTCAACTCTTCAAAAAATTGGATCACAATACAAAGAAAGGGGAATAGGCGATGCTCTCCGCCCAACCTTTAATCCAATAAGAGGAGAAACCATCCTCCTTATTGGCCCCCGAGCCCCAACCAAAGAACAATGGGGAGTATAATGCAACTTTGAAAACCTTTACAAAATGGCTTCCACAAAACATACAATCCAAAAAATATACAACACATTCAAATGGACATACTCAACAATATTTACAACTTTCCAAAAACACATAGGCTTGACATCAGGCCAAAAGGAGCAAGGAATATGGGAACCACATCCTTTTGCCTCCCAAGTGAAGTAGAAGTTCCACCCAAAAGCCTCCATGTGCACAATACAAAACATTCAAATACATCCTTATCTCTCCCTTGTAAATATGATTTTTTTATATGTTTTCCTTTTCACTCCCCATATGTGGAACTCCTAATCACACTCCCTCAAAAATGAATGCCTCATAACTCCCTTTTCCTCCCCAATGGTCACATACTTCCATCTCCCACCGCTTTCTTAAGGCACGCTATCTAACCCCAATATAACACATTCACAACAACTATGTAAATATTCATACAAACACAATTTTCACATCTAAATACATAAATAAAGAAATAACAAAGGTGAAAATCCTACCTCTCCATTAAGCTTCCAAAAATATTCACTCCAACATACTTTCAACACCTTCAAACCAATCATAATCCAAAATGAAACTCCAAAAAGGCTCCAAACATGTAACTCAAGACCAAATTTTTAAAAGTGCAAGAGAAGAAATAAGACAAGTAACCCAAAATTCTTCAAATCCAATCAATAAATAGAAATGAGATTTTAGGATGATAGGGCAGCTCCATATAGGATTCCATTTCATCATTCCTCCATTCCAACACACAAGTCAAACATTAAGCCCAAAGTAATTAAATGCACATGTAAGACTTATGACATATCCACATGACACTCCAACTTGCACACCATGCTTACCAAGGACAAACTTAAATGTGGTAAGTGAAAAGTAAAATTATTGACCATTTTTACACTCTCAAATACATAATTAAGCCTACAATTATCTCCACATACCATATGTATAGTTGTTGAATGAATTTAAGAGGCATGGGATAAGCTTAGTTTGTCTCACAAGTCTCCAAAAAAGCCTCCCAAATCAAAATACAATTTTTTTAGTTGATAAAGAATACATAACACAAAATCACATACAAATATAATTTACATCCATAAGATTTCAAGGACCATCTACCTAATTTATTGCCCACATGTCATATCTTCTCTTTGAAAATAAAATTAAGCTAAACTAGTTAATTAAGGTACATTAGCAAGTGTAATAAAGTGACAATATTTCCCAAATAATTAAACACGTGCATAAAAAATTAAAACAAAAAAAATTTAAAGGAAAAGAACACATTACACCCATCGGCACATAAATTAGATTAACCTCTATGGGAACCTCCTAACAAAGTATGCAACAACACACCATAACATTATACACAAGTTGTCAAATTTTGGCCATGTTGCACAACACCCAAAATCCTTATGTGGTTGGTCCCCCATCCCCTTTCAATATATGTGATAAAATGTTCCTACAACACAAACAAAATACCTCTCTGGCCTTGTGGCCGTATCAAAAACATCAAGAATAATATACATATAGAAATCAATAATCATCATCCAAAATTAGAAATTCTATCATCTATCATCATTCAATTTAATTCAATTTTAACATCCATAACATCATAATTCTACTCAAAATATCCAACATAGGCTACACATCAATAATATGACATTTTAGTATAAAATCAAAATACTGCAAATCAACATATATATCTCATCCATCATCGTCATCTAGTGCATCATAATCAAAATGTAAATCACAACATGTCAATAGTCCAAATATATGCATAGTCTATCATCTACTGATCAAGATATAATAATCAAAATGTCTAAGTATCAATCCAACAGTAATATCATCAAAATGAAAATAGTGTCGAAGAGGAGTGGACACTACAAATCCCCTTAAGGATGCCATCAACATGGCATTCTTGGTGGCCCTGTTGAAGCCTTAGACATGTAGGAGTAGTGGGGAATTAATTCTATAGGTACCTCTGTGGGAGGGATTTGATCCCCGATCACCTTTAAGAAAAGCAATGGCAGCGTCACCATTCACACCTACAATGTCACTTACGTAAACAAGTCACCGGTTGTTCCTCCGGAGCCTTTTGCCATTGATTACATAATAGAAAACATGATAACCAAGTTTAACAACAATAAAATTACCATCTTCTTGATGTGGACTCTCTTGAACAACAAAACAATCAGAAATCATGTGTGGTAGACCAACTCGCAGGTCAAGGGCTCGGTCCCTCAAAACCATAAATTTAATTCTTTGAATTTTTAGAGCTCGAGGAGTATCAATCTCAATACTAGAGTCCCATATGTGGCTCAGGGCATTCCTCGTATTGTTCTAAAAAATGTGTGTTTTTGTTTTTGGTTTTAAACATGGTTGTTTAATCATATGTTCAGTAATAATGTGATTTTTTTGCTAGTTATGAAAAACATGATTTTTAAGGATTGTACTACTCTCGCGGCCCTTAAGCAACATAATATTTCAATCCAGGACTACCCACTACTTCTAGTGTTATTAGGGGGTTGATTTATGTTATAGTAACCGACTTTAGAATGAGGATTATTTCTAGTAGTGTACATTGAAAGTTTTTAACAGCTTCTCCTTTTGTGTTCCAAGAAAGGTCCCCTCTATCATGGACCTTGAACTACATGGCCTTACATGACATGGTTATCTCTAGGGATTTGATTATCTATGCTTCGTGTTAAAAACTAGACAAGATAGGATTTGATTCCAGAATGTACAATTATGTATTGTTGAACTTCTTGTCCTTAGATGCGGTGGTCATTTCTAACACCTTAGCACCTACATATTTTCATTGTGAATCTCTATTACTGGAATTCATACCATAAATTTGTATAGGTAGATCACTCTTCTACCAATGGAATCTTGTACCTAGAATTTGAGGGTTGATCTTATCTGCTTCCATGTTGAAAAACATGGCGTACTAGGATTTGGACCCATGACCATGCTCGGTCTATGGTATTCACTATTGTTAAGCTTTTTAGCCTTTAACATGATGCATGGTTCTTTTTGGATTTTAGATTAATTTTTTTACACCATGAAGCTTCCCTCGGTGCCTCCCTCACCCTCACCGCATGGTTAAGCTAACACTCATGTGGAGCTCGTACTTGTCGGCCGCCATAATTCGGACACAAGACCACGGGGGTTCATTAGCTAGGCAATATCCTAGCACGTGGGTTCATATTGAGGTAATTAAAATTAATAAAATTAAAGTCAATATACCGGTAGACATGAGGGGGTGAAAGGGTTTAATTTATTAATGTTTTGAATCAGGTATTGGGGGTAGGTTAGAGAGGTGGGCTAAAGGAAAGGGATGTTTAATTTTAATATAAAACTAAAACATTTGAACCCTAGTTTTAAAAAGTAAATACCTTAAAATTGTAAAAGGAGTGTGGTCATAAATTAAATTATAATCTCTTTTTTAATAAAGAAATATAGATTCTTAACCAAGAAATAATAAGATGGTAGAAAACTAGGATTGAGTATGTTTTTCAACTCAAGTGATATTATTTCACCATCTTAACTATTTGAAGAACTATTGATAAATAATTAAAGCTTAACATATATAAGGTGATTTGTAATTGGTCTTCAATGAATTCAAACTATCTTTCAAGAGGAAATGCATATTAAAAAAATGAGTGAGAAATATAATATATTTTTTGTCTAATATATTAGGGTAGAAATAAAAAGGGGTAAATAAAATTGTAATTGAAAAAATGGGTAAGTAAGGTACATGGAAAAAATAGGGGTATTTTCATTCTAATAATATAACAGGAGGGGTATTATCAATTGAATAATTCGAGGTAGAAACTACAATTAAGGGTATTCTTAAATACCCTTGAACGCACGTGTTATACCATACTTTTACTAAGTGAACCCCGTGCACAAGACCACCTTTCTACCAAAGTATACCTCTACCTTGAACTATTTTCCCTTCCATGACAGGGTTTTTGAGGATTTCAATTGTTTTTCATTCCATTTTTAAAGTTAGATAGGCTAGGATTTGGACCTAGTACCATGCTTCAACTTGTGGGATTCTCTACCATGGGTTTCTTCTCTCTTGGATGCATGGTTATCTCTAGTATTGATTGATCAATTATGAGGGTACCATACTTCAACTTGTGGGTTTTTTTTTCATTATTGGGCATCTTCTCTCTGCATATAGGGTTCTCTTTAAGAGCATTGATTTATCACTTATGACACTTCCCTTAAGTGAAACTCCAAATTGAGCTCTCAAATATCCTCCAAACTAAGCTCCAACACGAGGATTTCATGTCAGTAAAATTTGACCAAATGGGATGTGAGTCTAAGACCACCTTCCAAATTAGTGGGCTACCCTCCTACGAGATACTTTCCCTTAAATAACACGTCTCTACAACATTGTAGACTGATATATTTAACCCTTCCTTTCTTGTAGAGGGTTTTCTAGTTTACAACAACAAAATTCACCAATATTACATTTTGTTTTGTGAATAAGCATTTCTTATGATAAGTGTGTCTCATGACATTCACTAAGAGGAAATATTTTTACTCTACTTTTTTGTTAGTAGGTACAAATCTATTGCATTAAATTCACCCAAGACTTGCACATTATCTTCACCCTTTTCAACAATGGTATATGTCTTCGAAGGCATGTTAACATGGTTTAACACACCCAATGAACCCGTAATATTACAAGAAATGTACAAATATTGAGGGTTCTAGGCCCACATGGGTGTGAAGCTTAAACCTAGGCCTATTGTGTGACAACCCATCTCTAGAGAAATACCTAGCCTTTAGATGAAAGTATTTTCCATCCTATTATTAGCTTCATTTGAGAATCTATGTTTTGTTTTTAACTCTTATTAGTCTCCTCCATGTGTACTCTCTCAATGCTAACTTATGTATTCTATTTTCCCTTGTAGAAAAATATTTTCAATATTTTTGGCAAAACTACAAGTTACATATATCCATCAGTTCATATATAATAGACTTGAGCAACTTTATAAAATAGACTTGACATGTATATTGATTACATAAAAGTAAACATGAAGCAATAATCTCATTAGGTGGTATATAAAGAAGCAAGAATATTTAGCTAAAATGTGTCTTTGGGTTTTCCTTTAATTATTCCAGTGAAGGATGAAGAGATGGTATCGTTCACTACAATTAAAAAGAAGTTGTTAAAGTCTATTATGTGTTGGAAAGATACTTTCGAGATAGGGTTTGTATATCACTCATAATAACGGAAAGTCCCGGAACATATAACATTATACATCATCATAAGCCATTTCGTGATTCCATCCCTCAAACCTTTCGAATGTCTTTCCATGTGGAAAAGAATATGAGAAGGTGAATAATTTGTAAATAATGAGCAGTGCAGCCCGATTAATTTATTAATGTACAATAAAATCAATTATAGAATGAATGACTGCAATATTTATAGATATCACAAAGTCATGTACAAACAAACATGGAGTTGCAAAATATGCAAAAATAATACAATCCCATGTATAGATAACACCAAATTTATGGTTTAAATAATATATACCGATATAATAATTATAATAGTGACAAAATTTCTACGGGAATACTATTCCCGCTTATAAAAATTTAATGTTAACACCCAAACTATAACAACTTACCACAATGTAAGAATTAACTAAGGTAAATGCATAATTAACCTAGGTTACCTAAAATTCCCCCCCTTAATTTTGCATTGCCTCAAGGGATGAGGAGAGGAACTATCTCGAACAACTCAAAATTTTCATGTGCAAGTGACTTTGTTAAAATATTTACATGTTATTCAGTTGTTGGAAAAAATTGAAGTTGTATGTTGTGTTTCAAGACATGCTTGCATACGAAATGTACATGTACCTCAATGTGCTTTGTTCTCTTATGAAAAATGGATTGCAAACAAGTTTTAGAACACCTTCATTGTCAAAATACAAGGTGGTTGGTTTGTTCTGTGGTATTCCAAGTCCTTCTAATATGCGACGTAGCCATATCGCTTCATATACAACTTCACCGGCAAAACGACACTGGACTTTTGTAAAAGAGTGAGAAAAAAAGTGTTGTTTCTTGCTTCCCCATGATATTGGTCTAGATCTCAAAAAGAAAACAAATCCTGAAGTGTGTTTTATGTCATCAATATTACCTACATGATCTAAATCCGAATATCTTGTCAAGAAGAAGTTGCCGTTCTTCTTGGATTCTAGACCAATATCTACTGTACCCTTGAGATATCTCAAGATCCACCTTGCTACCTTCCAATGAAAAAATCTAGGTTCCTCCATGAACTTGGAAAGATATCTCACTCTGCAAAGATGATATCTAGTCTAGTGTACAGTCGTAAATGAGACTCCCAATCAACTCGCCGATAGAGAGTTATATTTACCATAGGAGTTAGATTTGAATAAGATAATTGCAATATGTTCTCCATAGGTGTAACAATAGGTGTGTAATCCATCATCTTGAATTTATCGAGCGTTGTCTTGGTATACTTCAACTAAGAAACAAATATGTGATTCTCTTTCTGTCATACTTCTAATCCAAGACAATAGTGCATTAGCCTCGAGATCTGTCATGTTGAACGATCGATTAAGATATTTCTTCATTGCATCGATCATCTTCACTAAACTAGCCAATGATGACTAGATCATCAACATAGAAAACAACAATCACAATCTCCCCCTTGATTTTTGAGGTAGAGATTGGGATCGTATAGATTTTTGACAAATCCATGTTGTACGAGATGCTCATCAATTTTGATGTACCAAGATCGGGTGCTTGTTTAAGGCCATACAGAGATTTCTTGAGTCGTATACCTTTTTTTTCTTGACTAGGTATAACATATCCCTCAGTTGAGTCACGTAGAGTTCTTGTAGATCTCCATTTAGAAAGGCACTTTTTATGTCCATCTGATGGATTTCCAACCAAACTGTGAAGGTAGAGAAAAGATCATCCTGATCGTTTTGATCTTAGCTGTGGGAGAAAATGTCTCCTCATAGTCTATGCCTTCCTTTTGTGCGTACCCCTTTGCTACCAGTCTTGCTTTGTACTTGTTTATGGTCCCATACACTTTTTACTTTGTTTTGAATATCAATATAAAACCAATGGGTTTATTCCCTGGTGGAAGATCGACAAGCTTCCAAGTGTTGTTTTTCATCATTGATTGATACTTAGCATCCATGACATCTTTTTAAGATTTTGAATATAGTGATTCTTGGACTATAGTTGGCTCATCGATTCAATAACTCTACTCATCAAAGTAAAGTTTACTTCTTCTCCTACTTTATTGCGAGTCCTAGATCCAGTGGTGGATGTATCCGATGGAGCATCCAATTTTGCATCTCGTATCATGCTAGTATACGACTTGGGTATATGATGAACTGATGCCATGGGTTGTGGTTCTATCTGATCATCACCATCATCCCCATCATCACTGTCATCATCAATAACATCAAATTATGTTTTTACAACAGGTGAAAAATTTACATCAAGTGAGTCTGGAGGAGGAATCTCTACTTCATTTTTCTCAAAAACTCAACATCTCTACTGGTGTATACTTTCCTAGTCTTTGGATCCATCAATCTATACCCAAGAGTCTCTTCATTGTAGCCAATGAAGATGAGTTTTTGTGATTTCATATCCAACTTCTTTCTCTGCGTTACGCTTGGGTATGTGCATGCTTGCTTTGTACCCGAATACTCTAAGGTGGCAACAAATGGTTTCCGCTTTGACCATGCTTCATATAGCATTAATCCATTAAGAGTATCTATGGGAAATCTATTCAAATAATAAATTGTTGTCTTTGGTGCTTCTACCCAAAATGTCCTCGTTAATCTAGAATCATCAATCATGCAACGTACCATTTCCATGATAGTATGATTTCTTCTCTCAACAACACCATTATGTTGCAGTGTGTGTGGATGAGGCATTTTTGATGAATCATGTGAGCTTGTAGGTAGGCTTTGAAATCATTACTAGTGAATTCCCCCTTGATATGAGTAGAGAGATTTGATGCAACGACTGGTCTCATTCTCAACAGCCACTTTGAACTTCTTGAAGGTCTCAAAAGCATCACTTTTCTTACGAAGACAATATATCCACATTTTTCTCAAATATTCATCAACACAAAACACGAAGTATTGAAATCTAGAATGAATTGGTTACATCGCATCGCAAATATCGACATGAACCAGATCAAGCTTATCATGAGCTTGATAAGTACTCTTTTGGAATGAAGCTGTGTGTTTTTTTCCTACTAGGAAATGATGACACTTATCTATATCCTTCTAGAGAGATGGAAATCCTTTTACCATATTGTACTCAGGGAAGTGTTTTGAGATACTTGAAACTAATGTGACCAAGTCTCTGATGCCATAATTATGCAGAGGTAGAATTCTTAGCCGTAACTTCTCAATCATCTTTGTGGATAAAATCAAGCTAGAACATACGTCCCCCATTATAGGATTTTGTAAAAAAATGTGAGCCTCTTAATTTTTCTCGAATTAAACACACTTTCTTGCCGAATTACTATCAAAGTTAATCTTCAAATTGTGATCTAGAAGTTGACTTACTGATAGTAGATTTTTTGTTAACCCAGGGACATATAGTACATTTGATAGTCTACAATTATGTGAACCAAGAGGTAGATAAATGTTCCCAATACCATGTACTGTGTATGAAGAATCATCACCTAATGAAACATGGTTTTTTGAAGGCGTGTCCCTCATTGTGGTAAACTAGTCTTTGTGCCCGGTCATGTGTCGAGTGGCTCCCAAATCAACATACCAAATATCACTAGAAGACGTGGAAGGTTCACTTGATTGAGTAGTGTACAAGAATTCTTCATTATCTGAATGTTCTTCTTGCTCAACTATATTTCCTTGTTGATGGGGTTTTCTTCTCTAGTTCCCCTTCTTTTGCCCTTGATTGTAGTTTGAATATCCCTTATGAGATTGCTGGTGTTGAGGTCCAGAATTACTTGATGAACCTTTCTTATAGGTATTGAACCAACAATCTTTTAACTCTTGTCCTCTTTTGCAGATATGGCATTTCTTCATTTTTTGCTTGTCCCTCATGCTGATGCTAATTTTGGGAATTTTTATGAAATTTGCCTTTTCCTTTTCCTTTCCATTTTTGATGAGAAGAAAGTGTCTTCTCCTCTTCATCATCTTTATTGTACATTGCTTCCTCTTGTTGCAGTAGATTCACTAACTTGTTGAAATCATGTTGTCCGATTTGAAAATTTTAGTGTCGTCACAAAATGCGGTATGAAGGAGGGAGTGCTCTAAGAAAATTTGGAATGAGAGCTATATTTTTGACCTCCTCTCGCACGGCTAGATGTGAAGTCCTTAATTATGCAACTCTTCTTAAGAAAGCTCCTATTTTCTCATTTTGTTTGAACTTCAAAGGCATGTAAATGACTCTATAAATTCAAGACTACATTCTTGTTCTTGGCCTCAGTACACTCGTGGATAAACTTATCCCACTCTTCTTGGATGATTTGGCATCATGAATGTGGGGTTGCTCATCATCAAACACTACAAACAAGATTATCAGCTTGGTCTTCTGATCATATCTATCAAACTATCATTGTTGTGTTGTATCAATTGCTGATCTTGTTAAATAACCATCCACAACATTCCAAATCTCTTCAAACTCAAGTTGTGTTTTGATCTTTGTCTTCCAGGATGTATAGTTGTCTTTGTGTGTAAATGTTGTTTTTAAACTAATGCTAATGTAAACAAAGACTAACACCTAAATAGTCTTAATTAACAAAAATTAAACAACATTATAAACACCATCATGATAAGAATTTATCAAGGGTTAGATGCTAACAATTATCAATACAAAACTATGAAAGAAACTATGTTAAGCGCCTAAATATCCTCTATTCTCTAACAACATATAAATGAAGGAACCTAGGTAGGTACCATGGCTATCAAAAACAGTTGTCCTTAATGTTCCAAGAACCTAGGAATGGGGGCTAATCAAAGTTGGGCTACAAGACCCTTTTGACACCTCTCATATAACCCGATCACTTTAAGAAAGAGGCTTAACTCTTCAAGATGATGAACTCTCAAAGAAGACAAGGTGCAAGCTCTTAGTCTCTTTGCTATATACTTTACATTTGCTCTCTAAGGAGTTTAGGTGTAGGTATAAAGGTAGAAGGAGGGCTCCTTATATAGCCCAATGGATAAACGAAACACTTCATCCCTTTTCATGTGGGATAAATGTAAAACATGATTAGGAATGGATAAGGTTGCTTTATTAAAGGTAACCTTACTTTAGAAGGGTTTAATTTATGCTTAGTAAGTCATGTGAGTTGGGGGGTGTTTTAATTAATCAAAGGTGATTAACTAATAGGTAGATGTAAGCTTATAAAAGATAATTAGAGGAATATTAGTACGATTTAGGCTATTAGAAGGGGATTAAATCAATTAAATATTGATTTATTGGTTAAATGGAAGGGAAAGCTAATTAATTAATAATTAATTAATTAGTCTAGGTAGAAGGGGTGATTTATTAACGGAAGGTTGTTAATTAGGGTATTTTTGGATAGGAAACTTAATTAATTAGCTTAGTGTAGTTAATTAATGATGATATGAGATAAAATGAGTGCTTTTGACGATATGTCGTCGATTTGCGAGAAAGACGATAATTAACGCAATTTAAGTATTTAAATTGCTTGGGCGTAATTATGGGTGTCTACATTTTCCCCTCTTTGGGGTGGCGTAAGTGACGCGACTTTAAAGATGGTAGATGGTGGAATTTTGAAGAGGTGGAAGAAAAATTAGTAGAAGTGAGAGATGCCCCTCGAGAGTCGATGGGGTGATGAAAGAAGACGATCGACGATCGAAAAAGGTGAGAGATAGAAGAATGGGAAGAAGCAAGATGCCCCGGTAAGATGGAAGAATAGGGGTGAGAGGAAAGTGATGTAGAATGAATATGAAGGAAGGGAGAGAAGAGCTTAGCCTCTAGCCACTATGTATTGGAAAAATTTTGGTGTCATCATATTGGCATAAGAGCTACGTCATCGGTCCTTATGAAAAATATAAGCATACGACAAAGGTAGAATGACATGAAAAGCCATACTATGAATGATTGTCCATTACTGAAAACACCAACTCCATGCAACATACAAAATGTGATGTAATACGAGAAAGTAAAAGATTCCTAACTCCACATAACATACAAAATGTAATGCAATACGAGAAAGTAAATAAGCTAAACTAACAGAGAAACATAATATAATGTTTTTATTATCGAGCTTCAGTTACGACCTATGTAAATTAATGACAAGGGTTGATGATGGTGCCCCAAGCAAGGATACATGTGAGGGGAATAACGGAGGACACTTGGGTCCGATGGAAAAGTAATGTGCACTACGAAACAGTACCACGCAACTTGTTGTGCCCTAGAGTACAAACGATGTAAGAAGCCTAGCTTTTGTTGATGGAGGTAGATCAAGATGATCTGCAAGTCGCACACATGAACAAGTGAGAACCAAAGAGTGACATTTTGTAGGATGATTTTCAATTTTTAGAAGTTTTCTGAAACATATTTGAATGTTTTTTGATGATTTTTTTCTCTAACATATTTGAATGTTTTGGTTGATTTTAAAAGTTTTATGAAACTATGTACAGGAAGACGAGAAAGCATGGATGCCCCCAGTGATAGATGGGATGTACAAGGGCATAAGGCCATGTGCGTACCAGAAAGGTGAAGATGTAAAAATGTCCCAACGATAAGGTGGGAGTATTCAAAGGTAAACTCTTCACAGGTAGAAGCGGGACCCAAGGCCATTATGGATAGGTTCAACATGATGATGAACATAAACCAATGAAATGCTGGGAAGAAGCAAGGATGCCCCTAGTGTAAGTTGGCCTAAGAGCACGTGATAGAAAGGAAGGAGAAGATTATTTTTGTGGAAGGGGACAAAGGTGTCTCGCAAACATGGAAAAAAATTAACCTTATACACATGGATGTTCTGAATGAAGTAGAAGAATGATGTGAATGATATGAATGTAGCTTAGAAGCCTCATGGCGAAGAAGTGATTAGCCAAAGGCATAATCATGAGACGAGATATCGACTAGAGTAAGAGTCTGAACAAGGTCCAAAAAAAGACACTTGGTAACATACTAATCCTGTTTACTCATAGAGATCCAGTGTGTGCACGTGGAATTTATTACCTCTTGAAGGGAATATTTAAAAGAAAACAAGATGACGAAACCCTAGCCAATGTGTAGGAATGATTTATTATGAAAGGTGATTTTGTGAATGGATGGTGAAAGGATAGCCATACATTGCTCCGCTGCCAGCCAGGTGTTCATAGCCCCGACAGAGATGTATTTAATTCTAATCGCAACATTTCTCTACTGCCAGTCAGGTGTCCATAGCCTCAATAGATATTATTGGAAATACCCCACGAGAGAGTTATATATCAATTTACTTTTACTTTTTAGCTTTTAGATTATGATGTTTGATTGAGATTATTTTGTTGTCTCGAAAACATATTTCAGCTCTCTTGTTTGACAAGGGCTTAAGAACCACTGATGGCTTTATGGAAGGAGATGGAAGTGCTTACGATGATGACATTGGCTAGTGTCAACAAATATGTCCAAAAGTTCTTCGCAACAAGTTTATTATATGTTGAATGTGATAGGATCTCTAAGAGGTCAGTTGTTCTTTAATTTACCAAGGTGATAAAAGACCAGGGTCAAACAGATACCATAGAGATAAATGTCACAAAATGCATGCGAATAAGCTAACCAAAATATCACCGAAGGGATGAAAATGGTAGGAAGACTTGCAGAAGAATAGCAAGGAAGGGAAGAAATAAATATCTTTGTACCTTTGATTTTTGTTGTGTTTTCTCAATGTTTTTTTTTGTATTTTTGAATTGTTTTTTAAAAGATTTTTGACAGTTTTTTGGACCATTGGGACTAACAAAGTCACTCTATGTGATAGGATCCAACAACGATGTTTGTGACTTCCTTGATAAGGAGACTAAGTGTGTTTGTTTATCAAGAGTCATGTTTTCCCCGATCTCGATGATCGTGGTGAGTTCACACTCAACAAAGGATTGTGATTTATCCTGAAACATGGATTTTGTATGTGGGAGCTTGAGTTCCCTATCCAGAGGTTTATGCACTTTGCGCCATACTTGATGGTTACGTTGATGTGCATTCTTGAATCGCGCTTGATTTAGAATTTTGAGATTGTTCGAGTTGTTGGGTGATTTTGAGCTCTTGCAAGTTTTGAACTGAGCTTGAAAATGAACCTGTTTGGGTTTCTTATAAGTTGACGTGTGACTTGTCTAATCTCGAGAAGGAGAAGAAAGTGAACGTTTACGATTGATGATAGGAATGAGAGAAATGATGGTGGGCTTGCCCTGGTCATTGGTAGAAGGATGATGTGATTTATGAAAAGGATACGATCCAAGGATTGAAGAAGATGGGTTACTAGGAGGTAAGCCATAGATAGAAGACAAAGGGCTGCTAGGATGTGGCCCAAGAATAGAAGAAGAAGGGCTACTTTGGGGATGTGACCCATAGATAGAAGATGAAGGGCTACTAGGATGTGGCCCAAGAATAGAAGAAGAAGGGCTACTAGGACATGACCCATAGATGTAAGATTATGGAATACTATGATGTGGCCCAAGAATAGAAGAAGGGCTACTAGGACATGACCCATAGATGTAATATGATGGACTACTAGGATGTGGCCCAAGAATAGAAGACGATGGACTACTCGGGGTGATCCATACCTAGAAGACAAGGGGCTAGCTGGGCATGCCCCAAGAATAGAAGATAGTGGACTACTCAAAAATGCCCCACAAATAGCAGAGGGAGGGCTACTATAAGGTGACCCACACCTAGATGAAGATGAAGGACTACTTAGCATTGACCCCATAAGAGATTGTGATTGAGGAATTATGATAGACAAAGAGTTATTCGGTGATGAGAAGATAGGCCATGGATCAATGCAAGACCAAGGGCTTTCATCACATAATGAAGAATGTGAAGATGGAAGAATAAGAGGAGGGTCAATTTGCATGACCTAAGGCTCTTCCTCTATTTCTTGATAAAAGGAATCAACCCTTTCCTCACAATATGTAGATGCATTAAAGTCTAAAGAGAAACCTTGAAACAAAGCTACGGAATGAGAAATAGCAGAGATAGATTTATCTCATATTATTCTGTCCAAATACAAAGCACACGTACAGTATATATAGGACTGAAATCTGAACTGACTCCCTAACTAAATTGAGAAGATCCACAATAGTAGCAGAGAATGATGTGATAAGAGATAAGATGATAAGATAGACACCTAATCTAATAACCAACGTATCCTAACATTCCCCCCCTTATTACATTATTCTTGCAAATGTGACCTCTGAAAGATTCAAATTTCACTTTTCCAAGAGATTTAGTGAGAATGTCAGCAACTTGTGCTTCAGTAGGACAGTACTGGAGCTGAATTTGATGGTTCAAGATGTGCTCTCAAATGAAATGGCAGTCAATTTCAATATGCTTTGTTCGTTCATGAAAGACTGGATTCTGCACGAGCTTCAACACACTCTGATTGTCGCAATAGAGAATAGGTGACTGTTTTTCAGGAATTCCTAGGTCATCCATAATGCGATGTATCCATATCACTTCGCACACACTCTCTCGTGCGGCATGATATTCTCGCCTCTGGATGAGATAGAAACAACATTCTGCTTCTTGCTTATCCACGAGATAGGTCTAGATCCGAGATGAAATATGTATCCTGTAGTTGACTTCCTATCATCAACAGATCCAGCATGGTCCGAGTCAACATATCCCTGTAAGAAGAATTGATCATTCTTTTTATATTCCAGACCATAATTAGTTGTTCCTTGGACATATCTCAAAACATGCTTTGCTGCATTCCAGTGACATTTCTTTGGCTCTTGCATGAACCTGGAAAGATAGCTGACAACATAGCAGAGATCTGGTCTGGTGTATGTCAAATAGATGAGCCCTCCAACAAATTTCCTGTAGAGAGTAGCATCTACTTGAGGTGAGTCCTGGAATCTTGAAAGTTGTAATCCTTTTTCCATGGGAGTGGATATAGGTTTACTGATGGACATTCTATACTTTTCCAGAGTGTCTTGGCATACTTTGTCCGGGAGACAAAGATGTGATGCTCCTTTGCCATATTTCCAAGCCAAGACAATAATGTAAGTAGCCCCAAATCTGTCATGTGTCAAGGTTCTTTTGAGATCATTCTTTACAATATCAACTTTGATCTTCCGAACTACCAAAGTGATCACAAGATCATCTACATAAACAACCTTAATGATAATTTCTTTTGCCTACCTTCTTTATATACAAATTTGAATATGAGTGACTATGAGTGAACCCATGCTACAAAAGGTGATCATTGATCTTGATATACCATGCCCTGGGAGCTTGTTTCAGTCCGTAAAGAGATTTGATGAGATGACATACCTTTTTAGGCTGATTTTCATCAACAAATCCTTCAGGTTGGGTCATGTATACTTCTTCTTTCAGATCACCATTTAGGAAAGAACTCTTGACGTCCATCTACTGAAGTCTCCATCCTTTCTGTGCTGCAAGTGCGCAAACTACTCTGATGGTCTTCATCTTCGCAGTGGGTGCAAAGGTTTCTTCATAGTCGATGCCTTCTTTCTGAGCATATCCTTTGACTACAAGTCATGCTTTATGTTTGTCGATGGATCCATCTGCCTTATATTTTGTCTTGAAGACCCATTTGCAGCCTATGGATTTCTTTCCTGTAGGCAGATCGACAAGTTCCCATGTCCGATTTTTCATGAGTGAGTCATATTCTGTTTCCATAGCTTCCTTCCACTGAGTTTGACTGAGTGCTTCACGAACATTATCTCGCTGTAGCTATTCATCGCTGAACTCATGAGTGCAAAGTTTACCTCATTTCTTGTTTGACTCCGGATGATGTATCTCGGGAGTTGTTACAAATTTGAGTCCTTGATAGTTCTTTGTACCCACTTCGGATGAGAACTTGATCGCTTTTGAGAAGAACCGTGTGTTGTTGCCGTGAGGATTGATGTGGAGTCACATTCTACGGTTCTCTAAGGTCAACAAATAGTTCTCCCGGTAGCATTTCTTTCTCTGAGTAGTCTCCTCCAGCTCATCATTTGATTCAGAGACTAATCGGTGAGATGTGTTTGGAAGTGAATCTTCTATTGATACTATTGAGTCAAAGGATGACTCATCACAAACCACATCCCGACTCTCGTATACTTTCTTTGTCTCAGGATCCATGAGACGATACGCCTTCGAGGTAGTACTGTAGCCAAGAAGGATACACAGGAGTGTTTTTGGCTCTACCTTCTTTCTCTTCTGAGCTGGGACATGCATGTATGTTGTGCAACCAAATACTCGCAAATGAGAAATTGATGGCTTTTTACCACTCCATACCTCTTCTCTCGGCATCTTGTTCAAGAGAATCTTTGTTGGTGCCACTGTTGAGAATATATACACTGTTTTATTTGCTTCACCCAATAACGTTCTCCTAGCTTTGCAGTTGATAGCATGCAATGCGAGCCATCTCCATCATCATGCGATTAGGACGCTCAATAATGCCATTTCTTTGGGGCATGTAGGAGCGATCAAAGTCTTGCTTAATGCCGTGATGGTTTAGGAAGGCCAAGAACTTCTTTGATGTGAATTCCCCCCCTCGATCTGAGCGGAGTAGAAGAAGTGGTTGTCCGGACTCTTTGACAACATGATGATAGAAGTTCTGCAAGTGTTGAAGAGCCTCACTTTTCTGCTTTAGGAAATATACCCACATCTTGCGAGAGTGGTCATCCACAAACAACTGGAAGTATTTGTATCCTGAAAACGAAGCAGGAAATGGGCCGTTCAGATCGGTATGAACTACCTCCAGACACTTCTTGGCATGGAAGGTGCTCGCTTGAAACGGATCTCTATGTTGTTTTCCTGCAAGACAACTAGGGCAAATAGGCAAGGAACTGGACAATTTGGGTAGTCCACGGACCATTTCTTTTGAACTCATCTGGTGCAGTGAACCGACCGACAAGTGTCCATATCTAAAATGCCATAAGGCAGTTGATTCTATTGTTGAAGCAGATAAAGCTACTGCAGAAGATGAAACAGTATCTAAAGCAAATAACTTATCTTTTACAAAGGCTTTAGCAAGAACCGTACCTTGTCGGAGATTAAGCATGATTTAATGCCATTTTGAACAAGAAATTCAACCTTAAGGTGATGATTCAAGAGCTGAGTAACTGACAAAAGATTGCTAGTCAAGCCAGGAACATATAGTACCTTTGTAAGTGTACATTTTCGTGGCCCCAGAGGAATGGTCACATTCCCTATTCCTTCTGCAATGTACTCTTTGTCATCCACTATCCGAACTCGATCTCCAGTTGGCTCTTCGTGTAGTGAATCAAACAGCTTCTTGTCACCTGACATATGCTTGCTTGCACCAGAGTCTATCAACCAGACTTTCTTCGTGGGCTGAGAAGTTTGAGAGACGAGTACAAGATTCTTACTACAATGGGCTCCTTCTGATGTCTCCTCATCAGATTCATCATCCTCTTGTTGGGCTGCAAGATGTCCTTTTTGCTTTCTCCAGCGGGGACGTCGTTTGGACTTTTGAAAATCTTCGCGCCCGGATGTGCTTGTATGGCTTGAAGGCCCTTGTTTCAGGCTGTTGTGCCAACAGTGATCAGTGTCATGAGTAATAGTAGAGATAGATTTATCTCATATTATTCTCGCAAATACAAAGCACATGTACAAAGTATATATAGGACTGAAATCTGAACCGACTCCTAACTAAATTGAGAAGATCCACAATAGTAGCGAGAATGATGTGATAAGAGATAATATGATAAGATAGACATCTAATCTAATAACCAATGTATCCTAACAACCCTTTCTCGTAATCTTCTAAAGGAATATCTTCATGTGCCCCTATAAATGCCCTAATTTTTTATTCATTTTGAAAGAGGTCAATCAATATGATTTGTTGATCGACCACCAGGGGTTGATTAGAAGAAAGAGGTTCACTTGGTGTGGAAGACTTAGAAGATGTTTGATGATGATTGATAGAAGAAGATGCGATGAGAGACGAAGAAGATGTGTAGCTAGATCTCTCGGAATAGAAGAAGGTGGTGTGTACCTATGTATACGATGGTATATCATCTGTAAACTAGTAGGATTAAGTCCAAAGTCTGTAGATTGCAATGAATGGGTCGATTTTGGTGTTTTTCTCAAAGCACTTTGAGTCACATGAATCTTCAAAGGAGGAAGACTTATTGGGGGTCATTGATGAAGAAGATCCTATGAAAATGGGAGGACTATGATTCAAGAATCACATCGGATGAATAATAACAATGATCCTGCAAAGAAAGAGAGGACCATTATTTAAGAATTGTATTAGATGTTTGATTGGAGGGATTTGGAGTTGCACGTATCTTCAAAGGAAGAAGACGTCGTCGAGGTGACTAATAAAAGGGGTCCTGTGTAGAAATGGAGGAATGTGACGTATGAGTCATATTAAATGTATGATGAAGAGGTTCCTACAAATATAGGGAGGAACGTGACATAGAGTCACATTAGATGACTTAGAGTCGAATTAGATGAATCCAAATAGTTTTTGGATCTGAATCATCACAAAATTCAGAGAAAATATTTGGATTGGAATCCTCAGAAGAAGAGGAAATGTTTGGATTAGAATTAGAAGAAGAGTGGGGGAACTAGAATAATAATTTGGATCGAAGCGTCCAAATCATACCACCGACTATGAGATGAAGGTGAAGAACGAGTTACTGTATGGGCTCTCTAAGCACAAAGAACCAAATGAGGTTTAGTTGTGATGGGAATCCTATGATTTGAATTGCTGAACCTAGGTTCTGTATTTTTGTAAGTATGGGGAACTCGCATGATAGTTAGTCATTTTTGGCGTGTTTTAAGCACAAATTTCTAGATCTAGATAGTGTGATGGAACTCCTTCAAAGGGAAGGAAGTGACATGTCGATTTGGGTAGCATAAGGACAACCAACTAGACATTTTGTAAGTATTGATATGTGTGCATGATTTTTGAAGAAGGTCTAAGGAAAATAGACATTGTGATGACGCAATATCGATGAGATCGAGAGGGATTGTCCTAGAAAATAAGTTTTCTGAATGAATAATCACAAGGAACAATCATGCAAGTGTGAAACACAAAGCCAATCAACAAGGAAATACACCATATGAAAATGTGATGCAAAGATGATCAACAAGATGTTTTCACTTATGCCAAGTTCAAGGAAATGAACAAAACGTAAGTAAAAATAAGAAGTCAATGTGATCTCTCAATCAAGATATACAATGAGTGAGCTCAAACTTGATTAAGACCTATATCTCAAAAAGTGCCAATTATAATTCATGAATGATAACAATATCACCAAGATATGTTAACCCACTTTGTGAGAATGTGAAGTATTGATATCAAGGTGTTATTGATATAACATGCACAAATGGTAACACCTAGCACTCTTTGAAATCGAGGTAATAATATAACCGAACTAAAAATCTCAAAGTATAGCTAGGAATAGTTAAAAATGTGTGCAATGTAACCCTACAATATAGGTATTTATGTCGAGTTTACAAGAAACAAGACGTAAATTTTGAAATTGTAGTGATACGATACAAACAAGCTAACTCTTCTAAGGAAGTCTATGGTGATGAACCATGCCTAACTACAATGATGACCTTGACATGGGTATTAAGATCACAATGGATACCAATGACGTGAAAATGCCTCCGCACACTTTAGACGTTTAACTAACCCAGCCGCAAACATGGATGGGCGTAAACGAACATAAAAGTGAGAGAAACAGTCGATTGGTAACACAAAGGTAGTCACCCTTCTTTTGATCAACAAAGTGTCAAAAGAATGTGAAGGAAGTAAATAAAAAAATGAAAAATGTTGGCTTCACTTCAGCAGAGTTTTGCCTCGCCCTAAGGCAAGTAAAAACTAGGCGAAAGTACCACGTCACACATTTCTCAATGAAAATATGGTTCACAACTCAACACTATTTTAGAATGGTCAAAGTGGGCTCCTGGCCAAAGTATATTCTCCTAGGTGGTTCTCTTGCCCTAGGTGTTACAAAGTTGCCACGAGCGAGAGCGATTTACCCAAAAAGTTACACTAACTAGTTTAGGAGTATCTCGGTTTACTTTACCCCCTTCAAGAATGGTAGGAAACTAGTGCATCTATGTGTACTATCACTGGGTCACCACAACGGACAACCTATAACGCTATCTCAAAAAGGAATCACTAGTCAAGTAGGTAGTGCAGAGCACTTTCCGTTTCATCCACAAGGTTCCTCTTGTGTGGAATACTTTAGGGGTTCTTGGAACCACCCCCATTGTTGTAGTTTAAGGTGTTATGCCAAAGGGGTTATGTTCCATTGAGCGAGAGAGGAATGTACCCTTTTCTCGAAACCCCGCAATACAATGTTTTGAATATGTTGTTCTTTTTATCTTGTTTAATTAGGTGTGGTTTGCTTGAACACCTTTTGACAACCCGTATAATAACTATATTAGTAGTTTTTATTTTGTTTTGATTCCTCCTTTCTTTGACAAGCGTTAGTAGTTCTCCAAGAAAATCACATTATTTAAAAGAGGATTAAGAGTTCTTTGTTGATTCTCAATATCATCCAAGGATACAAGAGCATACCCAAAAAATAATCCAACTAAAAGTAAAGAAAATCTTTTCAATCAATGAACCATACAAAATTCTTGCTAAATGTTCATTCCCTTAAACCAAAAGTGAAAGATGAAGGTTCCAATTTACCAAATGTTATAAAATAAAGACTAAAGTTGATTTTGATTCTCAAGGTCACCCTAAGGTGCAAGAGAATATCATACAAAAACTTTATCCCAACTATATAGAAATGAAAAACTTCAAATCAAAGGACCATTGAAAAATACTTTGTAAAAGGTTCATTCCCTTAAGCAAAATGAATAATCAAATTTCCAAGTTTAATCCCAATGTTAAAAATATAGAGATCAAAATTATTTTTTTATTCTCAAGATCACCAAAAGGTGCAATATAAGAGCATACACATTCTTTGGTCTAAATCAAGTAAGCATGGAAATACAACATTCATCAAAACATTAGAAATGTTAGAAAATGACCAATTTTAAACTAACAAAAAAAATTAAAATTTTTGTAAGTATAAATCTTGAATTTATGTTTTTATTGCATATTTAACTTCAATACCTTTCCAACACAAAAAAAATTGAGTCATTTCGAGTTCGGGAGCAAAAGTTATGGCCATCGGAAGATGGGTTACGCATATGCTCTTATGCTCATGGGTATGCACTTGACATGCACTCAAAAAATGTCAAAAAAAACGTCTCTTAATGTATGAAATGGGAAAAATTTTCCAACCAAGATTCAATTTTGATAACAACCCATCACATCAATGTATGAATAGAAGACTCAACGCTATCAAATATTAACATACATGCTCAAGATTTTAAAATTTTCAAGAAATTGACAAAACTAGCATGTAGAATGATGAAAAAGTAAGCTCTAAAACTGAAAACATGATGAAATCTTGAAATTTTCTCACCAAGATTAAATTTTGATAGCAACCCACCACATTAATATGTAAATATAAGACTCAACACTATCAAACACTAACCTACATGCTCAAGAATTTAAAATTTTCAAGAAATTGACAAAACTAGCATGTAGAATGTTGAAAAAGTAAGCTCTAAAAATGAAAACATGGAGAAATCTTGAAATTTTCCCATCAATTCCAATTTTGACATAACTTCACCTCCTTTATACCTAAAAGGAAGACTCAACACATGCAAACTCAACAAAACAAGTTAGATCAACATGTGTAAAAGAGGGTTAGTAACCAAAAATGAAACTTAACTACAAAAATTTGAAATTAAGTGCAAAGGACAATGGAGTAAGTCCCACTAGGCATGCCAAATGTGTGCAAGTGTTGTTTTTAAAATAATGCTAATATAAACAAAGACTAACACCTAAATAGTCTTAATTAACAAGAATTAAACGACATTATAAACACCATCATGATAAGAATTAATCAAGGGTTAGATACTAACAATTATCAATACAAAACTATGAAATCAACTATGTTAAGCACCTAAATATCCTCTATTCTCTAACAACATATAAATGAAGGAACCTAGGTAGGTACCTTGGCTATCAAAAACAGTTGTCCTTAATGTTCTAAGAACCAAGGAATGAGGGCTAATCAAAGTTGGGCTACAAGATCCTTTTGACACCTCCCATATGACCCCAAAGACACTTTAAGAAAGAGGCTTAAATCTTCAAGATGATGAACTCTCAAAGAAGACAAGGTGCAAGCTCTTAGTCTCTTTGCTATATGCTTTGCATTTTCTCTCTAGGGAGTTTAGGTGTAGGTATAAAGGTAGAAGGAGGGCTCCTTATATAGCCCAATGGATAAAGGAAACACTTCATCCCTTTGCATGTGTGATAAAGGTAAAACAAGATTAGGAATGGATAAAGTTGCTTTATTAAAGGTAACCTTACTTTAGAAGGGTTTAATTTATGCTAGCAAGTCATGAGAGTTGGGGGTGTTTTAATTAATCAAAGGGGATTAACTAATAGGTAGATGTAAGCTTATAGAAGATAATTAGAGGAATATTAGTACGATTTAGGCTATTAGAAGGGGATTAAATCAATTAAATATTGATTTATTGGTTAAATGGAAGGGAAAACTAATTAATTAATAATAATTAATTAGTCTAGGTAGAAGGGGTGATTTATTAACGGAAGGTCGTTAATTAGGGTATTTATTGGATAGACAACTTAATTAATTAGATTAGTATAATTAATTAATGATTATATGAGAGAAAATGAGTACTTTTGATGATATGTCGTCGATTTGCGAGAAAGACGATAATTAACGCAATTTAAGTATTTAAATTGCTTGGGCGTAATTATGGGTGTCTACATTCTCCTCTTAGAATTTGTGAATCGGAAGAAATAACTTGGGGGCATTGGTGCCCATTTTACGTAATCAAATGGCAAAGGGTAAAGCTCTTATCACTCTGGTATATGATCTTCCAATCTATATACCTTTAGTTTGATATATTAAACCTTCCTATATATGCACTCTTCTCGATATACCCATTGGTACATGGAAGAAGCTTTCCCTTTATATACTCAAAAATACATGAAAGAGGCATTAATGTACATGAGATAATATGATACATGGTACCAAGAAAGTAATCTTGAAAGGGGGTCTGTGTGAATATCGACACCACTCAAAGAAATATCCTCATACGCTCGTGTAACTTCGCTATATACTTAGATAATTTCAATGTCCAGATTTACATTGAGAAATCGTTCATAGATTGATTTGAGGGCTCAAAGTGTGTGCATTGTGGCCTTATTACTCCCGTCAATTTAAAGGGTTGATTCCCGCATGATGATGTTACAACTATATTAGGTGTTAAGTGCAATAGTAGTTGAGATGAATTTTACCCCTAAGCACTTCCTAGAGGAACTATTTATACCGAACAACTGCGAAAGAGGTCAAAAATCTCGTGAGTGTTTATAGAACCAAAATTTTTACTAATTTGGATTAAAATTCTCTACCTTTTTAAATAAGTTACAATGTTTGGCAATTGAAGATGGAAACACTGTAAATTAGTACAATGCATTGAATATACACTAAAATATTACAATTTCATCTAATATGTAGAAAAATTGAATGACAGGAAAATTTATTTTTATTTTCTTGATCTCTCTATTTTCACCTCCAAAATGGTTGTTTTACTTATTTCTCCACCAACATTCTATATTTAAAAATGAATGGTTCAAGGTGTGGGTTGAACCGAGCACCTCCCACTCCAAAGGCCTTCCTCGAAACCAACTTGGCACTTCTAGTGCTTAGGATATGAAACTAAGCAATAACTATTTAAAATATTGTAAAAATGAATGACCTTAGAAAATGGCGACGTGGAAGTCTCCACATGGCTGAGCGGGGGATGAATCATGGATTAGGGTTCCCGTGAATGGAGGATCTGAGACTTCTATTGCTTTGTGATTTCTTCCTTCTATTTCTCGCCACGGTTTTATTTTGCTTATGTAGGTTTGAGACAGGGGTCATTGGAGCAGATTCTTGGAGTGGTAGGGGAGCGCGGCTTAATAAACAGTGTATTGGAGTGAATGTTTAGCCCCGTTATGGAATTTCTAATGAATGGATCGATTTGATAGTGCAAACAAAGCTTGGCGATTTAAAACAATCAAATCGCTTACCAAATAACTCGACCCAATTTGGAAAAGTGCCCGGTCAATCAGTGTATTGGTCACTCTGTGTTTGTATACATGTTCATTTCTTGGTTAGAGTAGGTCACGGGGCTTGGTGGAAGATGGAATGGCCTCAAATCGCTATCCAAGAACTCATTAGCTCGATAGACCAAGTGCGAGAGCTTGATCGTGTATGATTGCATTCTCGGTGTTAGAACTTGTCACACCAATGCAATGTTTCACCCCAACTCGGTAAGGGGCTCTTAACCTAGATCAGTCACAAGATAACTCACTTCACGAAAATATAACTTGGTGGGGGCGGTAGGGGGTTGATAGACCAATTCACCTAACTTAGAGCTCGGTGGGCAGCCTACCCGGCTCGGTCTATTAGAGTCACCAACTCAATGAAAAAGCACGGTATGATGTGTGAAGAGCTTAATGCTATGAACTCCTTTACAAATGCTAACTTGGTCCTCTATCTTCTCATATCACCTAGAGCTTGGGCATAATCTCCTCCAAGTATATAAGAGTCCTCCAAAATTTTAAATTTAGATGCAAAACACCTAATGGGGAAAAAAAGATATATATATATATATATATATATATATATATATATATCCTGAAATTTTATTGGCTCGAGGAAGAAAATTTTCTTGGTGCAGGGGTCACCAAGGAAATTTTTTTTATTTTCTTTTACCTAGAGAATGACAAGAGGTTGTGGGCATGCAGGTCATTCTGCAGTAAGTCATTGGACACAACACGACTCTTTTGGAATGCAAATTTCTTCTCCAAGGCACTTCTACCTTCTAAAACCTCTCTCCAACCTTCTCTGCTCACATGTCGAGATTAACTAGATCTCGATACCAAATGTAAATCATGAACAGGGATGAAAGCTTGATTAATTTATTAATGTTCAGGAAAATCAATTACAGAATGAATGATTGTAATATTTATAAATATTGCATAGTCATGTATAGATAAATAGAGAGTTGCAACTATGCAACAATAATGCAATCTTGTGTATTGATAACTCCAAATATATGGTTTAAAAAATATATAACAATTATAATAGTGACAAAAACTTGCTACATGAATACTATTCCCAACTACAAACAATTTAATGTTAATACCAAACTATTACAACTTACCACAATGTAATAATTAACTAAGGTAAATGTATAATTTACCTAATTTACCTAACAAAATTATTTGTAGCTAGGATATTATTGAAGGATTGAAAAATGGGTAAGAGTTGCAGCAAGAGAGGAAAAATACTTTCCACACAAGATGCAATACTAAGGGAAAATTTTATATAGTGGTAGTTGATAGTAGAAGTAAAAACAATTTGGTGTATATGGATATGGTGTGAAACCAAGGATTAGAGTGCATAACACATTCAGATCTTTATGAGGTTACATGGTTGTTGCAAGGACATGTAGGTGTTATGAAAGAACAATGTGAAGTACTTTTAACAACTAGGACAATATTGAAGGATTGAATAAAGGTTAAGAGTTGTAGAAAGAGAGGCATCATAGTTTAGACACAAGATGCAATATCAATGGAAAGAAATTCATAGCCATAGAAACTCCCTTACTCAGTTCAATATGCCCTTCTTGCCTCTCCTTGCTCTTCTCCTTCTACTAGCACCTTATGGGGCTTCAACCATCATTGTATTCTCCACTTCATTGTTACATGTTAGTCACTTCAAAGGACGCTAGATTACAGAATTCTTTGGACTCCTAAAGCTACCCGGAGGTCTTATAGACTTCTTTGGACTCCTCTTGTCTTCCCTGAAGTTTTCTCAAAACCCCAAGCCTCAACTCACAACACCTTTCTTGTAATCACTCTTTTCCTATTTATGGCCTACAAGGACTAACTATCTCTATCTACACTTACTTTCAACCTTATATTAGTTCATGGGGATTTCAAGGATAAACAACACATCTTCTATCAGGCTAACATCAATTAAGACATTTATCCTTCCCTATAAGTTTCCCTATCCAAATCACGGTCAAATAATAGTTGCTTTACAAATGAGCTTCTCAAAGCGGTTTACAAGAGTGCATACAGTCACCTAAGGGCACTTTGAAAAGGATATCTACCCCGACAATGATGAAATACCATATTTATTGTTGAATAGGATGAAGACCATGTCATCATTATTAACACAATGGATTTGGGTTGTCTATAGCCAATACCATGATTATATGGACTATATCCTTGAGATGGATGAAGAGAGGTTCATTGTCATCAAATTTGAGGTACTCTTTTACATACCAATGCACATAATCCACAAGTGTAGTATCATTTATTTTTTAGTATTCAAGACCTAAAGTGATGTTAACAAATTTCCTTCCCAACTTGCTTACCTTTTTTCACCTTCAATATTATACTCTGAAGTAAGTAGCCAACACTTCGAAGCAAGTAGACTATATACTCCGAAACAAGTATCCAACACTTTGAAGCAAGTAAACTATACCTCGAAACAAGTAGGATATACTCCGAAGCAAGTTGCCACCACTCCTAAGCAAGTAGACTATACTTCGTAGCAAGATAAGGATCAGAAAGCAAGACCCCTTGGCATAACACCTGCCATAGAAACTATTTCCTACCTACTTTCTAAAATGCTATGGGAAACTTCTTCAGTTGCTACGGGAAATGTCACCACTGATACTCTAGTTTATAAAGCACGCCAATCAGCAAGATCATCCAAATACTACAAGTGTACATCACGTGACTCCAGCTTAAAGAAAAATAAAAAAGGTACGAACATATCCATTAAAATTAATAGGCATTTTTATTTCCTAATAAATGTGTATTTAGTTGGATATACATATAAGCATTGCTTATTCTAAAGTGATGTCAAGAGAAGTTGGCCCTTACCCAATTAATCACTTCCCAAAATGGCACATGCCACACCTCCAGCTCACTCGATAAGTGAAAGTCACGTCAGGGGGGGAACAAACCCGTTATGTTGGAAAATTAGTATAGGCATATGAGACTGTCGAAGCATACGGAAATAATATAATTCCATCATGCCATATTGAAGCTAAATGAATGATGGGAGACAATTAAATATTTCTCCCATAATATTTCAAAAAAATTTACAAAGTGGAAAATGAGAACAAAGCTAGGGTGCAAAGCTATGAAAAGAAAAAGAGAGAAAAAAATCTATTTTAAGGATAGCAGAAAAACTAGACCCATGGGAGGATTGGTGGTAAGAAGGGAGCCCACAAACATTACCCCATTAAGAAAGAATTTGGATAGTTGAAGGATCTATGAATAAGTGGGATGGACATGACAACTTCCGTAAGCCGGAGAATATTCCAAAGTTGTCTCAAGGGAATTTTCTATCACATTTGATGGTCAACGAAAAATAATTTGAGGAATCATATTTCCATCATGAAGAATTATTGAGCCAGAAACTGCCTCCCATGAATAGGGAGAAATCGGGAAGAAAAGGACAAATGACCACTTGGAAAGGAAACATTTTTGTGGAGGTAATGAAGAACTGAGATTGATCAAAGGTGGAGTGGAGAGATTAAGCCTACCTACAACATAGAGAGACATAGCCTCCTACATAATAAAATACCTCACATGTGAGGGAAGATACTCCATGGTATACACAATCCAGTTCAAATTCTTAAATTGCCTATCATGGGAGGATCATAAAAATCACATATCACCCGAGGAATATTCTCAAGAAGATGGAAAAAGACTACCAGTTGGGGGAAGAGAAGGTCCTATCACACCATTACCTGATTTGGTTGGTAGCCAAATAAGGGATCCAAATTTCCCATCCTAGAATCAATCGGGGATCAACTAATAGAGAATCCAACTCCCAACCTCAAGGGGAGAAAGAAACATGAGAAGCCGAGGCTAATTCTGATGAACAACTAGAGGAAAAAGAGATACCTAAAGAAAAAGGGACACAATTTATAATATGGGTCCCAAGGGAATAAGAGACTGAGGGTATAAGTGAGCCCATAACAACGGGAAGGGTCACAAGAAGCTCTACTCTTCAAAGGATAAGAAAGAGGAAACTCATATTGGCCTAAAAGAAGAAGAGGAAAATCCCTAAAATAGAAGAGGTTGCAACCAACAAGGCCAACCATCAAATAGAAACAACTTGCAACACCCTTGTCTTTGAAAAATCCAAGAGTCTAGCCTTTAATAGGAGGAATCCAAGGATAGAAACACTTCCTATCCTAACACCGTCTCATGAAGAGGGAAGCCATCAGAAGATTGAACCTGAGGAGGAAAATGTTTCTAATCCACTAGTGTTAGTTGTAGAAGAAATAATTCCTTCACCAATAGTGGCAATGGAAGAATAAAGGCCCACTGAGGAGACAAGGATTCCTACTACCCTTGCATCCAGGGGGAAAAACTTCATCAAAAATGAAGAAACCAAATACAAGGAGGTCCCACAAATTAAAGAAGAAAAAGGTCACACAAACTAAAACCCGCTCACCCATTGACATAAGTGAGGATGAATTAAAGGGGAAATATAAATCTAGGAGCTACACCACAGAGGAAGGATTTGAAGTGGTAATATGGCCCACTACCTCAGATGGTTTTGAAGAAGGAGGACCGCATGAACTAGAAGGTGAAGAGAAAAGCCCTAGGAACTAGGAGCCAAAAAGGGGGAGGAAGGAACCTAGGATGCACATGAGATGGAGGAAGAAGTCCAAGAGATAGGACATCCAACATATGAGAACGAATATAAAGACAAGATAACTTCATTTGATCGTGGATCATCTCCTTATATAGATCCAAAATTTTAAAATATGGAAATGACAGATCCAAGAAATACACCTACTAAGGGTATAATAAGGGAGCTAAAAGGAAGAAAAGGACTAGAAGCCTTGATTGGAGCACTGAAGCCATAAAAGGATCTTCAAAGGAATTAGGACAAGAATAATTACTTGCAACATAGGTCTCTAAGGTTCCCGTAGCCACAAATTATTAGTATGAACATGATGGAGACAAATATGAATCTCTACTCCAAGTTATTCTAACTTCCTTTAGAATGCAACCACCCAAAGAAGAATTAGTCCTCCATATTAATTTGACCTCCATGGCTGACCATCAGTTGGTAAGAATGATGAACTCCTAAATTTTCTTGAAGAGAAATTTGGTAAAAATGAGGAATACTTTTAGAAGTTGGCTCAAAAGTTTAGGGTCTATGTAGAAGAAAAGAACCAACATGATAGCTTGAATAGAAAAGTCGAAGAAGGTAAGGCTGAAATTGAAAGACTCAAAATGAAGGTAACAAACATATATGAACTATCCTCACAAATGCTAGAATGTAGATCCTCTTCTAGGGTGTATGATATGTATCTATAAGAAATATGGGTCAGGTTCAAATATGAGAAGATCTATAATGACCTGTCTTATGCAGTAGATGATCCTAATTCCTTATTCGGTATATATAAGCATTCGAAATTGATACACATGCCGAACTAAGTGAATTCTACATCCATCGGTATGTTGTCCTAGCTAATGTAAAGTGGAACCCCAATCCATATATGGGAGATATTCTTCTCAATGCATTTACATCTTATTTGATGATGGAAACGAGAAGGAAGGATGAGGCGAGATAAATACCAAGAACTAGAAAAAAGGAATACCTTGATGATTAGAGGAGAATGTGATGAACTAGAGGTAATAGTGGAAGAATGGGTGGAATTCATACATACACAGGCTATAAATGATTGGATAAGACAAAGACAGATAGCAGTCCAAAACCACTATCTGGAATATTTACACAAGGAAGGGATACAATCCTTTAACTCATGGAGATCAACGTGGGGGAACTAACAAAATCCTTGAATAAAAAGGAACCATACTCCCCCTACAACCTAAAATAAGCCATGCATAGAGTCTACAATTATATAGAGCTAGTAAAAAGAGGAAGCATAATTAGTTGGGAATGACGTTTCATCCACCCATATTTTGGTTTCTAATATCAAATTGGAAAGGGAGATTCCTATAAACAAAATTAAAGAAAATATCTATGGGAAGAGATAGATATAAGAATATTCTTCTATGGTTTTGGCCAAGTAGGCAATGTAAGACCCTCGATTTCGTGCAATATTGTGCCTTCAAAATGCAATAGGTTACTCGGGGATGAGAAAAACGCTAAGTAGGGGGTGTGATGAGGCCCCACATTGGCATGATATTGACCTCATCTAAGGCCTTTCACCATACTTTCATATATCATTTTGATCTATACTTCTCCATGGAAGTTATAATAGAATCAAGTTTTTGACTATGTGTGTGTTCATATGTCATTTTAAGGATTTAATATGATTTTTATTTAATGAGATAGTACTTTCTAATGCATAAATTAAGTTCTAGTGACTATTGAGATCAAGTTGCAGTCAATCCAACTCCTATGGAAATGGGCTCTGCCCAGAAGAACTAGCTAGGTTACCCGTGGCAACCGGTTGGGCACCTACAAGCTTCTGTAGCATAGAAATATGAATAAATTTAACTAAATGTGCCGACTTGGGAAGCTAAGGATGCATGTGTGCAAGATGGTTAAATAACGAGGAAATGGAAGAATGCACTTGTGGGAACTTCTACTTGCTCATAGCCATACACATTAGAGCCCATAAGCAGTGTATAGGGAATTTCCAACAAGCCCACAACATTCTTTCAATCCCACCTACAATGAGCCTCTAGCCAAAGAAAACTTGCACCTATGAAGCGTGAAGCAACAATAAAATAGCCAATTTTCCACTAATTGAGCAGTGCATTACAAATTGTTTTTAGGTGGTTGGATAGGTTATTTGATCACTTGAATAAGATAATGTTCGAATGATTTAGATTATTTTCATCGATCGGTTTGGAACTAATCAATAGGAAGATATACATAATTTAATTGTTATTACTTTGGCATAATTTTTTATTATTGTATAATCATTTGAGTTGTAACAATCCTTTGTTTCTACAAAAGTTAATGATAAGGTTACTTGTCTAAAAGTATCTTGTAAGCTCCGGGAGAAGGATCGAACTCATCTCTACACGAGGAAGGACCCTCTCGAAAGGATTTGTAGGGAAAATCCTAATCCTTCTTTATTTAGTTTTGTGAATTAAGTAGAGTGTGTGTGATATCTATTTATTTATGCTAAGTGAAGTATATGTGTTCGATTAGTAAGTGTGTATATGCGAAACTTGTAATTCACTCGGATCCATTTCCATTCATAAAGTGTTGATTTAATCCATTACACAAAGTTTTACCATAGTACACACTTCTCTAAGCTTGATCATCATAACCTTATAGAGACACTATAAAGTATCTCAAAGTTTCACAATCCCATGAATTCATAGTCTTCCACTGAAACAAAGTGTACTCCCAAAACTCAAGTACTCATAGATCGCTACAATAATTATTATATGTATAAAAACAAGAAGAGATAGTGGATTCCATTTATGCATCACAATAAACACTAAGAACATGCAAGAACTATCAAAATGAATTTACACAAAATTCTTGCAAGAATCTCTCACTTTCCTTCCTCAAGTGCTTTCAACCTTTCATCCCATAGTGCAAATTTTCATCACATAAAAACATATAACCCAGAAGTTCTCTCATCCATGATCCATTTGTAGATGTAAATCACAAGGCTACAATATTACAAAAATGTATTGTTAATACAAAATCACTTTGCACCCCCAAATGAGTTCTAAAGATCTGCTTTTCTAAGGTAGACTCATTTGGTGTGATTACATAACATTGAACTTTGCCCAAGGTGTGGACACGGGGGTTCATTAGCTAGGCAATATTCTAGCATGTGGGTTCATATTGAGGTAATTAAAATTAATAAAATTAAATTCAATTTATCGGTAGACATGAGGGGGTGAAAGGGTTTAATTTATTAATGTTTTGAGTCGGTATTGGGGGTAGGTTAGAGAAGTGGGCCAAAGGAAGGGGAGGTTTAATTTTAGTATAAACCTATAACATTTGAACCCTAGTTTTTAAAAGTAAATACCTTAAAATTGCAAAAGGAATGTGGTCATAAATCAAATTATAATATCTTTTTAATAAATAAATCAAGATTCTTAACCAAGAAATAATAAGATGGTAGAAAACTAGGATTGAGTATAATTTTCAATAAAAGTAATATTGTTTCACCATCTTAATTATTTAAATAACTATTGATAAATGATTAAATATTAACATATATAAAGTGAATTGTAACAGGTCTTGAAAGGATTCAAACTATCTTTCGAGAGGAAATGCATATTATAAAAATTGAGTAAGAAATATAATATATATTTTTGTCTAATATTGTAGGGTAGAAATACAAAGGGTAAATAAAATTGAAATTGAAAAATGGGTAACTAAGGTACATGGAAAAATATAGGATATTTTCATTCTAATAATATAACAAGAGGGGGTATTATCAATTGAATAATTAGAGGTAGAAACTAGAATTAAGGGTATTATTTAATACCCTTCGAATGCATGTGCTATACCATGCTTTTGCTAAGTGGACCCCTGGGTGTGGGACCTTGCAAAAATGGAAAAGCTCTCCAAATTAAAGGTTGGTTCCTTATTCCTCTATTTAGGTGCAAGTGTGGGAGCTTGCAGATAGGATCTTTCTTAATCCTAATCTAAACTTTACCAAGGAGACAGGGATAGAAGGAATATATAAATTAAAACAAATCTAAACTACGAGGTGATGCACCAAAGGAATGATGAACACTTGTTTTGCTAATAGATACAAACCAATGAAATGGATACAATAAACATGCGCAAATAGCCAGATATGTAATGGGAGACCAAATGAAAGCAAATGAGACAAGAGAGGATCTAAAATTGATCACAGACATGTTTTATTGCTCTGTAGATTGATACAGTCCATTACAAAATAGCCAAGAGGTAGAAACATATTACAATCTTAGTGGAAGGCCTGAACCCCATAAATCCCTTTACTAGAAAGAGGGGGACTGCAAAATGAAGAATGTCCAACCCTTTACAATTAATCCTACCCCGTATTTATAGATTCAACTCCGAAAGAGGAAAAGAGAGAAAATCGAGAAAAGCGGGTTGAATTTCAACCACCATTGTTAATGCCTCGATCAAATCTCTCCCCAAATGCATCTTTACTACATCAATCATTGATTTGGCACCTCAAAGGAAGAGGAAATGGTGGAAATAGATCGAATCCGATCTGGTTGTTGAGACAGATGGATCCTGCATTGAAGGCCCAAAGGCGTTTCCTCCATTTTCTTTACCTAACCTCCTCAAAATTAAAGTTTCAGACCCCATGGCATGCGTGAGGCTGAGATCTTTCCAACGACATTAGATTTTCAGTATTTCGAGCCACGAGTCGAAAGATACACCCTTTGAAGTTTGTATCGGTCTATACAGGAGGGTGGGAAAACAACTCGAAAAGGGGTCCCCTTTCTTCCGATTCCCACCTTGGCTTTGACTTGGGCCCAGATGCTTACTTTTTCCTTGGGCGGAGTTACAGGCCATTTTGCAACTTTTACCCCCTTTGAGATAACAAGGGGCAAAGAACCAACTTTTTCCCTGACGGTCCGCTTTTGATTTTGTTTCCTCTTACGTGGGATCATGATTGATCCAATATTTGCACCAGGATAACATGTACCACACACCCAGGATTACAAACAATTATTAAAAAACTCGATTCTTCCTCCAATACTTCTCAAATTCCTCCACACATTAGGAATCTACTTGGATATAATGAGAGCATTCCATTACATTTTGGCCATTTATAATATTTTCATCCAACTCTAACTATATGTGACACCTTAGACCACTTGCTTCGAATTTGGACTATTTTCTTGAGAGTGTAGTGACAACAATGTTTTTTTCAAAGCTTCAAGACTTTTACACATCCCTCCATTGTATAAAATGTAAAACAAAAAAAACAGATACCACCATTACTAGATACAAGATCACAAAATATACACATAATACAATAAAAGTAAAATTTGTAAAACTCAAAGCACACATAATAAAACATTTAGCATTATTTGTCTTAAACAGGATGAAGCACCATGAAGCATTATTTTTCGTGATTAGACTACAACTAGAATGTGTAATCCACATAATAGTAAAAACCCAACAGTAAACATTAATTGCCATAAAGACAAAAATACCTTTAAGATGCATTCGATGTTCCAAAAGAGAGCTGACGATGTGGAACTTGAATTGGTCGAGTGGGTTGTCCATGTGATTCAAAAAACAAAAATTTAAGTGTTTTGAATTCTAATGAATAAGTCTTTTAATCACATTGCATTCATACTCACCCAAACTCTCTGTTATATCCTCACATCTTTTCCTCGATTGTTGTGCAACCATTTCGTGTTTTGTTGAGTAGTTTCCTTCCACAAAGTTGTGGTAGGCAATGTATACTCCTCGTACTCTTGAGCATCAATATTTAAATCCTCCACCATGATCTAATTTGTCTTCCTCTTTAGGTTTCCTACTTACACTGAACCATGGCCACAAGCAGGTGGTAGAAGTCTCATTTGCACTAAAATATGGAACGAAATCAAATGACAACGAGCCAGAGTCATGTAAAAGCTTATGAGATTGTTGCACATAGTCTCCAAAAACAAAAATAAGTTCATCACTGTCTCGACACCACATCTAAAAATGATTTCAAAATTCTTTAGATTGGTGAGCATTTGCAATACATTTCCATGGTTTCTAATATGTTGCTCAAGACTAAGGTATTGTGTTTCCTATTGAATTGCTTCATCACCGTTAATCTGTTAAAAAATTTTGATTTAGTAATTGATAAATTGTTGATATATCAAACACTATTAATTCATAATAAATTACATACTATTTATGAAAATGCAAGGCTGCTCTAATGGATCTTCTCCAAGCGTAGTTCATTCAATTGCGCTTCGCAACATGAACAACATGGTCATCTATAATGAAAAAATGCTTTTAGAGGATGTAAAATGAATTGTTATGAGGATAACAATGATATGAAATTGTTAAAATAATGAAATGAAAAAATATACCCTCACCACTGAAATTTGGATCCCTAGTAGATGCACTTTGCCCTCGTGTGTCCTATCAAGTTGCAACACCTTCAAAAATGTTTGTAGGTGTTACTTTGTGTAGCCCTAGGATAGTCACAAACATAAAAAATCGGGCCAAATCTCTGAACTAAATATCATTGGTCCCTTTATGTTTGACTTCTAACCCTATAAGACCCGTGAATGGTATGGTTTGCACAACATCCACCGTCTAGTATTTCTTTGGTCCTCTCGGTGGCATCAAAATTTCTTTCTTCTTGTAATTTGTCAAGAAACTTGATACTTGTAACTTCCTCTCGTTTTTGTAATGGGGTTCAACTCGAAACACCAATATGTATGATAACCAATCCATTCTCCTTGTTCATTTCTTTCTTTGATCACACAAGTATCGATTCTTCAAGAAACAATGGTAAGATTCTATGGATGTATTTGTATCTTGATTGGCATGGGTGAAGTTGTGGAAATTCTTTGACCACATAGCTACACGTGGAAACAATAAAACCATTAGAAATGACTTAAAAATTATTAAATCTACACATAGCTATGTAGTTAACACTTACCAATACATCCATCTTACAACCACGTCTTTCTAAAATACTCCATAAAGATAGTCTCCTCTTTGAAATCCTCCATGAATTCGTTGATGAGGAAAAAGGTCATGTGCTCATTGTCACTGATGGTGCACATGATGTCGCCTACTCTCTAGAACATAACCATCCCCACCTCCTTCTTCGAATATTTGTAAATAAAATTTTTGCATGACAATAAGTAATGTAGAAAAAAAAAACCTAATCTTGTAAACATTTTATTACAAAAATGAAGAAAAATAAACCTGTAAATATTCTTTAGCCAAGCCCTACGAACATGCCATATGCATAACATGACATGACAACTGAATAAAACCCTAAGACACAAATAACGCGTTAGGGATGTAAATTGTGTGTATTAAATTTATAGAAAAACCTATTAGTAAATTTATAGTTTATAGCTTGTATTTTGGAATCCGTATCATCTGTAATGAATGCATTGACATGACAATCCATCCTTTTCCTTTTCCCCTCACGTAGACTTCAAAAATCCATGTATATATGTCATCCACTTTATTACGGGATGAAATTTCCCATGCAAAAATAACCCCAACCTCTTCCTCATTAAAAAAGAAGCGTGAACAATTGGTACTGAGGAAAATGTGTACACAAAATTATTGTTAGTATGAGAATGACTTTAACAAATATATCCAAATATTAATTATGCATGGAAATGAGACAACAATGTCCTTACCACATATTTATTAGTTGAGAACATGGAATCCATTGTAATGATGGAGTTGTGGGAATGACGAACCATCATTTCAAGCATCCACATTATTTGAAGGCCCATAGTGAAAGGTACATTAGTCTCAAATGACATCTCGATAATAAAAATGTTGGACCATGATTGCCATTAAACCAAAACCCATAGGTGTTAGTATCCGCTACAATCACCAAAGTTAGGATCTACGAGAGGTGGTTATTCAATGTCACGATGCTCATGGGGAGAACTGGACACACATGCCAACAATATCCCCTCAACGTTACCTTAGTGAGTTTCAAACTCGAGATTTGTCACTCATACCATTTGTTGGACCATGATTTCCATTATACCAAAACCCATAGGTGTTAGTCTCCACTATAATTTTAAGAGTTAGGATCTATGAGAGGTGGTTAGTCCATGTCATGAAACTCACGAGGAGTCTTTGGACACACATGCCAACAAAAATATATCCCTTTCTGCGACATGCCACAAGTTGATACTAGTGTTGTTGTGTTGGTGCTTTTGGGATCTAATGCTCTTCACCCTCCTCCATGCATTCAACACATCTTTCCTAGTTAAGCACTCATCCCTTTTGTTGACAATCCTTGCCAACTCCATATCCATGTAGTGCCTTTAAATAATGGTGTCAATAAATATACCAGTAAGAAAAAAAAGATTCAATTTATTACTTACATTCAACTAATAAATTTGGAGCAAAACCACTTAATGGATCCAAGCTTATGTCCTTTACACCATGATAAAACTCACCATTCTTATCAATATGATACATATAATTGTATATGATATGTGCCATGTCTCGTGTACCAAACATAACCCTCACATTGAAATGGCATCGGCATCCATGTTTTTTCTGAAACCTCCTGATTCTTTCACTAGTAGGTGGTTTGTTCCTATTTTTGTCAAGACCATAAGCACGTTGATAGTTGAAACAAAAGGAAATACATACTAATATTAGGTACGAAATGTGAAAAATGTGGCACTAACATATGTGAACACTATTCCTAAGGATGACCAAACGTAAAGTTAATATAAACAAACCTGCAATACATAATGGTAGCTTGTGGTGGTGTGCCTTCCTCCGTAAGAGGGTATGTCCTTTTCTGCTTGCATATGAATGTCATCTCGGAGCTATCGAGAAGGCCTTCCCCTTTAATAAAGGCATCAAGTTGTGCTAGAGGGATTGCTACACAAAGATCCTTGGGACCATTATCTTCCCCAATTGGTGTCCATTCAAGATCGTCTTGAGAAAATGTGGTTTCCCATTTCCCATGTCCTGAACATCTAGGGAAATAAATTGTTCATACTTTGTCATTCGTGGCATCCTAAACAAAATAATGTAAACAAATTTGTATAATCAGTAAGCATGGTATTTAACATATCAATATATGAAATGATATACATAATATGTTATTTTTGTAAACATAAGGCACCATAATATGACACAAGTCATAAAAATGATCTAAACACATATTATGTGGTATACATAAGTTTTCATTTATGTGGTAAACCATAATAGAGCTTATTTATACTTAATAAACAAAGTGTTTGACTCTATGGATTTGGTATTTGAATTAAGTGATTATGAAATGGATAATGAATCACCGTTAGGTATCTTGTAAAATGAATATGTAAGTTCCATGTGGTGAGGAAAGGGTTTGGAAAAGTAGAACACTATTTGCATATGGAACTATGTAATGGTTCGAAACCAAGAAGTATGATCATATAATCTTACTAGTTGAGTGCATGATGATTGATGAGATTTATAACCTATGTGAAGGAATGAAACTAATGTTGTAGTATGTCAAGACTTGAAGGTATGGTTTTAAAATGAGTGAGATTAGAAGGCACACTGTTCGGACTCTATGGAACCATGATAGTCAAGGGGAGATTAAATAAAGACATGAGTGTCAATTGAAAGTGACTAAGTGTTGATCTGCACATGCATGTATATCGTGTAGGGTGTGAGACTAAGACAATCTCAAGAAAAAACCACAAATGAGAGCTAAGACCAACTAGTTTCCAAGTGGAAAAGCATGAAAAATGAAGAGTGAATCAATGGAACCAAGAAAGGATATTGATAAGTTCTAAGGACATTTTAGAGAAAGGAAAATAATGGAAACTCGGAGTAGATGTCTCACATTCTGAGTTTGAGCGATGGTATGAATATTAAGATAATTTCTTTTGTTAAATGATCATGAGGTGATGGCTAAGAGAATGAGAAAAGTTAAATGATTAGAAGAAGTCCAATAAGATGAAAAGATAACTAAGGTGGTGAGAAAAATCCTAAAGATGAGGAATGTAGAGTTAATAAACTACTTGTGCAAGAATGAACAAGAACCTAGAAGGTCAAGATTGGGAAAAATTGACAAGTTGAAGAAATAACAAGTATAAGGACTTGATAGAGCCATGAACATGTTGTACATAATGGATTTAAGGTGAAATAGAGGTTTAAGGTTGTGAAAATGAACAAAGTATTTTTAGCCCTTAAAATCCTAAGAAGTTATAGGTAACCTAAGAAGCAACATGTTGGAAAAATAGTAAGAAAGGATATTTGAGGTGAAAGGACCTTATGGGAGCATCAACAAGTTTGAATTAGTGGATGTAAGGTGTAATTAAGGTTTGAATAGAGTATCAATGGTGAATACTTAAAATGACTTATAAACCCTAGGTAAGCCTATTATAGGAGCCTTAGGAAAAGAGGAAAAAGGTGTTTGGAGGGATGTAGTAAGAGATAGCGCTAGAAAATATATACAAACCATAGAAAAGGGTAATCGGTATGTGAAAATTATTTTACATTTGCATAAAAGTGGATTGTTTTCTTTGTACATAATGATTTGACCATAACCAGGGCAATTGGGAGAAATTGGCAAAAATGGTAAAAGGAGTATAAAAGCAAATGGGTGTAGATTTACTTGGTGAAACTTTGTAGGATGATTGTTGGGTTTAATTAGTCCTCAACGAGTTTGCAGGTGGGACTATATTTAGAGAAGTGTGTGTTTTATGATAAAAAAATGCAAATTTGAAGGGCTAGAAGGAAGTAAGAAGGCATAGAGTGACTTTAAAAGTATAAAAATGTTAAGACTTATTCAAGCTTGCAACATTGTTAATATGTGGTATACACAGATGTCATTTTTGCATTAGGTTGGATGATTAATGATGGTGATGTGATGTGGGTTGGGATTGTTTGATTAAGGATGTTTGATTATGATGATGTTTGATTGGTTAAAAATTTAAGGTGATATGATGGTTAAGGGTGTTCACGAGCAAGTAACCAACATGCAATACACACCCTAACTAGTCAAGTGGGATTGTAATCAAACTATTACCCGATTTCAATACCACACATTGAGGGTGCCACTCTTGGCTCACCACCTATGTGCCAATGTGGGGTCGGCTAATGAGTGATCTTGGGGAGTACAATATCCTTGCACAATAGCTTGATATGCAGCCAAAAGGTTTCCTAGACTAGGATATACGAGCTCACTAGGGAGTACCTGATATACCTTGCGGTATGTGGGGCCCAAGTTTGTGTTGCAAGGATGTTGTTTGAGGCTTGGGTATTGGGACATGGAAGCCCCTCACTTCACGTCGCTCTTAAAACAAGCAAGCACTTAACCAATAACAACAATTCTCTAAGAATTTATATACCCCACTAGAACACGGGGTGTGTCTACGTGCATGGAGGTGAATTCCATGGTCACGAGACTCCTAGGACTATGACAAGTGCGTGGATGTCACTTCCACATCACATTGCCCCTAAAAATATACGAGGAAAGGCTAGCCGCTTTTGATCGTCAAGATCATCCTAAGACATGATAGGAAAGCATATTAATGTAATATAAACAAACAATAAAGATGATGTAATATAATAAAACTAAACAATAAATATTATTGTGATTGGATCTTGAAGAGGAAGCCCTACAAAAAAGATTAGTAATTTGATTTATAAAATCAAATGTCCTTGACCGATCATCCTACAAAACAAAGGGTTAGTATTTTTAGACTGTTTTTATCTTTGATAAGCGTAGGAAGCTATACACAAATTCTTTGTAGTTTTGAGCAAGAATAATATAACTCAATGTGTAGCTAAAATGACAATATTTAGAAAAATCAAAACCATGAATAAAGTATCCTATAAACTCGCTAAATTAATGCTTTCATTATATAGGATAATAGTAGTGAAAGTTTGTGAAATACACAGATGTCATTTTTTGTGCGTATTTGACAAGAAATGAAATTATGTGGTATACACATGGTATCATGTTTGTGTGTATGTGACAAGTGACATAAAAAAGTTATAGGAAATTGGTAGTCCAAAACAATGGTATACACAGGGGTATCACATTCACGAGTATGTGACAAACATCGCAAACAACATCATAGGATACGGATATTTGAAATCTTTGGTATACATAGGGTGTCACGTTTGCGCGTATGTGACAAACATCACAAACATAGTCATAAGATACTAGTATTCAAAATCTGCGGTATACACATGGTTTCACGTCTACGTGTATTCGACAAACATCGCAAACAATGTTGTAGGAAATTGGTAGTCCAAATCATGGTATACTCGGGTGTCACGTTTACAAGTATGTGACAAATGTCACAAACACCATCATATGATACGATATTCAAAATATGTGGTATACACAGGGAGTTACATTTGTGTGTATGTGACAAACGCCACAAATAATGTTATAGGATATTGGTATTCAAAATCATGGCATACATAGGGTGTCACATATGCATGTATGCAATAAACGTTGTAAACATCATTATAAGATACTTGTATTTGAAATCATGGTATACACACGGTCTAATGTTTGTGTGTATGCTCAAACACAGTGACTATTGTGGGGTTCTTATTTTTTTAGTATATGTGTTTGAAATCAAATGGTGGCATGTGTCGGGTGATAGGCATGTTGGTAGGCACAAGTGCTAGTATTCGAGAGGTCACATGTTCAATCCCAATTTTTTAAGGTTTTTGGTATACACACATAGTATGTATACCACCAACCTAAAAAAATATAAGGTATGAAAAAGGTGTAAACCACGTGCATGCATGTGGCATGCATGCATCATACGATCCTGTTGCCAGGATAGACAACTCCATATGATAAGAAAGGAAACTGCTAGTCCAAATATGTGGTATACTCAGGGTCTCACGTTTGCACGTATGCGACAAACGACATAATGTAATGTCCCCAAATGGACCTATTTGGCCTCAAATGGATTTTAGGCAAATCTAAACCACATGACCACTTGTTAAGTTTATACACGCACTTTATAATAATTAAAAATAACTTAAGTCACCCTTATATGTTTCCCTTAGCCGTCGGGTAGACAAAATAGGCTAAGGCTCTTCGATTGGGAAGGGGATATTACACGTAAACAACATTATAGGAAATTGGTAGTTCAAATTTTGGTATACACATGGTGTCACGTTTGTGACAAATGTCGAAAACAACGTTATAGGATATTGGTATTCAAAACTTGTGGTACACATAGGGTGTCACGTTTACCTGTATGTGACAAACAATGTAAACAACGTTATATGAAAATAGTAGTCCAAATCTGTGGTATACACAGGGTGTCACATTTGTGCGTATGCAAAAAATGTCACAAAAATGTTATAGGATACTGGTATTCAAAATCTATGGTATACACAGGCTGTCACATTTGCGCGTATGCGACAAACGTCGTAAACATCATCATAGGATACTTGGTATTCGAAATATGTGGTATACACTTGGTGTCATGTCTATGCGTATGTGACAAATGTTGCATGTTATAAGAAACTGGTAGTCCAAATTTGTGGTATACATAGGGTGTCATGTTTTCACGTATGTGACAAATGTCGCAAACAACGTTATAGTATATTGGTATTCAAAAAAATTGGTATACATAGGGTCTAATGTTTGCGTGTATATGATAAACGTCCGAAACAACGTTATAGGATATTGTTATTTGAAATATGTGGTATACATAGGGTGTCACATTTGTGCATATCGACAAACAACGTAAATAATATAATAGGAAATTGTTAGTCAAAATCATGGTATACATAGGATTTCACGTTTGCTCGTATGCGACAAACATCGCAAACAACGTTATAGGACAATGGTATTCAAAACCTATGGTATGCACAAGGTCTCACATTTGCGTGTATGTGAAAAATAAGGTTGTATTTGGTCCCAGAGGATTTGGTCTCTTCATATAATTCATATATGTTTCACTTTTGTTTAATACATAGTGAAATTGACTAGAGGCCAACCACATTCTTTGGCCACATTTTAAACTAAATAAAAAGTCTATCTATGAACAATTTTAAAATCAGAAAATCACATAGCCTCAGGGCGGTGTATATGACAATCTACAATACCATATATAAGTATTGCTATTGATACTATAAGTACATGTTCTCCTCTAAAAACTTCACAAATCTATAGAACATAAAAATAAAAAAATGTCTATGTGTGAACAACTTTAAAATCTGAAAATCGCATAGCCCCTGAATGTTTTTTTAAGATCTAATGCTTTTTCCAATTGTTCAATGGACCTTCTCGCCAATTTTGTTCTCCTGGTCGACCTTCCGTGAATACGATTGTAGAGTTCGAGAGTTTCTTCAATTCTCCCAAAATCCTATGAATACGATTGCGAGTTCCCGCTTTGGTGCTAAAAGTTTTTGCTTGTTTAATTGGCTATGGCGTGGGTTTTCCAAATCTTTACATTAAATGTTGCCACCTTCTAACATCCTTTCCTCATCCCATTTCTCTACTCGTATCTGCCTTGGGATCACCCTTGAGAATGGAGTTGTGTGACTAACGCAATTACTGCGTTGATTTATATTGGTTGAAAGCTACATCAAAGGCGGGATTGCGGCGGGGTGAGAGTCGGCGCCGTCATCTAACAACAACATTTTGTCAACGCTTGCACTATGATCTCTTCCTCACCAATCCAACATTGACATCGCAATTTTCAATGCGAGAATTTTTTTGTATTTTTAGATTCTCAAATCTAGCATGTATTAATTTCTAGAAAGGAAAGTGAAGTGTGTATGCGATGTGAAGGCCCAATGGGCGGTCTAAAATGAGGTTTATTTTGATGGAGCAAAACATAAAAGGGCGAAACGGATGTAGAAGAAGGGGTTAGAGGAGGAGAAGCAATCCGGAGAGGCAAATACATGCTTCATGTGCATGTTTGACACATTCCACAACTTAGAGTGAACCAACCCAAAAAAAAACATCCCCTTTATGTCCTCCACTTTATTGCCCCAATCTTACTTGTATTGTTCATGAGTGAAATATATGTTTAAAGGGGTCAAAATAAAGAAAGGGGAAAATAGAATAGATTCAAGGTTCGAATCCCTATCACACTATTTTTGTATCACCTTGTAGGCCTCCCCTTTTAGTTTTAATCTTGACTAATTGTAGAGAAACATGGGTTACATAAACAATAAACAATAATTGAGTCCCTCCAATATTTGGTCAACTGAGAAACAAGTACATTAAATCTATTGCTCGTATTTCAATATTTTGTAATTTATTTTTTTACAACATCAAAGCCATCGATTGGATGACATTTAATTTGGAGGATAAGACATGAATGAAATGCTTGAAATAAAAAGGTGAAAATTAAAAACCAAAATGTCTCGCATCTATTCCACGACTTAGATTATTTTTACCCAAATAATATATGTTATATGTGTTCCACTTTATAGTATTTATTTTACTCGCAACCAATGTGAAATTTTTATTTCCTTAACCATGAGCCATTTTTGTCAATTGTTAGAAGGATGAAACTTGTGTGGTGTGTAAGGCATCAAGGCAATGTATAACGAAGATAGCTTAGAAGGAAAGGAGCAGTCAATCAATACTACCAATTTCAATAATTATTGTCCGTAATTTCAACCCTTCTGTTTTTGGTAGTTAGAACACACACACACACATGTAAGGAGAAATCACTTGCACATCTCGTAGGCTAGTTTAGAGATAGGGATATGTGTAATGGACCGACATCACAAGGTAGCAATTTCATGCACATTTGTGATTAGGGAGATTCTCTCCTGTTAGGGTAACGAATAGGGTTTAGGTCATTAATTGTCTTGATCGAGTTGCCCTGCAAATGACCAAGGACATAAAATACGATAGTTTTTTTAATAAGTTTTTTTACATCATTGAGGCATTTGATTGGATGACATTTAATTTGTTTGATAAGATGAAGACATGAATGGAAAGTTGGAAATAAGAAGGTGGGAATCAAATGTGTGCATGTCCTACACCTATTCCACAATTCATATTGTTCCCACCAAAATAATATCTGCTATTTGTGCTCCACATTATTATCTCTAAGTTGCTTGCATTTTTAACATGAGTGCAATTTATGCCTAAACGGATCAAAATAAAAATGGAGCAAATCCAACAAGTTGCAACTTGGAAACCCAACCACATGAATCCAACATGATGAAAACCATAAAATGGGATTTCTTCTCTTTTTGTTTTAATTTTTTGGCATCAAGGTTATCAATTGGATGGATTTTAATTTGTTACATAACATGAATATATGAATGGAAAATTGGAAATAAGAAGCTGGGAATTAAATACCTATATGTCCCCACCTATTCCATGAATTAGATAAAAAGTTTGGAATTAAATACCTGCATGTCCCACACATATTTTGCAACTCAGATTATTCCTAGAAAAACAATATATGTCATTTGTGCTCCACATTATCATCTTTATCTCGCTTGCATTAATCACGTTAGTGTAATTTTCCCTTAAAGGGGTCAAGATAAGAAATAGGGAAAATCCAATAGGTTATACATGTTTGACAAGAAAATTAAACCCTAACCACCATAAACAAAACTTTAACATGAATTAATTCGTAAAACCCAATGACCAATGTAACTTTGTAAAGACAACACTAAGACTATTTAAGATTTTGTGTTGTCAATTACGCTTCCCTCATTACGTTATACGGTTGCGAGGTTTTTGTTAAGTGTTTAGTGTTGAAAGTTTATGTTGAGTGTTTAGGTTTTATGATATAGTGTGTAGGTTTGTGTTTTTATAGTCTACGATGTCATATAAATTGATACATTGTTATTCAATGTGAGAAATTAGTGTTTAAAAACCTCATGTCATGTTTACATTTACGGTTTGTGGAAAGGATTGAATGTATAGTGTTTAAATTTTGTATTTATGGTTTATTATTTATGATTTACCGTTGTTACGTGTTTAGTGTTGAGCATTCATGTTTAGCTCTTATGAGTTGTGTATTCAATACATTGTTCTAAGCTTGATATGTCTCATGTTTAAAGATGGTTAAAATTTCGTACAAAATTATCTTCTTTCAATACCTTCATCATCATGGTCGTCATCATTTTCACCATCATCATTATCACCGACATTGTTTTTATCATCATTGTCATTGTCCTCATCATCATTATGTTCATTGTCATGGTCGTCATTGTTTTCTTCGTCATCATCATCCTTATCATCATTTTCTTGACATCATAGTCATTGTTATCACCATCATCACTACCACTGATCATCATTGTCATCGTCATTATCATCGTCATCATTAATATTAATCTTATTACTAATATTGATATTATTATTATAAATTATAAACAATTAAAAATGATTAGGTGGTGTTAAAGTGTCAAATATTGAATTCAACACGAAAAAGGTAACAAAAATAAGGGGAACTAAAAATGTTAGAGAAAAAATGGGTACATGTATTATCTAATAAAAAAGGGGTATTTTATGATAAAAAATATTTGGAGGAGGTATTTATAGCTGAAGGTCGAGAGGTAAGACTAGAAATATGGGCATTATTTAGTATCCTACGAACAAATGTGATATACAATAAGTTAACTTAGTGAAATCCCCATTTCCCCAAGTGAATTGTATTTTCTTTAAGTTTTTAGATATTTCTTAACTAATTAAGCCAAGAAGAAGCAATCTATTTTACAAAATTGAAAGTACAATAAACTAAGTGAGCTTTTGAAATTCAAGTGTAGGCTGGACATACTTATCAAGTTCATTTCAGCAAGCGTTCTCTTTTTTAATAACATCTTTATACTCCGCACGTCATCAAAAGAGTACAAAACATTCTTGAAGCACTTCTCTAATCGCCATCAATTGTTAAAGAAAGGACTTATTGTTTATTTGCTAATGTTAAAGCCGATAAACAATTTTCTATTTATAAAAAATATGTGGTTATCGCGAATGCCTTGCTGTGGATTCAAATTCAATCCAATAAAGTGGCAATTGAGATGCGACATCTGCAAATGCTCCTTTGTCACACTCGGAAACGCCCCTTGCAATGTTTCTTAAGAACCGCCATCCGCCTCTCGCAGCTCCCTGCCACATGGTAGTACTAGTGGGCACCTTAGAGGCGTGGCCACCGAAGTTGCTCTCAACGCCGCTCCTTCGGCCGGGCCCGTTGGTCCCTCACAGCCTAGCCTCCTAATTAGAGGAGCTTCTCTTCTCTTCTCGCCACCCAACCAACTTGACTGGGGCTCGCTGGCTACTCGTGAGCCACACACTCTGGATGGATGGAGCCTCCCTCCTCCCAAAAATTTTCCCAGGTTGTATCTTGCCATCTCACCCTCTCGAGCCCCTACTGGAGATATTGAAGACATAAGCCAACCCAACTCTTGTTGGCATGATCAAGACCCACACGTTACGAGGCCATCAATTCACAATGGTAGCTTAGTTTATCTCGCTTTTATGCTTTCTGATGCTTTGTAATCATATGTGTTCTTAGGCTTTGTTATTGCCTAGTTTAGTTCATGGTTTTGGGACATGCTTCATACCACCCGATTTTTATGAATTATCTTGTATCATTTTACTTGTTAATATAATATAAGATCTTATTCATTAAAATGTAAATCTTTATCATTTCTATCCACATTTATATTACTATATATTCTAATAGTTATTGTCAAATCACAAAATAAAATTAAATAAACATAATCATTGTATGTCACTTGTGATCTTGAGTTTTAATGGAATTAAATAATTTTAGTATTTGTGGCAAAAATTTATTGTAATCACATTATCCTTGGCTTGTTTCAATTCAAATTCGTAGAAATTAACTAACAATAAGCAGATTTCGACGTGTTAAAGTTTTAAAATATTAGTTATTTCAAATTTATTATAAATTTTTATTAAATATTTATTATTTATTATTATATTTAATGAAAATTATAAATATAATCTAAAACGTTGATAATAATTTTATTTTTTATTATTACTACTATTATTATTATTTTAATTGTTTTTTTAAAATATTGTTAACATTAGTATTATAGTTATATTATAATATTGTTATTATCCTGCAGAAGGCTGTATATATGCGCTTTCGTTTTCTCAGCACGGGATATGGAAAAATATAGTTTCTTTTCTTACTCTTATTTTCTGGTTTTTTTCAATGTCAAATTTTAAATATTCCCTGTTCATCTCCCCTCAAATCCCTTCTAATGATTTTTTTGGAAACGAGAAGCTACGAAATTTAGATTTTATTTCACGACTACCGGAAATATGTAATTGTAACTATTTACATTGTGTAGTAGTCCATTTTTCTTTTGTTTTCGCTTTGACAAAAACAATCTCTACTGGATTCGTTCACCTCTTTTCAATTTCTCACTGATTAGATGCTGGATTGCGTTAGGTTCTATTTTTTTTGCTAAATATTTGACTTGGTCAGTGCTATCTTTAACTTCGCGTGGGACACCTTATGAGCGGGGTTATTGCACTGGTTTGCCGTTTGAACCGTTTGGACTCCTGACCACTGATTCCAGGTTTGGATCATGAGATTTTGAAGACGCGGAGTTTCTAGAAATTTATTTTTTTAAAAAAATGAAGAAAAATGTTTATAATTATGCATTTGGAAAACTCAAAACGAAAAGAACTTGGCGATTAGGATTTATTTTAAAAAATTTATATGTTGTTTAATTCCACGTCCCTTTGTCGTTTTCAAAATCTGGTAATTTTTTTGCACTACTAAAATCCCGTTTCCCGTCCCTGAAATATATGGTAAAATTACATGTTTGCAAATTATAATCATCATTAATAATTTAGCTCAAATATCCTCCAAATTCTTGATTTTTTCTACTAAGGTGAGACTGCCGTAGAAATTCTTCATTAAGATGCCCCTGCTGTAAAGTGTGAAATTCCTGCAGCTCTTCCCAGTCTAACATTTTCAATTGCATTGTTTGGACTCCCTTGTTTAGCCTACCTACTTAATAGGGTTTTTGACATTAAGAAGAGATTTGGGGGCGTTTTTCCTATCAAAATTATTCCTCGCAAAATTCGGCAGTCATGTGGCTTCTTTTGGTTGGTTAGGGGACGATGGACAAATGTTTTAACTTGTCGCTTTTTGCTTTTTTGGCAAAAGGGAAAATTTGAACCTTTAGCTCCGCTTTATTGTATTATGATTGGTTCTTTCTGTATTATTTACGCAACTTCTTCTAATTGGATGGGGCGCGGCGGGTTCGTTTTTTGAACTTGTTCTTTTGGGCTACTTTGACAAAATTTTGAACCCGCTCTGCGGCCTGCTTTTTTTGACTTTGATTAAAGAAAAATTTAAGCGGCAAGGAAAAAGTCTTACTTTGACCCCGCAGAAGGACACGTGGAAAAATTAAAAGCAAAGATGCGGGCCTTGGAGGATTGGTAAGTTGGAATTTTTCCCTTTTAGAACAATGGAGTAAAGATTCTAAAATGGAAGCGTGCCCTCGCCAAATCATTTTGAAGCCTTATAAGGTTTTGAAGTTGCATGCCTACTTGAAAAAAGTAATTGCCATCTTAATAAGCATAATTTGAAAGAAGACCACAACATACTCATGATTGCATCTGTGGATGAAGCTTGTCGATTTGGGATTGTTGGAGGTCTCTCTTCGGTCTTCTTTCCTTAAACTTTTCAAATTTCCTAAAGGGCTAGAGACACGTGGTGAGCCCGCACTCATTTAGGGTCTCTACTTTTGGGGACCATCTCAAGATGTGCCATTGAGATGCATGGCGGTTTGAAAAGTCAAGAGGCGGGAGGTGGGCCATCGAGGGAAACTTGAATTTTTTTGCATCTTGTTACTCAAAAGGCCTAAATCATCAAAATGACCCAGGGCTCTACAGAGAATAGTCAAAATTTTACTCCATATTGAAAATATGATTATTTAACTCACAAGGTCATGTTTTTGGATTTATATGCAAAGGCGAGGTGTGGACTCTCGGGGGAAATTTGGAAAAATTTCGTTTTGGGAGAAAGGAGTTAAAAGTTTAAAAGGAAGCGTGGTTCCACTAGGACCCACATCAAAAACTAGAAGCGGAAGGGCAAAGTTGCGTGGGAAAACTTGGAAAAATTTCCCTTTTCCAAAAAAGAGGTGAAATAGCATTTCTAGATTTAATTTAGCAGCAGTTCCTTTGGGACCCACATTGGGACACGTGTCGACATCCTTCAAGCATTTCCAAAATGGAGCTTTGGAATAGGGCATTTTTCAAAGGTGGAGGGGCGGAGTAAATTGAGAAATTTTACATTTTTTCCAAAAGGTGTAAAACCATCTAATATGCTGGTAAAAAGGAATCCCAAACCCATCTTGACTTGGAACTCCCACATGGACAATCCAAATTCAAAAGAGAGATCAACGGAAGTTGTGTATCTCAGTATCGATTTTCCGCTATTTCGCTCCAAAGCTCCCGGGGATGCGAATTTTTACGATTTTTAGCATTTCTTGGAGTCTCCCAATGTAAAAATCGATAAAGTCACTCGTGAACTTTAAGAAGAGGAACATTAATTTGGTATCCTGGTTGGGTGGGAAAAATCAAGACGTATTTTTCCATCAAGACGTGATTTGACCATTGGCTTCGATCTAATTTTTCAATTTTTCTTTCTTTGGCACGTAAAGAACCTCCACATGCATTTGACTGATTAGACGAGGAGGTAGTTGGCATGTGAGATGAAGAATGACTTACCGTGACTTCTGGAAGAATTGAATGCTGGAAATATTTGGAAAGATTTTCCTTTGCACACCTAACAACTTTTTCACAAATCTGATTATGGGAGTCTCAACACTTCAATGGTGCTTTGAGTGTCTCTTTAAATGTAATGGTTTTGGGGGAAATTCACATTGTAATGAAGTATTATAAATTGCATGAATTTGTCATGCAAATTGTTGGAGTGTTAGAGGTCAGGGCTGTTTTTTCTAAGAGAAAAGCTTTAATAGAACCCATCCTTCGAGAAATCATTTGAATAAAGTTGTTTCTCTCCTTTGTGTTAAATTTGATCATGTTAAGTTGGTCATGAGTGTATAGTTTGTTTTCTTACTTTATTTTTCTGCTTTTTAAGATAGCCATCGACAAACTCTACGAGATTATTCTAGAAACTTTCCCTGCCGATAAATTTAATCAAACTTGAGTTAATCTACGCTATTTTTAGGCAAAATTTTTGTTTTCTTCATTCCTGAATGTCTACAAGTAGTTTTGTTGTTCCCGTTGCAATATTACATTGAAATATTTGTGAATCACACAAGATCTTATCCTTGTCATAGTTTGGTGGCATTTGAAATTTCATTTATCAGAAGAGATTTCATTTGATAGTGAAATAAACAAATTTAAAATCATTGTGGACTCCTAAAGATGACTATAATATTGTTTGTTAGCCTTCGAGGGTATTTTAGGCATGGTGAAACAGACCCCTTGATAATGTTTAGTTAAGTTTTTCAATTTGAGCCTTCATTTTGGATCCTTGAAGTTTGTGTGAAAAGTGCTGATCTGGGCCTCCATTGAAGAACATATCCGGTTAAAGGAACATCCTAGCTATGTTGAAACATTATGTTCAAGCTCTCCATTATTGTAACATTTCTCAAGAATATGGTGAATCAAGTTTATTTCTGCTTCACCTCCCACTAAAAATTTATTTAAAAACAACCAATCATACCCATACTACCTCTATTTGTCATGTGTGTATACAAATGCATAATTTTACTACCAAAACATACGAAACAATTAGGTTTTCATTGTCTTTAAGTGGCTTCAACCTTGATTAGAAAATATCTCCATTATCTAGAGTGACAACTCGTGAGAGTTGGGTTTTGTTGCATTGATCATATTTTCTTCAAGGTCTTCTTAATAATTTCTGGATCTCTTACAAGATGAAGCAGAGTATGAGAGTAGATTTCCTTTGGATCTACTCCAGTATGTTGATTACATGTAGGATGAGAAGGTGCGGATCCACAAGTTTATCTCGGAGCCCTGAATCTAGACATTGGAGGTGTACTTTGGATCCATTATCCATAGACATTAGCTGAGGCCGTTGAGAAGGCCTATATAGCAGAGGAGACTCGGGGAAAGACCCAACAAAGCTAGAGGCCGAGTCCGGATCCGCATATATCGATGCATGATAATAGATCGAGGGGGTTAGTACTTCTTTCTTGTGATGGATGGGGTTCAAGCACAATCATCTTTTAGACCATGGTAATCTGAATAACACCAACAACATGTCCCGCCTGACCTTAAAGACCTCCATATGAGAGGTTTGATGCACGAGAGGTTGGAGTATGGGGCCTCCTCCTGATTAGGGTCTCATCGAGGACACGAGGTGCCCAGAGAGCTCACTCAAAGCAGAGCTCGCTCAATGTTGATTACAGAGACCTTAATAGACCACAATTGAATCATCGTGATCCACTCCATGACTTCTAGAGTACCAGATGGACTGCTATTCAAGGAGAGGATCGGGGTGGTTTTTTTGGGTGTGGTGTTCTTGGACATTTTTGGAGAGATCGCCACGTAACCCTAATAACAAGGGTAAGGTAAAAATCTCAGAGCCTAATGTTGGTGATATGGGGGGGGCACAAATATAAGAGGTACGTGAGCAATCGAGAACTACTAGGCAGAGCATTAGAGTATAATTATTGAGACTATAGTTAACATTGGTGGTAAAACTACCTCCATTTTGTTTGATCTGGTTCTTCTTCGATTTTTTATTGCACCATATTTAGTAGAGTGATGCAGGTTGGTGGCTATTAGGCGGGGTCATAGTTGGGATGTTGAGATGGCTTCGGGGAAAGATCTCTGTAGACTCCTTAGTTAAGGAGTGTGTGGTGGATTTGGAACCTTTTGCCACTACCTTGGATCTTCGTATCCTTCCGTTGGGCTCCTATGGAGTCATCTTGGGCATGGACTGGTTATCTACACACATGGCCGTGTGGAATGTTGCCACAAGATCATATCTTGTACAAATGATCTAGGAGTTGAGGTAGTGATAGTGGGGTCAGAATCTCATTTCTATTTGCACCATCTTTGCTATGCGGATTAAGCGGTGTGTGCGGCGGGGTTGTCAAATGTTTATTGTCACGATTAGTGACAGATCGAGAGATGGGTCTAGTGGGTCATCACTAGATGACCATCCCATTTTGAGGAGTTTGCAGATGTCTTTCCGGGAGCTACAAGTTACCACCCCCATGCGAGATTAATTTTCATATAGATATGGTTCCGGGAGCGAGCCTATCTCACGAGCACCTTATCGGATGACTACCCCTGAGCTCTATGAGATCAATTTACAGCTTGAGGGGATTTTGGAGAAGGGCCTAATTCATCCTAGCATATCCCCTTGGGGTGCACTGGTGATATTTTTAAAGAAGAAGGATGGATCCTTGCAGTTCTCTATTGATTACCACCAGCTGAACAAAGTAATGATCAAGAATCATTATCTCCTTCCGCGCATTGATGATTTGTTTGATAAGATGAATGGAACCATAACTTTCTCTAAGATAGACCTTCAAAGAAGGATACCATCAGTTTGAGGATTTCGGAGACGGACATTCATAAGACCACCTTCCATACGAGATATGGACACTATGAGTTCACAAAGGGGTACCTTTTGGGTTGTGAATGCCCCTGCGGTGTTTATGAGTTTGATGAATGGGGTGTTCGAAATTTCTTAGATCGGTTCGTGCTCTTCTTCCTTGATGAAATTCTGATTTACTCACGTATGCATGAGGAGCACAAGGGACACCTTCACCAGTTCTTTAGTGTCTTTAGGAGCAACAACCGTATTGTCACGGAAATTAGAGAAGTGTTATTTCTTTCAAATAGAATTGCAATATTTAGATCATATCATTTTTGGGGAAGGTATCACAGTCGATCCTTCCAAGATTAGAGCTATTATGGATTGGCCAACACCTGCTCTTGTGACAGAGGTGTGTAACTTCATGGGATTAGCAGGTTATTACAAAATATTTGTTCAGACTTCTCTCGGATTGTACCCCATCACTTCCCTTCAGCGGAAATGGAAGAAGTTTGTTTGGTCGACAGTGTGAGTAGGCCTTCGAAACCAAGGAATGCTTCACTACAACACCTATTCTTACAGTGCCGGATCCACAGGGTGAGTTTTTCATATGCATGGATGCTTCTTTGGAAGGACTTGGAGGTGTGTTGATGTAGGAGGGAAGAGTAGTGTCTTTAAATTCTCGCAAACTCAACAATTATGAGCTTAATTATCTAACTCAAGATCTTGAGCTTGTGTAATTGTGCATGCTTTGGTTCGATGGAGGTAACTTTTTCTTGGTCGGAGATTCACATTCAGGATAGATCACTTGAGTCTTCACCACCTCTTCACATAGCCCAATTTCAACACTCGTCAGCAGCGTTGGATGACGTTGATTTGTGAGTATGATATTGAGATAGAGCATGTGAAGGGGAAAGAGAATGTGGTGGCAGATGCTCTCAGTAGATGGAGACATGTGATTATGGCCACTTCAGTGGGCAAAAATTTGTAGAGCAGGATTCTTTAGCAACTTCCTCATGACAACTTCTACATTGCAATTTGAGTAGAGATCAAGTCCTAGAGACCCCTTGAAGGGAGGTTTGATGGTTTCTCACTAGAGGAAAATGGCCTTCTCAGGCACAGAGGTTAGATTTATGTTCCTAGAGATAGAGGCTTGAGGTAGGACATATTGATAGAGGAACATCATGCACCCTATTCAACCAATCCGGGGGTGAAGAAGATGCACGCTACTTTGAGACAATTGTATCATTGGAGAGGACTTTGCAAAGACGTGGGTCGATTGTGTCACGCTGTTTAGAGTGCTAAAAAGTGAAGGCCATGCATCAACATCCAGTTGGCCTTCTCTTTCCTCATGCTTATCTTTGGGGTGGAAATGGAACATCATTTCCATGGACTTCATTGTTGGGATACCGATGTCGAGATATCACCATGACACCATCATGGTCACAGTTGATAAATTGACAAAAGTTGCTCACTTTTCTCTAGTAAAGAACACTTATACAACTAGTGTAGTGACATGGGTATATCTTGATGAGATTGCCGGTTGCATGGGGTTTTTTCGGAAGATCATTAATGACCACGATCCTTTGTACGCTTCCCATTTTTGGACTACCATGTAGTATACCCTTGGGATGAGAATCAAATTCAGCACAACATATCACCCTGAGATAGATGGAAAAACTAAGATGGTGAATAAGATTTTAGAGGATATGCTCGGGATGTATGTGATGGATTAGTAGTCTAGATGGGAGGAGTACACCGTATGTGGTGGAGTTTTCCTACAATAATAGTTTTCGAGTTCTATAGGCATGGCTCCTTTTCGGATATGTATGGTAGAGAGCGTAGGACACCTCTTCCTTGGGACATGTTAGAGGACATGGTTTCTCTTGGACCAACTTTGTTGTAGAACATGGAGCAACAGGTGATTTTGATCAGATAGAGACTGCAGGAGGCATATGACAGATGAGAAGAAGTATGTAGATCAACATAGGACCGATTTGTAGTTTTGATGTGGGCATGAAGGTGTTCCTTCGTGTCGTGGCCACATAAGAGCCCTATCCGTTATGGAAAAGGTTCTAAGCTAGCTCCTAGATTCGTTGGTCCTTTTGAGATCTTGGAACATATCGGCCCTTTTGCCTACCATATAGAGTTTCCACCTAGCTTGTCTCGCATACATGATACGTTTCATGTTTCAGGGCTTATGAGATATGTTGCATATCCTTCTCATGTGCTAGATTGGACATCATTGTAGGTGTAGGATCGGGGGGTGTAATGGTGGAGCTTGTTCATATTATAGATCGCAGGACCCTGGGCCTTCGAGGTAGAGAGATTGACCAAGTCTGGGTGTAATGGGACAGATATGATGAGACTATGGCTACATGGGAGGATGCTACTTTACTACGAGTTCAGTTTCCACATTTGTTCTAGTGAATTCTAGGAGGAAGTCGAGTCTAAGGGGAGGGGGATGTAGTGCCCACTTCCCTTTGACACCCTTTCTGATACGATCATGATATCGTTGATTATATTATGGACATGATTATATACTTTATTATAGTGGATGTTAGATGTTAGATCATGGATTATTGTTGACCTTGATTCATTTATGATGCATGATGATTATTAGAGACATTTTGGATATTGGTGTTGATATACTAATTGACATAGTTATATTATGGATGTTGTTTGGATGTTGATATTCGATATTGTGAGTAGACCTAGAAATGGAAAATTATTTGATGATGATGTAATTCTTTGAGTAAAATTGTAAATAATCTTATTGGTTGGTTGGATGTTGTTGTGATTCATATATCTAGATGATTTTAAAATTTTATTTATATTATTATGGATGTTCGATATGGCCATGAGGCCGAAGTAGGTATTTGTGTTTTACGGGGGTAAAATATCACAACAAACATCGAGGGGATTGGAGACCAACCACATTGGAATTCTAGATGAATTCAAAAAGGTCACAATGACAACTTGTATTGTTTGTGTGTGGTTATTTTGTTAGGGATTCCATGGGTGGATCAGCTTTAAATGTGACCAAGGGGTTATGTGTATTTATTTATTTTGTTCTTTTGTTTAATGTTTTCATGTGTTTTATGTGGTGCACTTACCCCCTTTCATTATTTAATTAATGTGGTGTTAATATTGTGAGTAATCATGTTGTTAAGTTAATTAATTAAAAGATATCATGAGAATGTAATTAATATTGTTGTTGGTTATGATTTAAAGTGTTGTAAGAATGTGTAAGTAATATGTAAGTGATGTGTAAGTTAACTTTTGAGTGTGAAACACTCCACCTTCTTGGAAATTCGAAATTGTCCTTGGAGGCTGATTTTGGAGGCTTGTGGGATAAGTTAAACTTGTCCCATACCTCTTCAATTTACTTACCAACCATACCTATGGTTTGGGGGTTAAAATTAGACTTTTATAATACTTTTTGAGAGGACAAATTGTAAGTTTTAATTACACTTTTCTTACATGGTTTAATTTTAGTCCTTTGAGGTGTGGGTTGGATTTAAGTATGTAAGTAAACTATCATATTATTCACCCACCTATTTATTATGCATTGGAGAATGAAGTTGACTTTTGGGGCTGAGGTTGAGAATGTGTGATGTGGCATCGTACATGGATCCACCTCATCCTCTTCTCTTCCCTTTTCTATAAAATTAAAATTTGCTTTCCTTGTTTGGGGTTGCTTTACTTTTGGGAAACTCCTTTTGAGGCAAATTCTTTTGTTGTTCTAGAGCTCTTTCTTTGGAGAAGTTTTTGGGAGATTGTTGCATGCTTGTGCTTGGCTGATTTGGGTTGCTTAAATTGGGATAAAGCTTATTTTTTGGAACTCGGAACAACTCCATCATGGATAGGTAGGAGCTTGGCTCTTGTAATGCTTATTTTGTGTTTATGAAATTGTTTTGTTGTAAATGTTCGCATGTTTGTGGAATATTGGGTAGATGGCCTATGTATGGTGTAGGAGAAGACTATGGGGTTCATTTTTTTGGAGGCACAAGTGTCTTGTGGAGGCATAAGTGAGGAGGAGTTGGGATTTGGGTTCCACCTTACAAAGAAATAGCTTGCATTTCTTTACTTTTTATGGGGTGCCATAAGAGGTTAGGGAGGCATAAGGAAATGTGAGGAATAAGGGGTACTTGGGGAGGCATAAGGGCATGTCAGGGATTTGATATACTATATTTTGGTGGTTTGAAATCAGGTGGTGATACCCATTTCCCCTTTAGGAGGAATAAGTAGCATCCGAGCCATAGTTTCTTGCTCCTTTGTCTTGGATGATGAAGCTCGTGTTAAGGAGAGAAATACCCTATTTCTATTTTTAAAAAAGGAGATGCATTTTTATATTGTATTGTGAAAATGAATAGAAAAGAGAAGTTGTAAAAGAAGGAAATCTTATCTTTTGAATAGAAGTTGCATTCTTTTCCACGATTGGAACTACTACTGTTAAAAATTGAGTTTGAAATGTATTTGAAATCTCTATTTGAAAGGAAGAAATGCGTGTGAGGAAAATACAAAACTTTGTCTTTTGAAAAGTGTAAAATTGGAAATTAGAATTGCATTTTGGTTTTGAATAGTTTTATTTGAATCAACTAAATGTAGTAGATTAAAATTGGAATGAATTCTAATACTTGGAAGATGAAAATGGAAAATAGATCCTGGCTAAGTGCACCAATGTGGGGGCCAAAAGGGGGTTTTAAGTGGATGCATTTTTATGAAAAAAAGTTTAACTTGTACGAGTTTTTCAAATAGTTACACTCAAAATTGGAAGATGTTGTAGAAATATGAATCGTAGCATTTTGAATCTAGTTTCTAAGCTACTAAATTTTATTGAAAACGAATAAGTTTAAGTGGGTCAAACAACTAAAATACCAACAGATGCTCTTGTTTTTGTTAAAAACATAATAGAGTGACTTTCGTGCCCCCCACCATTTTTGAGCACCATTTAGTATTTTTGAAAACTCTTTGGTCAAAAGATAGCTAGGAGCATCTAGTTTGGGATCCATTTTTTTAGATTTTTTTAGTGAATATTTTTTTATTTATGATTTTTCTAGTACAAAAATTTTATGTTTTGAAAAATAACGGAGCTCCAACCATGCCCCCCAACTACCTCAAAAAATATCGAAAATTAGATTTTTTTGAATATGTATAGAATTATGCCTAGTTTGGGCTAGTATAATTTTTAAAAATTTCGATCACCCAAAAAAAGATACACCATGAAAGATAGACATATTTACACTTCAAAAATAGCTATAAAAAGACATAGTTAGAAAATAAATAATATGGATACCTTATATTAGTCAGAAAATTTGAAAAATTATATTTTAAGAAAGAAGAGACTCTGCTCTACATCGTGGTATAATTTTTTTAAAATGGATCGATTGTTTTATTTTGATTTATCATAGAGGAAGTGTCATTTTTACATTTTCTTGTAAAAACTCATTGTTTGCTATGTTTGTGTAGGTCCATGCCTCAGGCTTGGGGATCCAAACTGATCCCAAGCCTTGAGGCATGGCTTGGGAAAAGAGAAAACAAAAAACGTGTATGTCGACAAAAACAAAATCTTTGTAGAATTCTGTGAAAGAGATGAAAGGGGCGTTGGGGGCCACAGATATAAAACAAAGCAAAACACGTACGCGTTATGTAGCATGTACATGTTACATAACACGTATGCATTACATAACGTGTACATGTTTTTCTTTGTTTTATATCTTGTGGCCCCCAACGTCCCTTTCATCTCTTTCATGGGAATTCTGTAAACATTCTGTTTTGTCTGCAATATTCTCTACATTCTTGCATGATTTTTTAGTATTTTATTTTGTCGCCTACCCCACTAGTTGATTTTTTCTAATCATGGGCGATAAACGTCAAGCTAAGGACAAGAGGAAAGTCAAAAATAAGACACCGAGCAATTGGAAGAGAAGAGAATAAAGAAATTGAAGAGAATGTAAAAACTTCGAGCAAGGCAAGGTACATCCACTATATCAAATGTAGCTAATGTATTAGAAAATTGGGATGAAATACATAATGAAAATGTAGAGAATAATGATATTGAAATGAATGATAATGTTCATATGGATGAAGAAATTAATACGAATCCAATTGTTGAACTCTTACTTGAGAATCCAAATGTTAACCCCAAATTTGTATGAAAACACCGAATGAAGAAAGTAACCTTGTAAACGAATCTTCATCTCTAAGAACACCTCCTTCCATTTCGCGAAAAAAACCAATTCACTTAATTGAAATTGATGAAAAATTATAAAACCAATGCCTAACAAAATATATGAAAGAAATGCGAGAAGAAAAACTAGTGGAGTTTGGGATAATTACTTTGAGAATTTAAATGACGCACAAAGATGTCAATTATTTGTTTCATTGATGAAGTTAATTAAGATGAGACCTATAATGAAGACCCTAGGATTAAGAACATCTAATGTTGTTGATCAAAATGTGTCAATTGTTGAAAACATACATAAAGCATACCAAGTTGTAGGTGGCAAAAGACGCACCGAAGATAGTAATGCTACACGACGTGCACTAACTAATTATATAGTAAGTGATAAAACAATTAATAAATGCTTGATTAGAAAAAAAGTAGTGCTTTGAAGCTAAATAGAAAAACACCAATGAAAGCAATAGAGAGACATAAACGTTTTGATTCAGCTTAATAACACTGACTATTGGGATTTCTCTAGAAGACTTCCACAAAAAGACAAGAATACATATGATATTCTAAAATAATTAATTGTAAAATTTTGGAGTGAGAACATAAGGGTGTCACCGAATAGAAGAGATACAGTAAAAAGAAGAATAAGTTCTCGTAATCATGAATCGTGTGCTAAATATTTCTTAGATATGACTCAAACAGAAATGTTCTCTAATTTTAAAAATGAAAATCCACAAATTAACATTAGTGAAAGATTCTTTGAAATGAAAAAACCTTTTCATGTGAAAATCAATCACTCACGTATCACTTGTTATTGTAGGCATCATGTTGAATTTTCAATGCATTATGATGTTTTTTGTCAAATACGTAGTGTTTTGCATAATGACATCATGTTGCAGAGTGTGGAATAAATGTCCCACAAAAATCTTCAAGGGAATTTATTCCGACAATATTTTGTGAAAAATCAACAAGAGAAATTTTTTAATAACAAAACATGTTTGGATGGAACGTGCAATGTATGCGGTGGCTTTCCAAATCTAAAATGTTGTATCCATGAGGAGAGTACATCTTCAATAGGAAAATAATTGGTTGATTTCACCAAATATAAATCGTGGCATATCAATTAAAAGATGGAAAAGAATCTAAGAGGTGTGAGTTTGTTACAAAACAATTACCTGTATCAGAATATATGGTCAAATTCAGAGAGGAAATTTTTATGAGTATGCAAGGCACACACATAGATCTCGATGGTTGGATAAACAATTCAGGTTAAGCAAGGACACATTCCCACTTGGTACTATTGTTTCAGTAGTTGAATTTGTAGATAATTACACATTGCAACCACAAATAGAGGTTCAGTCTCAATATTATAACTCAGTGCAAGTTTCTATTTTTGTGCATATAACATTCATGCACTCTCCTAAAAGCACTGAACAAGATCAAAAATATTGAGAGAGTATCATTTCTACATCAGTGATGATCGGACACATTCTACAAAATATGTACAAGGGTGTTTCTAGGTGTTTTATGCGAACTTGAATGAGAGGAACATTAGTTTTGATCAACATTATATTTGGTCGGACAACTGCACATCACAATTCAAGAATGCACGATGTTTTATTGGCTAAGTAGGATGCACAAAGAAAAAATGTACAACATATCTAGAGTTTTACTAAGGTAGGGCATGGAAAAGGAGAGCATGATGGTGTAGGAGTATGTGTGAAAAGAGCACTTGTAAGAGAAGAGTTAAAATTCAAGGATGGTGCTAAATTTACAGATGCTAAAAGCATTGTTGATTGGTGTGTCAAGAAAATGGGCCATGAATATCAAGAGAGATCAATGGTTTGTAGATATTTTTGGTTGATAGAGCAACAACATCTGAAAACTTTGAAGATTGTATGACAGTTACAGGATCAAGTGATATGCACTCATTCCGTAGTTCAAATGCAAATGCTTGGACTATTTATACTAGGTACATGACATGGTTTTGTATATCATGCATTGATTTTACATGGAATGAATGTGAATCACAACAATGAGTGGATGAGTGGACTTGTAGACCTCTAATTCCACTAGACACACATCAAGTTCCATGAGCATTACAACTTGTAGGGTCTTTAGATCAAATGACAACATCACCTAACTTTGACCAAGTCTCTAATTTAGTGCAACAAGGTACATACATATATGTACATGCCATATTTTAGATTTATAAATTATTAAATGGTCAACTCTTAGTGTATTTATAAATTGATCAACAATTTTACTTTGTGTTACATAGGGCACGTTTTTTGCAGCTTATTGCGGCGAAATTTAACGAAGACGGAACACAATACTTCTTATCTCGTTGTGTAGAGGGGGAAAAATTTCCTTCCACAGTCATTGATGGTGAAGACCTTGAGTATCCCAATCGGATCAGTGGTAGTCATTGAACTTGGCTTTGACGATATCCTATCAAAAATCAAACATTTGGTTGTTTGAAGACTATGAAGTACATCGAAGATACTTCACTATCCACATTTGGTCCTTACAACAAATATTAAATTGATTAAATATCGAGGTCATCCATCAAACTAAAATCTATGAAAGGTTCTTGAATCAGATCATGAAGCAATTCTTGCTCATCACAAGAATAGAGTTGATCCTTGTGGTTCATTGATTGAATTTGGAAAGGTATGTTCTTCATAAATTTAATTTAAATATTTACTTAAATGATTTTGTTTATATTTTGTATGATTTAAAATTCTATTTAATTGCTTACTAACATGTTTATGTAGGTTAGTGGTGCCAAAAGAGCTTCCACCTTTACATGGTTGGCAATCACAAGAGAGAATTTATTATTCTCGAAGCCAAGTGAAGCTAAGAAAAATTAAATATTAGAAAGGGAAAAAATATAAATTCTCATTTCACCACCTATATTGTAAAAATATCTTATTAAAATTCTCATTTCATCACCTATATTGTATGAACCACCTATATTATTCGGTGATTGGCAATGGACAACCTTGTAGTGAATCGGTCTAAATGGAGATGGAGAAAACCGCGAGAGGCTTTCGTGCCCGAATGAGGTAGCCCAAAAGCAAAGGGAGTGTAGGGAACCAAAAAAATCCTCCACTAGCGTTCACCAGGCCACCTCGATATGTCGACATAGTTGGTTCAGACCCATGAGATTCCGCTTGCAAACTACAGCCTCTAACAACCCTACACTGACTCGCACAACACTTGTTTCACGTGTTTACAAACAATAGGACAGCGAGAGAACCGGATGGAGATAGAGAAAACCATGAGAGGATTTCATAGAGGGCCCCAACGTGGAGCTCTTGGATTTGACGAGATGTCTCTAGGTGCCATGGAGTCTAAGAAATCACATGTTGAAGATATGGCATGTTTGGGCCTCAGGGCTCTTAAGTGACTATGCCCAGATAGGGTAGCTCAAAGCACGGGAGCGTTGGGAACAAAAATAAGCCTCCACTAGTGTTCACCAGGCCACCCCAACATGTTTACATAGCTGATTTGGTCCCAAAACCTTTTTTTTGCAAAATACAGATTTCTGACACTTACACGGACTTAGAGATTTTGCACTATTTCGCGCGTTTACAAACAATAGGACAACGAGAGAACCGGATGGAGATGGAGAAAATACGAGAGGATTTTGTAGAGGGCCCTGATGTGGAGCTCTTGGATCTGAAGAGACATCTCTAGGTGCCATGGAGTCCAAGAAATCACATGTCGAAGATATGGCATGTTTGGGCCTCAGGGCTCTTAAGTGACTACGCCCGGACGAGGTAGCTCGAAAGCATGGGGAGTGTAGGGAACCAAAAATAATCATCCAATAGAATTCACCATGCCACCCTCACATGTTGGTGTATTTGGTTCAGTCCCACGAGCCTCCGTTGCAAAATACAACCTCTTGCTGACCTTACACTCGACTCGACTACATTATTTCACGCATTTACAAACATTAAGACATCGAGAGAACCGGATGGAGATAGAGAAATCCACAAGTGGATTTTTAGAGGGCCCCAACATGGAGCTCTCGAATATGATGAGATGTCTCTAGGTGCCACGAAGTCTGATAAATCACCCGTCGAAGATATGGCATGTTTGGGCCTCAAGGCTCTTAAGCGACTACATTGACTTAGATGTTGTATTTTACAAATAGAAGCTTGTGGGACCAAACCAACTACGCCAAAATGTTGGGGTGGCATAGTGAACACTATTGGAGGCTTCGTTTTGGTTCCCTACACTCCCTGTGCTTTCTGGGCTAACCCGTCTGGGCATAGTCGGTTAAGAGTCATGAGGCCCAAACACGCCATATTTTTGACATGTAATTTCTCAGAGTCTATGGCACCTAGAGATGTCTCATTAGATCCATGAGCTCCATGTTAGGGCCCTCTATGAAATCCTCTCACGGTTTTCTTCATCTCCATCCGGTTCTCTTGTTGTCCTATTGTTTGTAAACATGCAAAATAGTGTAGTTTGAGTTAGTGTAGGATTGCCAGAGGCTATACTTTGCAAACAGAAGCTCGTGGGACTAAACCAACTACACCAACATGTTGGGGTGTCCTGGTGAATGCTAGTGAAGGCTTATTTTTGGTTCCCTATGTTTTTCATGCTTTCAAAGCTACCCCGTCCCAGTGCGTAGTCGCTTAAGAGCCCCGAGGTCCAAAAACATCATATCTTACACATTTGATTTCTTGGACTCCGTGGCACCTAGAGACATCTCATCAAATCTGAGAGCTCTATGTCGGGAACTCTACAAAATTATCTCATAGTTTTATCCTTCTCCATTCGGTTCTCTCGTTGTCCTATTGTTTGTAAACACGTGAAATAGTGCGATCTAAGTCATTGTAGAGGCTACCGCAGAGGCATGTAGTTTGCAAACGGAAGCTCATGGGACCAAACCAACTACACCAACACGTCGGGGTGGCCTAATGACAGCTAATGGAGGATTCATTTTGGTTCCCTACGCTCCCGTGCTTTCGAGCTACCCCATCTCGGCGTCTTCGCTAAGAGCCTTGAGGCCCAAACACACCATATCTTCGACATGTGATTTCGCTGAATCTGTGGCACCCAGAGATGTCTTGTCAAATATGAGAGATCCATGTCGGGCCCTCTACGAAAGCCTCTCATGGTTTTCTCAGTATCTCCATTTGGCTCTCTCGTTGTGCTATTGTTTGTAAACACATGAAATAGTGCAGTCTGAGTCAGTGTAGGGCTATCCCGTTCGGGCGTAGTCGCTTAAGAGCCATGAATGACTAGATTAGCTTAATAATGAATTTGATAGGGGTATGTCTAAGAATACACGAGAGTTATCAATCACCTAGTAAATATTTATTTTTAGTTCTAGATGGGAGTCACTGGCCTAAGGCTTAGTGACCTTCCATTTATTGATAATTTATGTTATGATAAACCCATGGATGCTTTCAAAAGTGCCTTAAAAAGGATATGGGTAGTCATCAAGCCTAGTGAAGGGTGTGATGCGATTTCCAAATAACTTAAAATGCCTATAGATTTAAAGGTAGTAACATGAATTGGATAGGATTAGACAATCAAGAATCATTGAGTGTCCGAATCGAATGTCATTGCATCCGGAGACATTCTTAGACATTGGAGTAATGTATATGGAGAGACATTCTCAAAACATCAATAGATGAAAGGTATCAAATTGTGATGACTGTCGGGTGTTTTAACATGTGAGAAGACTACGAAGCATAGAAGAATGTAGTAAGTGCATGATAAGATAGGAATCAAAGCACAAATGGACATACCATGGGTAAGAAGAAGAGCAAGTAAGGTAAATACACATATACACATTGATAAATTGAAAGAATAATTACTCGATTAGGTAACTCTTTATATACATACATTATATAAATATTAATTTCCAAATTTTGATGCATATTATACATTAAAAATGCTAGTACATGTACATCACTAATAAATGAAAAAATAATCCATAATGTCTTAAATATTATCAAGTGCACATTATATTAGATTCATGCGAAAATAATCTCAAAAATGTAAGGTCTCATACAAAATTATCAAGTTCCAAATAGTATTTTAATGTGCATAATAAATACAAAAATGCCCAAATAGGTCATATACCATCAAGTTCAAATGCCATATAGGCTTACATACAATGCCATACACATAGGCATACAAAAAAATGTCATGTAAGACATAAATATTTCCTACTCATCGCAATCTATCCCTCTCTTGGCATTGCTCGGAGAAGGCCCTCCCTTAGGCGAAGGTTGAGATCAATGAGATGACTTTGGATCGCTTTAAGCCCGTGCTTCGAGTCTTCTTCCGCTGAATACTCACCTATAGATGAGCCTTTAATGCAAACAATTTTTATTTTTTCAAAACTTAATTTATATATGTTTTCAACATGTATTTTAGACCGTGCTAGAATGAAAGTATTTGCATAAATACACAAATTTACCTTAAGTTGTTGATCCCACTGAATTTGCATCTCACACTCAGATGAGTCATCGGGAGCTCCTGTAGTATAAACGGGGGTACGAAGATGACGAGATGGAGGAGTCTGTGCCCTCGAAGTCAAAATGGAGGGGGTTGAAGTTCCCTACATACACATAAGATCAGAAAATCTAACATTAGAATTAGCGAAAATAGAGCTAAGTACATGTATCTACATAATGACAATATTTTAACTAATTTTATCAATATAGAACTATTATTTTTACCCTACCACGCCTGTGAATCAAATGAATAGGGCTGCGCCCTGTCATAGGTAACTCCCGCATACACATAATGAAGGACATTATTAACATAATTTAATAATTCTACAAAGAAATACATTACTAACATGTAATTTAACATAATATGAATTACACGAGAACTTTAACAAAATTTACGTGTTGTTTGAAAACCTCAAAGTGAGTTGCTGCATAGATGAAATCGCATCGGCAACACCCTTATCTAATTTTTGCGCAGAGATGGTGGGGTGTCTAGTAAAGTCAAGATCTTTATCAAACATGTATATCACGTGAGTTAGATGGACATACAAGAACATACATATATTTGACTTCAAAACTAATATACACACATGTATGTGAAAATTTTACATAATTAACATTCTAAATTACCTTTGTAAATGTTTGTGTATGTATGGTGCTCACCGCTTGTGGTCGGGATGAAGATGTGCCTCTCGTGCATTGTAATATCAATGCATGTACATGTACAAATACAATTATTTCAAAAATTTAACATATATAAGTAAATTAGGTACTCCAAAATTTTGTAACACACATAACAAAACATAAAAAATTTACTTGCAAAGGTGACATCGATGAATGTAATCCAAATGTCTCACTCAAAAGGACATCTGACATAGTGACATTATCGTGTTCATCCCTAGCACTAGGTGCACCAAAATCAATACGCATGAAAGTATCGTCCTCCTCGGGCCCCAAACATATGCTACCACATGACGAGAAAAAATGTGGCCTCATGCTAGTACTCCTTGAGGGAATACTTTGTGTACCTCCATGAGCATCCTGCTCGAAATCTCCGTCGTATGTCTAACAACGGTCACGAGATAGCCCCAAGCGCATTGAGTGTATCAATCTCTATTGTCTCCTTCACTACTTGAGGGACAATCTTAGGATGAGGGGGCTTATGTGCGGGAATCTACCCTATTGAATAGGTGTAATTGTACACCAGTCGATCCTGTGCGATTCTTTTCCTTAGCCCCGAAATCTCGAAAATCAAAATAATTTGGGATCATGTTGAGCATAAAATTACAATAGAGTTTCCTCAGAAAGTATAGTGGCACCTTGTTGTTATTACAAGGTGGAAAATCAAACACCATCCACCATCAATCCCAAAAATTATTTCTAATCAAATTATTATTGCACCAATGGATCAAAATCATTTACATGTCAACGGAACAATAAGATTATTGTGGGGGTCCATGAATAAGGCACATATGAGTTCTTTTGAAATTTATTTTTCTTTACATCCACATATAACAATTTGTTGGAATAATAAACCCTACAACCCTCTCTATAAGTTGTCCAATGATCAATTTTCCTGTTTCCACGTCAATTTGAAAAGTAATGCCTCTAATGTGTTTGCAAGAGAGGCATAATGGGGTTTGTAGATTGTGCATCCTCATTGTTTTGATTAAATCCTCAATTTCAATTTTGTTTTCAACTATTTGGTCTCATAAATCTTCTTAACTACCTGAGGGATGTTGAGAAATTATGGGAGTTTCGGGAGGGATGTCAGGAATAGTAGGGTTTAGTTGTGGTTGATTTCCTCGACCTCTAACTGTAATAATAAAAAATATGCACTCAATTAAAATTTTAATATATAATTATCATATTTCAATACAATTTTGAGAAAAGAAATGTGCCTACCTCTTCTTTGTGGCACCATCGTTGATTCAAATCTTCTTGGCGATCCAGAAATGATCCTTTGAGCTTGAGATCCAACTGAATGGAAAAACGCGAGGGCACGAACAAGCTCTGAAACTTGCGTTTGAGGGAGGAAAAATGATAGAGGCTCGGGCCTCTTTTTTTGTTTAAAGTAAATAGTGTTATGTAATGTGTACACATTATATAACGTGTACAATGCGTTATGATTTGGTGATTCCCGAGCCAAACAAACTAAAATGCGAGTACGTTTTTCTTTTTTTCACATTCTTGTCCACTTTTTGGCCCCCCAATTTCGTGCACTTACCCTCCTTTAAAATTAGATCTCTGTTTTATATTTTCAAACCAAGAAATAATTTATCAAAAATGCATAGTTTGAACTCCTGCAATAAGTAAATAACAAATTAAATGATTATATTGAAGTAGTATGCCCTAAAATAATTCAATTGACGAAAACACTTAAGAAATTTCTTAGGAAACTTAGCTCAAACCCTTTGCTATCATTTTTGCTGTCAAAGTTGTATTTTTTGTTATTAGGAGTCAATCAAATAAAATTACCTTCCAAATCCATCCTAAATCCATCTAAGAACAATCCTCCATGTTTAATTGACATGTTGAGAGAAGAAGATCAATTGATTAAAATTTCATAAATTAAAATTTATGAGTTTGCCTTTTAAATGCCTGCATACCATTTTCATGAAATTTACCCCTTAAACATTATCAAAATGAAAGATTAATAATTTTTATGCATAGAGTATGTCGAATTATTTTTGAAAAGTCCTTGTTTTCCAAAACCGAGTTTCCAATCAAAAGTTATGGCCTTCTGAAGTTTTCACTTCATTTTGGCTTCAAAAACTTTCTAACTATTATATTTAATTAATAATTTTTTTTTGGGAAAATTTTCTAAGTTTTCCCCATGTCCCTACCAAATTGCAACAAATCATTGGTGACACGTGGCATGAGAGGCATCGGTGGAGGTGTGGATTCTTTCCTCATGCTATACTGGGGTGGAAATGGGACACCATTTCCATGGACTTCATTGTCGGGCTACCGATGTCGAGATATCACCATGACGCCATCATGGTCATGATTGATAAATTGACAAAAGTGGCTCACTTTTCTCTAGTAAAGACCACTTATATAGCTAGTGCAGTGGCACGGATATCTTGATAAGATTTTCAGGATGCACAAGATTTTGCGAAAGATCATTAGTGACCATGATCCTTTGTACAGTTCCCATTTTTGGACTACCATACAGTATGCCCTCGGGATGAGAATCAACTTCATCACAATATATCACCCCGAGACAGATGGACAGACTGAGCGGGTGAATTAGATTTTAGAGGATATGCTCAGGATGCATGTGATGGATTAGAAGTCTATATGGGAGGAGAAGTCAGTACTTAGAGGTGTTTTCCTACAATAATAGTTTTCAGAGTTCTATAGGCATGGCTCCTTTTCAGGAATTGTATGGTAGATAGTGTAGAACACCTCTTAGTTGGGATAGGTTAGAGGACATGGTTTCTCTTGGACCAACTTTGTTGCAGGACATGGAGTAGCAGGTGGTTTTGATCAGATAGAGATTGTAGGAGACACAGGCAGAAGAAGTACATAGATCAACATAGGACCGACCGTAGTTTTGATGTGGGCATGAAGGGGTTCCTTCGTGTCGGCCACATATGAGCCCTATCCGCTATGGAAAAGTTTCTAAGTTAGCTCCTAGATTCGTTGGTGCTTTTGATATCTTGGAATGTATCGCCCTTTGCCTAGCTTATAGCATTTCCACCTAGCTTGTCTTGCGTAATTGATGTATTTCATGTTCCAGTTCTTAGGAGATATGTTACAGATCCTTCTCATGTGCTAGATTGGAAATCATTGCATGTATAGGATTAGGGGCAACTAATGGTGGAGCCCGTTTGCATTATATATTGCAGGACCCTGGGCCTTCGAAGCAGAGAGATTGACTAAGTCTGAGTGCAGTGGGACGAATATGATGAGACTGCGGCTACATGGGAGAATTATAATTTACTACGAGTTCGGTTTCCACATTTGTTCCAGTGACTTCGGGGAAATCGAGTTGAAGGGGAGGGGAATGTAGTGCCCACTTCCCTTTAACACCCTTTGATACTAATCATGATAATCTGCTGATTATATTATGGACATGATTATGAACTTTATTATAGTGTGATGTTAGATGTTAGATCATGGATTATTGTTGACCTTGATTCGTCTTTGATGCATGATGATTATTAGAGACATTTTGGATATTGATATTGATATACTGATTGACATGGTTATATTATGGATGTTGTTCGGACATGTAATATTCAGATATTGTGAGTAGACCTAGAAATGGAAATTTATTTGATGATGATATAGTTGTTGAGTAAAATTGCAAATGATCTTGTTAGTTGGTTGGATGTTGTTGTGATTCATATATCTAGATGATTTTGGAATTTTATTTATATTATTATGGATGTTTTGATATGGCCATGAGGCCAAAGGAGGTATTTCTATTTTACAAGTTAAAATATCACAATAATCATCGGGGATTGAGACCAACCGCATTGGAATTCTAGATGAATTCAACAAGGTCACCATGGTAACTGTATTGTTTGCGTGTAGTTTTTTTGTTAGGGATTCCCATGGGAGGATCACCTTTAAATGTGACTAAGGGGTTATGCGTATTTATTTATTTGGTTATTTTGTTTATGTTTTCACGTGTTTTATGTGGTGCACTTACACCCTTTCATTATTTAATTAATGTGGTATTAATATTATAAGTAATCATGTTGTTAAGTTAATTAATTAAAAGATATCATGAGAATGTAATTAATATTATTGTTGGTTATGATTTAAGTGTTGTAAGAATGTGTAAGTAATATGTAAGTGATGTGTAAGTTAAATTTTGAGTGTGAAACACTCCACCTTCTTAGAAATTCGAAATTGTCCTTGGAGGCTGATTTTGGAGGCTTGTGGGACAAGTTAAACTTGTACCATACCTCTTGAATTTACTTACCAACCATACCTATAGTTTGGGGGTTAAAATTAGTCTTTTATAATGCTTTTTGAGAGGAAATATTGTAATTTTTAATTGCACTTTTCTTACATGGTTTAATTTCATTCCTTTGAGGTGTGGATTGGATTTGAGTATGTAAGTAAACTGTCATATTATTCACCCACATATTTATTATGCATTGGAGAATGAAGTTGAATTTTGGGGCTGAGGTTGAGGACGTGTGACGTGGCATCCTACATGGATCCATCTCATCCTCTTCTCTTCCTTCTATAAAATTCGAATAAGGTTGCCTTGTTTGGGGTTTCTTCACTTTTGGTAAACTCCTTTTGGGGAAAATTCTTTTGTTGTTATGGAGGTCTTGCTTTGGAGAAGGTTTTGGGAGATTGTTGCATGCTTGTGCTTGGATGATTTGGGTTGCTTGCATTTGGATAAAGCTTGCTATTTTAGAACTCAAAACAACTCCATCTTGGAGAGGTAGGAGCTTGGCTCTTGTAATGCTTATTTTCTGTTTATGAAATTGTTTTGTTGTGATTGTTACGGCATGTTTGTGGGATATTGGGTAGATGGCCTAGGTATGGTGTAGGAGAAGACTACGGGGTTCATTTTTGGAGGCAAAAGTGTCTTAGGGAGGCATAAGTGAGGAGGGAGTTGGGATTTGGGTTCCACCTTGCAAAGAAATAGTTTGCATTTCTTTATTCGTTATGGGGTGCCATAAGTGGTTGGGAAGGCATACGGAAATGTGAGGAATAAGGGGTACTTTGAGGAGGCATAAGGGCATGTCGGGGCTTTGATATACTATATTTTTGCAGTTTGAAATCAAGTGCTGATACCCATTTCCCTTTTGGGAGGCATAAGTAGCATCCCCCATAAATTCTTGCTCATTTGGCTTGCATGATGAATCCTAAGTTTTGTTTGCTATGTTTTAATGTGGTTACAAACTACATTTTGTTTTGAACTATGTTTTAAATGTAAAATTTACATGTGTGTTTGTGGAAGCTTGTTATTGCCATGAGTTGAGACACAAATTTCATTGCACTATTTTTGGGGCTTGAGGGCCAATGAGGAAGGATGGATTCTCCTTGTCGGTGGATGTCTTCGTTGGGTGGAGACCATTGCCTTTCCCCCGTTCTTGTTGTGATCAGCATTGGAAGAATGATAAAACTACATGTTGTTGTTCTGGAGCAAAGGAGAAAGACAAAAAAGGAAAACAATTTGACAGTCCCTTGTTGAGAATAAATCTTATTGTAACCTTTCCCACTTGAAGTGGATGAACTCGTATATGTTTTGTAATGGAAATATGTTGTATTGAATATGAAAGTTGTAAGTTTGAAATGTAAAGGAGAGATATACCCCGAGTCTATTTTTTTAAAAAAAGGGAGATGCATTTTGTATATTATATTGTGAAAATCAACAAAAAAGAGAAGTTGTAAAGAAGGAAATCTTGTCTTTTGAATAAAATTTGCATTCTTTTCCACGATTAGAACTACATTTGTTTAAAATCTGAGTTTGAAATATTTGTTTAAAAGGAAGATATGCATGTGAGGTAAATATAGAACTCATTTTTGAAAAGTGTAAAATTGGAAATTAGAATTACATTTTGGTTTTGAATATTTTGATTTGAATGAACTAAATTTAGTAGATTAGATTTGGAATGAATTCTAATACTGGGAAGATGAAAATGGAAAATAGATCCTATGAAATTTGATCTTTGTTTTGTATTTTTAATCCGGTAAATACTTTATCCAAAAATGCACAGCTTCAAACCTGAAATAAGGAAATAACAAATTAAACGATTGAATTGAAGTAGTATGCCCTAAAAGAATTCAATTGACAAAAACACTTAAGAAATTTCTTAAGAAACTTAGCAAAATTAGGCTCAAACCGTTTCTTTGTCATTTTTATCAAAGTTGTATTTTTGTTATTAGGACTCAATCAAACAAACTTACCTTCAAATCCATCCTAAATCCATCTAAAAACAATCCTCTATGTTTAATTGACATGCTAAGAGAAGAAGATCAATTGATTAAAATTTCATAAATTAAAATTTATGAGTTTGCCTTTTAAAAGTCTCAGATTGTTTTCATGAAATTTACCCCTTAAATGTTATGCAAATGAAATATTAATGATTCATGTCCATAGAGGATTTCGAGATATTTCTGAAATATCCTTGTTTTCCAAAAATTGAGTTTCCAATCAAAAGTTATGGCCTTCTGAAGTTTTCACTTCATTTTGGCTTCAAAAAATTTATAAATTTATTATATTTAATTAATAATTTTTTTGGGAAAAATTAGAAATTTTTCCCCATGTACCCACCAAATGCAGCCAATCATTGATTGACACATGTCTTAGAGAGGCATTGGTAGAGGTGCGGATCCCTTTTTTTTTAACCTTAGTACTTCAAAAGAAAATTTTGGTAAATTTTCCTAACTTCTCCCCTGCAGTCCGCCGACCGGAGCCAATGAATGGATGACATGTGTCCCCATGATGCATCGATGGAGGCAGAAGTGTCCCAAGATTTACTCTTCAAAATTAAACTTTTCCTAAATCTCCCCACTAACCCACCAATCTGCAGCTAATGAATGTCTAACACGTGGCATCGTGAGGCACCGACGGAGGTGCGGGTGGCTTTTAATCCCATGCGCCTTTTTAACCCTTAAGGAAAAAAGGCTTAATTATCCCCGCTAACCCGCTTCCCCGCATTGGCTTAGAATGTTCCACATGTCCCTTACATCTTGGGGTATAATATTGTTTTCAGCACGGAGTCCCACCGCGGGCACATGGGTGCGCAGAGGCAAAGTGTACTTTTCTCCCCAAGCGCCAAGAATCCAACTTTCCTCCCCGCTCCACCGACCCAAATGCCTTTGGGGAAATTTTCCTTCCCGCAGCCCGTAGGCCCGTGAATGGGAAAAATTTCCTCTCGCGGCTCCGTAGGCCTACACATGAAAATTTTTCTCCCTAGGCCCCACAAACCCGCTCTTGGGAAAATTTTCCTCCTAAGATCCACCGGACCTAGCTTGAGAAATATGAGGAGTTAGGAGGAATTCTTTATATCACCTAGGAAAGGTAAGAAAAATTCTTATCTAATGGGAATATTTTTGGGAAATTTTGAGTGTGTTAATTTTGAGAAAAATTAGGTTGAATCTTTTAATCCTTTTAGAGAGTGGTATAGTGAGAAATTACCCTCTTAACCTAATTGATTAATCCAACCCTAATTTTAGACCTTGTGATATTTTATAATTTTCATATTAATAAATCTATAAGCTATTAACAGTATGTTGGCTTTGTAACTTGCTTGTGACAACTGTTGTCTTGTAACCTAGTTGTAGACTCTTTTAAACAACAAAAAAAAAATTTATTCCATAATTTTTCCTGACTAATCCTAGGTTATTCTTGGGTCTCAAGTGGGTTTTTTTAGCGTGCGTTACTGGTGCTACCAATTTCCCCACATCCGAGTGACAAAGAGCAATCTTCATTTCATCCCTAGCTACAAAATGACACACGATATGCTCTGCTTGTCTCTAAGCTTCCCCGCCAAACATGTGATGCTTTTCGGCCTTCCGAGGGAGAATCAATTTGGGTACCAACACCGATTGGCACCATTTTCGGGGACATAGTGATTACAGTTCATATTCATACCCTAGTAAACACTTCTTATATGCTCTAAGTGCTAATACATTTTTTCAAACATCATCTTGTGTTCAGGCTTGTAAGAAGTATTCAAAGGTGCAAGTGTTGTGTGTAATTATTTCAGTTTCCACACCTAGTGCACTAACTTTCATTGATAAATGGGTACTAAAAAGTCGTCTTTCCATTTCCAGTTGCTAGTATTGACAGACATTTGAAAGATCATATTTTAGTGCATTTGCACAACTAAGGTGGAAATCCTTAGTGGCAACTCCCTGTTGATCTGATTCTTGATGAGTACCAGTGTCTTAACCTCTGTCAAGTGATTTTGTTACTAATCTTTGCAAATCTAGAAGGAAGAAGATATTTCTTTGCTAGAGATCCTGCTAGGACATTATTTCTAGAGCTAGGAAAAACAAAGTTAGAAGGAAGAAAATCCGGAGAGTTATTGGAGATCAGCAGACAAGAAAAGGGATCTCCATTGATGAAAGTGATCGGCCTATCATTGAAGACTGCCATTCAAGTGCTTCTGAATCAGGTAGCCTCTTTGTGGAATTGAATTCTCCAACTAGAGAGGGGCCTTCATTTGATTTTAAAAATTTTGCTTCTCATTCTGACCCTGTCTTTTCAAAGGTTGATAAGTTTTTCTAAGAAACAAGGCCTTTAGGGGATATCCATCTTGAAAGTTATATCCTGTGTTTCAAAGACCCTCTGCCCTTATCAATTTGTCTCCCCTCCGGTCACCTCCTCAGAACAACATGGCCCATCCCCCACCCAAATCTCATTTTGTTGTAAATACCTTTGGTCCTATAAATTTTATTGGGATGGTTGGCTATCCAAATGCAGTTCCCCAGGATGTGAGAAATAGATTACCAAAGTTCCAAGGAAACAATTTTATAACTGGTGATCAACATTTAAAGCTTTTTATCAATATGATGGAAGAATTTGAGATTGAATATGAAGATGTATATATCAAACTGTTTATCCATACTTTGGAAGAGGATGCAAGGGACTGGTATAAAGCTTTGCTAGATAATTCCATTGATTCTTGGAAAGAGATGAACAATGCATTTAGATTGTAGTATGGTGATAGAACTGACCCTAGGTTTCTTCTATCAGAATTTGAAAAATCAAGAAGATATCTAATGATTCAAGACATGATTTAAACACAAGGTCTAACAAGACCTTGAGGATATTTCCTATTAGCTTAAGGCCATGTGATGAATCATGTTTGATCAAATATTCAGATGCATTTGATAAAAAAGTTGCTTACTACTTGAGGGACAAAAACCATACTAATTTAAGGCAGGCCTTCACCATGGCTCTGCAAATTGAGAACAACATCAAGGCAATTGGAAAGCCTCTAAAAAGGGAGGTTGTAAAACTAATTAACCCGGAAAAGCCTCAAACGAGTAAGTCTCGCTGATTTGAAGGAATTTGTGAAAACTTTGGCAGGGTGTCAAAGAAATATCATACAAAGTAGCTCGGTAGAAAAAGGAATTGAGAGAAGAGTTCACAAAGTCGGCACAAACAACAAGGCCAAGACAGTTTACAAATCATCATAGAAATGATCAAATATCTAATGACAGAGGTAAGGGTACTATTGGATTTGGATATAAACAGTCCCGCACATGGAAAAGAATGGCACCTAATCCTTTGGTTGTCGATTTGCTGTTATGGAGGAGACATATGTCATTGATTGCTTTGATAGATGTTTCATGCCCCATGCTCCATATGAGGAAGATCAACAAGAAGAAGAAGAAGTTGATGATGATAATGATGATGATGTTTGCATGATGGGTTGCTCCACGAGCTCACAACAAGGGGAAACTTCAAATAAGGTAATAAGTGCTAGAACTGCTGCTGATTTTTGGGATTACATCCATCGGGTACCTATTATTCCTCCCTCTCATACTTTAGAAGTAGATACTGTACAAGATTTTGAATTTCCCAATAATGAATTTGAATATTTAAGAGCTTTAATGATAAAGAAGTATGATGGAGGAATCCCATTTGAAGAGGATAGGCAATTGTTAATGAATGTTTTGGTTGGCCATGAAAATGAATATAATACTAGGAGTAGGTTTTCTAAAAGGGAAGGACCTCAGGCTAAACCAAAACTTCTAGGGCTTACCAAAGATCCCAAAAGAGACTCCAAAGAAAGATACATCTAGCAAAGGCCTTGTTGTCTCAAGTGTAAATTGTGTCCTTCCTTATGCTAAGACTATAAAAAGTCCTGTGCCATCAGATGAATTTGTAAACATCTCTCCTAACATTGCATTACCCAAGCATGTTCCTTGTGACATAGCCCAAATCTTGAGTCAGATCAAGATTTTTGTTCCTATTGTTGAATTGCTTAGAATCCCTGAGCATAGGAACAACACATTCAAATATTTGGGGTTTAGAGAAGAAAAGGTCACTTAAGGCAGAAATATTGAGACTCTTACTATTTCAAAGTTGAAAAAACCTCAAGTACTATAGAAAACAGGTGAACCACCCGAATTTTACATGGGAACGTCTTTGGTTGAATCTCAATCGAATGTTGATCCATTTTTACAACACTGATCATTAAAGACAGACTGCTGCAAAACTGCATGTTTGATTCATATGCCCTGAAAGTCATGAATGAACTAGATCTCAAAGTAACAACAACATATGGGAAGTGCACTGCCATGGGCTCTAGAGAGGTGCCCATTGTTGGATGTGTGAAAGGTTTGGTGGTATAACTTGCGCAGCTTACCTGGTGAAAACTTGAAGCTTGATGTTGTTATTGTTGATTTCCCAGCCAATTGGGGTATGTTGTTATCTAGAAAATGGGCTGCAAGTGTTAGTGGGAGTGTTTAAATGGATATTTCTTATGCAACTATTCCAATTGAGGGCAGCCTTGTGAAGTTACCTGGTGAGAAGAAAATGTTATATCTTGTTGAGGACCCCAATAATGCTTCTTATGAAGTATTGCATGTAGATATTGATGTTGATAACTCTGTGAGCTATGTTGTCTTCAAGGAATATGAAATTGACCAATGCAGGTGTCATGAGCAGGATGATTTTCTTGGGACTTTGATGTTTGATGCAGTCTCGAAGGATATTAAAAACTTGGCCCAGGCACGAGGGGTAAGCCTAAAAAAGTATGGTCAGTTAGCCACTTGGATGGGAAAGAGAAACAATCATATGACCAACTGTTAAAGACATATCAAAACTGCTTAGCATGGTCATATCCAAGATGGTAGGCACTTGAAAATTTTCCTTGATTGATTCCCCATAATTAAAGTGAGCATCACCTGTATAATCTATATTATGTTGGTTTTTTTATCTTTTGTGTTTTTACTCATTCTGGTCCTCGGTGACTTGGTTTTGTTGGTTTCTCGATTCAATTTTTGGAGGATGGTTGTGGTTGTTCTGTTATGCTAGCTTATTATTTGACTCCATTTCCCAATGGTCTGTTCTTAGCACTTGGTCTGCTAGTTGTTCTTATGGCACTCGCAGGGAGTGCCCATCCTCGAGTTAGAGCCGATGTTGGTGCTCGTCTTGATCTCGCACCATTTTTCCTTATTTTCCTCTGATCTACATGTTGTGAAACATTTTATCTCTCGATGTGGATGTTTTGAAGCTTTTATCTCCATTTGAATGCCTCAAATTGTTTGTAGAATCCATTGTCATGCCCTTTTTGAAGAAATATCTGAGTTTGCCCTGTTTTTTCCCTAATTTCTTCAAAATTTGTAGGCTCTATCATTTTTCCTATTTTTCCCCAACCATGGAAGCTCAAGAATGATCAATTTATATTTGTATGCATTTGAAAATCCAAATCCATGGTCAAAAGATGCTTGGAACCATGATTCACTTGGTTTTGTTTCAAAAAAATCATCCTTAGCAAAAATTAGATTCTGGGCATGAATGGTGAATTTCTGTGTTTTTGACATGTGGCGGGTGTCTTTGTCCCGTGAAAATTATTCCTTAACATTCGCGGTCATGTGGCTTATTTTGGCTGGTCGGGGATGACGGGAAAATGTTTTAACTTGTCGCTTTTTGCTTTTTTGGCAAAAGGGAAAATTTGGTCCCGTAGCTCTGCTTAATTCTCGATTAGCTCTTTTGGTACTTACGTGGCCTCTTCTAATTTAATGGGGTGTAGTGGTTTTTTTTTTGAACTTGTTCTTTTTGGCTACTTTGGAAAAATGTTTGAACTCACCCTGCATCCCCGCCAGGCTTTGATTAAAGAAAAATTTAAGTGGCAGGGAAAAGTCTTACTTTGACCCCAGATAAGGACACGTGGAAAAGTTAAAAGCAGAGATGCGGGCCTTCGAAGCGAGTTGGAATATTTTTCCCTTTTTGCACAATGGAGTAAAGATTCTAAAATGGAAGCACACCCCCACCATATCATTTTGAAGCCTTATAAGTTTCTTGAAGTTGTGCCATAACGACACGTGGAGGTCTCCACTGGGTCTTCTTTCCTTAAACTTTTCAACAACTTCCTAAAGGTCTTGAGACACGTGGTGAGCCCATGCTCATTTCAAGTCTCTACTTTTGGGGACCATCTCAAGATGCGCAATTGAGACGTGTGGCGGTTTGAAAAGTCAAGAGGCGGGGAGGCGGGTCATCGGAGGAAACTTGGATTTTTTTCCCCTTGTTACTCAAAAGACTAAAACCATCAAAATGACCAGCGGGCCCGACAGAGAATAGTCAAAATTTTGCTCCAATCAATGATAGAGGTGTAAACTTTTGGGGAAATTTAGAAAATTTTCCTTTTGGGAGAAAGGAGTTAAAAGTGTAAAAGGAAGCATGGTTCCACTGGGACCCACATCATAAACTAGAAGTGGAAGGGCGGAGCTGCGAGGAAAACATGGAAAAAAAATTGTTTTACAAAAAAGAGGTGAAATAGCAAGATTTATCCATGGTTCTTTTGGTACCCACATTGGGACACATGTTAGGCCCATTTTTCAATGGTAGAGGGGTGGAGCAAATTGAGAAATTTTGCATTTTTTCCAAAAGGTGTAAAAGGTAAAAAGGAACCCCTAGGCCCATCTTGACTTGGATCTCCCACGTGGACGGTCCAAATTCAAAAGAGAGATCAATGACACCTTTGCATATGTATCGAATTTTCCACCATTTTTCTCCAAAGCTCCTGGGGATGTGAATTTTTACGGTTTTTTATCATTTCTTGGAGTCTCCTACATGTAAAATGAAGAGGAACATTAATTTGGTATCCTAGTTGGGTGGGAAAAATCTGAAGACATATTTTTCCATCAAGACGTGATCTGACCATTGGCTTCGATCTGATTTTCAGTTTTTCTTTCCTTTGCATGCAAAGAACTAGATTTGACAGATTGGAGGAGGACGTAGTTGGTGCGTGAGATGAAGAACGACTTACCAAGTGAAGAATTGAATGTTGGAAATATTTGGAAAGATTTTCCCTCTACACACCTGACAATTTTTTTCAAATCTAATTCTGGGAGTCTCAACACACAATGGTGCTTTGAGTGTCGTTGGTTTTGGGGAAATTCTCATTGTAAATGAAGTATTATAAATTTCATGAATTTTTCATGTTCTCGAGTGTTAGAGGTCGGGACTGATTTTTCCGAGAGGAAATCTTGATAGAACCCGTCCTTATAAGAAATCATCTAAAGAAACCTATTTATCTCCTTTGTGTTAAATTTGATCATGTCAAGGTGGTTATGAGTGTAAAACCATTGAAAAGCTCTGAGATTGTTCTAGAAACTTTCCCTATTTGATAAATTTTATCAAACTTGAGTTAATCTGCGTTATTTTAAGGCAAAATTTGTATTTTCTTCATTCCCGAATGGCTACAAGTAGTTTTCTTGTTCTGTTGCAATCTTTGTGAATCACAAAATATCTTATCCTTGTGATAGTTTGGTGGCATTTGCAATTTCATTTATCGAAGAGATTGCATTTGATAGTGAAATAAAAAATTTAAAATCATTGTGACTCCTAGCATGACTATAAAATTGTTTATTATCCTTCGAGGGTATCTTAGGCGTGATGAAACAGAGAGTTTATAATGTTTAGTTAAGTTTTCCAATTTGAGCCTTCATTTTGGATCCTTGAAAATTGTGTGAAAAGTGCTGATCTAGGCCTCCATTGAAGCACATATTCTAGTTAAAGGAACATCCTAGCTATCCCGAAGCATTATGTTGTTCAAGCTCTCCATTTTTGTAAAATTTCTCAAGAATCTAGTGAATCAAGTTCATTTCTGCCTCACCTCCCACCAAAAATTCATTTAAAAACAATCAATCATACCCATACTACCTTGTTTGTCATGTGTGTATACAAATGCATAATTTATACTACCAAAACATGCAGAAACAATCAGGTTTTCATTGTATTTAGTGGCATGAACCTTGCTTAGAAAATATCTCCATTATCTAGAGTGACAACTCGTGAGAGTTAAGTTTTGTTGCATTGATCATATTTTCTTCAAGGTCTTCTTAATAATTTCGTAAGGAAGGATATTTCCATCTCCTCCACAAACAAGAAGCTACAAAAAGGGTCGTCTTACCCAGGTTGAAAGTCACAACCATAAATTAGTGAGGATAGGTCAAATCCTGTTGAGGTTTCTTCCCATTTCTCCACATCGAGTGAAAAGAGCAAGCCGCATTTCATCCCCGTCTATAAAATGACACACTACATTCTCTCGCTTGTCTCTAAGCTTCATGCCAAACATGTGATGCTTTGCTCAAAACACGAGGGAGAATCAATTTAGGTACCAACACAACCAATCATACCACGAAATTGTGTAGCTTTTGTCAAAAAAATTCATTGGAGAATCGCAACGAATGTGGCGTAACCTTGAAAAGTAGATTTTTAGTGCGTTATTTGATTGCACATGCCAACCCACCAACGTGCTTTGGAAGCAATGTCGGTGCTCCTAAAATATTATGGAGATATACAAAAATTTGTATTATATCTCATGATACTTTGACAAGTTTACCAATTTAATCAATCAAAACATGCCATGGAAGATTAAGATTTCAATAAATATACCCTTCTTACTTCCTTGCACAAAACAAGAAAATAGTTAACTTTCATTTTGAAGGTATAGCTCGAGCCTCCTTAAAATGCACCATGTGTGGAAAGGTCAAGCATCATCAAGAAAGAAACAAGTGTGTATCATCTCAAGTAATGTTGACGTTGGAATTATTTTCATTGGACATCACTAACATGCAACTAAAAATACCTATTTCATAGTTACTGTACTTTCACATCATCATAATTTCTTTTTCACCATTTTCTTTAAACATTAAGTTGTGTTCTATTCTTTTCACTCAATTAATATTTGTATATTTTTTCTAATTACACATGTCCCATGGTATTTTTATGCATCTTGATCTCCAAAAGAGATAAACAACTTTCTTATGGAATTTACTTAAATTCAATACTTTCATAAAAATATACAAATAGGAAGAATATTTTTTTGCATTTATTTTCATGAATAGGAAACATTCAATCAATATTTGTTATTATAAACAATGAAATTGCACCTAGAAATCAAGATTATATAACAAAAAATGCATACACGACATTGACCTTCATACAAGTATACCTAAAATAACTCCCACTTTCTCTTGCTTTTTAATTAATTGTCACACTTGATGCCAAATTTTTTTCCTTCTCCCACACTAATACTTATTATTTTCGTAGGATTTGCCATCTCATGGCCTTGCTAATATTATTATTATTATTATTATTATTATTATTATTATTGAATATTAATTTATTTGTATAATATTAAGACTATTTATTATTATAATAAAAATATTAATAATAATATATTTATTATAAAAATTCAAAACTTATTATTATTATTATTATTATAAACAAAGGGTTGAATGATGTATTATATATATAATATATGTGTGTTTAATAATTTATTTTAAATAATAATTATATTTTAAATTGTAATAATAATAATACTATTATTATATATATATATAATAATATTGACAACAATATTATATTTAAATTTTATTCTAATATTTCTAATAATTTAATTTTAATTATAACAACAACAACAATATAATTAATTATTATAAATATTGTTAAAATAATAATAAAATTTATAACATTTATTATTATAATAATAATGTTGTTGTTCTTTTGTAATAGTAATAATGAATTAGATTTATTATGAAGGTAAAATTGGTTATTTTACTAGCAATCGTACGTGAAGTATATGATGGAAACACCAAAGGGGATGGAGTGAAGAATGAAAAAATGAGGAAGCGAAATAGAGGGAAAGGATGAGGGGTTATCAAGAAGGGGTTTGATGGAGGGGGCGACATTGTGTTGCGAGTGTATCGTGTCATCTTACAAGTATTTTTCACGGTATTGCAATATGCATTTAAAGAGGACAAACTAAAAAATGGGGAAATTTTAAAAGGTTCCATGTTTGAGACCCAACTGAAATGCGTGTATCACACATTTTCCATAGGTCAAATTGTAAGACCCTAATAATATCGGTTATTTGTGTTCCTTTTTCTTGTGAGTGCAATTTATACTTAAAAGAGGATAAATAAATATTTGTAGTGTCCCGCTCAAAACGAAAAAATAATTGATATTTATATAAAAATAATAATAATATTATATATATAGTGGTTTGGTGTTGTTGAATGTGTTTGGTGGAGAAAGCGACATACCTGAAAAGAGTTAAGGCTTTGGAAACTTAAATCACATGCACGGATCGGTATTAAGCCCAAATCCACGACCTCTTTTCAAGACCCCGTCATTGTCCAATCGAGAGTTGTCAGTAGGTGGTTATAATTGCCCCGAATGGCATTAAGGCGAGCTTGAGTGCAATGCGTCCAAAAAGGATGTCCTAGACTGTCATTTCTTTGTAAATAATAAAATCACTTTATTGTTTAACAAAAGGATTTAAGCACGCTCAAAACCCAAGTTCAAGTTGTAGATTCAATGATAATCAACATTGTTACAATGTTTGAATAAATGAAAGAACGAGACAACTTCTCATAGAATTATTTTCTTGGTGTGTGGATGAAAGTGCATAGAAGACATGGGTTCCCTCATGAGACAGTCAAATAGTTTCACATATGCAACAAATAGGTCTCCAACTGGATCGGTTACATTTTCCTTCATACTCCCGGTTTGTGCCAAAATATGAGCCTAGAATAGGTTATAGAAGTCTAGTAAAACTTAAAGATAGAGGATTTTTGTCAAATGTTATATTTACAAGTGCTTTAGGAGATATGTATACCAAATATGGAAGCATGCGCTTGGCATGTGAATTGTTTGACTAAATGCCTGAAATTTGGCCTCATGGACTACAATGATAATAAGATATGTACAAAATGGGTTGAAAAGGCCTTGGAACCTTTCAAGAAAATACGAAGCCAGGATTCACAACCTTTTCCAACATCCTCCATCCTATGCCAAAATGGAGGATTTAGAACACGAAATAGAAATCCATCAAAGCATAATGAAAATATGATTTTCTTTCTAGCTTCCTCTCAGCTGTGCCAAAATGTGAACACTGGAACTAGATATGGAGATACACATGAAGTGATATTCATTGTTTTTTAGGGTAAACTCAGTCAATGTTTAGTCTTTCTACCACTGGATCTACTTTTTAGATTTGCTTCATATTGTAGTGAAGTTCTCGGTTCGTGTTTTCCAATAGCCTAGCTCAACCCTGTTTGGAAGAATTTGAGTTACTTTATACTAAGCGAGATATATTTGCAGTCCCCTAGGAACCAATTGGCATCTCCTCATGATCCGGGCATGCTTGCACATTTGAGTCACCATTTTCAGTATAGAGATGATCTATGCATTTGTTAGTGTCCTCACATAGCTCACTCACTATTGTGTTTTGTATCAAATCACTTGGAGTTACAACTTGATGTGGATTTGGTGGGTTACTTTATTAACAACTCTCCATTCTTGTTTATTTTCTTAGTATTGTTATGTTGGCTTGACCTTATTATGATCTCGCTATCATGGGATTTGTACTATGGAACTCTCCATAAACTATGCACAACTCACTGCGATTTATCGTATTTCTAGATATCTCTCAATGTATCAACTATGTAGTTCATTATTTTTGAAGATTGTTAGTGGCTAGAGTAAATCCAATTCCAAATAAATTCCCAACAATGCCTCAACCTATGCTATAATGGGAGTGTTGATCAAGAATTTCGCGCTTGTTACTGTCCAAGTTAATGTACCAAACCGAACACAAAACCCTTGAAAAACTTAAATGAAATTGATACCTGATGGACAAGATCTAAAGATGTAGACAGATAAGGAAGCCGATGTAGATAAGACGGGCACACACGAGTAATTCTACACAGTAGATCCAAGTAACCTGTGAGACACCGATGCTTGACAGAAAAAGACCACGTTAAAAGATATTTAGGTGGACTGCCCGAGAAGCGGTGCGGGAAGCGTAAGCTCCTCGGCGATGTCACCCACATTTTCAATTAAGTAAAGAAGCATACATGATAAAATATGTACGTACAGGACTAGATTTTCTGATCAAAGTAATAAACAGAATCTAAACAGCAGACAGAAAGCAACAGAAAATAGGGAACTATGAAAACAAAGCTGGATTTGTGTTACCTGTGTCCTTTTACCTGTCTGCAGGATGATCGGCGTCGATTATGTAGAATGTCGATTATGTAGAATCGGCGTCGACTGATATAGATCAGCGTCGATCCGAGACAAAGTGCGAGAAGATTTGGGAATCGAAAACGAAGGCAAGATCGTCAACGTCTGCTGGATCTGCAGAAGCCGGAGAGATACTAGCAAGACTCCACCTGTGCTGGATGCAGGAACAGAGTCACCAGAAAATCAATGGAGACGTGCGATGTTGATGTGATAAGAGTAGAGTAACGGTGCTCCTCTCAGGGATTGATTTGGACAAGATCCGCTCTCATTCGATAGATAATGTTCACACTTGATGCTCAAAGATCTCTCGTTCTCTCTCTTACAATATGTGTCCCTTACAATCTGTCTCTCTGTGTCCTCCTCCCGTAACTGAGTTCTGGGCCTCTATTTATAATCGGCGCCGCTCAAAAATCGGCGTCGACCGAGTACCGGTCGGCACCGATCACGGAACAGACTCCCGAGACAGCCAAAAGGAGCGATTTCTGGAAAGATAAGAGTGATCCCTCCACCTTAAATACGGGAAATATCCCGCTTTGGGAGGAGGAGAAATAGGGGGGATATATGGATAGAATAGATATGGGGTAGATAAGTGGTTAGGATACATGTGAAAAGGTGTAATTAAATAGTTAATATTTAATTACTCACGGGTAAAACATAATGGGGTGAATTAAACTTAGGATAGGTGTTTAAATCACAAATTGAATAATACCCCAAGGGGATAGTGGTGATATAAACGTGCCTCAGGTTACCTGAGAGAGAAAATGCGCACGAGGGACACTAAATTGGATAACCAATTTTAGGTGTCTACATTTTGCCCCTTTTTGTCAAGTAACTTGCGATAAGCAAGGTTATGAGACAAAAACAAGGAGGTGGAAGAAAGGAAGAAAAAGTGATGATGTGATCCCCCTCAAACTAGGGATGGGATGGGTGATAGAACAAACGATCCCAAGTTTGAAAAAGGTAGATGAAAAATGCATGATGCCCCAGCTGGATGTCTGGAGTAGATCTGATCATTACTGATGCACAAACATAAATAAAGAGGTAGCCACCTAATGAACTCATATTGGTAGGGCAGACTAGACGGTCTCCTCATGAGACGACGTTAGTACCTACAGACCCATGAGTGTAAGGAGGGCTGCAAAATAGTCAGCATCTAAAGAGAGACACATTGGTAGGGACAACCAGATGGTCTGCAAAGTAGATGACGTTAGTGCCTACAGACCCGTTAACTCTAAGCTGCCAAAAAGTACGAGTGCCCCACGCAAAGGGAACAAACTCAAAATGGACGGTGATATCGAAAATATGTGCCAAAAGGCAATATTGAGCGCACAATAATGACGAGATAAATAAGCCAAGCATCAACACTATGGCAAAGAGATATGGAAAATCGGCGTGATCACACTAATCGGCGCCGACCTAAATAAACGTGCCGACCAAACAAATCGGCGCCGACCGTTCTCAACACATATAAATATGTGAATGGAAAATGTGAACAATTTATTTACACCATGACGATTGATTCAGAGAGAGTCAAAAATTGGATCTGAGCACCATGGAAGCCTCTGGAAGCGGTCAGAAGCGGAGGAGGACACGACCTAAGGTAAGTGGTTCTTCTTGAACCCGTCATGTTTATTATATTTTTTTTTATTATTTTTGGTTTTTTTTGGTGGGAGGCCAGAGTGTGTTTTACCTCCGGCCTGAAAATCGGCGTCGATTGGTATAATCGATGTCGATGTAATGTAAGCGGCGCCGATTGAGTTCAATCGGCGTCGACTGTATAAGATCGACGTCGATTGTATTTAATCGACGCCGATTGACAAACCTATGGATGAAAATGATAAAATTTGTTTTGGATGTTCAGATTTGGGTAAATATGAAGCTAATATTGCTCTTGATGTCGTGGATGCAGGCACGAGAGGTACTACACATGAGGGATGCGATGCTTGAGTTATCGAGACCATCCTCCCCGACATCACTAACGCAGATTGGTGCCACTTAGAGTTATCCCGGCTCGGGGCTTTCGGTACTACGATGAGTGCCGTGAGATGTAGAGTTTATGTGAGCACTAGTGCAACGATGGGATAGCCGACTTGCACTTTTTGGTTCAGGATCGGTGAGATGACCATCACCCATGAGGACATCTACAAGATTTTGAGGCTGCCGATCACCTGGGACCCGACAGAGATGCGCCACGAGAGCAAAGCAGCAGAGGGCCCTAGTTTGATTGTATGGAGATAGGGCAGATGATTCAGAGATAGTGTCTAGGGCAATGAGGATAGCCTCGCAAAGATGCATGATGTTCCTAGGAGCAGATGTATAGTTTTGATTCGAGATGGTGATCTCCTATTTTCTCTACCGATTCGGGGGTGGGATTCCCACCGTTATTACTAGATTACGTTTGTGACATCTTGCGCCTGCAGTGTTTACCTTTGCTGATGCCTTGATAGCTCAGATATACTATGAGTTATGGATGTATACCACTGGCCGGAGGATAGGTATTGATGTCAGTTTTGTGCTCCATTGCTGGGCATATGAGCACATAGTAGTGATCAGGCCATCCGGGCTTCCTTGGATGCCAGCAGCAGTGGGAGCTATTGATTACGGATTCCGGTGATGGTGGGCCGATATGGCCTCGGGAGATATAGGGAGATCCGCAGATTGGTATGCTGAGTGTTTCAGGACGCTGACACCAGAGCAGGTCATCTGGAGACCATATCGGGTATTTCCGACATGGGCCGGTCAGGATGCTCACTTGGTGGCATTGAGACGGAGCAGGGTGGTTAGGGGCCGCAGGCCTGACATGTGGGAGTGCGTCCCGTTTATATGGGTATTGAGACAGTTCGGCCTAGTACAGATAGTGCCGACTACTTACAGGCCTTACAGAAGGCAAGAGAGAAGATCCGATCTGCCAATTTTGATCCCGGCAGATCCATTGAGAGAGGCCCCACCCTCCACAGACAGTGATGATGACGCCAGAGTGGATGATGGTTATGCGGCATGGTATGTGACAGAGCTACCACGACACCTTCCGGCATCTATAGATGCCGATGAGGAGGATATGGCTACAGTGCTGGAGAGACTGGAGGGAGAGCACGCCACCCTGACACATACACACCAGGTGGCTCTCGAGGAGATCAGAGCTCTGACAGCGGAGAGGGATGCCCTGATTTTGGAGAGAGACACCACTCGCCAGGAGCGAGATACAGCGATCCAGCAGAGGGATCGCTACCATCGACATAGGGAGGCCCTCAGGGCCAAATATGGTGAGACAGGTACCATGTCAGAGTCTGGGACACAGGGCACGACCATAGGAGGGGCACCACCAAAGAAGCACCAAAGCGCGCACCTCTACGAGCACTGGTACCATGAGCTTTGAGTACATACCGGGCTCTCCTCGCGAGCCGAGATACTACGAGGATGCCCTAGCGCAGCATGCCCCAGATGTGCCTCGGTATGGGGTGAGGAGGAGATCGCGGCAGCCCACAATGCGAGCGGGGGCATCGAGGGAGGGAGCACCGGCAAGACCGAGGTGGGCAGAGGCCTCCAAAGAAGAGCAGTGCGTCTAGCTCGATAGGCGGCGGCCAGGAGAGACAGCCTGGTCCAGAGGAGGGTGGAGGAGATAGTGTCCTCCACGCATCAGATTTTACGATATAGAGATTGATGTATTTTGTATCAGTGTAGTGATGTAGCCTCGATTGGAAGGCATTTTATAGATGGCTTGATTGAGAGCCACCCATTTTTTGTTGTACAGACACTCATGTATATATATATAGATTCATCATTTCCTTTGTCATATGATTGTTCTCCTGCTTTTAATTTTGATATACATGGATAGATGTAGCGTAATTGTGATGGATATAGACATAGATTGATAGATAATTGGATAGACATAGATGTAGAGGACATAAATAGATGTGATTTGATGTGATTGATATGTGGATTTAACTTGATTGAGAAAATAGATAAAGATAGATGTAATGTTACGTGGATAGACAAGTGATTAGATGATGTGATAGATAGGTAGGAGTTAATAGTTGGAATGGATTTGATATTTTTTTGAGATTTTTAATTAAATTTTGATAAAAATAGATAGATAGACTCACATGTGTTTATAATAGAGGCGATGAGATGTGTTTTGGACAAAGTAGATCAGATGATATTAGATAAATGATAGAGTTTGGTTAAATTAACATGTTAAATGGTAATTAACTGGATGAAATAATTGGAAATATTCGCTGTGAGAGCCAAGGACATAATGAAAATGACCTTGATTTAGAAATAAAGGATATACACCCAGATAAGAAGAAAAATGATAAGTTGGACTCCCAACCGACCATAAATAGAATCTGGATAGGAAACCAAAAGATTATGCATACAAGGCCCTATATGAGGTTAAAATAAACCTGACACTAACTAGCCGCAAACCAGATTTATGAGGGAAACAGAAGGAGCAGTAAGTAGGTATCTCGTCGAAATTTACAAGGGACAGAATACATGTTCATACTGGGAAAATAGGATTCTCCATATGATCGACAAAAGGTCTTATATCTCAGCTTCATGATTTCTGGCAGAAAAGCAAACTGATCAATGCGGGAAGTTTGCTCGATATGGAAAGACTGATCAATACGGGAAGTCTTTCAGTGATGCTAAAAAGTGTATAAACTGACTGAAAGGCTGATCAATGCAAGAAGCCTTGAGTATTCCTTTGAGAAACAACCGTCCTTCAAGGGAGCGGTCTGTATTTTGAATTTTAATGATAGCCATCCTTCGAGGGCATGGTCTATATCTTTTGATTCATTTGATTGTATGGGTAGTTGTCCTTCAAGGGATCAGTCTATCCTTTTTTTTTTTTTTGAAAAACTTTTTGGAAGAAGCTGAGTTTAGACCTAGATAGATCAGATAGAGGGGAAGAAAACGTATAAAGATCACGCACTCATGCCCCGAGTAGATCCGATTAAGATAAGCACTTGGGACAAATGAAACGGTGATTAAGGTATTCCTACCATGAGGAGAAACATATCCAGAAGAAAAATGCTATGAGTAGAGCCGCGATACTCATATTTAAGGTAAAAAAGACAATAGGCGGAGAACCACATAATTTCGAATCACCATGAAAGTATATGACTGGTTGTTAGATGGATGAAAGATCTGTCTTGTGACTAGATTTGTGTAAGATAGATTTTAATAGTAGAAGGGTCGTAGATGCAAGGCATTAAGAGGTTCCACTTCAGGTATACCATCCATGGAAGATAGACGATAAGCCCCCGACCCATATTTATGAGTGATAACGTACGGACCCATCCAGTTGGGAGAAAACTTACCACGTTGAATCCTTTCAAGTGTAGTGACATTTTGATTTTCTTTAAGGACAAGATCACCAATTTTGAAGTCATGGTGCTGCAAGTGCTTTTATAAGAATTTTTGACACACTCAAGATAGACTTGATGATGTTCAAGAGCATTGAGACGCCGCTCATCTAATAATTCAAGTTGTGCTAGACGATTTTGACGATAGTCCTCATCAGAGACAAATTCTCTAAGAGAAACACGGAGAGATGGGATTTGGACTTCCAAAGGAAGAATAGCCTCAGACCCATAGACAAGAGAGAAGGGAGTAGCACCAGTAGGAGTACGAATGCTAGTCCTGATAAGCCCAGAGAGAAAAAGGGATATGTAAATGCCAATCCCTACTAGCTCGACTAGTTACCTTTGCGAGGATATTACGCAAATTTTTATTGGAAGCTTCGGCCTACCATTAGCTTGAGGATAGTATGGAGAAGAAAAGATGAGTTTGATATTGAAAGCGTCACAGAGGTTCTGCAAATCAACATTCTTGAAAGACTTACCGTTATCTGTGATGAGTTTGTGTGGAACACCAAAGCGACAAATGATGTGTTGATAGACAAAATCAACTATGGGTTTAGCTTTTGTTGAAGAAAGAGGGATAGCTTCCACCCACTTAGTAAAGTATTCAGTGGTAGTAATGATAGAATGATGACGCTGTGAAGAACGGGGATTGATGAGACCAATGAGATCAAGACCCCATTGCGAAAAAGGCCACAAATCCACTGTAGGTTGTAAAGCTTGACTAGGGATATGTGTGAGATTGGAATGTTGTTGACACTTGACACATTTCTTAGTGTATTCACAACAATCTCGATTAAGAGAAGGCCAATAATATCCCAAACGTAAGATGCGTTTAGCTACGGCCAAGCCACTAAAATGTCCACCATAGATACCATCATGGACCTCCTGGATAGCTTTAGATGATTCAAGGGTTTTGAGGCACCAAGAAAAATACCATCAAAGCCACGTTTGTAGAGGATCCCGCCTAGAATACTATAGTGATTAGTGCGTAGAATAAAATATCTTCTACCATTGCAAGTCGATCTGGAGGAAGCACCGAATGAGATAGATAATCAACGATCTGTTAATACCACTCATCCCGAGAATGGGTTGTGATAGCATGGATTGAAGTTAGCTGCCTAAGATGAGATGGTTGATCTAATCATTGCACGCCCACATAAAGTCATGAGTCCTCGGTAAAAGGCGGGATAAGTGAGGCTAATGAAGCCATTGTCTCTGCGAATCGATTCGCAGCAGTGAGGAATAGCTTGGATAGTGAATTTATCGAAAGATTGGAGTTGAACGAGAACGATATCACGATATTTTTGAAGGATATCGTTCTGCATTGATAGACACATGTGACTTGATTAACGATGAGTTCAGAATCACCAAAGATGTCAATATGACGAGTGCCTAGATTAATGGCATTTTGAAGACCCAAGACAAGAGCTTCATATTCAGCCATATTATTGGTGCACTCAAAGTTCAATTTGTGTGTGACTGGGATAGGCGTACCCTAAGGAGGAATCATCACAAAACCTGCACCTCCCCTTTGTTGGCATTTGGATCCATCAAAGAAGAGCTTTACTTTAAATGGAGACAGACCAAAATCAATTTGTTGGATATATTCATCGGGGAATCGAGCAAGGGGGACTTGAGTGTCCGGAAGAGGAGCATCAGCTAATTGATCTGCAATGACCTGACCCTTGATAGACTTTTGCGGGATAAACTCGAGATCAAATTCATGTCATAAGCATGAGCCAACGAGTGATATGATCATTGTGATAAGGCTTCGCATGAATTGTCTTGAGTGGATTGACACTTGTGACAATGTAAGTTTTGTGATTAAGGAGGTAATGACGAAGCTTAGAAGTTGCGAAGAAGAGAGCACAACACAGCTTTTCAGCTTTGGAATAACGTGTTTCATACTCATGGAGGGTGCGACTGATGTAATAGACAGCTTGTTCTTTACCGCAAGCGTCCCGATGTGAGATCATGGCTCCCAGAGCATGGTTAGTCACAGAGATATAAAGATAGAAAGGCTCCCCCTCGCGTGGAGGTGTAAGCACAGGTGGAGAAAGAAGATAAGCTTTGAGATCATCGAAGGCCTTTTGGCAATGTTCATCCCATTCAAAATGAACATTCTTACGGAGGAGATGATGAAAAGGTTGACAACGGTCCGACAATTGTGAGATAAAACGATGCACTGATTGAAGACGTCCTTGGAGACTGCAGAGTTGCTTTAAGTTAGAAGGGGGAGGCATCTCAAGGATAGCTTTTATTTTTGTGGGGTCTACTTCAATACCCCTAATGGAAATGATAAAACCTAAAATTTTACCAGTGAGAACGCCAAATACGCGCTTAGATGAATTTAGATGAAGACAAAATTGAATAAGCCTCTCAAAGAGAGGTGCCAGAATGAAAAGATGATCCTGACGATGTTTGGATTTACCGAGGAGATCGTCGACGTAATCTTCCACAGTTTTGTGTAAGAGATCATGGAAGATGTAGGTCATTTCTCACTGATAGGTTGCTCCTGCGTTCTTAAGACCGAAAGGCATGACACGATAACAAAAGGTCCCCCAAGGAGTTATGAAAGAAGTCTTATGTTGGTCTTCTGGTGTGATGAGAATTTGATTATACCCAGAGAAACCATCCATAAGAGAAAGCATCTCATGACCCGCAGTTAAATCCATGAGTTGGTCGATATTAGGTAGAGGAAAATCATCTTTTGGACAAGCAAGATTAAGATCCCGGAAGTCGGTACAAATTCAAATTTTCCCAGTAGCTTTAGTTACTGGTACTACATTGGAAACCCATTGTGGATAATCGATGGGTTGGATGAAGTTAGCCGAGAGCAAGCGCTGCAATTCTTCTTTAACAAGAAGGGCTACTCTAGGGTGCATTTTACGCAATTTTTGTTTAACCGGTTTGATGTCGGGAAGAGTAACGATATTGTGGACCACGATATCGGGATCGAGTCCTGGCATATCCTCATATGACCAAGCAAAGGCTTGATGATGGTTGGAAAGAAAAGTGGTAAAGTCTCCTAACTCCTGTGGATTAAGGGATTGGCCGACCTTAATGATGCGAGGGTCTTTAGAAGTCCCTATATTAAGGTCGACAGTGGCTTCATTGAGAAGCGTAGACGTGTCAGAAGGAATGGTTTTAGGAAGATAGGAATCCTCTGCCCCCAGATAGGTGAGGACAGAATCATCATCCACACAGTGGATAGTGTTGATAGTAGGAGAGTCGTCTCCAACTATTTCAGGGAAAATTAACGGTATGGAAGTGGACCTATCATTAGTCTTATAGGCTAGTGGCCCTAAGGAAATGGTATTGACTAAAAAAAAATTTAGATGGGATGGAAATGGCGTCGTCCACATCGAGTGATGCTTCTGACTTAGCGGGAGAAGATGGTTCCTCAATAGGAAGAGGCTCATCAAGAATAGTGACGGTGGCTTTTGAAAGAGGTTTAAATCCTAAACCAAATTTTTGATGTGGCTTGAGAGTTGGAATGGACGCGAGATCATGCACACCTTGTTCATATTTACCTAAGCCAAAGCCCTTCCACGCGCATCGATATAAATAAGTTTTTACAAACGTGGGATTTTGTAGACAATCGAACCCTATTAAATAAGGTTTGGTCCTAGGAGGAGAATCCGGGCGATAGTGAGGTGTATCAAGACCACCGTAAATGAAATTAGTCTGTTGATTGGGTAGACCAATGGTGATGATGCGACCAAGACCTGGTTGATATTCAAAGTTTGTTTTTCTCGGTCTACCATACTCACTAGGTTTGAGATGGGTGTCAAAAGAAAGGAGAGGAAGCTCTCCTAGTGAGAAACGCTGCAATGTCTCTTCTAAACTTTGTACATCCGGTAGTTTGGTTGCAGGTATAGAGGAAGACGAGGCCCCATCAGGAGAATAGGAATTTTCCTTTAGAGAGGCGACTCCACGTGGTCATGTCGCATTGTGCAGAAGGAAAAGTATCTCCTGGATGAGTGTAGATTTTTCCCTCATATTGATATTTTAAGCATCGATGGAGGGTGGATGGGACACAATGCATTGCACGAATCCAGGAGTGTCTGAGGATCATATTATAGTGGAATTTCCCTTCAACAATGTAAAAGAGTTCGTGAAGCAACTTCTTACCTACTCGAATGGGTAGGACCACAATTCCTAAAGTAACTGCTAGCTGATCGTTAAATGATCGAAGAGCGAAAGGCGGGGGTGACACTACATTCTTCGGTAACTTAAGTTGCTCGAATGTGTGTGAGGAGATGATGTTGAGTGCAGCACCACTATCGATCATAATGCGTTTTAATGTAGTGTTGTCGATTTGGACTGTGATAAAGAGGGGAGCCTCCAAATCCTCTGAAGAAAGGGGAGGAATTTCCGAATCTTCAAAAGAAATGGCGGTTGATGGTCTATTCAATCCAACAACCAACTCGAAGGGCTGGGGCTCATCTTAATTCACTGTGATGCGACGCAGATTATCAATCAGAGCCTGGTGATGTTGCGGAGAGGATTGAATGAGGTCAAAAAGAGACATTTTGACCGGAGCCTGGGTGAGTTGTTTCATAACACTCTCCTCAACTGACACGGGAATTTGAGCCCGAGGTGCAGCACGAATAGAGACCCGAGGTCTCGGGGCTAATGAGGAAGGAGGAACTCCTTCGGGGCTGCAGAAATAACAACCCGTGGTCAAGATGTTGTAGATGAGGGTGGATTATCATCTTTGGGCTCTAGTGGGGATATGAATTGTGTCGATTTGAGAAGGTGGAAGATCATTTGGAGTGGAATCACTAGAAGTAGAGGTCTGAGTAAATCGTTGGGGCTCAGATGGAGCTAAGATGACAGGAGATACTCATTTCTCCTCCTCCAAATGAAAGATCACTTTCTTCCAAAAGGATGTTGACGATAGATGAAGAGATTTACATCCCTCATTATCATGACCAGTATGGTGGTAAGCACAAACCAAATCGAGTTAAACTAGGTAGGTTTAACTCCTTTAGGTTAGAGGGCTTAATCGGAGGAAGAGATATGGATGAGGATTGGATAAGTTGGCGAAGGATTTCAGTATAGAACCCGGTAGACAAAGATGAGGACAGAGATGATGAAGGCGCCTCTTTTACTTTAACAGACTGCCGAGGTAAAAGAACCTGCATGTTAGGTTTGACAAGATTTTTACGGATCATCTTATTTTTGGACATCCGGAGGAGCAGCCTTGGGCACTTGCGATGGAAGTAAGTGAGACATGATTGATTTCGATGGAGGAGGAGCCCCTAAAATAGATTTTGAAGATGATGGAGATGTGACAAGTGTTGTGGTCTTCAGAGATAAGGGAGGCTGCTTGGTCGAAACTAATGATGATTTAGATAATGTCGATTTAGATGAGGGAGAAGCTTCCAAAGTAGGTATAATCGGAGGAACAGAGGGTGTCCTGGTTTTTGGTAACGAAGATGATGACTCTGATAAAAGAGGTGACGTCTTTTTAGTAGGTAAGTCCACTTTTCGAGGTGCTGGTGAAGAATGTGTTGTAGAAGAAGATGATGGTTTTGATAAGTTTGTAGAAGAAGACGCCTTCTTAGCGGACAAATCCAATCTTTTATGAGGCGCAGAGAGATATTTTTGTGGGAAAGCACCAAGAGTCTTGATGGTTCGAAATATGGGCTTTCCTTTTTCAGGAATGGTGACAATTTCAACCGCATAAGGTGATTGTAACCTTTTCGGGGGAAGAAAATGGGGAGGTACTGATGGCGCAACGTTAGATTTCAGTTGTCTCGGTCTAAGTTTAGGAACCGAGCGTATAGGTGTTGGTGCTACTTCTTTAGATTTCCCCTTAATAGGAAAAGTAGCATCGGTGATGGAAGAAGTGAGTGATGAAGAAGCAGTTCCTTGCGAGGGAACTACTTCTGGTATAGTAATTGTGGGTGAAACTACTATAGGAAAGGAAACAGGAAGAGTCAAAATCGAAGACACTTCCGTCGAAGTCAGCACAACTATAGGTACGTTCACCAAGGGCATAGTCGCAGTAAAAATGGGAGAAACAGTAGATGTATCCACGGTGGAAACTCGAAGGGATGTAATTACCTCGAGCATTGAAAGAATGTCTGACGATGAGACAGATGAGGATGACACTGTCTCGGGTATGGATGGAAGATCAGACAAAGAAGCAGAGAGAGGTGAATCCGTATCTAACAATGTTGGAATATTCAAAGACGGGCTATCTGAAGATGGTGGAATCCCAACGATTAACAAAGCGGAAGGAGGTTCTAATTTGGTCGATGTGTTCGCAGATGGCTTAGTTTTAGAAGAATATTTTTCAAGAGAGATGAAGGCGATAGTATGAGTGCTCGGTTTCGAGACTCAAGTATCATGGTTCGGGAATGATTGGGAAAAGGTTGTTTAAAGACATCCCGCGCTTGATTTGGGGAGCATTTTGGGTTATCCGAATGAGCTCACCTTTATCAATGCATTTCTGACAAGATTTTGAAGGTCGACATCGTTTGATGTCATGACCTTTGGTTCTATGATAATGACAGAAGTCATTTTCCCTATACCAGAATGGACGTTCTTGGCTTTCATCAATATTCCTAATGGGGTGAAGTTCGATCATGTGGACTTCCAACATTTTTTCCAGGATAGAAGCATATGATTTCCCCAATGAAGTGAAAGATCGAGATGATGAGGTCCCTTTTCGAGAAGATGAGGAGTCTCTTCGTGGTGTTTGATTAGAAGTGGTATCGGCTTGTGATGTTTTTAATACGATAGCATTGGTGGATCCCTGATTCTTGTCTTTAGAAGTGGAAGGATTTGATTTGATAAACCGAGAAAAATCTTGTTTAGATTTAGAGTGAAGTTTTAACTTCCCTTGTTCAATGGCACGAGATTCAAGTTTGCATGCCATCGTAAAGGCTTCTTCAAATGTATGAAAGGTCTAGATCCTTAAAGTGGAAGAAATATGATTAGCACAAGATCGAGTAAACAACTCGATCTGTTGGGATTGAGGAAGGGAGAAAGACAATTGGTTTATTATCCCTCTCCAACGAGTGACAAAGTCTGCAATAGACTCATCATCGAATTGACGAATGTTATAAAGATCTATAATCGAGATCTTATGCGCGATATTTATTGAAAAGTTTTCAACAAACATCTGGGCCAATTGAGAGAAAGAAAACAAGGAATGTTGAGGAATGTTATTGTACAGATCTAAAAAGCAGACCTGCTAGAGACATAGGAAAAGCACGGAGCATAAGCTCCCGATTCTCGAATATGAGGTAGCAAGCATGTTTGAATGCTCGCAAATGTTGTTGAGGGTCCTCCCGACTATGAAATTTTGAAAATTTAGGAATTTCCCATTAGAGAGGATAAGGCTTAAAAGCCACTAAGGGTTGAATGGGTTCATTACACACTTCTTCAAAAGAGTATGAAGGACAAGCCCCTTTGGTGGAGGCTTCCAAGTCTCATTATTTTCTTGAAAAGAATTTGAACCATGTCGATTGAGGAGGAGGCACACTGGTATGTCCTACATAAGAAGAAAATGGTGGATGTTGTTGAGGTGTCAACGGGGGATTCATCTGTTGATTGATAGGATGATAAGAGGAGTAACTAGGCATTCTGGGTGACGCTTGGTGGGGTATTTTCTGTGAAGGAGCCTGTGTATAGGCAGGCTGTGGGATAATAAGTGGTTGAGAAAATGAAGGTTGGATGACGGACGGAGCTTGTGATTGGTGGACTCCTATGCTTGTTGACTGAATCGGAACAGATTGAGGAACATGGGTGCCGATTTGATTGGACATGGTGGGGAACAAGACCTGAAAGAGGATTTTTACTGCCAGATTGGTTGTTAAAGGTGCCAATGCTAGAGGATGGGCGAAGGTCACTGTTATTCTTTGAACATCGGAAGAAAAACCCACTGGAGGACGAGAAGAAGGAACTAACTGACTAGTCGAAGGGGGTTGACTCATAAAGGGGTATTGACCCTAGGACATAATGGATGACATAGATGAATTAATAGTAATATGCGGGTGCACGGACGTAGTCATTATAACCAGAGAAGAGGACCTCTCAGAAGTACGTTGTGGAATAGTTGAGGTAACTGCGGCATTAGGAATAGGTAAGACTATTTGAGAACTAGTCGATATGGTCGGTGGAAGAGAAAAAGGAGGCACAGGTGTGCCACCCTCCTCCATGGCTCGAGGCGAGAAAAATGATGCTAACTATTCTACAAAAGCCTGGGATGGTTCACGAGAATAATCGTACACTTGCTGGATTGGTGGTCCCTGATCAGATATTTGAATAGACTTGTGTACTAGGTAGTCCATGAGGGCTACCGGATTGTGATCGAGGAGTGCCTGAAATTCAGGATCCCCATGAGGAACATACTCTGAGTCAGAAGCAGATGATATTTCTGAAGGACTAGGGGAAGCTGGATGTGATGGGGTTGCTTTGGCCTGATAGAAAGGATTATATGACCAGGATGGGGAACCAACTAACAGCGGTCCCGAGGAAGACCTGGGGGGTGCCGAAACATCCACACTAGTGGTGATCTCGGAGGAAGAAGGGGCTAATTGAGCCATTCTTCTAGATTGTAACCGAGTGATGACCGTCATAAACAAGCAGAAAATAAGATTGACCTAACTAATGCACAGACAATTCAAGCAGCGTAGGTGATTATCTCTTTTAAGTTTTTATGCTTTTAAGAAAGAAAATATTAGGGAAGGCCTTTTAGAACAGGAACTACTCAGATAGCCAAACTAAGGATGGTTTGGGGGATGTTTTGGTGAGGAGTCCCGAAGGCACTTCAGTAAAAGACCGGTACGTGGCTTGATATAGGGGCCTACCCCCGCACTTCACACACCGCTGCGATAAGGGAGTCGGGTGCTTTGCCAATATATACCAGAACTTCCGTGAATTTATAGCGTGGCCCGAGTACCACGTAGGCTCTTCCTCTTGGATGTCACTTCTAAGTAAGCGAGGCCAGGAAAGAATTTTTGTTTAAATGCTTTATACCTAGTGATTTTGGCTTTGTGTGCAAGGGTGAAAAATAAAAATCAAATAGTGTCACTACCGATTTTGATCAATTTTCCAGCCTAATTAAAACTAGATGAAAAACATACAGCAGAGATGACAAAGAAAGAGTTCTTTTTAAGCACTTAAAAATGAAGTGTTTGATTTCAATGAAGACAAGTCAAACGATTCTTTCCCAAATGCGATTAAATTCTTTTTAAGCACCAAAAATTGAAATGTTCGAATGTGATAGACCACAAACAAAGAAAGTTTTTTTTTTTTTTCTAAAAAGGAGAAAACACCGTAAAAGAGAAATACCTGTAGATTTAGCTCTCCAAGGTGTGTGGACTTCAAAAATCATGTTGTTAAGCTTTTCCCCTCGAACAATCCCACGAACAAGCAAAGTGCTCTGCAAGAAAAGGTTAAGCAAACACCAAACAAAATCTAGAAAGATATATCCAGATAATGGTGAAAGGAAAATTTCTATTTTTAAGGAACTAGAAAAATTTCAAGGAAATAACAATTTTGCATAAAGAGCAAGATTAAAACAATGAAAGGAAATGTTAAGCGGTGATAGAAATCAGTGAAGAAAAAGAACAAAGCTCAAAACTAAAAAAGAGAGATGAACTTACCAATAAGGGACTTTGGTTGGGTCCCACCAGTGTGCAAATGTTGATCAAGAATTTCGCGCTTGTTACTACTCCGTCCAAGTTAATGTACCAAACTAAACACAAAACCCTTGAAAAACTCAAATGAAATTGATACCTGATGGACAAGATCCGAAGATGTAGACGGATAAGGAAGCCGATGTAGATAAGATGGGTGCACACGAGCAATTTTGCACAGTAGATCCAAGTAACCTGCGAGACACCGATGCTTGACAGAAAAAGACCACGTTAAAAGATATTTAGGTGGACTGCCCGAGAAGCGGGTCCGGGAAGCGGTAAGCTCCCTCGGCGGATGTCAGTCCACATTTTCAATTAAGTAAAGAAGCATACATGATAAAAGATGTACGTACAGGACTAGATTTTCTGATCAAAGTAATAAATAGAATCTAAACAAAGAGACAAAAAGCAACGCAAAAAAGAGGAACTGTGAAAACAAATCTGGATTTGTGTTACCTCGTGTCCTTTTACCTATCTCGCGGGATGATCGCGTCGATTATGTAGAATCGGCGTTGAATGATATAGATCGGCATCGACTGATATAGATCGGCGTCGATCCAAGACAAAGTGCGAGAAGATTCGGGAATCAGAAAACGAAGGCAAGATCGTCGCGTCTGCTCTGGATCTGCGAGAAGCGGAGAGGTACTAGCGAAAGGCTCCACCGTCTTAGATGCAGAATGCATTCACCGTAAAATCAATGGAGACGTGCGATGTTGATGTGATAAGAGCAGAGTAATGGTGCTCCTCTCAGGGATTGATTTGGACAAGATCCGCTCTCATTCGATAGATAATGTTCACACTTGATGCTCAAAGATCTCTCATTCTCTCTCTTACAATCTGTGTCCCTTACAATCTGTCTCTCTGTGTCCTCCTAGAACTGAGTTCTGGGCCTCTATTTATAATCGGCGCCGCTCCGAAAAATCGGCGTCGACCGAGTACCGGTCGGCGCCGATCACGGAACAGACTCCCGAGATGGCCAAAAGGAGCGATTTCTGGAAAGATAAGAGTGATCCCTCCACCTCAAATATGGGAAATATCCCGCTTTGGGAGGAGGAGAAATAGGGGGGATGTATGGATAGAATAGATATGGGGTGGATAAGTGGTTAGGATACATGTGAAAAGGTGTAATTAAATAGTTAATATTTAATTACTCACGGGTAAAACATAATGGGGTGAATTAAACTTAGGATAGGTGTTTAAATCACAAATTGAATAATACCCCAAGGGGATAGTGGTGATATAAACGTGCCTCAGGTTACCTGAGAGAGAAAATGCGCACGAGGGACACTAAATTGGATAACCAATTTTAGGTGTCTACAGGGAGATTTTAGATAGATTATGGACATCCACCAAAGTGTATTAGAGGATGGGAAGTATTCTAGTAAGTTTTTGTAGCTACAACTATTGGGAGGACATGTATGCAAAATTTAGAGCCATGCTCTTGACACAAACCCACCTAGAGCACATATTTTCCTGCAAACACAAATATCTCACCTTGTCCTTCATAATTCTTATAATTTAGTTTTCCATTTGCAGCGTAATAAATTTAAAACCCTTGGATTATCATACATTTGACTATTTTATATAAATTTTGTTTTTGGAAACAGGAAAATGTCATCTAACACTTATGCAACCCGATGAACACTTGATAGTCAAGCATAAACTTAAACCCTCCTTCATACATGATTTGGAAAACTTCGCAACCATATTAGACAAATACGATATCCTTTTATTGACAAGTTGAGTTTGTTCCCTCGTAAACCCACCAACTGTTCCATTGTAAAATCTGGTAAATCATGATATTCAAGGACCCACAAAACAACCTTTTGAAACCCAAAAAGGGGATGTAAAGTCTTGTTCATGTCCCTTATTATGAGGAGAGTCACACCAAGATTTAAATTAACGCCAATCGACCATTTATACTCTCTTTTCCACTCCTCTAAGATCCCAGCTACCTGTTTTGCACTTTTAGGAAGTTAAAATTGAAAAGTTGGGTTTCGTATCAGCTCACCATTTCTTGAACAATGAAATGCTTATCTTTTCTCAAACCTCTAGTGCTTTTACTAGAAAATTTCCTGGAACCTTTGGTTTGGGAAAATAACATTCCTAGTTAGTTTGGCAAAGGGTTTCATAGGCCTCTGGTCGCTATTTGACTAGGTCAAACTTGGCCGATTACGACTGATGGCTCTGGAAAACCATTCACCAATTGTGCACCATTCACCAATTTGGGATTCTTTCAGTCCCTGTGGATTATTGGTATATAGGTGGACATGTAGGAATTCACTTGCCATGAATTTTTATTGGAAGATAGTTTTTGAATGCACTGTCTTAGCCTGTAAGCCAAAATTGAGATGTATTTGCAACTAGTAGGAAAATGTAAAAAGAAAGTTGTAAGACCCCATTCAAGTTAGAAAACCATCATGGAAACCTATTAACACTTGTAAATAACTTTTTAAAACTCTATCTTGCGACTTGTGTGAAATTTTGACTTTTGGAAAATTAGTGTTTCTCTCTTCTCTCTCTTCCCTATCACTTTCTCTCTCCTCCCTTAGTTAAGGAATGAAATGAAATGAAATGAATATATGCCCCTAACCCTCTCTTGTTGCGTGTGTATTTTTATGATCATGTAAATGGAAAACCAATAACATTAAATATGTTAGATTCAAGTGGATGGCATTCCAATGATTTATCACTAATTTCATACTCACATGGTTTTGCAAGATGTAAGTAAGATGGTGAAACGGTGTGGTGGTGATTCATTGTATATTATTGTAATTTATGTATGTTAATGAAAATAAATTTTATGTATTTATTTTTACAAGAAAGACTCATTATTGAAATTTGGTAATATGAATGAGATGCTAGATTTAGGGGTGTTTTGGAGAGTTATGCATTTAACTATAGGTGTTCTTTTAGTTCAAAATTACATATGGTAAAAAGGGGTTGATATATATGTTAAGTGATATTGTAGAATATATTTAATCAATTGTGAAGTATTGAAAGGTTTATTAATAAAGTTTTGTAATATTTTTAGGATTTTAGTGTTTAAGGGGAACGTTCATCTAAACATGGGTGTGATTTGATTCCAAAATTTGTACTATAAAAAGTTGGATAAATGTGTTAAATGAAATTGAAATTAATAGCTTATAGTGTAATTCCAAAGTGTGGAATTGATGATTAAATACTAGGTGTGTTGTGTTTCTTACCTTAAAATGTAATAAAGATATCTAAACAAAACAATCCACCCTAGTTTAAACTTCGTGTATAACTACCCTTCCTTGTGTGATTCTTTGTAGCATAGAAAACTAAAACCTTAGGATGAACTAAAATCCTTACGCTTGATAACACCTTCTATATTAAATAAATAAGATCACAAGTTTGAGTTTATCGTCATAGGTTGTATGCTTAGCGATCGTTGATGTAAAATTACAGCACCCCCCGAATGGCCTCAGATCTGAGTGGGGCATCCAGTGTAATCTACATAACATGGGACCATCTTTCAAGCTATGGGACTTGCAAAGTTGAGATGATCCTCTAGATAAGGATGAATTACTCTTCCTAATCCTAATTCTAAACTACTTCTAAGGAAGGAAATGTGACTATCTACTCCTAATCTAACAATGCCAAGGAGACAAGGAGAGAGAGAGCATGAAAATAAAGAAATCCTACACTACAAAGGTGATAACACCAAGAAAATGGGGTTGTTGATCACAAATCTAACTGCCTAAAATGGAGAGAGGTGAGCAATGGAGAGGATGGACAAGCACATCACATACCAAAGATAAATTTCAAACAGAACACCACTTTAAACCCATTAAACACAACTCTCTAAATCTACAATAGACATTAGAAATATGCACAATATACCTTGCAATGATGAGAGGCAAGAAGAGATAATAAAATAAGAAAAGGATGGAAAAAATGCATCACAAAACATATTTTATTGCTCCATGAGTTCACACAATACATCATTAGTGGGCAAGAGGTAAGAAAATGCCATTACAAAGTAATGAGAGGAGGCTTAAGCTCCACATTTGACCCTAGGGAGGAAAGAGAGAGGGGGCAGAGAGAAAAGATGACCAACCTTTAGAAATTGCCCCTCCTTTACAATATATAGAAGAATGAGAGAAGGAGAGAGGGAAAATTTGAATCCTACTTCAACTACCCCAACAATGCATTGAATTCACCTACTCCAACCACCCCAGAAATCATTAGAATTCTCAGCAAACAATGATGGGTTCCTTGACAGAGCCCATGCCTCCATTAATGTTCCTTGCAGGTTTAATAAAGGAAGATCATTCTTCATTATGGTGGTGGTAGGTGAGAAGCATGAAAGCCTCCAAATGACAGACTCGAAACATTATGGTGGTGGGTGAGATGCCGATTTCGAGAGGTTTCCAAAAATCACCCCTTGCTCAAATCCAAGTTCCCAGTTGAAGATATGGCCATTTGAAGGTCATGGTTAGGCATTTAATGCAGGTTCTCAATATTTAAAGAGTATATCTATGAAAAATCCACATGGCAACCTTGCGTGTCTTAAAATTTCACTCACCTCCTTTCACTCCTCGAAGTTGCAATAGTTAGACACTTGGCATCGTTCGCGGCCCGATTTACTTTCTTCATTTTTAGATGAGTCCCTCCTATTTGGCAGAGCACTTACGTCAGTCCCTAGACACGTGGAGAGACCACACTCATTTGGGACCTACCTTTGTATTTTACCTTTGAAGTTGCACTGATGAGACATGTGGAGCGTGCGCTCGTTTTGAGACCTACCTTTGGATTTTACCTTTGAAGTTTCACCGATGAGACACGTGGAGGGAATGTGCTTGTTTGGGGACCCCATTTTGGATTTTTCCATTGAAGTTGCGTCGAAGAGGCACATGGAGGCTTCACGACGGTTGGAATTTTCAACATTCGGTGCGACTTTCTTGGACCCTAGCCACGTGGAGGGCTTGTACTCATCCTGGGACCCCTCTTTGGACTTTACCTTTGAAGGTGCACTGATGAGACATGTGGAGGCTTCCATTGGCTCTGTTATACTTAGCCAATTCAATGGGCGAGTATGTATTTTCAGGCCATAGACACGTGGAGGGCATGTGCTTGTTTGGGGTCTCCGCATTTGTGCACCATACCAAAAGTGTGCTGAAGAGACTCGTGGCACCTTCCAGCTTTGTTGCTTTGCTTCGACTCAACTCATTTTGGGTTTGATTTTCTTCAACATTTCCATTGTCATACATTTTTGACCTTTCTTTTCATTGTCAAGCCTACATGCCACTTTGTTTTGGGATCGAATGTGAGATCGCATGACTGAACCAACCTCTCCATTTCTCCCGTGTAAGGTTTTGTTCGATCAATTTTTCCCGAGGGAAAAATTGGATAATAATTTGGCGACTCGTGGGGTTACTCCGCCTACTAGGTGGAAAGATCAATTGCCTTGTTACATCCATTGGGCATGGAGTCATGAATGATATCCCGATACTCGATTTTTCTCTTAAAACTTGAACTGATCGCTTGCACTTAAAGTGACCCTAAACTTGCTCCACTCACAAGACTCTCAATTTTCATAAGAAAATATTGAAGATGATATTTCTAAGAGTAGAAAATTGTCTTGACCTAGAGCATTCACCTATCCCTAAAATGGATTACTACAACATTCACCTTGGAGGCACATCAAATTATACAATGATACAACCTTAGAGCAACAAAACACCACAACACTGCTATGTACAAAACTTAAAATCATACACACCCTAAGTGGGATATGCAGAGTGTGCGAAAGCACTTATTCTAATGAAAGAAAACCTACCTACTCTATGCTAACTAGAAGCAAAGGGGACTCAAAAAAATCACAATGACAGGGAGAAGTAGCTTCGCTTTCTCAAAATTGGTAGCCATATATGTGATTTGGCACTGAACATGGCTTTTATTGTGAGTAAAAAACTGACAAGAGGCTGATCCTACACCCAAATCATCAAGGTATCAACTGAAACAAGACAAATACCTCTTTTAGTTTCTCTACATTTGGATTGAAGAGGCATTGAAGCTGATCCTTGGTACTTTGAAACTCATCCTCATGCCCTGAAATGGACATGACTTGTTTTGGCTTCTCCCTTAGCTCCAATGAAGCCAAGTACCTGATTGCAAAGGCCCGATTTGATGGGTGTGCCCATTGTTATGAAATTCAACTCTAAGAGTGGAATCTTCCCGTGGACCTTCCTGGATGGATGGTGTGGAAGAGATGGGATCTTCGTACTCTTTTCCTTCCTCCGTTGTGGCATGGAACTCCTCTACAATATGCAACTCATTGTTATTGATTGTAACATCCAATGAAGTTGCTTTTGCATCATTATAATTTGCTACAACACATTGTTGGCTCTGGAGTTCCTCCATTGTTTCTTGAAGACTGACTTGCTCTTGGATAGCCTCTTCCTCTAGCATGAAATTTTTCAAATAAAAATCTTCAATTCATTTCTCTAGAGGACTATTTAGGGCAGAAAGGTCTTCTTGATAGCTCTCCTCCATCATGGATTCATCAATCAAATTAGGCCCTTCAAATGAAAGCAAAAAATCTTCAATAATGCTTTCTTCATCAAGTGACTTCAACTCTAATTTGATCTCTTCTAGCTACTCCTCTTCAATAGGAATTAGAGCTGATAGTTCTTTCTCACTCTTAGCTAGTTCTCAGTAGCTTGATTAGATCAACATTCTCTTTAGATAAAGTGACATTATGGACACTACATTTAGAGCCTATGGACTGCTGATCTTCTTCCTCTTGTTCTTATTCTTCTTCTCATCAGAAACTCAACTTCCACCACTTGTGGTCTAACCCTGGCATCCTCTAAAGGTTTAACCATCAAGGGGATTTTGGTAATCCTAAATCTGAGATCCAATCTTACCAAGTTTTTGATCATTTCTTCTCTATTTGGCTCTCCTTCTTGCTGCTCTCCTTGATTGGTTTTGGAATTTCTTCCCAACATGGAATTGGGAAGGCAAGAGGAGAAGTGGATGGGGTTTCAACCAGTTTGGAATTATTTTTTGTGGTGAGGGAAGTGGAACTTCTTTTTTTTTAGAGGGGATGGCTTCTTGGAAGGGAAAATTATAGAAGAATTGAGGTGAAATAGAAGACTAGGAGATGGAGAAGGGAATCCAACACTTGGGGAAGCAGGTGAGGGACTTGAAAATTGAAACTCATGACAAGATGGTGCTGCTTGGGGAATGAGAAGAGGGTTATGGGGCAGAAATTCTAAATTTTCCCATTGACGTACAAAATATTCAACATCCTTAACCCATTCTTCAAGTTGGGGTAGCATCTCAATGACGTAACTAAGTCTCTCTTGTGGGATGAAATAGCTTAGACCAGGGTCTTCCCATGGACAAGGGACCCGAAATCCAATCTTGAATGCTTTCTCTCGATTCATAGCTCGGGCCTGCATCATACCTGCCTCCAATTTGTCTATCTTTAGTTGTAGCTCCACATTCTCGGGCGTAAGATATCCCCCATAGTTGACATCTTTGTTATTCTAACACAACTGCATAGTTTGGATTATGTCCATACTGATTTGCATATTGCTCTTGCAAGTATGCCCATTGTCGGGCTTTATTTATAAGATGGGTCCTGAGGAGGTTGATAATAACCCGAGAATGGATTTTTCATGTTTGGACGAGAGTATCGATCAGATGGTAGCTAGTGTAAATGTGATTTCCACTATGGGATGAAGCCATGATTGCACAACTTCATAGAATGGAATAAAATGAAGGATGTGAAAAGAAAGACGAATGAAGATGGATGGAGATAAGGTCTACAACTCATAGAAGGGATTGTTGACCAGATGGAGTTGCTAGATGTGTTTTTCATGTGCCTCTAAATGGTGAATCTTAACAAGAACACACCAACCTACTAAGATGAAGTGGTAAGGTGCTTCAAACCGTCCCACCGGCATGCCAAACATGTTGATGCAAAATTACAACACCTCTCAAATGGCGTTAGATTTGAGTGGGGCATCCAGTGTAATCTGTATAACACGGGACAATCTCTCAAGGTGTGGGACTTGTGAACTTGATATGGTCCTCCAGAGAAAGCCAACTTGCTCTTCCTAATCCTAATTCTAAACTACTTCTAAGGAAGGAAATGTGACTATCTACTCCTAATCTAACAATTCCAAGGAGACAGGAGAGAGAGAGCATGAAAATAAAGAAATCCTACACTACAGAGGTGATAGCACCAAGAAAAGGGGGTTTCGATCACAAATCCAACTTCCTAAAATGGAGAGAGGTGAGCAATGGAGAGGATGGACAAGATGCATCACAGACCAAAGATAAATTTCACACAGAACACCACATTAAACCCATTAAACACAACTCTCAAAACATGCAATAGACATCAAAAATATGCACAGTATACCTTGCAATGATGAGAGGCAAGAAGAGATAATAAAATAAGCAAAGGATGGAAAAATGCATCACAAAACATATTTTATTGCTCCATGAGTTCACACAGTACATCATTAGTGGGCAAGAGGTAAGAAAATGCCATTACAAAGTAATGAGAGGAGGATTAAGCTCCACATTTGACCCCGAGGGAGGAAAGAGAAAGGGGGCATGAGAGAAAAGATGACCAACCTTTAGAAATTACCCCCTCCTTTGCAATATGTAGAAGAAGGAGAGAAGGAGAGAGGAAAAATTTGAATCCTACTTCAACTATCCCAATAATGCATTGAATTCACCTACTCCAACCACCCCAGAAAGCCTTGGAATTCACCTGCAACAATTATGGGTTCCTTGATAGAGCCCATGCCTCCATTAATTTTCCTTGTTGGGCAAGAAAGTAAGCTCATTCTTAATTATGGTGGTGGTAGGTGAGAAGCATGACAACCTCCAAATGGTAGACAAAATCATTATGGTGGTGGGTGAGAAGACGACGTCGAAAGCTTTCCAAAAAGTCCTTCCTTGCTCAAATCTGAGTTCCCAGTTGAAGATATGGCTGTTTGAAGGTCAAGGTCAGGTGTTTAACGCCGACTCTTAATATTTAAAGAGTCTATCTATGAAAAATCCACATGGCAGCCCCACGTGTCTTAGATTTCACTCACCTCCTTTCACTCCTGAAGTTGCGACGGTTAGACACTTGGCATCATCTATGGGCCTACTTTACTTTCTTCATTTTTTGGATAAGTCCCTTCTATTTGGCGGAGCACTTACGTAGGAACCTAGAAACGTGGAGAGATCATGCTCGTTTGGGACCTACCTTTGAATTTTAGCTTCAAAGTTACACCGATGAGACACGTGGAGGGCCTGCACTCATTTTGAGACCTACCTTTGGATTTTACCTTTAAAGTTACGCGATGAGACATGTGGAGGGCCCGTGCTCATCATCTGGGACTCGATTTAGATTTTACCTTTGAGGTTACGCCAAAGAGGCACATGGAGGCTTCGGCCGATGGTTGGAATTATCAACACTCGGTATAACTTTGTTAGACCCTAGCCATGTGGAGGGCATGTGCTCATCCGGGGACCCCACTTTGGACTTTAGCTTTGAAGGTGCGCCGATGAGACACGTGGAGGCTTCCATTGGCTTTGTTATACTTAGTCGATTCAATGACCGATTCTTCCTTTTCAGCGCTAGACACATGAAGGGCCTGCTCTTTTTGGGGTCTCTACTTTTGTGCACCATACCAAAAGTGCATCGAAGAGACACGTGGCACCTTCTGGTTCATTTCTTTGCTTCGATTCGACTTGTTTTGGGTTCAATTTTCTTTAACATTTCCATAGTAATTCATATTCGACCCTTCTTTTCATTGTCAAACCTGCTTGCCACTTGATTTTTTTGGGATCAAATGTGAGCTTGCATGATTGAACCATCCTCTCCATTTATCTTGTGCAAGGTTTTGTTCGATCAATTTTTATTGAGGGTAAATATTAGATAACAAAGGATGACATTGCATGAAACTCGATGGTTAGGAATGTCATGGTCCAACATTATCTAGAGTATGTGGTTCCCTTCCAAGATAAGTAATCATGTATGTAGTAGGGAGAATGTGTAGTGCCCACTCTTTGACATTAAATGATTATGATGTTGCTTAGCATAGACTAGAGTTATGGACATTTCTATCACAATTTAGATATTGATAGATGGACATTGTTATTTTGATTAGTTAATTTATAGACAATATGGATGTTAGACTTATGACATGATTTACAAGGATGGATTATATGCATATTTGGATATATCGAATTGTTGATTTTGAGCTTATATTGGACTAATGTATTTATTTTGATAATTATATGATGCTAGATGATGTATTTGATGTTGTGATCTTATTGCTAGTTGATAAAGTGATGAAGGTGAAATATTTGGAATTGTAAACAATGCCAAATTACTTGTCTTGGTTTAAGTCACGATAATTGATTATATGTATATGCATGTATTTTTATTATTTTGATGTTGTTAATATGGCCACGAGGCCAGAAAGGTATTGTATTGACTTTTGTAGGTGTTCGAAACATAATAAACCAAAGGGGATATGAGACCAATAATGAAAGAATATGGAGTATTGGCAACAAGTCACCATGGAAACACGTGTATTCGTATGTTGTATGTTGTTGTTGTTTGTTAGGAGGTCCCCATTGGGGGTGACCTCAAAAGTGACCTTGGGAATGTTTGTAATTTGTCTTGTTTTTTTTATTTAATTGTGAGTTATTTTATTTTTAATTCCATGTGGAGTCACTTTTATTAATTGTGTTTAACACGACTCTTAAGTTAATTTAATAGTGTTTATCTAGTTCTAATTAGGATGTGATAAAAGGGGGAAATAAATGTGGGTTGGTATCCTTAATGTGTGTTGGCTTGGAATGAATTTAATTTGTTTTGGGGTAGTGTGTACTCAATCTTCCTTGTGAAATTCGGATTTTGACCTTCTAGGATATTTTGGAGACTTGTGGGACAAGCTAAGCTTGTCCCACACCTCTTAAAGCCACCCACCCACCTAGCATATGATGTGAGGGACTTATTTTAGGTCCTATTTTTGTTTTAATGAAGAAAAAGGGAAATTGATTGCACTTTTCTTACATGGGTAATTAATTTTGTCCTTAAGGGGGTGTGGGTTGGGTTGAGTGTGTAAGAGGGTGGTCTTTTCCCCAACCACCAATTTATTATGATTTGGGGTATGGGTTTGACCTTAGTGAGGTGGGATAGAGAATAATGATGTGGCATCCTACCCAGGGCCACATCATCTCCCTCTCCCTCTTCTCTATTTATTAGAATTTTTGTGAAGTTTTGGGGGTTACTTGCTTGGTTTTGGGCTCTCTCTCATTTTGGAATGCTTGTTTTTGGAGTGCTTGTTGGAGTTGAAGATTTCTTGGAATTTCTTGAGCTTGGAGGATTTTAGGACTTTTTGTGGAGTGGATTCTTGCTATGGAAAGGTAGGGTCTCCACCCTTGTTTTCTTCTCTTCCTTGTATGTTTATGTGTTGAATAAATGTGTTTTCTTGTTTGATGTTGTTGGGTAGTGAAATTTCCTTAGGATGTGTATGAGAAAGTGAAATGGGGATGATTTTTTTTTTTGGGACGAATAAGAGTTTCTCTTGGGTATTTAGGAGGGAGTGGGTTGGGTGCCCCACCTTGTTCTCATCTTGTTATTTTGTTCATTATGGGAGGCATAAGAGTGTGGGAGGCATAAGAGATAATTTGAATTATAGGGAGGAATAATAGATTTTTAGGGTTGACTGAATTTTGGAGGTTTTCGAGGTGGACATCCAAACCCTTGAGAGGCACAAGGATATCCTCATATTCCTTTCTCTACTTGGCTTGTTTTAGAGCCAATGTGTTGGGAAGTTTATGTGTTGAAAAATAAATGTTTTGTGGTTATTTTTCTTGTGTGAATCTTGTGTAAAAGTAAGTGTGGAAGCCTTTTATTTGTTTTCATGGTTGTCAAATATTCCTTATTGTCTCATTTTTGGGGCTCGGGGGCCAATTTACTTCCGCATTGGAGTAATGGTTGGGTGGAGAGTGTTGCCTACTCCCCCATTTTTGGTTGTGTGTTTGATCTTGGAAGAAGGTGGATCTTAGATGATGAAGGTCTTCTTGTAGCATTTGGAGAAAGAATCAAAACTCTCTTGTTATATTTTATCATGTTGTCTCCATTGTATATGGAGGGCTTGTAAACTTGTATTTGTTTAAAGTGAAGTTTTTAGTTGTTTTATTATCAAAATGTAATCTTAGTTGATATTGTAAATGAAAGTAAAAGTTTGAAAATAATTTCATTACTTTTTGGAATGAGGGACTATAAGATTGTTAAGTTGAATCAAGTTCATTGAAATGTGATTGAAAATGAAACAAATTTTTCTCATTTTAGTTGATTTATTGTCTTCAATAGGTGTGTTGTTTTTGTTTTAAAACTATTGGAAAATCTTGTTCTAAGTTACTTGTGGAAATGGTTGAAACTAGTATGTTGTAAAAGAAAGAAGTATTAATTCCTATTGTATTAATTTAAGGGAATATAATAACAAGATAAACCATATTTGTTCATCTTTTTGTATTGGTTGAAAGAAAGTTTAAACTTTATATGAGTAGATGGAAAAGCCCTTAAATTCTTGTTTGTTATTCACCTTGTCAAATAATATATTGATCCCTTAAAATCTAGTTGAGCAAGGGAACTACATAGTTGCAAAGTAGACCATAGATCTAATTGATTATATAAATGTGTTGTTAAGTTAAATTAATTTTTTTTTAAAATATTAAATAAGGTAATGATGGATGAAGCAAAATTATAAATTAACACTTGGTAATATTACTATCAAATTATAAAAGAAATTTTAAGTAAAAGATTAAGATTAGTTAATATTATTAATAATATGAATATTATTACTTATTGATAATAGTATTAATATTAAAATATTATTTATTTTGATATTAATAATATTTATATATATATATATATATATATATATATATAAATATATATAATTATATTAAATGCGTATTAGACAAATAAAAGTTTAATAAATTTTTTTGGTTAATGCGGTGTTGGCATGTCATGGCCCATATGGTGGGTTTTATTGTTAATAAAGATTTGGGTGGGGTGGGGTGGGGTGGGGTGGGGTGGGGTGGGGAAGGGTCGCCGACCCCACTCCCCACCCCATATTATATGGGATGGGGGTGGGGTCGGTGACCTCCCCTAAAAATTAAAACCACCAAACCCCATTCAAGGCGTGACTTTGTGGACTGTGGATTTCGACTATGTGGCCACGGATCTTGTGGGCCGAACTTTGTTTTAAACACAAACATGTGCGCGCACACACACACACACACACAAACAAAAACACACACACATATAAAATAAGACCCATATTCATATTAAAATGAAACTTTATATAATATATATATATATATATATATATATATATATATATATATATATATATATATATATATATATATATATATATATATATATATATACATATATATATATATATATACTACATACTATTCCCTACTAAAATAGGATAAATACCCATATGCCCATTTGGGAAAATACAAAAAAATAGTAAAAAAAAAAAAAAAAATACATGCAACCCTAGGAGAGGGTGTAAATAGAACTAGAAAAGAAAGGAAGAATGTGCATCCTTCCATGAGCTTGAGCTTTCCTCTCATGGCTTCCACCTCCCTCTCCACAAATTTATAAAAAAGAAGAAGAAATAATAAGTCAAATGAAAGGAAAAAGATCTTTTCATAAGCATACTTAGGGTTAGTTGGATCCCTAAATCTAAGGGCTCCAAATGAATCCATCCAATGGATGAGATTCATCCCTACAAAAAGTAGGTGGGAAGTGGGTGAGATAATTTCAAATTTAAAATGCATGGGTAGGATTTATTTAGGGCCACTCAAGTAGTGTAGGGGGTGTTATTATTTTTCTAACCCAAATGTCTTATTAGAGACCTTTTAATTAATGCAAACCTTGACCCCTTTATGGGTATAGTAAAACTTTATTATTTAAATAACTAGAAAAAAGACCCTCTATATTAATTTGAGTGATTTTAATTAAGGTTAAATTAAATTTTATTAAAACAAATGGTAGGGGAGCTTAGGTATTGCTTTAGACTAACTAATTTATTAAATGGTTTTGAGAGATTTTATTATTTTATTTAAATGGAGCTAAGGGGATTGTGGAACCTCATTCGGAAATTAATATTATTAATTTAATGCAATTTTAAAATGAGAAAGTATGACCGTAACATTTAACCTAGTGTTGCGAGTAGGGTTTTACAAAAACAATTCTTCCATAATTTATTTGGTTTGATCTATGTTTTTCTTGGGTTTTGTGTGGGTAAATTTGTGGGCATTACAGAATGTGCCTCTTAAGGTAGTACTCTTGGGAACCAACATTAAACATAGCATAAAATCCTCTTGCACCGACACAATTGTTGAGTGGTGAAGATCACCAACTAACCTTGGAAGTCACCTTTAAGAGTTGGGATCATAGATGAAATCATTACCCAATCTCAATTGTCATTTAGGTTTTATGATGCAACACGAAAAAGTATATTGTGAAACTTAACAAAAAAATTTGTGTAGGATTAGTTTGTGCAAATGTAGCCAATTGATGATGTGTAATGCTCGATCCTCTTCAAAGACCGATTAAACTATGATTTCAATTTCGGTTGATTATAATCTTGAACCTTGCTGTTGTATTCTAGTTAACATACTGATAAGATACGTGGGACATCATGATTACTATTGTGTTCTGATTGTTATTTTGACTGTATGGTTGTAGTGTGGACTTTGATGTACATTACTGTATATGATTTGTTTAGTGTGATGTGAGACAATAGAGTTATTGTGAGTACTAATATGTTGTGAATCATAATACCATTCATATGGATTCTTAGAGACATGGATAAACATTCAATATGGAAGATAATGATGTGTTGTTATCCTAGATATATATTGTCATTCTAAATTTTCTTCATATTGATCATATTATGATGTTCAAATTTATTTTACGATTTCTGTGATATTGAAGATAAAGTGGAATTGGAAATATGTGTGAAATTGTGAACGAGTGATAGCATTTTAGATGATGTTTACTCATATTTATTCATATATTTTATCATTGATGCATTTGATGTGGCCATCAGGCCGAAGGAGGTATTGTTTGATTTTGTAGGTAATTATATCGCAAACAACAAGGGGGATAGGAGACCAATAGTGAAGGAATTTGGGGTGTTGGCAATAGGTCACCATGGTAACTCATGTAATTGTATGTTGTGTGTTGTTGCTAGATTGTTAGGAGGTCCCCATTGGGGGTTACCTCAAATGTGACCTTGGGTAATTTTGTTGTTTTCCTTTTTATTTTATTTATTGGTGAGTATTTGAATTATTTTAGTTTTGTGAGTCACCTTTATTAGTGTTAGTTAAAATGCTCCATTTAAGTTTATTATACTTGATTAATTAGTGTAATTTGAGATGTGACCAAATGGTGGGTAATTAATGTGAGTAGGTAGTTCTTGGTTTGTGTTAGATTTCAAAATATATATATATATATATTTTGTGAGTGCTTGCGCACTCAACCTTACATGGAAATTTCGGATTTTGACTTTTAAGCCATTTTTGGAGGCTTGTGGGACAAGTTAAGCTTGTCCCACACCACTTAAAGTCACCCACCCACTATTCCTATGATGTGAGGGGTTATTTTAGAAATTTTTGTGTGTTTTAATGGAGAAAAAGAGAAATTAATTGCACTTTTCTTACAAGAGTCTTTAATTGTGTCCTTTAGGGGTGTGGGTTTGTGGTTTGAGTGTGTAAAAGGGTTGTCATTCTCTCAACCACCAATTTATTGTGCTTTGGAGATTGGGTTTGACCATGTGAGGTGGAATGGAGGAGAAATGGTCTGGCATACTACATGGAGCCAAGTCACCTCTTCCTCCTCTCTTTCTATAAATATTAATATTTCTTGGGTGATTTTGGGGTTACTTGTTTTTATTTTTTGGACTCTTTCTTTTGGAGGAGAACTTGATTTTGGAGTGTTTGTTGGAGTTGGAGATAGCTTGTGATTTCTTGGACTTGAAAAGGTTGGAATCTTGCTTGTGGATTGTAAACTCTTGCAATGGAAAGGTATATCTTCACCCTTGTTTTCCTTTGTTATTTTGTTGTGCTCATGTATGTAAATGATGATTGTTGTATGCTTATGGTTGTGGGGAATAGAATGGTTTTTAGGTTGTGGGAGAAAATGGAAATGGGGATAACTTATAGGAGGCATAAGAGTGTTATTGGGTATCTTATGAGGGATTTGGGTTGGGATGTTCCACCTCATTGATAAGTAATATTTGAGCTTATCTTGTTTATTTCTTTGATGGAGGCATAAGAGTGAGGGATGCATAAGAGTTGTGTTTTCTTGGAGGGAGGAATAATATTTTTGTGGGTATTGTGATGGAGTTCTTAGAGGCTCAAAGGTGGACACCCAAACCCTTGGGAGGCATAAGAAGAATCCCCATGTTCCTTTCTCCTTCTTGGCTTGTGTATTAAGCCTTTGTACTTGGGATCTTCCATGGTTTTAGTGATCTTGATATTGTGTATATTGTGTTAAATGTATTGTTTGAATGTCATTGTGGAAGGCATGTAGAGTTGCCAATGGTTGTTTAATACGCCTCATTGTTTCCTTGTTAGGGCTTGGGGGCTAATGAGGAAGAAGGATTCTCTCCCTCATTGGATATTTGGTTGGGTGGAGAGTGTTGCCTACTCCCCCATTTTGTTGTGTGCTTGATTTTTGATGAAGATGGTGGAGCTCAAGTGAAGATTGGTCTTGGTAGCACTTGAAGAAAATGAAGGGAGATTCCTCCTTGTAAAACTTTTGTCATGTTGTTTCCTCTCAAAGAGGAAGGCTTGTAAACTTGCATTTTAAAATAAAATTTCTTGGATATTCTACTTATCAAATTTGTGATGATGGCCTTTGTTGTAAATGAAAGTGGAGAGCTTGAAATTTATTCTTTTGCATTTGTTGTAAAGAGAGACTATCATATTGTAAGAATGTATCAAGTTCTTAGGAAAAGATTGCGTTGTTATATAGCCATAGTTGTAATATTCTAAAAGATGGAAAGAAGAACTTGAAAGTTGTAGTCAAATGGAAAATGTATTTCTTTTTCAAAACTGAAAATAAAATTTATACTTGTATTCCTTTAAGTGAAATGATTGAGTTAGAATGAGAAAAGTATGTAAATGATTCCTAGCTCTGCTTATTGAAGTAAATGTCATTTATCCTATGGTGGAGGAAGCAAGTAGTTTATTGCATTTATTGAAAAAGTGATCATGTTGAAGAAACATAAACTTTAGTCATCTCATATTAAAATATAAGAAATAAGGGAATCGACATTTATTGATTTAAACTTTGAATGTATTTTCTTCATTATTTGTTTTAGTTTGAACAAGGAACTTTGATAGATATCTCAAATTTACATTAAAATGGATAGGTAGGAATTTATAAATCATCTTTATTATATTCAAAACCCCGATTAAATGACCTTAAATGAATATTTAAATCCTTTTTTGTAAACAATGTGTAATGTTAATGTACATTTACATATATATAATTATATAAATTTATATATTTATAATTATAAATTATTACAAAAATATTTATATTATGGAATATATATGTTTGTATTAGTAAAAAAAAGAAATAAATATTATAATGCTCAAATTTCTAGTCGAATGGCTAAAGCTTGTGTACTGGACCGCATATTTTTTTTTTTTATTAGTTTGGGGATGGGGGGCAGGGGAGGTTGGATACTTCACCCCCCACCCCATATTATTTGGGATGGGGATGGGTTCATGACCTCCCCCCAATTAATTTAAAACCATACCATTTTAAATGCAATCAACCATTTAACTTATATGCGGCCTATGTATTATCCAACCCATGGTTATTCAAAACTTTGAGATTAAGTTTATATGTAGCCACTTCGTAATATGTGTGTGTGTGTGTGTGTGTGTGTGTGTGTGTGTATTTATATAAAATAAATGTTTAGGGTTTCTGGTTACTATCCAAATGGGTATATACACATTGTTTATACATTTAACCTACAAGTAAAATACCATATAAAAAACAACACATATTCAAGGGAGATCAATACCCACAAAGGAAATGGGTAGATCCCGGTGTTAAGCATAAAAATATTAACAAAAATGAAGCTTCCAACCCTCTTTCATGGCCTCCATGGCTTCACTTTCTTCTCCTCCTCCAATCCTGCAAACAAGATTGAGAAAATGAATGTGAGATGTAGATGGGAATAAAAAAAAAGCTATAAGGATTTCTAGGGTAACCCAAATCTAAGGGCCATGATAGATTCAATCCATGGCCCAGATTTAACCTTACACCACTTAAGTGGTGAGTATTTTTGTGGGAATGAAAACTTAATTATCTTGCATGGGTAATGAGGTGAATGGGGCCTAGTGGGGTTACACCAAGTTGTGCACCCTTTCCCTTTTGGAATAATAAATCAATTTTTTTGTGCATGGTTTTTAACTATAGGATTATTAGTCTTATCTAATTAAATTTGGAATTTATTTAGGGGTCATTAATTAAATAACTTTGAGGAGATTATTGGGGCTAAATATTGAAGAGTAAAGGTGAGCAATATTTAAATAAAATATTGCGACTTAATAAGAGAAATTAAAACGTAATACTAATTTGGGAGTTGGGTCAATATTATCTATTGATTAATTATATTCCGATCATCATGTTATTGTGTAAAATTTTAAAATTGGGATTTAATTAAATCTTGGCTAATGCCTTACCCCTTTAAAAAAATTATTCCATAATTTTCCTCACTTAATTATTGAGTTGTATCATGGGATTGTGTGGGAAAATTGTTGGCATTACATGATGTCTTTGGAGGAAGGTGAAATTTAGGTCATTCTCATTTCATGTTTAAATATTCTTGTGGTGAGAAGCAAGACCCACATTGTGCAAACTCTAATGTGAACCTTAACCCCCTTAAAACGATGAATTACTCCATCTTTCTCTCTCACTTGTCCTATTATGTATTGGATGTATGATGTGAAACTTTGTGATCATTTCTTAGAGATAAATCCCCTAAGACAGGGACAAGTGGTCTCTTTGAGGATTCAAATTCCCATTTTAGAAAATAGGTCACACATTGTATTACAAAATGCATATGAACCTAGTTAGGGAAAACCCTCTTGATTTTGATGAAAACAATACTCATGAAACCTAATCTTGAAACAAACTAAGGAAATATATTACAATTTTAAGTTCCTTCAAATCCTTAACTAACTATCGAACATAACTATAATAAAACTTTTCCTTGGGAACTATTATCGTGAGATGTTATTCCATAGGAAAAGTGAAGCATGATCTTCCTGGAAATGTGATGGAACCCTCTTGCTATGGATAAAAAACCTATTTCCTATAATACTTATTGTGTACGAACTCAATTATAAATTTATAAATGAATGAAAGAAACTTAACCCTAACCTTAAACAAAAAAATATGAACTTCACATCCTTTGGAGTTACACTTGTTCCATTGTGTAATGGAGGTATGATATAAGATGAAGATGTATGGCTTAGGATTGAATCCTAGGGATAAGACCTAGTAGCCTATGTTTATGTAAATATCCTTGTGTATAGATAAATATCCTTCTAACAAACGAGAAAATAAAACAAGAAATTAAAATAATGTCGATGATCCTTATGCAATGAAATAAACCTTAAGTTAAATGTTTAACAATATAAATGAAAGATAAGAAAAGGAAAAGAAATGTATGATTCACATTCTATCATCCTCTCTAGGATTAAGTCAAATATTGAGACATGATCATAATAAATGTGTAATCATAAAAATATCGTTATATGGAAAGACCCTATCTATAATTTTGTATTGTCGTTGTATCGTTATGTTGTGCCTTTAAACAAAAAAATGGATCTTGTTGTGCATCACGTGTTTCCATGAGCTCTGTGTGGGTTATTGTTTGTGCAAACATATCTTTCCTCATGTGATGTCCTAGGTAATATCCTATAGAGTCATATGTACTACAATGTAATTCAAAAAAATTCTGGTATTTTTACTTTGTTGTAATTGTGTCTCGTAAAATGTGGGTGTTACATTTGGTATCAGAGTGGAGGTTCATGCTCTCAAACCTCTGGGAAAGATTGGAGTTGTGATGGTTTTGCATGGTGGTGGTGGAGATTGGAAGAGTAATGTGATATATGTTGTTATGTGACCAACGTTGTAATTGTGATATTATGAATGCACATGTTGTGCATGTCACTTAGTGCGTATTTGTTATCATGTTGATGTTTTTGTGATGAGAGTATTCGTTCTCCTTTTCATGGATTCAATGAGGAGTTCATGTGTGGATTTTCACCTTGTTGTGTGTGAAAAGAATGTTGTTGTGAATTGTGGATTGTTGGAGTGTCTTGTTATTTTGTGATATGTAGGTGTGCTGATGTGTTGCATGACATAATTGGTGTATAGTGGTGTCGCCACCGTATTGTGATTAATCATGTGTTTCACCATGTTATATTGTGGTTGACTATATGTTGTAATGGTAGTCATTGTGTTCATCTTATGTATAATTTGTGTAATATGTGATATTCATGTTGTGAATTAGGGGCATATGGTGATCTTATGACACCTATTGTGCAGCACTTGCACCTTGGGTGCATTATGTGGAAACATGATGTATCGTAACCTATGAAAGTAATGATTGTGTTGTACCCTATATATATATACCACGCGTAAGATGTTATGGTTAATGTGTGTGAATTACCATTGTGTGAGTGATGTAGTTATGTGCTATGTTGTGAATCTTACACTAGACGACCCTAAGGGAGGAAATTGTTAAGAATGTATGTGTGGAGAGAGGAGGCATGGACCAAATTTTCATAATATTGAGCTGAGTACGAGTGAGGAAATGAAATATTATATAGACTGAAAACCCACTTCTATCTATTTATTATACTTGAGCTTGCTTAGTATATTATGGATACACACCACCTTAGGTTCAACTTATGCAAACTAGCATCCCTGCTCTTTCCTATTGGCTTTTCCATCAAATAATCCCATGTGATTTTAGTATGCTTTGATCCTTGTGGGAGTATAGAGGGGTGATTCAGAAGAGATTATGGCGGTTGTATTATTTGATATGTTATTTTACAAGCCCGGGCTCAATGTCTGAGTGCCATTAACTCAATGAGTACCCCCTTTGGTTTCCATGTGAGGCCACATATTGATTTTTTTATTAGATTAGGTAAAAGACAGGGGATTGTGGCTCCCGGAGGCTAAACAACAACGAATACAATGTGAGAGACATAAAGGAGAGAAAAAGGTAAGACATTGAGGAGTAGAAAAAATACCTCACCAATGATCGAAGAAGGAAAAAAACTAGCTAATGAAAAATAACCCAAGAGCTAGTCAAGGAGGCTTGAAATGACTCAAAGAAAAATAAAACATTAATACTAGAAACCGAAGTCACCAGGGAATGAATCTACGTAATACGCCCATTCATTACAATATTATGATTTTTATACTTTGGACCTTAGTCCAACCAACATCATCAATCACCGAGGTCAATGATATTTTCAAATATTCAAGTCCCAAATCAAAAATCACATCCAAATTTCCATTAAAACGCTACGTGACCAACAACTAGAAGGAGAGTCAAGAACATCATAGATCACTTACCCCTCAATATGTGGGCCAAAAACACTAAATCCCAAGTCAATAATCAATCCATCAACACCCACAAAAAGGCATCCACATCATTGTAAGTCCTCACCAACCCAACACAGATCCTCCACACGGGTCACACGATCCCAAAACAATTTCAAATTCATCCCACCTTTCTAACCAACTCTTCCTATAACTATCACTAGCTACATCCTTCAAATATCCCATTTGAACACTTCCAACCACCGGTGATCGATTCTCCTAAGGTTCCTCTCGCACGATTCAACAACTTGGCCACAACATGGAGGGGAGAAACGACAACAGGATTTTTTTTTTTCATTAACTAGCTCCACCTTGTCCTACTCCGACCCTTCTTCCTCCAGCACCTCATCCCCTTGGATGAAGGATATCTCATGCGGAGACCTCTCATATTCACAATATATTATCATTTTGTATCGATCCCTTCTACATTTAATGCAAAAATCTGTTGGCGTTATCAACTTCGATTTGTTGTTCCCATTTTCCACTTGTGAATTTAAGAAAATTTATTTGGGAATTAAGAGTTGTTGTCGCCTCGAATTCCCCCTCATTTTTAAATTCAAATTCAAAATTTTAAGCTCACACCCTCCAGAAGTGTTCAAGTAAAGTTGGAAGTCCGAAAAGATAGAGAAATTCATGCTTTGAAGTTGTTTAAACTCTCTAGTCTACACGTTTTAATAAATTTTCCATTTTCTTGTCTGGACGCGTGAAAATTTTATTGTTGTCCTCATTTGAATGAAATTTTCAATATTTCTATGGCCATGGATTATCAAACCTTGTATTGTTTTCAATTCCTTGGTTTGTGAAATAAATTTGAAAATCGGGCACGAAATGGTGGAGTTTTTTTCTTCTCTGCATTTTTCCAAAGTCATGAATGACAGGCATATCTTCCCGTTAATTTTTCCTCAAAGATCCACGAGTAGTACATGGATATCTTTGATTGGATATGTCATGGCCATGTTTCAAGCAAAACAGAGCCTCCACATGTCTAAATGACATAAATCCAAGACCATGACCCAAGGGACAACACACAAATAAGGTAGGCTTTCCACGTGTCCAAGGTCCAAAATGAAGACAAAAAATCCCAAATCAGCTAAGTATGGATGGTTCATTAGACGATGATTCCACATGCTTCATTGGTGTAATTTCAAGGGTCGAAGCTAGGGGTAGTTCTCAAACTTTCACCAATCCTCCACATGTCCCAAGTCCAAAAAAGGGGATAGAGTTGATTGCTTAAATTGACTAAGTATGAGCGGGTCAACTAAGCCTCCACGTGCCTCAACGACGCAATTTCAGTAATGAAACCAAAGGGCCAATCTTCAAATGAGTGTCAGCTTGCCACATGGTCAAAGTCAATGGAGAGACAGAGTTGGCCATTGAAAAGTCCAGGACTAGTGGAAGGAGCCACGCGTCAGCTCGGTGTAATTTCAAGAGGCATATCCAAAGCGGAAAATCAAATGAGCACCAATTTTCCACGTGTCTAGAGGTCAACATAAGTCAAGTGGGAAGTAAGCCCGAATTAGCTAAGTATAAAAGAATCAACAGATCTCTCCACATGTCAGCCTGACACAACTTCAAAGGCAAAATCCAAAGGTAGGCTCCAAATGAGTGCAAGCTCTCCACGTTTCTAGGGTCAGATATACAACCATCCCAAAAAAAGTGAGGAAGTCAAATATTAATCCCGAATAGAAAGTAAAGGCAGGGAAGTGGGCCATTGAGGATATTTGAGAATTTGAGCCTTTTTTTCATTAAAGGGGCTTAAAGTTAAAAAGTGCCTCACAAAATTTCCACCCACACCAAGGAAAGATTCAAATATTAAGCCCGCATCCAAGGTCAAAGCAGGGAGGCGGTGTGACAGAGCAATTTGTGTTTTTGAGCCCGCATTGAAAAAAGGTAAAATTATAAAAGTGACCCATGACTTTGTCTCCACTTAAGTAAGGCCACATGTCAAGACCATATCAAAAGTGGGTGAGCAGACCAAAAATGTAAAAAATGCCAAATCTCTATAAAGTCACAAAATGTAAAAGGCATCCTCCACACCCGCTCCAGTAAATTTCTCCCACGTGGATGAATCTGGTTTAAAGTTTCAAAGGCAAGATGAATGGTTCAAATTCAAAGTTACAAAACAAGTGTAACAACTACATTATGAAAAGTCTGGTTTTTCCCACCATTGGTGTTTCTTCACGAATCAAGAATCTGAATGGACACAAATGATTGAAAAGATTGTAAACCGTTTCTTGCTAACAAAGAAGAAGTTGTAACCATTTCTTGCAAGATATTTAATGGCTTCTTCACACCATTTTAAAAGAGATTGGAAATTGATCTTGTAAACTCATGAGTGCATTGTACTTAGAGAAAAAAAGGAGATAGCCATTTTCTTCTACTTTCCTCCATTCTCAAATTTCTTCCATTCCCACATTATGTACAACTTCTCTTTAATCATCAACACAAGAAGAAGTATTTTTAGCCTCTTTGATGAGGAGATTTTAGAAACTTTGAGTTCACAATCTTATCTCATCTTTTTCCATTTTAAGGGTTGTTTCTTTCCATAAATGCATGTGTTGAAATTTCTAACTAGTGCATGTACGGGAATCGATTTTCTACCCTCAACATTAGTTCTCCTACATCTATTCTCACTCCCTTTCCCACTTTCAGACAAACTCTTCCCTAGCAAGAGATTTCTAGCTTTGTCACGGGGTCGGTGGAGTGCCCCGTTGGATCCCGAGTTGAAAGACCACCACAAAAATCCACATTTTATTGCCCATGCATATAACACAAACTATACCGGTTAAGTAGAGGGATTTAGATTCCTAGAGTGGTGGCAAGGAATTCACAAATTTTTCCACCCAACAAATTTCCATGCTAATAGTTTTTGGTGCCCACCATGGGGTAGATTTAGCATCATCTGCACCTAAATGTGACCAAAAGTTCTGAAAATTCAAAGTTCAAAAAAAAGAAAAAATTTCTGGAATTTGAATGGCTATATGAGCCACATGGATTCAAATCATGGATATTTTAGGAAACCCTCCTATTAAAAGACCCAAATTTCTCTTCCACATCCAAGAAGACGTTGCTTCAAATTTGAGGGAAGCTATCTGACATAATAGACAAAGTGCCAATCACTACTTCATTGCCACGAGAATTTTGGACCTTGAAGAAGAACGTGTTACTGAATTGGAGAGGTAAAGAAAAATTACAACACCAAAAATAAGAGAATAGATTTTTAAGATGGTGGATAGAAGATACATATGACAATAGAGACAAGGAGGACAAACTGATCCCATTTTTGAGGAACTTCAAAGGAGACAAGAGCTTCTCAGAATCCAGAGGCTTCCTTTTCAAGAAACCATCACGTTGGGAACTCCGAGTGTTGCCAATCCTTTGACGGTGAATTTCCACACATCAATGAGAACCTTGTAGAATTCACGACATGGAGACCGAAGAAGAATCCAGAGAAAGAGAGGTGAGAGCTGAAGAATAAATAACATCTCAACTCAAAGAAATTGAGAGACTTTAAGACGAGGCAAAAAAAAGTAGCAATAGAAGTCACGCTTTAGCAAGGTTAGAAGCTAGAAATAGAAATAGAATGGGGATCATGATCGTGAGGCCCGTAGGCCTAGTGTACCATGGGGAGGAAACACCGCCATTCGGCTCTTGGTCAACTACTCCATGAGCTACCGAGAGGCTTGAGAAAAAACTTCCCAAAATTTAGAGGGGATGGTTCTCAACACCTTGAAGATAATGTAGCAACATTTATCACTACTCGCGGTGTGTTGGGTTTTGAGGATGAAGATGTGTCAGTCCAAATATTTGTGGAGTCACTTCATGAGAAAATTGATAATGGCTCTACATGCTACCCCCGAGGTCTCTGTCACCTATTAGGAGGATATAAGAAGTGTATTTGAACACAGGTTTAAGAGCACAAAATATTGTCAAGATCTTTTGGTCCAATTGGTATAAATGAAGAAAGAAACCTTTGAGTCAATGAGGGACTTCATAGCAAAATATGATAGAGTGATAAGAAGGATCCTTGAAGATGTGGTGCCTCTTGAAAATAGTTTGAAGAGGTTTTTCATCGCTGCTTTACAATCGAAGTATGTTTATTCCTCATAAGATCCCAACCAAGAACATTGAAGGAGGCCCAAGACTATGTAATAAAAACTAATGATGATCTAATCCTTTCCAGAAAGGTGAAATGGTTAGAATTCAAACTTTGTCACCAAAGATCCGATGTTCCAAAAAATGGAAAATGATTTGGTTGCCTTGAAGAAGAAGCTATCTCAGATCAAAATGTGGAATGCTTCAAAGAAACCAAACCCTCCAGATGGGCCAAGGATTGCTCCAACTCCTTGTTAGCTTGCTCTTGAAGCACCACCATTCAATGCCATCCATGTGACAAAGAAAAAGCCAAAGGAGGAAGCGAAATTGATGAAACTGAAGAAGAAAATATGGAATACTGAAAACTATTGTTAGCGTGAAATCACGAAACTCTAAATGAGTTATGGATCTACTTTTCTAAGGTATAATCATCTAGTGTGATTGCATAACATTGAACTTTCCCCAAGGTGTGGGACCTTGCAAAAGTGGGAAAGCTCTCTAGAGAAGGTTGGTTCCTCTTCCTAAACTACCTACCACAAGCTATTCCAGTGCAAGCAAGCTAATCTAATCCTAATCTAACTTCCAAGGAGACAAGGAGAGAAAGAAAACAAGAAAAAATAGAGCCTACACTAAAATGGTGATACACCAGAGAAGGAAAGTGTTGATCATCTACTAAACTACCATGGAACAAAGAGAGGTGAGCAATGGAAAGGATGGACAATAGCATCACAGACCATAGATCAGATTCACATAGAAAATGTTCCAAAACCCCATGAACACAGCTCCCATATCTGTAAATGAACATTCAAAACATGCACAGATACCCTACAATGAAGAGAGGTAAGAAGATGCAATAAAATGAGCAAAGGATGGAGAAAAATATAAAAACATGTTTTTATTGCTCCAAATTTACATAGTGCACCATTTCACGAGAAAGAGGAAAAAATTCCATTACAGAGTAGGGGAGGAGGTTCAAACTCCATTTTTGACCCTAGGGAAGAAAAGAAGGGGGAGGCAGAGAAGAAAAATGAACCACTAATTATGTGCCTCTGTTTACATTTTATAGAAAAAATGCAAGAAGAGAGGAAAAAATGTGGGATCTGCTCCAACCACTTTTCAAAATGTGTTTTAATTCTTCCTCTATTGATGGGATCGATGAAAAATCTCATAATTCCATGTATCTACTTCGCAAACCAAAGAAAATGACCCATACTTCATTAAATATGGTGGTTGGAACTGGTTTTTGTCTTTTCCATGCCAAAATATGTTTTACAAATTTATCCCCCAAATCTTTACCAAAATCCAAAATCAAAGATTCCATGATGAAGAGAATCTTTAGATCTTTCCATTGGTACCAAGAATGTCAAAAATAGAGCTCTAGATCAAAAGATATGGCCTTCTGAGTTTTTCCTTAACGTTTTTAGCAAAAAACAGCTCGGGAAAATTTTGAACTTTTCTCCCACAAATCCTCTGATGATGTGGCATCCAATTGGGTCGGCAGAGGTAGGGGCTCCTTTTTTCCATTTTACACTTTTTGACAAAAAGTCAAAAAATATCATTTGCCTCTAAAGGTTTGTCACCCGCATTAGCTTTTTTGATGTGCGATCTCAACTTAATTTTCACCTTTCTAACAAAAGGGAAAACTTACACTTTTTCCTCCGATTCCCCACCACCCGAGATTCCTTGAAAACATCTCTCCCAAGCCTCACAGTCTGCGCTTGGGTAAATTTTCCCTTCTAACTCCGCCAAGCCATAACTCAAAAAATACGAGGAGTTAGAAAGAGCTCTTTACCTTTGTGGAAAGGGGAAGAAATTCTCTATCTGATGGAGTATTTTCTAGAAATCCTTGAGTGCTTGAAATTTTTGAAATTTGGACTAAGGCACAAAAATGGAGTAAGTTAACCCAAAATAAGAGGGAGCTTATTTTGGTTAACAAATTTGGTAACTCACAGGGGTCTTCACTCGCTAGATGAATGATCAAAGGCCTTAGTTGTATCCATTGGGCAAGGAGTCAAGCTTGATAAACAATTCTCTTATCTAAATCTAAAAATATGACCTTTGAATCACTTGGGAACCCACTGAAAATTAGATTTGATCTTCACCAAAAGCCAACTGAAATGGATTGTGCAAGAGCAATACAATAGCACCAAAAACTATATACAAACTGAAAATTATACATGTTCCAAATGGAACATGCAGAGTGTGCAAAATCACTTCTTATATTGAAAAAAACCTACCTATACTACTCTAGCCAAGAGAAAAGGGAACTCAAACAAAACATGCAACGAACAGGGAGAAATAGCTTCCCTTCCTCAAAAATGACAACCATGCAACTGATTTGGCACTGAACATAGCTGGTTGGATGAGTGAAAAACTAACTACAAGCTGATCTTCCACCAAAATGACCAAAGTATCAACTGAAGACAAATCCAATACCTATTTTAGTTTCTTTGCATTTGGATTGAAGAGGTATGACAACTGATCCTTGGTACTTTGTATCTCATCCTCATGCCCTAGAGTGGGCATGACTAGTTTTGGCTTCTCCCTTGACTCTAATGAAGCCAAGTACCTAATTGGGCACATTCCCGATCTAATGGATGTACATGTTACTCTGAATTTCAACTCTAAGAATGGTGTCTTCCTGCTAACCTTCTTGAGTGGATGGTGTGGGAGAGATGGGTTCTTCACTTGCTTTCCTCCCCGAGAAGAACATGGAAGATTAAGATCCTCCAACCTTGGTTCCTGAGGGCCATTGTGAGATGCGAGGTTGTTGTCCCTAGATGTTCTCCTCTCAGTGGGCGGACTCATATTCTTGGAAGGTAGATGATGGAGGAGCAAATGATGTGATCTCCTCGGGATCCTCTCCATCAAGACAATCCTCCAAGTCGAGAGATAAGCTACCTCCTGCCCTCTGCTACATGTGTTCACCTCCTCCATGTTGTCCTTTGAATCTATAATTTTCTCACCATGGTTCCCCTCATCTTCAAACATGAAGTTTTAAATCTCAAAATCTTCTTCGACATTAGATTTTGAAGGGGAGTTGAAGTGGGAGTAAGAACTAAAGGTTCTTCTAGAGCTAACTAGTTTTCATCTACAACAAACACCCGTATGATTTCGTCTTCCTAATCAGAGTCGTATGAGTCATGCCATTCTTCAACTATCCTGCAATTGTTAAACATTATGATGTTGTCTAGGGAGGGCACAATGGTAGGGCATGTTCATTTATGGTACAACTAGGTAGAGGGGACTTGGAAGAAAATGGGAGGATGGATGTAGAAGGGATGGAAGGCGCACTAGATTTTTGAGCCTCCATTCCTTCCGCCCACTCTGTAATCTGGGCGACATCTCAGTGATGAGGTGCAGCTTGTGTTGGGTGCTAAACTAGCCTAGTATAGGGCTGACCCATGGACAAGGGGCCTTGTAGCCAACTTCAGCTGCCATTATGGAGCACTTGACTTTGAGCTGCATCATGTCCATCTCAATCTTTTGCATCTGCCTCTCAAAATTAACTTCAGCCAAGGATTTTCCACCATCATCTACATAAACTTGTTCTTCATAAACATTTTGGTTAGAAAAAGGGGGTTGTATGCATTTTCGGGATAATGGGGCTTATAAAACTGATTTGGAGGAGGAATTTGAAATTGTGGGGATAGAGAGAGAAATAGTTTTGTTGCATTGCAAAATGAGAATTCCATGGTGGGAAAGAAATCATGATTGCACAACTTCATGGGATAGAAGAAGATGAAGGACATGGAAGAAATAATGGGTGGAAATGGATGCAAAGAATGTTTTCAACTCGTGAGGATGGGTTGTTGACCAGACGGAGTTGCTGGATGTGCTTGAAAGTGCCTCCAAAGGCTGAAATCTTCACCAAGGGCACATCGAACATGATGAAGTGAAGTGGTAAGGGGATTCAGACTGTCCCACCGGTCATGCCAAAACTATTAGCATGAAATCACAGTACCCCCAAATGAGTCATGGATCTACTTTTCTAAGGTAGAATCATCTAGTGTGATTGCATAATATTAAACTTTCCCAAGGTGTGAACCTTGCAAAAGTGGGAAAGCTCTCCAGAGAAGGCTGCTTTCTCTTCCTAAACTACTTGCCACAAGCTATTACAGTGTAAGAAAGATAATCTAATCCTAATATAACTTTCAAGTAGACAAGGAGAGAGAAAATAAGAAAAAATGGAGCCTACACTAAAATGGCGATACACCAAAGAAGGAAAGTGTTGATCATCTACTAAACTGCCATGGAACAAAGAGAGGTGAGCAATGGAAAGGATGGACAATAACATCACAGACCATAGATAAGATTCACACATAAAATGTTCCAAAACCCCATGAACACAACTCCCATATCTACAAATGAACATTCAAAACATGCACAAATACCCTGCAATGAAGAGAGGCAAGAAGATGCAATAAAACAAGCAAAGGATGGACAAATGCATCACAAAAACACGTTTTTACTACTCCATATTTACATAGTGCACCATTTCATGGGTAAGAGGAAAAAAATTCCATTACAGAGTAGGGGAGGAGGTTCAAACTCCATTTTTGACCCTGGGGAAGAAAAGAAGGGGGAGGCAGAGAAGAAAAATGAACAACCACTAATTATGTGCCTCTGTTCACATTTTATAGAAAAACATGAGAAGAGAGGAAAAACATGGGATTTGCTCCAACCACTTTTCAAAATGTGTTTTAATTATTCCTCTATTGATGGGCTCGATGCAAAAGTTCATAATTCTATGTATCTACTTTGCAGACCAAAGAAAATGACCCATACTTCATTAAATCTGGTGGTTGGAACTGGTCTTTATCTTTTCCATGCCAAAACGTGTTTTGAAAATTTCTACCCAAAATATTTACCAAAATCCAAAATTGAAGTCTCCATGATGAAGATAATCTTTATATCTTTCCGTTGGTACCAAGAACGTCAAAAATAGAGCTCTGGATCAAAAGATATGGCCTTCTGAGTTTTTCCTTAACGTTTTCGGCAAAAAATAGCTTGGGCAAATTTTGAACTTTTCTACCACAAATCCTTTGATGACGTGACATCTAATTGGGTTGACAGAGGTAGGGGCTCCTTTTTTTCCATTTTACACTTTTTGAAAAAAAGTCAAAAAATCTCATTTTTCTCCGAAGATTCGCCTCGCCCGCATTAGCTTTTTGATGTGCCACCTCAACACTTAATTTTCACCTTTACGACAAAAGGAAAATTTTCACTTTTTCATCTGATTCCATGCCAAAAACATTTTGTAAATTTCTCCCCCAAATCTTTATGAAAATCCAAAATCGAAGACTCCATGATGAAGAGAATCTTCAGATCTTTCCATTGGTACCAAGAACGTAAAAATGGAGCTCTGGATCAAAATATATGGCCTTCTAAGTTTTTCCTTAATGTTTTTGGCAAAAAATAGCTCGGGCAAATTTTGAAATTTTCTCCTACAAATCCTCTGATGACGTGGCATCCAATTGGGTCGGCGGAGGTAGGGGCTCCTTTTTTTCCATTTTACACTTTTTGACAAAAGTCAAAAAATCTCATTTGTCTCTGAAGGTCCGCCACCGCATTAGCTTTTTTGATGTGCCAACTCAAAGACTTAATTTTCACCTTTCGAAAAAGGGAAATTTTTCACTTTTTCATCCAATTACCTATCTCTGTCTCAGATTCCTTGGCAAAAATCTCTCCCAAGCCCCACAGTCCGCCTTGGGTAAATTTTCCTCAGAACTTTTTAGAGCCATAACTTAAAAAATAAAAGGAGTTAGAAAGAGCTCTTTACCTTTCTGGAAAGGGGAAGAAATTCTCTATCTGATGGAGTATTTTCTAGAAATTATTGAGTTCCTATAATTTTTGAAATTTGGACTGAGAAACAAAAAGGAAGTAAGTTAACCCAAAATAAGAGGGGCTTATTTTGGTTAATAACTTTGGTGACTCACAGGGGTCATCTGCCTACTAGATGAATGATCAGTGGCCTTAGTTGCATCCATTGGGCATGGAGTCAAGCCTGATAACCAATTTTCTGATCTAACTCTAAAAATATGACCTCTGAATCACTTGGGAACCCACTGAAAATTGGAGTTGATCTTCACCAAAAGCCAACTGAAATGGACTGTGCAAGAGCAATACAACAACACCAAAAACTATATACAAACTAAAAATCATACATGCTCCAAATGGAACATGTAGAGTGTGCAAAAGCACTTCTTCTACTGAAAATAAACCTACCTACACTACTCTAACCAAGAGAAAAGGGAACTCAAACAAAACTTGCAACTGGCAGGGAGAAATAGTTTCCCTTCCTAAAAAATGGCAGCCATGCAATTGATTTGGCATTGAACATGGCTGGTTGGATGAGTGAAAAAATATCTACAAGCTGATCTTCCACCCAAATGACCAAAGTATCAAATGAAGAAAAATACAATACCTCTTTAAGTTTCTCTACATTTGGATTGAAGAGGTATGACAATTGATCCTAATTAGTTTGTAGCTCATCCTCATGCCCTTGAGTGGGCATGACTGGTTTTGGCTTCTCCCTTGGCTTCAATGAAGCCAGGTACTTGATTGGGCATGGTCTCATCCAATGGATGTGCCTATTACTCTAAATTTCAGCTCTAGGAATGGAGTCTTCCTCCTGACCTTCTTGAGTGGATGGTGTGGGAGAGACGAGGCTTTCGCCGATTCCTTCCTCCTGAGAAGAACATGGAAGATTAAGATCCTCCAACCTTGGTTCCTGAGGGCCGTTGTGAGATGCAGGTTGTTGTCCTGGATGTTCTCCTCTATGGAAGTAGAGTCATATTCTTGGAAGGTAGATGATGGAGGAGCAAATGATGTGATCTCCTCGGGCTCCTCTCCATCAAGACAATCCTCCAAGTCAGAGAGATAATCTACCTCCTGGCTCCTGCTACGTGTGTTCGACCTCCTCCATGGTGTCCTTTGAATCTGTAATTTTCTCACCATGGTTCCCCTCATCTTCAAACATGAAGTTTGAAAGATCAAACTATTCTTCAACATTAGAGTTTGAAAGATCAAACATGAAGGTTCTTCTGTGGCTTGCTCTGCACTTGTTGCCTCTAAAACCATATGGTTCTCCTTGAGAACTACACCCTCTGGAGCTAATTGATTTTCATCTAAAAGAAGCACCTCGTATGATTTCCTCTTCCCAATCAGAGTCATATGAGTCATGCCATTCTTCAACTTTCCTACAGTGTCAAACATGATGACATTGGTTGGGATGGGTGCATTGGTAGGGGCTATTCATTTATGGTACAACTAGACAGAGGGGACTTAGAAGAAAATGGTAGGATGGATGCAGAAGGGATGGAAGGTGCACTAGATTTTTGAGCCTCCATTCCTTCCGCCCACTCTATAATCTAGGGAAACATCTCAGTGATGAGGTGTAACTTGTGTTGGGTGCTAAACCAGCCTAGTACAGGGCCAACCCATGGACAAGGGGCCTTGTAGCCAATTTCAACTGCCATTATGGAGCACTTGACTCTGAGCTGCATCATGTCCATCTCAATCTTTTGCATCTACCTCTAACTAGCTTCGGCCAAGGATTTTCCACCATCATCTGTATAAACCTATTCTTCATAAACATTTTGGTTACAAAAAAGGGGGTTGTATGTATTTTCGGGGATAATGGGGCTTATAAAACTGATTTGGAGGAGGATTTTGAAACTGTGGGGATGGAAGGAAATAGTTCTGTTGCTGTAAATGAGAATTCCATGGTGGGAAAGAAGTCATGATTGCACAACTTCATGGGATAGAAGAAGATGAAAGAAATAATGGGTGGAAATGGATGGGAAGAAGGTCTCGCAACTCGGAGGATGGGTTTTGACCAAACGGAGTTGCCAGATATGCTTGAAAGTGCCTCCAAAGGCTAAAATCTTCACCAAGAGAACATCGAACCTGATGAAGTGAAGTGGTAAGGTGCTTCAAACTTTTCCCACTGGGTGTGCCAAAATCAAGTAGCACAAAATCACAAAGACCCCCAAATGAGTTATGGATCTAATTTTTGAGGTAGAATCATCTGGTGTGATTGCATAACATTGAACTTTCGCCAAGGTGTGGAACCTTGAAAAAGTGGGAAAGCTCTCCAGAGAAGGTTGGTTCCTCCTAAACTACCTGCCACAAGATATTCCAATTTAGGCAAGCTAATCTAATCCTAATCTAACTTCCAAGGAGACAAGGAGAGAAAGAAAACAAGAAAAAATAGAGCCTACACTAAAATGGTGATACACCAGAGAAGGAAAGTGTTGATCATCTACTAAACTACCATGGAACAAAGAGAGGTGAGCAATGGAAAGGATGGATAGCAGCATCACAGACCATAGATCAGATTCACATAGAAAATGTTCCAAAACCCCATGAACACAGCTCCTAGATCTGCAAATGAACATTCAAAACATGCATAGATACCCTGCAATGAAGAGAGGCAAGAAGATGCAATAAAAGAGAAAAGGATGGACAAATGCATCACAAAAACACGTTTTTATTGCTCTAGATTTACACAGTGCACCATTTCATGGGAAAGAGGCAAAAATTCCATTACAGAGTAGGGGAGGAGGTTCAAACTCCATTTTCAACCCTAGGGAAAAAAATATGTGGGAGGTAGAGAAGAAAAAAATGAACCACTAATTATGTGCCTCTGTTTACATTATATAGAAAAAATGTGAGAAGAGAGGAAACAATGAGGGATTTGATCCAACCACTTTTCAAAATGTGTTTTAATTCTTCCTCTATTGATGGGCTCAATGCAAAAGCTCATAATTCCATGTATCTACTTTGTAGACCAAATAAAATGACCCATACTTTATTAAATTTGGTGGTTGGAACTGGTTTTTATCTTTTCCATGCCAATATGCATTTTGTAAATATCTCCCCCAAATATTTATGAAAATCCAAAATCAAAGACTCCATGATGAAGAGAATCTTCAGATCTTTCCATTGGTACCAAGAACGTCAAAAATGGAGCTCTGGATCAAAATATATGGCCTTCTGAGTTTTTACTTAATGTTTTCGACAAAAAATAAGCTCGGTTAAATTTTGAACTTTTCTCATACAAATCCTCTAATGATGTGGCATCCAATTGGGTCGGTGGAGGCAGGGGCTCCTTTTTTCCATTTTACACTTTGTGACAAAAATTCAAAAAATCTCATTTGTCTCAGAAGGCCTCACCACCGCATTAGCTTTTTGATGTGCCACCAAAGCACTTAATTTTCACCTTTCGACAAAAGGGAAATTTTTCACTTTTTCCTCCAATTACCTACCGGTTTGAGATTCCTTTGGAAACATCTCTCCCAAGCCCCATAGGTCCACCTTGGGAAAATTTTCCCTTCTAACTTTTATGAGCCATAACTCAAAAAAAATACAAGGAGTTAGAAAGAGCTCTTTACCTTTCTGGAAAGGGGAAGAAATTCTCTATCTGATGGAGTATTTTATAGAAATCCTTGAGTGCCCGAAATTTGTGAAATTTTGACCGAGGGATAAAAATGGAGTAAGTTAACCCAAAATAAGAGGGAGCTTATTTTTGTTAACAACTATCTTAAGGTCGAGGAAGTTGATATGCACAATGGCCTAATTGAGTACATTGATGATGAAGATGAGGATGATGAAGAAGCTCCAAGTTTCTCATGTGATGTTTTCACTCATGCACAATCCAAGAAAGGTGCTTCATCCTCAACGGTTGTAGTAAAGGATAAGAAGAATAAAGAAGATTCCCCTCCAGAGGTCACACAAAATAAAATCATCAGCAGAGGATCACGACTACCACCTTCTATGGAGCCGGCCAAAGAAAAACTAGACTCACTAGTTATCAGGGATCATGCTACTATGCTAAGTAAGTCATCTAATTCTTCTCCTAGCTCAAAATTTTCTAAGAACAATTATCCTTTAAATGTTGTTCCTGCAAAAAACATCTAAGGTTCAATCAAAAGCTACACCCTCACCCCCTTCCAAGCTAATTACTACACGCGAAAAGGATAATTCAACACCAAAAGTAGAAAAGCCTCTACCATGTAAATCTTCCTCCATTTTCAGAACCTCTTCCTCACTCACCATAACCCCATTTGAATTTTTGGAACATGTAAGAAAAACCAAATTCCAACTCTCAGAAATAGAATACCTATAAACACACCCTACCCAGTTTGACAGGTTCATTAATGCAGTTCGTGGTGGTAACCCTGTATCCTTGAGTCCTAATTCTAAAGGCTTACTTCCCACACCATCCACACCACCTTCCCAAAACATGCTAGCCCTCAGTGCCTCCAAAACCAATAGGGTTGAACCTTTCTACCTATCACTCCTCATTAAAGGCTTCCAACTAAATAATTGTATCATAGATTCTAGAGCCTCAGACAATGTGATGCCATATAAAGTTGTAAATTCTCTAGGCCTCACCTTGACCTGGGTAAATGGCACCTACTACTCAATGGAATCCAAACAAGTGCCATTGGTAGGAAGAATCAAAGATGCACAGTAGCACTAGCTGATTTTCCAGACAAGAAGGTGCTCCTAACCATACTGGTAGAAGACATCCCATTATCCTTTGGTATGCTATTGAGTAGGATTTTCTGTAGAGATCTGGGTGGAGAGATAAAAATTGATTTGTCATCTCGAACTATCCCAAAGAAAAGGTGAGATGAAGAATTTGATACCGAGAAGAAGAAATATGAAGTTCATAGTACAAAATTCTGATGATCCGAAAGCAAACATTCTCTTTCAATATTGTGGGCTAGGAAACTACTTCCTCACATCAAAAAAATAGAACTTGCCACTTCTCATGGAGGAAGAGGAAGATCAAATTTGGACAATGGAATTTGATGGTAGTCATTCCAAAGGTGGGCTCAGAGCTAATGTATTATTATACTCTCCTTCCAATGAGTTGTGCCCATTTGCCTACAAGCTACAATTTGATTATACAAATAACACTGCGCAGCGTATGAAGCACTACTCTTAGGCATGAATGTAATAGAGGACATGGGAATCAAGAAACCGAGATGCTTTGAGGTGATGCGAGCTTGTAGTAAAGCAGGTTTGCTAACAATATCGGAGTGAAGAATCCAAGACTCTGGCACTACAGAAACAGAGTGTGGGACTGCATTGAATCTTTTGATGCATTTTCCATTAAAGCTATTCCAAGGGAACAAAATGAAAAGGCTGATTCTCTTGTAGTGTTAGCTTCCCTAGTGACACCTCATCCTTCTTTTGGTAAAGAAAAAGTGACCATTGAAATGGTATTCAGGCCTAGTGTACCAGACAATGCAAATCATTGGAAAGTCTTCAATGATGATAACCAAATTCTAGCCTTTTTAGAGAAAAGAGATAATTTTAATAATCTCTTCTTTGAAGGAGGTGAAAATCCACACCGAGAAGTAGTCCCCAAAGAAGAGAAAGAAGGAATTGAAGGGATTGATGATGAGGGAGTAATCAAATTGAAAGGGAACAAAATTCCTAAAGGCCTAGTCTCTTTAGAAGACCTCTTTGACAAACATGACATATTCATTCAAGAGAAAGAAAAGTAATCTTTTCGGTGCCCATTTGATTTTGATAAAGAAAACATTGGTACCCTGGAAGAGCCAAGGATGGTCAATATTGGAAAATGTTGCTCGCCTAAAGAAAAAAGAAGGTTTTTTGCATTACTCAAGAAATACTCAGATGTCTTTGCCTACTCTTATTATGAACTCAAATCCTTCCAGCTAAAGGAAATGTATCACTCAATTCCTTTGAAGTAGGGTGTTAAGCCCTTTAGGAAGAAAGAAAGGTCATAACCCAAAGATTTACGATACCATCGAGGAGGAGGTAACAAAGATGCTTAATGCAAGGATCATCTTTCCCATCCACCATTCAATGTGGGTGGCTAACATTGTGCCAAAGGTCGGAAGAAGAATGGCGAAACAACGATATGTGTAGATTTTCGTAACTTGAACCACTCATCACTAAAGGACAATTATCCTCTTCCTATCATGGACCATACCTGCAACCAGGTCATTGGATCTGAAATTCTTTCATTACTTGATGGATTCTCAAGATAGAATGAAATCAAAGTGGTAGAGGAGGACCGCACCAAGACAACCTTTACAACACTTGGGGCACTTTTGCCAACAATAGAATGCCTTTTGGGCTAATCAATACAGAGCTACATTCCAAAGGGTGATGGATTTGGCCTTCAAATATCTCGATGCATTGCATTATCATATATCTTAATGATCTTATAGTATTTTCAAAGAAGAGGGGAGATCATATCTATCACTTGGAACATGTACTTACAAGGTGTAGGAAACATGGCATTTCGCTAAATCTAAAAAGGTGCATTTTTGGAGTCACAAAAGGCAATTTATTGGGGCACATTGTGAAAAACATGGAGCACACATTAATCCTGAGAGGATAAGATCCATTCAAGCACTAGCCCTACCCACAAGCAAGAAAGGAGTTCATTTATTCTTTACAAAGGTGAATTTTCTTCATCGTTTTGTGCCTGAGTTTGCTAATTTGATGAAGCACATCACTTCCATGATGAAACCAAAAGAAAACTTCAAATGGAACAATGAAGGGAAGGAAAAATTCGAAGAGATTAAGAAATCCATTGCCAAGGCTCTGAATCTTGTATCTCTAGATTTTAACAAATAATTCATCATCATCGAACATACACTCTCTTTTTTCTCGTTTAGAAAAATGATGAAGGCATGGAAGCACCTATTGCTTTCATGCATTTTCCTTTGAAAAGAATGATCTAAAATACATACAATTAGAGAAGCATGCCTATGCAATGGTTAAGGCTGTAAAAAAATTCAGGTTTTACATCCTCAATTCCCATACGGTGGTGAAGGTCCCCGGCAATGCAATCAAGTCCATCTTGACACAGCAAGATCCCAGAGCTAAAAGAGGAAATTAGATTACAAAGACTTAAGAATATGACTTGGAGATTTGACCCTCTAATCTGGTAAGGGGAAATGGCTTGTGCAAGTTGATTGCTAAAGATGAAACACTCAAAGTTCAACATGGCAAAGAAAATTGTGCTTGCTCAACTTGTTCAGAAGACAACCCACAGGTTATGTTAGTGCAAATTCACAAAGACCCCCCGTATGTTTTCTCACATTTCTAATTTGATAATGGGCATCCAATGTGATTTTACAACATGGAATCTTTTCCCCAAGTGTGGGACTTGCTCAAATGGGAAAAAACTCTCAGTTAAAGGTTGGTTCCTCTAATCCTCCGATCGGACATATGCATGAAATGTGCAGAGGTTTAACTCAAAATCCTACTCTAATTCTGCCAAGGAGACAAGGATAGAAGAGAGAAAAGTAGATAAAACTAAACTAACAAGGTGATACACCAAAGGAGTGGTGAACATCCATCTCTGCAAGTTGACATAGATTCTAAAAACGGCAACAAAATTATGCACAAATTCCTAAAATTGTAATGAAGGATCAAGATAGAACAAACAACACTAGAAAGGATTGAAAATTCATTCATAGAGCTTGCATTGTCATTTCCACTTTTGAATACAACACATTACAATATAAAAGAGCTAGTAGAAACATTGTTACACCCTAAAAGAGAGTCTAATATTCCATAAATTCACTTACCAGGGTGAAGGAGGGAGCCTGCAGATCATAAAAATGTCCAACCCTTTACAAATGAGCCCAAAAATGGCTTTTAACAATGAAAACCTGAGCCAAGAAGGAGAAACGTAGGAAAAATGGAATGAATGATTCAACCACCAACCAAATCCATCAAAATAGCATGGGTACCCTTAAAAGTTCATTCCCCAAGATTTTTGACCATGCTAAAAGAGAATGGAAGCCATATTGCATTAAAAATGGTGGTTGAATGTTGGTTATGCTCTTTTCCCCATGCCAGAGGCATTTTCTCAATGTCCTCTCACTAAACTCCACCAAAAAATAAAATTGAAGATTCCATCGTGTAGAGGACTTCAATAGCTTTCCAATGACACAAAAATCAAGAAAAACTGAGCTCTGGATCGAAATATATTTCCCTCTCGAAGATTTAGGGAAAAATAGAGGCAAAAATCGGGTCGGTGGGTCAAAACCCAAAATTTTTCCCTTATTTTGGATTTGGGAAAAATTCCCCAAAAATCTCCACCCTCTCGCCACTTCTTGCCACGTGGCACATCCTTATTGGTCTATGGGTTCAAATGGCCCTTTTACACCTTTTTGAATTTCCCGTGCCCCATTGCTCGATGCCACATGTCATCCTTTTATTTGGCATGGGTCTCAAAACAAATTTCTTTCCTTTGCGGGCCCACAGGAACAAATTTTCCTTTATGCCATTTGCAACACGTTGGAAAAATTGTCAAACTCCCCGCACCCCCGACCTCCGACATAAAAAGAACACATGTCACACTTTGATTAGTCGGGTGCTCCAAATTTTTCTTTCCTCCTTGGCAGGCCTGGGCCAATTCTCTCCTTTGCACTTTTTACAAATTTTGGTGAAAAGCCAAAATCACTCACACTCTCCGACTCCCGCCGACCCTAGGGACACGCATCATCTTTCTATTGGTTCGTGGGGTGTCGGGCCAAAAATTTTATTTTTTCCCCCGCTGAGCCCTTTGTAAAATTTTCCGACTCACCTCCGCCGACCCTACCGGTGGTGGACCTTCCCGGGAAAATTTCCCTCAAAAACTCCACCGAGCCATAACTCGCAAAATACAAGGATTTAGAAGGAAAACTTTACCTTTCTAGAAAGGTGAGAACATTCTCTATCTGATGAAGCCATTTCTAGATAATTTTGAGTGCCTAAAAAGTGAAAACAATTTACTGAGGCACAAGGAAGGAAGGAATGAAAGGAAGTTAGCCAAAAATAAGCAAGGGGCTTATTTTGGATAACAATTTTGGCAACTCAGAGGGGTCATCTACCTGTGGGATGAAGTTACTAGCTACCTGAAGCAATCCATTGGCCATGGGGTCATCAACTTAACTGCTTGGTGCTCTCAACTCGGAGAAATTTTCTATAAAGAAGATTATGAGAGTAGAACATCACTTGATTTGGAGCTTGGCCTACAAAGATGCATCCTTGGGATAACAAAGCTTGTGCCAAAGCACTTAGGGAAATGTAAAACTAAGCTACAACAAAACAATGTGCACAAGCACTTAGAGGAATGAAAATATAAGCTAATATGTACAAGGTGAGGAGTTTCCTTCTAGTGACAATGCTTTAGATGGATTCCATTAACTAGAATCAGAAGTTCTTCACCATCCAATGTAGACAATTATAAGGCATGGTTGTTCTTATATTTTGTGACCATGTAGGGGCCACTCCAAATGGAATCAAAATTTGAATGCCTTCTTGGATTTTTCTTGGTCTCGCATCCCATTTCAACGCTAAATCTCCAACTTGGAAGGTTCTAGCCTTATCCTATCAAAGGTTCTCTTGATCAAGGCTTGGTCCTTCTCCATTGTTTGGGCTGCCTACTCTCTCGATTTATCGAGTTCCATCAATTCTACATATCTAACCTCCACGGGTTCAAACTCCAACAATTCCAATTGCTTCATGAGTTCTAATGTTGGAAACTCAAGTGACATAGGAAAGATTGCCTCTCTTCCATAAACAAGTCTGAATGGAGAGTTACCAGGTGGATCTCTTGGGAGTTATCCTATCAGCCCATAAGGTTGATTTGAGTTTAATATGCCAAGTCCTTTGATTTTCATCAAGAGTCCTTTTGATGATATTTAATAGGTTCTTGTTGGTAGACTCACTTGGCCATTACCTTGAGGGTAATAATTTGATGAAGTGCTCGATAGATCCCATTTTTAATAGCCCATTCATTACCTTTGATCCTATGAATGCCAACGCATTGTCCGATATTATAGTGGTAGGTATGCCACATCTGGTTACTATCCCCTCATAGAAGTCTAGAATGCTAGATTCATTTGCCTCTTTGAGTGCCATTGCTTCACCATTTGGTGAAGTAGTCATTCTTTGTTAGAATCCACTTGTATCCTTGGCTTGAGTTTGGGTTAATGACTCCAATGAATTCCAAACCCCATTGCATGAATGGCTGGTCAACTAAAATTGGGTGCAATGGAAGGGTTGCTAATCTTTCCTTTCCCGTGAAGAGTGCACAATTTTGTACCTCTTGATCCATGCATAAAAATCACTAAACACCTTGGGCCAATAATAGCTAGCCTTCATAATCTTGAGGGCTGTCACTCTTGGAGTAAAATGAACCCTAGCTGATCCACCATGGAACTCTTCTAACATTCTCTTAATTTGATTTTTCCCAATGCATCTCACCAAAGACTCCATTTATATCCTTTTTGAACAAAACACCATCAACAAGTGCATATGGGATAGCCTCGCACCCTGAAGTGTATTCTCTTGTTTTTGTTCATCTCTGGAGGGCATAGAATTGTTTGCAAGAAGTGCATTATGTCTTGGGTCCAGAAAGGAGTGAGTCTACCACCATTATCTTCTTGAACACCTCTTTGTTCTTGGTTGTATTGAAATGCCAAAACAACATCCTTTCCATTGCTTGCTTCCATTGATTTTCTCAAGACCATCTTCTCACACAATCCTTTTCCTTGGACCAGCTTGGTGACTTTGATCTCAATGTCATACTCCATGACACAAGTAATCCACCTTGCACGTTTTCATTTAGATCTTTGTTGAGGAGGAAGTCCTTAACTCCCACATGAGAAACCAGCAGTTGAACCTTGTTGTTTGAAACTAAATGCTTAAATTTCTTCAAGCTCCTAATCACTACAAGAACATGTTTTTCAATGAAGGAATACCTCACCTCATAGTCTTCCAAGATTTGGCCAAAGAAGGCAATTGGCTGCTCTACATTTTCTTTGTTCTCGTTGTACTAAAATTGCAGAAATTGTATCATATCCTCTAAATGCATAAAGGATAAAATCCTTAGAGAAATCTAGGTTAATGAGAGTTGGATCTTGTGAGATAACCTCTTTGATTGCCTCAAAACTTGCCTTACCTTCAGTTGTCTATTTGAAAGCCATAATTTTCTTCAACATCATAGTTATTGGCTTGACAAGGGTTGCAAAAGTCCTGGAACAAACCTTCAAATAAAATTGATTCTTCCCAAGAAACTTTGAAGGGCATTATTTTGACTTGGTAATGGCAAAGTGCTTTTATTGCTTCAACCCTCTCTAGATCAATTGCTAATCCCTCTTTGGAAACAATGTGGCCTAGGAACTTTCCTTCATGAGCTAGGAAAATGCATTTTTGGGATTCAAGGATACCCCAAATTTTCTACATCTTTGGAACACTTGTCTCAAATGAAAGAGACGATCTGCTACACTTTTAGAAAATACAGTAATATCATCTAGGTATATCAACACTATTATGTTGATCAATCCTTTGTACACCATATCCATTTCCATTTGAAAGGTAGCTCTGGCGTTAGATAACCCAAATGAAATTTTCCTATATGGATAGGTTCCCCATTTGGTGGTGAAGGCTATTTTGAACCGATCATCCTCTTTTAACATGATTTGATTATACCCTGAATAACCATCTAACAATGAAAACCTCTCGTGAGAGCCAAAGCAATAACTTGCAAAATCTGCTCCATAGAAGGAAGTGGGTAATGATCCTTAAGGGATGTTCTATTCAAATCTTTAAAGTCTACACACAATCTGATTTCTCCACTCTTCCTTCTAGCTGGAACCAAGTTTGCAACACAACTTGAATGCTTGATAGGAAATATGATACTTGCCTCAATTAACTTATTCAATTCCTTCTTCATGAGAGGCTCCATGTGTGGATTGACCGGTCTTTGTTTTTGCCTAATGGGTTTAGCACTTAGATCTAATTCAATTGTGTGTTGAGCTAGCTTGGGATTAAAACCCTCAAGTCTTCATAGCTCCAAGAAAATATATCCGAGAACTCTTGGAAAAGTTGCATGAACTCATACCTTTCTTGCTTGGTTGCCACTTTACCAATTTGAAGTGATTTTCCTTCTCCCACCGAGATGGGCACTGAATCTTCTCCCTTGACTTGGATGTTTTCTTTCTCCTTCCTAAATTGATCATTAGGATTAAAGATGGAATCCAAAGTGACAAGTCCTTTTGGTAGTTTGTTGGTTCTCACTTGTGTACCACTTGATCACCATACTACTATTCTAACTTTTCTTGATTTTTGGCTGAGAACTCAACTTATTCTTGCAAGAAATTTATGATTTGTTGGTCACTTTCAAACACTTTTCAACTTAAATTATTATCCTGAACTGATTGCCTTACAATCACATGAATATTTGACTGCACTTTATCTTCCTTGATACTCTCCACAACATCAAAGGCTGCTCCAACTACTACAAGCCTATCAACAGCTTGGTTTAATTTCCTAGGGATGGAGTTGATGCCAAAGCCTTCAAAATCCTAAATGAGGTCCCACACCCTATTCTTATAACACTTGAGTAGGTCATTTTTGGCAGCATGTTGTCCTTTAACTTGATTAAAAATCAGCTCACTGTCACCAAAGACTTCTAAGTTTTTGATATCCCTCTTTCTTGACCAATGCAATCCTTGTATCAAAGCTTCATATTCAGAAATGTTATTAGAACATGCAAACTAAAATCTAAAAGCTAAATAATACTTAATGCCTTGAGGTGAAACAAGCATAGCTCCCCCACACCTTGTCTACTTCTTGATGCATCAAAGAATAGCTGCCATACCTCATTGTCATTTTTATGGTCGGCTTGGTGATGCTAGGAATACGCTGATTTTCTTCATACATGCAATAAACTCCTAGTTCAGATTCTTCTATTTCCTTGTAGGGATCAAAATCATGTACCTTGCTTGCCCATTCATCAAGAGTCAAATCTGGAATGATTCTAACTTTTGTGTCAGCTTCATCTGTGCTTGGATAATCCTCTTGATCAAATGTTGAATAGTTGGCATTGATTGGGCTTAGAGTATAAAGCTCAATGTGAAATTTTGCAATAGGTTTAGACTTGATTATGGCCTTAGTTCCATATCTAGTCTGGAACAACATGTGTGACCAATCAGTAGAAAAATAGCCTCAAATTTTAGCTATGAAATCCCTTGACAAACATAGGGCAAAAAGTGGTGGTAAATCTATCACTGAGACATCTTGCAAAACAGTGACATTGGGGCATGCATGCAAGGTGAGGCTCAAATATTTAATTACCCCAATCACATTCATTGTTGTCCCATCCAATTACACCACCCCTTTGGATATGACTTCATAATGGAGGCCCAACTGATTAGTTATTTGCTTGGGCATCACAGAACTACTTGCCCCAAAATCAATCATACAATTGTGTACTAGTTTATCCCCAATGATCAATGAAACATAGAATGGAGGGGGCTTCAAAAATTTACCTTGTTGTCCTCCAAGCTTCCCCTCGGCTAAGCAACACTTGTGAGTACCTTCTCTTGCATATGAGCTTACCGATAGATCCCTTTGGCCTGGGATGGATAGTGATTCCCACATAGATATATTCACATTTGTCTTCTTCATTTATTCAATGATGTTAAATGGGGATGAAACATCTCTTTGTTGCCCCTTATCCTGCATTCTTTTCTTATACATGGGCTGTAACAAATTGGCATTTGAGATGATTTAGAAGGTGGCTTGAGTTGTCCTTGCACATTTGGAACTACATTTTACTTTCCAACACTTTTTGAGTGATGGAAGGTTGTGGATCACCTGGAGCTAATGACTGCCCTTCACCAATATTCCTCTTCTTTGACCATGTGTTAGCTGCTACATTCTGAGAAATTGTTTGATTCATACCACACAAATCTTATGCCTGCCAATTCACAAGTGTAGTCTCGTTTGGAGTTTTATTTTGCTGAGATGTTCCTTGTTGTTGGTTTGTTTCTTGACTCACCTCACTCTCTATGTCAGTTTTTGTCACCATCAAAGCTTGGTTCAAAGAACCATTGAAGCACATAGACTAGTTTTGAAGTTCATTGCATGGGAAAAACTAATCATACTCTTGAGCTATATTATTTTGCATTGGCACTAAGGCTTTAGAGGCAGATGCAACATTGGGGTTATAGGGCTGAAATGGTCTATTGGTAGGAGGCCTTACTTGATTTTGATTTGCAGTTGGATTGGGTGGCCTATTAGGCTGATATGGTTGCCTATTAGGTTGAGTTTGAGGCTGATAAGAAGGTCTAAAACTTTGGAATTTCTTCCTCTTGAGTGTAACTACTCATTGCCTAAAATTTTTAATTATTTCATGACTTCTTGAAGTTCATTTGGGGCACTAGAGGATGAAGTACAAGTCTCATTTGAACTTTGATTTCTAGGAGTGGGAATAGGAGCTAAAGTAGGTGCTTGACTAGTGCTTGGGCTTTCCAAGTTTGGATATAAGGGCATGGGAGGCCTAGGCGCTAGTTTACTAGCTTGGATCAAATAATTCTCAGCCCTAATGGTAATGCTATAAGCTGTAGGTATATTTGCACCTCCCATGGATTGGATTAACATAGAAATATCATAATTTAAAGCTTTGAGATAGTATAAGAAATCATATTAAGCTTTTGGCCTTCTGTCACTATAATTCTATCTCAGTCCTTTGAAATCTAAAATTGAAGTCTATCTGTTGCTCTTTGGGAGCTCTCTTGATAATTGTCAGTTGTTCCAAAAGAGACAAACTATCTCCCTTTTCTCCAAACTGCTCATAGAGAGCTATGCACAATTGGTTCCAATTTTGGATAGAGCTTGCCCCAAGGATCCTGAACCATTGCAAGGATTTCCCTTTGAATGAATATGTGAAAAATTTGACAGCAATTTGCATCTCAACAATCTCATGGATTGCACAAACATTAGTAATGTCTTTGACATGATCACCAGGAGTGGTCTGATTTTCCCCAGTAAAGTATGGAATGTTCTTCAATGCTACAACCGAACTCGGAGTTTGTACATTGAGATCAAGTGGGCTGCTGCCATTGAAGTTGACATAAGGGTTGTGTTGTGCCATTCTGATTGGCCTGAGAACCCTTGTTGATTGGGTGAAAGGTCTACCAGGTGGAGGATTTGATAGAGTTCTATTTGGTGGGGATGGAGACCTTTAAATTCTTCTTCCTTTCTCTCTTCTTCTTGGGGATAACTATACATACTCATACAATCCTTCTTCTCTAGTCCTTAACCTTGTTTGGATCCTTCTCATGAATCTTCGATTTGGACTATCAAACCAGCTGATTTTAACTCTTTGAGTCGCCATGGATGTGTAAATTAGGGCTCTTTTTAAGTAAGAAACTTACAACAAATGCACATCAAATTTTTTGTAATGAAGATGAAGGCCTCTAAGGTCCCACTAGGTGTGCCAAAACTATTAGTGAAAATTCATAGCACCCTTGGATGTTTTCTCAGATTTCTAATTTGATAATGGGCATCCAGTGTGATTACACAACATGGAATATTCTCCCCAAGTGTAGGACTTGCTAAAATGGGAAAAAACTCTCTAGATTAAAGGTTGGTTCCTCTACTCCTCTGATCAGATGTATGCATGAAATGTGTAGAGGTTTAACTCAAAATATTACTCTAATTCTGCCAAGGAGACAAGGATAGAAGAGAGAAAAGAAGATAAAACTAAACTAACAAGGTGATACACCAAAGGAGTGGTGAACATACATCTCTCGCAAGTTGACACAGATTCTAAAAATGCAAAAAAATTATACAAAAATTGCTAAAATTGTAATAAAGGATCAAGATAGAAAAAATAACACAAGAAAGGATTGAAAATTCATTCACATAGCTTGCATTGTAATTTCCACTTTTGAATACAATGCATTACAACAACAAATATATAGAAAACATGTCATGCAGTTTAAAAGAGGTATGATATTCCACAAATTCACTTGCCAGGGTGAAGGAGGGAGCCTACAGATCATAAAAATGTCCAACCCTTTACAAATGAGCCAAAACTTGCTTTTAACAATGAAAACCTAAGCCAAGAAGGAGAAACACAGAAAAATGGAATGAATGATTCAACCACCAAAAAATCCATCAAAATAGCATGGGTACCCTTAAAAGTTCATTCCCCAAGATTTTCGACCATGCTAAAGGAGAATGAAAGCCATACTACATTAAAAATGGTGGTTGAATGTCGGTTTTGCTCTTTTCCCCATGCTAGAGGTGTTTTCTCATTTTTCTCTCACTAAACTCCACTAAAAAAATTGAAGATTCCATCATGTAGAGGAATTCAATAGCTTTCCAATGACACCAAAATTGAGAAAACCAAGCTCTGGATCGAAAGATATTTCCCTTTGAAGATTTAGGGAAAAATAGGGGCAAAAATCAGGTCAGCGGGCTGAAACCCAAAAATTTTCCCTTTTTTTGAATTTGGGAAAATTCCCAAAAATCTCCACCCTCTCCGCCTCCACCGCCACATGGCACATCCTTATTGGTTTGCAGGTTCAAATGGCCCTTTACACTTTTTTTTGAATATTGGAAAAAATTCCAAAATCCCCCGTGCCCGCCACTCCGATACTACATGTCATCCTTTGATTTGGCATGGGCTTGAAACAAATTTCTTTCCTTTGCATAGCCCGCAGGAACACATTTTCCTTTTCACCATTTGTAACACTTCAAAAAATTGTTAAATTCCGTGTCCCCGACCTCTGACGTGAATAGCACGCATGTCACACTTTGATTAGTCTGCGGGGGTGCTCCACATTTTTCTTTCCTCCTTAGCGGGCTTGCATGGCCGCTCTCTCCTTTGTGCTTTTTACAAATTTTGGCGAAAAGCTAAAAATCACTCTGCTGCTCGACTCCCACCGACCCTATGGACATGTCTCATCTTTCTATTGGTTCACGGGGCTTGAGGCTAAAAATTTTCTTTATGCCCCCACCGAGCCCTTTGGAAAATTTTCTAACTCACCTCCGCTGACCCACCATTCCACCTACACATGGCATGTTTCTATTGGTGGTGAACCTTCCCAAGGAAAATTTCCCTCAAAAACTCCACTAAGCCATAACTTGTAAAATACAAGGAGTTAACAGAAAATTTCACCTTTCTCGGAAAGGTGATAAAATTCTCTATTTGATGAAGCCATTTCTAGATAATTTTGAGTGCCTGAAAAGTGAAAAAAATTTACTGAGGCACAAGGAAGGAAGGAATGAAAGGAAGTTAGCAAAAAATAAGCAAGGGGCTTATTTTGGATAACAGGTTCTCTTTGTCACCACTACCGATGATTGGTATGCTGATATTTCCTATTTCCTAACTTATGGAGAATTCCTTCCCCATCTTGATTATAAGCAAAGGAGAACACTCAAACTGAAGGCAACTAAATTTGTAACTGGAATCATGCGCTTTACAAAAGAGGCCCGGATGGTTATTTCCTTAGGTGCATAGATAAGGAACAATAAGAAAAGTTGCTTAAACCATACCATGAGCAAGCATGTGGTGGACATTTTTTAGCAATAGTCACTACACACAAGATCCTCTAAGGAAGGTATTATTGGCCCACCATCTTTGTAGACACTCAAGATTGGGTTTCTAAATGCAAAGAATGTCAACAGTTTATTGGAAGACCACAACTTGCTGCGTTACCACTCAGGCCAATGGTTATTGAAGAACCATTTCAACAAAGTGGGGATGGAATTCATTGGCATTCGAACTCTCACTCAAGTGTGGGGCAAACCTATGTACTCACAACAACAGACTACTTCACCAAATGGGTGGAAGCCATTCCGGCCAAACAAGCCAACACTGAAACATTATGCAACTTCATCAAGGAGAATATCATAGTCCACTTTGGAGTGCCAAATAATATTGTAGCTCATAATGCTACCTATTTCCATTCAAGAGAGTTGACCCAATTTTTCTATAGATATGAAATCTCCCTATCTCTGTTTCACCCGATTCTTAGACTTTTCTTTGAAACCGACAAAATAGATAGAGTAACGAGCATAGGTGGAATACCCATTGAAATGACGGTTGATAGGTTGTTGCACGCGTATGACCTTAGAATCCACAACTCGATCATGAGAGATTCCTTTGCTAGGAGGAACTACCCGAAATGGAACACAAGACCACCGAATAAAATTTAAACAATATGTGCAAACTGAACCGCCTAGCATGTGCTAGATCTCGGGAAGTGTGATACTTCCTAGACGACTATCATCACCAACCGTTTAAAACAATTTAATGCTGGTAATGAAGTAAATCCTATTGTAATTAAAATGATTTAGGAATCTCATTTAAAACATAATAAGAAAGATCGAATATAACAGCTACGTTAAAATAAGATCCGAAGGTCAAATAACTTGTTTTGGGTCTCTTTAGGTCTGACAGAGGTCTTAGGTAGGTCATAGGTGATTAAGGGTGATGTGAGAATAGCTGGGTAGGTCACTGTTCTAGGATGTATTGGTAAATATAGTGACCGATGCTGGTTAAGGGTGACCGATGCCGATTGGGGAGAACCGGTGATTCTTTCGTGGAATATTGGGAATGCCACAGAATGAGCTTTGGATCTCCCTTATGGTTGCACAAAGGACTAGGTTGGTTGAAATGAGGTATTAGGATGTTTGCATGGGATTTGGTGAGGATTTAATGGGGATATGGAGGGGTGAGTATTGAAGGAGGTCAATGTGTGGTTAGGAGAAAAAAGGATGAAGATATAATGATTAAATGAATGAACCAAAAGAGTAGAATGTTCTACTTACTTAGAACCTAGTTCTGGACATCTGTGAGTGAGGAATGAAGGTGTTGATAAGAGGTTGAATGCTATAGAGGATCATAAAATGTTGGGGAGCTCTTGCATGGTCTCGTATGTGCTCTCCTTCTTGCCTGATTGGAAACTAAGTTCAAGTCCAAGTTTGGGTAGGTCTAGATGAACCAATGTTGGATGTCCGTGTAAGAGAAAATGCTTGATCTCCTTCCTTGCACGCTTGTTCTCATTGAAGATTGTTCTCAAAAGATGTGTTCTCTCTAAAAAATCTACCAACTTTTTCCAACCTCAAAAATAAGGTTGTTTTGAGGATTAAAAGGTGGCAACGACGGCTTCGGCTTAACCAAAGGTGTCGGTTAGGGCAGGATTTTCTAGGTTTACTAAACTAGGTAGATCCCCTTGATTTTCTCGGCATCTCTTATTGTTCCCTCATGGATTAGATTGGAAGCTTCTTTTAAGCATGCTAGAATGTGGTTAGAGGAAATTTAGGCATTGATTTTTAGGGTTTGGGTAAGTCTTAGTTAGTTATGGCAACTTACTAAGAATAGGTCTTAGGGTGAGGTGGCTTGATGAGGTGTCTAGGTGAGGTGTATATGTGGGCATTATATAAATTAGGATATTTAAATAATAAATATGGTGAGGATAATGAATTAATTTAATTTAAATAATTAAATTAATATTATAGTGAGGTGAAGGGGGCCATAGCTAGGTGGATGTGTTCAAGGTGTTTATTTGTCAAGGGACCAAAGGGGAGTGTGACCTAATTTTGGTGTCTATAATCTCATTCTTCTGACTACTATCCACAAGGAAATGGACAAGCCAAATCAAGCAACAAGAACATTGTGACCATTTTCTCGTAAGCTTGTAAACAAGAATCAAAGGAATTGGCACAAAAGGTTGTATGACACATTATGGGTGGATAGGATCACTCCCAAGAAGGCAATAGGTATGTCACCATTCCAACTGTTGTATGGAGTCGAAGCAGAAATTCCTCTCATGATTGAGATGTCAGCTCTCAAGCTGCTACAGGTAATAGAAGATGGTCAGTACAAGGATTCCATTGACAAGAGGATCCTCTTTCTTGAGAGTAGGCACACGTATAAACCGCAGACGCTACCAGTTTGAAGAGCGAGACAAACTCTACATTGTATAAGGTCGATAAGTTTATCAAAACAAGGTTGAAGTGATTCTAGTATCCAAGGTATAGGATATGGTCGAAACACAACGCAGTTAGGTTTAGGAACGTTTAGGTGTGTTCTGCACACCAAAGGTAAGGTCGGATAAACGGTCAAGGTAAGAGGCAAGGTAAGGTCATTAGGTCAATCAACACATGTAATGGTTTCGCAAGGTATAAATAACACATGGGGTCAAAGGTCACTAGAAATTTCCTAGGTCCAAGTATCTAGGTCATGGTATGGGTAGGGCCGAGGTATGGGTAAAATAATGAGTCCCCAAAGGAGGATGAGATTAGGCAAGAAATAATGAGGTCAGGAGGGTGAGGTAAATGGTTTTAGGTAAAGGTGGGGTGGGGTAAATGATTAGGGTAAAGGGTAGGTGTGGAAAAAAAGAGTGATGGGCAGGGTAATAGGGTAAAATTTAGGGCAATGTGTAAGAGAGGGTGACTGATGCCGGTCAAGGGTAACCAAATCCGATAGAGTGGAACCGATCATGGTAAGGTAGGGCATGCGACCGATGCCAATGAAGTAAAACCAGTGTCAGTTAGGTCGGGTTTGTTATAAAAAACAAAAATCCTTGTTTTTTGTTAATCATTTGTCTCTTAGCGATTTGGGAAAACAACACAAAAGAGAGAGAAAAGGGAAAAAGTGTCTAGATAGAATGGAGGGTTGAGTTGGTGATCTAAACAAAGGGGTGATTGGTTAGTGAGAGGTGGGTCCATAGGATCAGTGGGTGTGATTTGATTTGGTGGAGTGTGAGGGTAGTAATTTGGTGATGGCAGAGGCGGAGAGGGATTGACGGGCCACCGTGTAAGCGGCTAAACATGCCACCACGACGAAGGCAACACGATGAGGTAAGCATCCAATCCTTGTTGTATTTTATTAGATAGATTAGGTGATTTGTCAAATTAGGTTTTTGCTTTTTATTGTGGATGGGGAAAATAAAATTTGTAAAATGGGAGGGTAAATTGGGTAAAATAGAGTGGAGAGAGAGATAATTTGGAGAAGAGCGGAATGGATGAGGTGGAGGGGGAGGTGTAGGTGATTTCAGGTGGGAATAATCATGTTAGGGTATTAAATTTTTAAGAAGAGAGGGTTTGGGGTCACGGGTTTTTTCCGGCATGGCCGACCGATTCGTCGTGTAGCTAGCGTTGGTAGGGATAAACCAAGATCGATCCACGAAACAGTGACCGATGCTTAGTCTAGGGTGACCAGCGTCGGTTAGAGATAACCGACACCGGTCGATTTGGAGCGTAAGGGGCCAAAAGTGCCACAGGTTGGGTGGGTTGAGATGGGTAGGGGAAAATAGGGTGCGGGGAAAATGATAGGGGTAATTATGGGTGTGAGAAATATAGATTAATGTGTTGTTTGTCTTGGATGTAGGGGAGAGATCAGCTACACATGTGGGACAAGGTTCCACCCCTGCTCATGATAGTTCATGGCGTAGTGACCCTTGAGGAGCTGCGGCATGTGGAGGTGGTGGGCATGAGTGGGGTCCAACGCTATTGGCATGTAGTCCAACAACCTAGTCTGATGGTCGCGCTCATCGATAGATGGGACTCCGCAACCAACATGTTCCACCTACTGATGGGTGAGATGATAGTCACCATAGAGGATGTGTTCAAGATTATGTGGCTACCCATATTAGGTACACAGGTCTATTCGATCTCCTCCGAGGCCTTAGAGGAGCTGATGATGATGGTGTTTGGAGAGGGGATGGCTGAGCTGACATTCCATAGTGCCAGTGAGCGCTATGGAGAGATGTACCTAGCCCTTCCGGAGGAGACAAGTCTAGTAGTTCTATTGATGGAGGTAGTGTGCTGCTTTACACTGCCAGATGCAGAGGGAGGTAGATTTCCCCGCTTATTAATGGGGGTACTACACGACATGATGATAGACTAGACGTGTTTTTCCCGGCACCAACATTCCTAGTGCAATTATATAGGGAGTTATGGGCGTATGGACGGCTGCCCATGTTCACCTATGTTTTACCTTTTTACTTCACTACTAAGCATATGATCACATTGATATGTGTGTCCAAAGGGCATGTCCCGGATGATGCCTTTCTACCAAAGCTATGTACGAGTGGGGTATAGGCGATGGGTGCCTGTTATTGGAGAGCAGAGATCAGATAGGCCCACACATGATGTGGCCTATTTCCAGTGACTATTGGAGGGGTTGTCTAGAGTGGACATCATATGGAGGCCATATGTGGAATTCCCATCATATAGGAAGATGCGTGATGAGTTAGCGGAGTTGCAGCAGCTATCGAGATGGATTCAGTGGTCACCGTGTCTTGGGAGCACGAGATGATCCCAGTTGATAGAGTTAGGTGGCAATTTGGGCTACTACAGGACATACCTCTACCCTTCCTATAATATAGGAGAGACAACATGGAGAGGCCCTTACCTCTACCATAGCCGATCAGTGCCCATAGGGTAGGAGGAGTAGGTAGTGGACCGATGGATTAATGATGTTGGGGTCACAGACAAATATAGATAGTGGTGGGTGGCTCATTTACAAGCCATACCACCCAGTGCAAGACAACCGGATCTAGCCACCTTCATAGTGTATGGAGACTCCCTACAAGGGTAGGTGGCTACTCTGATTACCCAATTGGGTATGGTGCGATATAGCTAGCTAGCTCGAGGTGGAGGTAGTAGAGAGTTACATGTACAAGTGGCTGATCTTCTCAGCCCGATGGCCTAGGGTGGGGATGGAGACAGAGATGGGGATGATGGTCGTAGCTTCCCTACGGACACAGTGTGATAGGATTATAGGGCTAGCTGGCCACAACATAGGCACAAGTTGGGGCTTTATAAGCCCGATACATGCACAAGGGCAAGGCCGATGGCACCACCACGAGCACCGAGATAGGTCCCGAGTTCACAGCAAAGGGGATAGGGTCTCGTAGGACAAGTACAGGTCCAAGGCCTATGGGACCACCATAGACCATGCCTATATCCAGGTTACGGGATGCCCTAGGTGAGGCTAGATACTACTAGGACCAGTTGATGGTGGTCGGATAGACTTTCTATCCTATGGAGAGTATAGGGCATAGTAGGCCTTGAGTGAGAGGATGAGATCCCACACTCACAGTGTAGAGAGCACAGGGGGCCATCAAGCTCCTAGACAGATCAGGGAGAGGCCACCAGCTCACGAGACCAGCTCCAGGTGATGCGCTAGTAGGGACCTAGCCACCACCTATGATGGGTGGGGAGATGTTAGCAGTCACCAAATTGGGACCGAGGAGGTAGAGGGTGTATGCGACATAGATATGGAGGATGTCCGCCGAGATGCTTGATATATGGCTCCTAAATTTTGATGTATTGTAGTCATTTTTGATATATACTTGCTCTGTGTGTGCCAAAGATACTGAGGATGTATGAGAGTTTTTGTATATTTTGAGAATATACCATCCTACGCGACAAAGAGATTTTGTATTGGTTTATTATTTTATTGTATATGAGACCGGCCTAGGTTCCATCAATTTTTTGAGATAGACATGATGGGATATCCTTGTATATTGTATTAAGACACACATATTTATTTGTATGATGAGATACATGAGATGCTTGATTTTGTTGGTGTTTTATGAGACTTTTAATTTTTTGTTGTGATATGGATGAAAACTAGGCGAGTTAGGCATGATGGAGTAAGGTTGGTTTTAGGCATGGATCGAGTCAGGTTTGGTTTAGGCATGGATTGAGTTAGGTTTGTTTAGGCATGGATCGAGTCAGGGCTTAGGCATGGTTTAGTCAGGTCAATTTAGGCATGGATCGAGTCGTTTGGTTTAGGCATGGATTGAGTCAGGCCTGGTTTAGGCATGGATTGAGTCGGGTCTTAGGAATGGTTGAGTCGGGTTTGTGGTCTAGGTGTGATTGATTTTAAATTGGTTAGGGTTGTGATTCATTAATTTATATAATGAATGATAATATGGGCTATTTTTAAGATGCTTTATAATATATGGATGATGATGGTAGTCAAAATAAATGTATGTTGTGGTGATGATAAAAATGTTAAGCAACTTCTTATTTGTTTGGTTTAATTTCCAAGTTTTAGATATAAAAAGGAAACTAAGTAAGGTAGAATGTAATTTGAGTAAAATGAAAGATGAATTGGTTAAGGTAGAGAGTGGTCGAGCTAACCTCCAAGGGCCCCATAACCTCGGAGTGCTACCTATATAGTCCCAAGTGAAAAGGAACCTCGTGCAATGTAGTTCTCCCATGAGCTAGGGAAGAATATGAAGATGTAGGAAAATGAGTTGGTATGTTTTAGACATGATTTGGGTATATGTCCGATAGGTGTGGGTGGGCTATAGGAAAATTGGTATAGGTGATGTTGATTGTGGAAAAAGAAGAAGATTACCCCAAAGGTAAGTGTTGAGGACCAAGTCTTGTATAAGGTAATCAAAACATAAATAAAGACGGTTAAAAGATAAGAGGGGACGATAAAGCCACCTGATTGGTTAGGATCGACTGAGTAGGTCATACCTTAGAGAAGGTGATGAACGTAAGACCCTAAAGACATTGCATGATTGATTATGCTAAAGGTGAAAAGGGGTCACATGATCACCAAATGTCATGGTTCCAAGAGGTCCCTTGAGGCGAGGAAAATGGGTGTGTAAATGGTGAGAGGGATGAAAGGTGGGTAATTTTATATGATATGAGGTGACATGCTCTTTGGGCAAGAGATCCGAGGTCACAATTGGCAAGTCCATAACTAAAACGTTGTCTTTTTTTACTTGTATTAGAGATAGGCTGATCGATGCGGAAGTCTATATGGGATGAGGAAATGAACTCCTTGATTTGTGAAGTTGATTGATGTGGGAAGCTTCTGTTTCTCTCATTTATTTTTTTAAAGAGCTTTATATAGCTATCCTTCGAGGGAGTAGTCTACTTATAGCAAAGATTGCAGAGAGGAAGATGTACTTTTCAGGAGTCATATTTTTATTAGAATTTTAACTCAAGGAGTTGGGTCCCATGTGAGGGCTTTGAAGTCAAGGACAAGACCAAGGTGAGGAAAAAAATTTTGTTCGAAAGCAGGTGAAATGACCATGGGATCTCATCTAAAGGTAGACAAAAGTATCCATGAGAATAATGCTATGTGTAGTGCCGTGGTACACATATTCAAGCGAAGATAACAAGTGACAGTACACACATGATTCTTGTTTAATTTTTGGTGAGGTTTAAGAAGAGGAGAGCGCTCAAGGGACGAGCATGGAAGGAGGCAAAAAGTGATGTAGGACTAAAAGTCAACAATAGAATGGTCTAAGATGCAACGCATTAAGGGGCTCAGTTCAAGTTTACCATCGAGGAAGATAAATGATAAGCACCCGATCCATAGGTATAAGTCACGATGTAGGTCCAAGACAATTAGGAGTAAGTTTGCCCGCTTAATTTTTTTGCTTTGGTTACATGTTGATTTTCTTTCAGACAAGGTCATTGACTTGGAAGGTATGTTTATGGACACATTTTTCATAAGCACGTTTGATATGTTTTTGGTAAACTTGAAGGTGGTTAAGAGCATTAAGATGGCATTCATCTAATAACTAAAGTTGTGCTAAACGGTATTGACGAAAGTGATCGTCATTGAGCATGTCATGGAGAGAAATGTGGAGTGATGGGATCTAGACTTTGAGAGGTAGAACAACTTCTCGCATCAGAGACCAAAGAAAATGGTGTGGCAAGAATGGAAGTGTGGATACTAGTAAGGTATGCCCATAGGGAAAAAGGAATGTGTGTATGTTAGTCCTTCCCAATCATCGTTAACCACTTTCATGAGAATTTTGTTTAGGATTTTATTAGTGGATTCAGCTTGGCATTTAGTTTGTGGGTAATAAGGTGATGATAAACTTAGTTGAATGCCGAAGGTGTTGCAAAGTTTTCAATGTTTTGTTTTTAATTTTTTTCCATTATCGCTGATGAGGAAATGAGGAACACCAAAGTGAAAAATGATGTGATGATTGATGAACTCACATATTTTCTCACTTTCGTGGAGATGAGTGGTATGGTCTTAACCCATTTTTGTATTATTCGGTAGTAGTGATGATCTATTGATGTCGTTGGGAAGAATGAGTGTTGATCTCTCTAACAAGATCCAAACCCCATTGAGAGAAGGGCCAAAGGTCATGGGTGACCTATAAGGCATGGCTGGGGGTATGATGAAGGTTAGCATGTTGTTGGCATTTTACATAATGTTTAACATAGTTACAACAATCATGGTTAAGGGTCACTAGTAATATCCCGAGTGAAGAATACGCTTACCCATGACAAGGCCACTGAAGTGACCTCCACATATGCCATCGTGAACTTCCTTAATTTTATAAGGAATTTCAGAACTCGTGAGGCATCGTAAGAGAATACCATCAAAGCCACACTTATAGAGGAGTTCCCCCATGATGATGTAATGAGATACATTTTAAAGGAACGCCCGTTGTCCATTATAGGTGAGATTAGGAGGTAAGATGGAGAGAGAATGATAGTACAAATATTTTGTATACCAAATGTCACGTGGGTCAAGGGCAATGGTTCCGACATAGTATACCTCGAGAGGTAAATAAGAGGGTGATTGCAACCATTGTATTGTGACAAATATTTTAGAGTCGGTAGGCGAAGTGGGTATCTGAGAAGCCAAGCAAGCCATGGTATTTGAAAATTTGTTGGTTGAATGCAGGATGGTTTGGAGGTCATAATAGTTAAAGGTGGTCAAAAGTATGTCGACATGATGTTTATAGTTTTGAAGTATCTCATTATGACATTGGCATATACCATTGACTTGGTTTATAACAATTGAGAATCACCAAAGATGTTGATTGATTTAACATCCAAGGCGTAGGTGGCTTGAAGACCTAGTACGAGTGCTTCATATTTGACAATATTGTTTGTACAATATAAATCTAGTTTGAAAGAAAAAGGAATGGGTTCACCATTAAGCGAGAATGATGATAACAACAGCCCCACCTCCACGCCGACACTTAGAACCATCGAAGAAGAGTTTCATTTGGTAAGGAGATTTATCCAAGGAAACGGTAGCAATGGACTCATCCGAAAGTCAAAATTAGAGGGTTGATCCTCGGAATAGGTGTGTCAAAGAAATTGGTCGCTGATAGCTTGGCCCTCGATGGAATTTTGATGAATGAATTCGAGGTCGAGGTCGATAAAAGCATAATCTATTATGTGACATGCTGATTTTGATAAGGTTTGGCATACATGAAGTGTAAGGGGTTGGTGTTGGTCACAACATAGGTTTTGTGGTTGAGTAGGTAATGGTGGAGTTTTATAGCAATGAAAAATAAGGCTAAGAAAAATGTTTCAGGGGTGGGTGTATCGGGTTTCATAATCCAAAAGAGTACGGATTGTGTAATAAACCGCTTACTCCCTGTGTTTCTCATCACGATGAGCGAGCATGGCCCCCAAGGAGTGATCGGTAGCAGAGATGTATAGGTAGAAGGGTTGATCGTCTTTAGGTGGGATAAGTATGGGTGGTTGGAGAAGGTATTATTTTAAGGCCTCAAAAGCTTTGTGGTAGTCATCATCCCATTTAAAGGAGACATCCTTCTTGAGTAGATGATGAAATGGTTGACACCGATCAGATAATTGTGAAATGAAATGGTGAATAGACTGCAACTTACCTTGCAGCTATGGATTTGTCTAAGGTTAGTGGGTGGAGGAATTTCCAGAATGGCCTTGACTTTAGCAGGGTCAACTTCTATACCACGTAGGGAAATGATAAATCCTAGGAGCTTTCCTGAGAGAACCATAAAGACACACTTCTTGGGTTGAAGGTGAACGCAATATTTAATGAGGTAGTCAAAAATGGTTTTGAGGATGACAAGGTGCTCAAGCGGCATTTAGATTTGGCCTGGAGATCGTCAACATAATTTTCCAATATACGGTGCATGATGTCATGGAAGATATAAGTCATATCCCACTGATATGTGGCACCAGCATTTTTAAGGCCAAAAGGCATGACTCGGTATTATAAGGTCCCCCAAAGGGTGATGAATGCGGTTTTGTGTTGATCCACTGGGGCAAGCAAGATTTGGTTATAACTTGAGAAGCCATTTATGAGTGATAGCATCTTGTGACCAGTAGTAAGGTCAACCAGTTGGTCAATGTCGGGTAGAGGGAAGTCATATTTTTGGCAAGAGAGGTTGAGGCTATGGAAGTTCATGAAAATATGGAGTCCCCCTGTTGCCTTAGCGACAGGGAAAATATTAGAAATCCAACGAGGATAATCAATGGGTAATATGAAGGAAACGGAAAGAAGACATCAAGTTCTTCTTTGACGAGAAGGGTAATGCATCGGTGAATTTTCCTCAGATTTTTTTTGATGGGTTTGGCATTAGGAATGATTACGATATTGTGGACCACTATGGTGGGGTCAATACCAGGCATGTCCGCTAAGACCAAGCGAAAGCGTGGTTATGATCTTTGAGAAAAGAAGTGATGGCTTCCTGCTCAAAGCAGATCTAAAGATTGACTGATCTTTAGGATGTTCGTGTCATCCTGAGTATGGATGTTGATCTTGATAGTCGATTCATTCAACATGGTTTATGTCTCGAAAGGTAACGACCGATGAATATATGAGTCTTCACTGCACCAAGGTAGATGATTATAGATTCATCATCCCGATATCAATGACCTTAATGGAAGGTGTATCATCATCAACCATTTTAGGGTAAAGGAAGGGAAGAGAGGAAGGGGCCTCACCCTCGCATTGATAAGTTGTAAATTTTACGTGATATTATCAATGTTGATTGACATGAAAGATGTTTGAAATTTTTAGATCTATAAAATATGTATTTTGTTTGATAAATGGAAAAGGGATTGAGTGTTAAAATTTTTTTAGAGGGATAGATTCAGGATCTATCGAATCCGTCGGCGAAGGTGGTGATGAAAGCAGAGTGGGTGAAGATGGTGGAGAAGGTTTTTTCTTCTCATGGGTTCAATGCGGGCTCTGTTTAGTAGGTGGTTCAACAAAGTTGATATCACTATGGTCGTTATGTTTTGGGTGGTACATGGAATGACAAAGATGGCAGCCTTGTTTTTAAAAGCCTAAACCAAAACCTTCCACGGACATCGGTGTAGTAAGGTGTGGGTGAAACAGTGATTGGTGAGTGACTCAAAGTCAAAGTGGAAAATGGGTGAGTTTGAGATGGTGGTTCGGGTGTGTAATTGGTAGTATCAATTCCCCATAGGTGAGACTGGTACGGAGATGAGGAGGACCATAAAGGAGGCATTCTCCTATGTGGTGATCATAATGAGGCTATTGGTGAAGACTTCCATACTCTTGTGGAGTAAGGAATATGTTGACACTATATAAGTGATATTCTCCAAGAGTGAGGCATTGAAAAATCATTTCAAGGGAATAATGGTTGGTATGTGGGTAGCTAGAATAGATGATGGGTTGGTGGTCGACACGCAGGTAGAGCTAACATATTGGGAGACCGAGGGTCAGGCCATGTGGAGGTCAGGGCGGTGGTAGGAATAGAGGAGGAATGTGTGGTTGAGGTAACGACTGTTTTTGTAAGCGGAGGTGTAGGTGAAGTGGTAGTGGTTATAGAAGCTTTAATGGGTGTGAGCACGTCATTGGGTTGGTAGAGCATGTTGCATGTTTTTAAATTTGATGGATCAGCTGGAATAGTATAGGTGTGTCCTTCGTGTTCAAACTTTACACATCGATGCAAAGTGGAAGGCACGCAACCCATAACACAAATCCAGGGTCTACCAAACAACAAAAGTTATATTGAAAGTCCCCTCCAAGACGTAAAATAGCTCCTGAAGAAAGGTGCGGGGGCCCACACAAACATGGAGGATGATGGTGCCTAGTGTAGAGGTGATAGCATCATTGAATGAATGCAACATGATGGGATGTTTATACATGCAATTTTCAGGTATGCACGTTTGATCAAATGCATGGGATGAAATGATATTAATGCTAGTACCCCCATTGATCATTACATGTCATACATGTATATCATCGATGTGGACAGAGATGAAGAGGGCCGTGTCAGGTCATTGGTTTCGTGCGATGCGATCTCTTCCTCTACGAGAAGCTAAGGGAGGCTACTTGGTGAGTAGGGTGCGGTCTGGATAAAGGTGGAAATTTGGTGAGAGAGGCTACATGACGGGGTGTGATAATGGAGGCTACGGGTGTAGGATCATTGGGTAAAACCTCAATATATTGAAGAACCTCCTTGAGAGCTTGATGATGGGATTCTCGTGTTTGCATGAGGTCATATAGGGACATTTTGAGGGGAGATTGGTGTAATTGTTTGAGCATGGTGCGATGTGTGACCCCATTAGAAATAGGGTATGTGGGGCTATGGATAGTGATTTTAGGTGTGGGTGTAGATGGTATGTTGGGTATAGGATTGGTTGGTGGGTCAGTTTCCTTTTCCTTTCCTTTGTCTTTCTGAGCATAGGTAGTGACGTGGATCATGTTGATCTGAGGAGTTAGAAAATGGAGAAGGTGTAGGGTGAGTGGTGTAACAACATGACGGGCAAAAACCTACCGGAGGAGAAAAACCTTGTGAGGTGAGCTGGGCACAACGACATTTAGGTAATGGTGTGGCAAGTTCTCTGATGCAAACCATGTTAATTTCAAATCTTGGGGGTGGCTCTAAGAGCTGTGGGGGTGGAGGTCATGGTTGTTGAGTAGGCAGTGAGGGAAGGACTGTGGGAATGGGTGTCGGTGAAGCAGGGTCCTCATTGAGAAGGTCGTCATTGTCAAAGTTGGCTTCTGGAGGACACAACTAGATAAGAACAGTTTTTAAAGCCTTGCAGTTCTCCACATCGTGCCCTGACACACGATGGTAGGCACAAATTTTAGTGTCATCAAACCATTTTCGCTTGGGTTTGAGGGGGTCATAAGGGGTGAGCGATGGTAATGTGATGACAAAATTTTCAAGGAGGTTGGTTAAAATTTTAGCATAAAACCCTACTAGTGGATCACAATGGGAGTGAAAGTGGGTTTGGGTGTGTTATGTTTTTGGAGCATGTTTTCATGTTAGAGTGTGGTACACCTTCTATGTGTTACACTTAGGTATTTTTACGGTGGGTCAAGGTGCAGGGGGTGAAGCCCCCGAAGAAAATTTTCATGGGTGGTTTATTAACCCATGGGTAATGGGTAACCATTATGGGTTGTTTTTGGGCCCATGGTTTTTCGGTACCCATTGTTTTGATACCCACGGTTTTGTATCAAACTGCTTAAGAAATTGTCTATTTATATGGTCTTATGCATATGATAGATAGACAAGAAAATGTATTGCAGATGTGCTTTGAATTCGGTGTGAATTCTATAGAGTTTGTTGAGCATAGCTCCAAATGGATCTAGGTATTGTATTGAGAGAGTGGAGGCTTGTAATAAAATCTGAGCAAGTGATTCTTGGTGGATGTAGCCCAAATTGGGTGAACCACATTAAATCTTGTCTCTCTGTGTTGTGTTATTTATTCTGCACTTTTATTTGAGATCTGTAATATTTTCTGCATATTAGTTTCTACTGTTGCGATTCGTTAGGGATTATTCCACATATTTATCTCTTATTCCCTAACAATTGGTATTAGAGCTTGATTTGGTTTGCTGAAGTTTTGAATCACAGGGAAAGTTTTTAGCTTTAGTGGGAGCTATGGCAATGATAGAAGATCTAGGGTTGATGAATTCAACCGGTAGAATTTCAGTCTTTGGAAGATGCAGATGGAAGATTACCTTTATCAGAAGGATCTTTATACTCCACTGTCTGAGAAGGTGAACAAACCCTTGAGTATGACAGATGTGGAATGGGATTTGTTGGATCGGAAGGCACTTGGAATGATCTGGCTGTGTCTTGCATCTTCGGTATTATTTAATGTTTCAAAGGAAAAGACTACAAAAGACCTGATGAATGCATTACGGAAGTTGTATGAAAAACCCTCTGCCTCTAATAAGATATTTTTAATGAAAAATTTGTTTAATATGAAGATGTCTAAGAATGGTTCAGTAGTAGATCATTTAAATGATTTCAATACGGTTGTGAATATGCTAGCTTCGGTTATAATAGAATTTGATGAATAAGTTATGGCTTTATTAATTATGTGCTCTTTACCTAAAAGTTAGAATAGCTTGGTAATGGCGGTAAGCAACTCGGTTCCAGCTAACTCGAAGTTGAAGTTTGAGGATGTTGTAGGGGTGATTTTAAGCAAGGAAATGTGAAGAAAAATCTCTGGTGAATCTTCTACTTCAGGGAATGCTTTGACAATGGAAACTAGAGGGAGACAAAAGAATAGAGGAAACCATGGAAAATCAAAGGATTGGGAAAGGTCAAAATCCAAAAGCAAGATAGTATGTTGGCACTGTGGAAAGTCTAGGCATGCAAAGAAGGACTGTTGGGAGCTTTAGGATAAGAAGAAACAACAAGAAGAAAACAAGGAGGCAAATGTGGCATCGGTAATGTATGCCAGGATGCTTTGATTCTTTCTTTGCATAATATTAATGAATCTTGGGTTTTAGATTTAGGGGCTTCTTTTCATGCTACTCCACATAGGCATTATTTTGTTGATTATGTTCAAGGGGATTTTGGGCATGTTTTTCTTGGTGATGATGAGCCTTGAAGTATAGTTGCAATAGGTTCTATTCAAGTTAAGATGTAGAATGGGAATACATGACTATTGAAGGATGTCAGACATGTGCCTACATTAAGGATAAATTTGATATCGGCGGGGCAATTGGGAAGTGATGGTTGTACTATGATATTTATAGCTAACTCTTGGAAGGTCACCAAGGGTGCTCTTGTGGTGGTAAGAGGTAAGAAGGTTGGAACCTTTTATTTAACCACTAATAGTACTAATGATTGTAATCTTGTGGCTTCGAGATGCGTATACAACATTACGACACTATAGGCTCACCATATGAGCCATAAGGGCATGGACATCATAAAGAAGAATTTTCTTGGATATACGTAAACGGGTTTAGATTTCTATGAGAATTACATATATGGGAAACAGAAGCGAGTAAGGTTTCTCAAGGTTGGACCTACGAAGAAAGAGAGTAAGTTAGTGTTGGTACATTCTGATGTGTGGGGGCTCTCGTATCATCTCTTGGAGGTTCAAGTTATTATGTTACTTTTATTGATGATGCAACAAGGAAAGTTTGGGTTTATTGTATTAGAAACAAATCTAATGTATTTGATACTTTTGTTAAAGGAAATCCTTGGTAGATAATGAAACAAGCCTTAAGTTAAAATGTCTCATGTCAAATAATGGAGGGGAGTATTGCAACAATGAATTTGATGATTATTGTTCTAAGAATGGAATCCGTAGGAAAAAGATGGTTCCAAGAACCCCATAGCAGAATGGGGTGTCAGAAAGGATGAACAAAACAATAATGGAATGTGCTAGGAGCATGAGGATACATGCAGGATTGCCTCTTTATTTTTGGGCAGAAGCAATGAGCACAACTGTGTACTTGATAAACAGAGGACCCTCAAGTGCCTTGGATGGAGGCATACCTGAGGAGGATTGGTACGGTAAGAAATTCAATTACTCATTTCTTAGATTCTTTGGATGTGAGGTGTTTGTTCATATTGACAAGGATGATAGGACCAAGCTAGAGGCTAAATCAGAAAAATGCACTTTTATTGGTTGTGGTGGTGATGAATTTGGATTTAAATGTTGGAGTATTAAAGACAAGAAAATCATTCGGTCTAGGGATGTGGTCTTTAATGAGAAAGTCACGTATAAGAAACAAATAAGCAGAAAATATGAAAGAATCCAAGAAAGAATATGTCGTGGGTAGAGGATCTTCCGATGGGAAAGTGACCCATGAATCAGCCTCAAGAACCTACTCAACAAGAACCCCAAACTCCTACAATGAGGAGGTCTTCTAGGGTAAGAAAATAACTCCGAACTTTTTCTCCTTCTCTTTATTATTTATTACTCACCGATAGTGGAGAGCTAGAAAGATTTGATGAAGCAATGCAGTAGATTCTAAGAAGAAGTGAGAGCAAGCCATGGATGAGGAGCATAAGTCTCTCATGGAGAACCAGACTTGGGATTTGGTGAAACTACTTGAAGGCAAAAAGAGCGTTGCGAACAAGTGGGTCTATAGATTTAAAGATGAAGAAGGAGGAAAGAAAAGATATAAGGCCCGGTTGGTGGTCAAGGGGTTTGTATAAAAACAAGGTATATATTTTGATGAGATTTTTTCTCATGTAGTAAAAATGACTTCTATCGTAACTTTTCTTGGAATAGTGGCGAGAAGACTTGCACGTAGAATAGTTAGATGTAAAGACAACATTTCTCCATGGTGATTTGGAGGAGGAGCTATATATGCAACAGCCGAGAAGGATATGAAGTCAAAGGTAAATAGGAGATGGTGTGCAAACCGAACAACAACTTTTATGGCCTCAAACAAGCTCCACGTCAATGGTATAAGAAGTTTGATAGCTTCATGATGAAGAAAAGTTATATTAGATGTCATTCTAACCATTGCGTGTATACAAATAAATTTGAGGATGGAAGTTATATTATCCTTTGTTTGTATATTGATGACATGTTGGTTGTAGGTAAAAATATATAGGAAATAAAAGTACTCAAGAAACAAATAAGTGAATCCTTTGATATGAAGGATTTGGGGGCAGCTAGACAAATCCTTGGTATGAGGATAACTTAGGATAGGAAGGAACGGAAGATGAATTTATCTCAGGAAGAGTACATTAAGAAGGTATTGGATAGGTTTAACATGCACGATGCTAAACCAAATTGAGACTCCTTTGATAGGCCATTTTAAGTTATGAAAGGAGAAGTGTCCCAAGATAGAGCAGAAAGAAACTAGATGTCCAAGGTACCTTACTCATCAACAATGGCGGCTTTGATGTATGCTATGGTGTGCAGAGGCCTGATATTGCCCATGCAAAGGGGAGGCGTGAGTAGATTTATGAGTGATCCGTAAAGAGCATTGGCAAGCGTAAAGTGGATCCTTTGGTATTTGAGAGGGACCATAGGGACAATTTTGTGCTACAATGGATCGACGCCACTTTACGTGGTTTATTAGATTCGTACATGGCTAGAGATGTTGAAAATAGGAGGAGCATGACAAGTTATATTTACATTATAGGTGGGACAATAGTGAGCTGAATTTCACGACTACGTAACTGGTGGCTTTATCAACCATGGAGGCTGAGTATGTTACTCGCCACAAAGGCAAGAGAAGAGATGATTTGGTTACAACAATTGCTTTAGGATTTGGGGAATAAGCGCAGAAGGAATGTAAGCTACATAGTGATAGTCATAGTGCTATACACCTGGCTAAGAACTCTTCTTTCCACTCTAGGATGAAGCATATACAATTGAGATATCACTTCATCAGGAAAAATTTGGAAGAAGATAAGTTGAAGTTGGAGAAGATTCATACCAAATGTAATCCTACGCGACATGATGACTAAGGTGGTCACAAGGGATAAACTAAAGCTATGTTCAACTTTGGTTGGCTTTCATGGATGACAGTGAAGGTTTGAGAAGCTTTCTCAGTGGAAATCAGTCTCCAAGTGGGAGATTGTTATGTTTGTGGAGTCTTTTTCATGTTAGAGTGTGGTACACCTTCTATGTGTTACACTTAGGTATTTTTATGGCGGTCCCGCTCACCGGTGAGCGGGTCAAGGGGGTTCAGGGGGCGAAGCCCTCAAGAAAATTTTCATGGGTGGTTTATTAACCCATGGGTAATGGGTAACCGTTATGGGCTATTTTTGGGCCCATGGTTTTTCGGTACCCATTGTTTTGATACCCACGGTTTTTGCCCATGGTTTTGATACCCACAATTTTGTATCAAACTGCTTAAGTAATTGTCTATTTATATGGTCTTATGCATATGATAGATAGATAAGAAAATGTATTGCAGATGTGCTTTGAATTCGATTGTGAATTCTTTAGAGTTTGTTGAGCATAGCTCCAAATGGATATGGGTATTGTATTAAGAGAGTGGAGGCTTGTAATAAAATCTGAGCAAGTGATTCTTGGTGGACGTAGCCCAAATTGGGTGAACCTCATTAAATCTTGTCTCTTTATGTTGTGTTATTTATTCTGCAATTTTATTTGAGATCTATAATATTTTCTCGCATATTAGTTTCTATTGTTTCGATTCTAAAGGGATTATTCCGTATATTTTATCTCTTATTCCCTAACAGGTGTAGGTGTGTCCGATTGTCGAGGAACGATTCTTGCGGAAGGGTGAGTGGGTTGAGCCATGGTTTTGGGTGTTGGAGTGGTCTTGGGTGTTGGTCATGTTTTTTTGGGTAGGGGTATGGTAGATGAATGGGTAGGAGAAAGTATGGTTGTTTTGACTACCCTACTAGAGGTTGCGGATTTTTGTTTTTGGTTACACCTTCTTGGGTAAAGGAGATATGGGGTGTGAGAGATAGAGACTGAAGTGTAGTGGGTAATGAAGAAGTTGCTAAGGGTATTAGAGGTATGGGTGGTAAAGATGTCAGAGGTGTAGGTGTAGTGTAAGTCGTGTCGGTGCTTGGGTAGGTTAGAGGTTTGCGAGGAAGGAGTGGGTTGTTGTGTTTTTGGTTTATTGATGGGTGGAAGTTTCTTGATCATGTTGGGAGGTCGAGGTCCTAAAATGGAAGGAAAGGATGAAGGTGATGCAGGTATGATTGGCGCAGCTGGGGTATGAGTTCTATGGGTTTGGTTCTTCTGTTTGGGTGCCAAAGTAGGTTTGGTGTTGACTTTTGAGGATGTAGTTAAATCTAGTTTGATAGGTGGATGAGTAAGGTTGGTGGTTGGGGTGACCCCTAAGGTGGAAATAGGTTTAGTTGAGGAAGATGCTATAGGTGTGGGTTTAGGTTTAGTTGTAGGTTGGGTTATGAGTAAGGGTGTGTGTTGAGTTATGATGGATGTCGTGGAATTTTTTTGATTGAGGTGGTTGTGCTTGGTTCAATTGGTTGAAATGTTTTTGGGTAGATAGTGGAATTATCAACAAGTGACATATGCATCTGTGTTGAGACCGGAAGCAAAAGACACCCCCACAATAAGGCTCTATCCACATAATCTAAGTGATCAGCCAAGCATGACAATGGCACATCTCGTAGGTGAAGTATATGCGGACCCAATGGCTATTCCCATAAAATGTGTCTTAGAGATGAGAAATTGGTTGGCTTTAGCTTCATGGGTAAGAGATCCAAAAGTAGGTCTACAGATCTTGGGTAGGCTGATGCGCAATGTTCACCTAGAGGCAAAGGTATTTGTACTTGGATCTTTGATAGGTAAAGGAGAAAATGGGTGTTCCTCTTTAGGTGGAGAAGATGATGGGTGCCCCTCTGTGGGTGGAGGAGATGATGGGTGCTCCTCTATGGGTGGAGGAGATAAACAAGTATCCTCCTTGGACTGAAGAAGTACTATGGGTGATGGTTCCCTAGGTGGAGAAGCAAAAGGTGAAATGGTCTCGATATTAGTGAAAGGATCCTCCACGGGTGAGGAAGGAGGTGAAAGGTGTTCCTCTATGGGTGGAGGAATAGGTGAGGTAGGTTCCAATGCAGAAGGAGGATTTTGAGCTATAATTTCCTCTATGGAAGGAATATGGGGTAATTGGGAAGCAATAGGTACGTCACTAAAAATAGCATGGACCTCATGGGTATGGCTATCATGAGTTGAGGTCTCACTAGTTTGATCAAATGAAGGGGCATGATTGGGAAAGAATTTCTTGAATATATGTAGGTTTTGATTTCCAGTGTGCATTAGGATTATCCACGGTTAACTCACCTTTCTCGAGCATTTCTTGAACAATATTTTTGAAAGTGATGCAATTGCTGTCACTACTATGAACCTTTACTCGATGATACTTACGTAAGTCGTGCTCTTTTTACAATACAGAATGGGGCGAGTAGGGTCAAAACCAAAGTGTGTGGTTTTATAGGTGGAAGGGTGATGGCCCTAGCTTTGTTGAGATTTTCTAAGACATAAGAGTAAGGCTCCTTAATTGTGGTGTATTTCCACTATTCTCATCTGAATTGAAAAGTCTAGACGGGTGAGAGATTAGATGAGGGTGTAGCCTAATTTGACTGGATGAGCCAAACCGGCTTTGAGTACCACTATGTTAGCAGTGCCCTTAGATTTTGAATAATTGCCATGTGGTTTGGAAGAAGAAGAGGTATCATTCGAATTGAATGCCGAATAGTTATTGCGTAATTGGATTTTATTCTCTTTGATGGCCCGAATCTCTAACTTTCGTGACATGGTGAATATTTCATCAAATGTTTAGAAATTTTGAACCTACAGTGGTCAGGTGAGATGTTTCTATCACAAGCTCACGTGAAGAACTCGATGATTTCATTTTGCAATAGTTAGAATGTGAGTTGATTAATCAAAGCTAGGCCAAATGAGTAATTAAATCTGCGATAGATTCGACATCATACCGACTCATGGAGTATAGGCTAGTCATGGTAAATTTCTTAACAATATTGATGGAGAAGTGATCCAAGAAGGCTTGGGATACCTAATTAAATGAAAATATAGAGTGTCTAGGTAACCCACTATACCAATCTAATGCGGTTCAACAGAGACATGGGAAAGGTCCTCATGAGCAAAGCATCATTGTGAGAAATTAGGTAGCACCCGTGTTTGAAAGATCATAAATATTGTTGCGGGTCTTCCTTGCTATTGAACGGTTGAATTTAGGCATCTCCAAATGCATGGGATATGGATGGATAGGAATGGAATGGTGGATAGGATCGTTACAAATCTCATCATAGGTGAGAGTGTTGCTTGAGCCGCAGAGACCGATGCCTCCAATGTCTACATCTTTTCTATCATTAATTTGATTAGGTTATTGGTAGGCTATGATGGTTGGGTGCCTCCTGTAGCGTAAGAGGGTTGATGTTGGGCATATGATGAGGGTGGCATTCTAGTATATGGTGGTGCCATGTAGGTGGATTGAGAAGAAGGTAGTGAAATAGGGGGTATGTACCTATAATGAATAATGGATGAAACAAGAGGTTGCTGGTAGTACATATATGGAGGTGGAAGGGTCTTGGTGACACGAGTGGCAATGGGGACCAACGATTGGGAATAAAAATGACCATGTTTTGAAATGGTGTAGGGGTCACCGATACGGGAGGTGGTTGTGTAGCTATGGGTATATGTGAGATAATAGGGGCGGATAAGGTTATGTTTTGGGTGGTTGTCAAAGGTATGGTGGATGTGGCGGGTACAACAGATGTAGCATATGTCAGAAGTCATAAGGGTATAAGACCTAGCTATGAAATGACTAGGGGTAAGGTAGATGCGGGAAGCACGGACCCGGATGTGGCGACACAGAGTGGGAGTGAGATTCGGGGGATACATACGGACATGACGTATATAAATTGACTCGAGGCATCTCGAGTGGACGAATGGGAAAGATAAAATTACAAGGCGGCAAGGTTTTGGTCTAGAGTCGTGTGAACTCCTCATCTCTAGTAGTGATAGTGATAGGTTGGATAGGATCCATGGCGGGTGATAAAATGGAAGGTGGTGAAGGGCTAGGTGGGAGTGGTTGATAATTGGAATGGAATACAAGGGTGCTAGCTTGTTGATGCATCGCATACCATGAACAGTGCAATCGATCAAGTTGGGTTGCCTTTCTATAAATGACACAGAAATATGGCAAGAATAGGAAGAACATGTGGTAATAAATGGATTAAGTACCAAATGTTAGCTAAAACGCGTGGCACAGATAACTAATGTAGGTCGGGAAGACCAACGCTGGTTACAAGTAACCGTTGCCGGCCACCTGGGAGATGGATAGTTGGTCAAACACAAGGTATAAGGCTAAATTTGACAGGTATACCAAATACTAATGAGATTTACAAGGTCAATGGGAATGATAGAAGTGACAGGGAGTCTAAATAGTTGAAGAAGGTGAATAATTCAAGAGGTTAACCAAAAGGACTGAATCGACGCGTGGTTGGGTATAACCGACGATGGTCAAGGTAACCAACAAAGGTCACGACTAACACCGATCACTTTGTGAAATTGAAACAATGATGAAAGAAAAGTGGTTGTGAATTAAAATATGATGTGGAATCAAACCCAAAATTATGAGAATGATGAGAATGTGGTATAGGCACACTCAGAAGAAGATGGAATACACCAACTATGATGAGGAGCATATAATGAGAAACAAGAAGAATGAAGAACGTGACCTCTCACCTCAAAATGCAAGCCAAGTAGAAATACTAAGAAAAATGTGATCCTAAGAGTGCCTTTTCTATTATGTTTGTTTAGCTTATGTTATTTCGTGATCGACTCATGAACTCGTAGAATATAATTATTTTGGTGAGGATGGATTCCTACAAAGAAGGAGATCTAAAAGGTGAGGTTTCAGGTATGTTATGGCGGGACAAAGCTTCACTTTGAAGTATGACTCGACAGAGCAGCAAGATGGGGAGTACCTGTCAATCCTCAGATCAGTGCGATCATTGACAGGCATTCCCAGAAAAGATGTTGTTTAAGAATATGTAATTGTTTTGAATTTGTGTAATTTGGCAAGACTCAGAGAGAGAGAGAGAGAGACGTGCTTTCTACGATTTTTTTGTCAACCATCAACTAGGAATGAATTCCAGCGTATAGGTTACCCTCAATTAATGTGAGCTAATGCGATAAATCAGAATGAAATGCAATGATTTTTAAGCCCAAATCGAAATATGAAGTTTAATGACACAAATAGATGAAGAGGAAGAGGGATGCTCTTTCACTAAAATTTAGAAAACAAGAAGAAATGGTTCTTTTTAAGTACACCAAAAGAATGGTTTCTTTTAGAGAAAATAGAAAGAAAAAGAAGGTTACCAAGGAAGAAAATTAATGTGTATGCTTTTCAGAAGGGAAACAAACACAAATTTTCCTAGGAATGAATAAAATGCAAGGAACCCCGAATGGGTCCCACTAGGTGTGCCAAAATGTTTCACCTGATTCTTAGACGTTTCTTTGAAAGTGATGAAATAGATAGGGTAACGGGCATAGGAGGAATACTTGTTGAAATGATGGTTGATAGGTTGTTGTGCGTGTATGACCTCAGAATCCACAACTGATCATGAGAGCTTCCTTTTGGCTAGGAGGAACTACCTGAAATGGAACACAAGACCACCGAATAAATGTTAAACAATATGTGCAATGAATTACCTAGTGTGTGCTAGATCCGGGAAGTGTGATACTTCCTAAACGGCTGTTAGTCCATTGTTTAAAACAATTTAATGTTGGTAATGAAGTAAATCCTATTGTAATTAAAATGATTTAGGAATCTCATTTAAAACACAATAAGAAAGATCTAATCTAACAAGCTAGGTTAAAATAATATCCAAAGGTCAAGTAACTGGTTTTGGGTCTCTACAGGTCTAAAAAGGTCTTAGGCAGGTCACAGTGATTAAGGGTGATGTGAGAATAGGTGGATAGGTCATTGTTCTGGGTTGTATTGGTAAATATAGTGACCGATGCCATTTAAGGGTGACCGACACCGGTTGGGGAGAACTAGTGCCGGTTACTGTGGAATACTGGGAATGTCACAGAATGAGCTTTAGATCTCCCTTATGGTTGGACAAAGGACTAGGCTGGTCGAAATGAGGTATTAGGTCATTTAGATGGGATTTGGTGAGGATTTAATGGGGATATGAAGGGGTGAGTATTGAAGGAGGTCAATGTGTGGTTAGGAGAACAAAGGATGAAGATACAATGATTAAATGAAGGAACCAGAAGAGTAGAATGTTCTACTTACTTGGAACCTGGTTCTAGACGTCTGTGAGTGAGGAATGAAGGTGTTGATAAGAGGTTGAATGATGCAGATGATCATCAAATGTTGGGGAGCTCTTGCATGGGCTGTATGTGCTCTCCTTCTTGCCTGATTGGATCAAATTTGTGTTGGATGGTTGCTAGATGTCTGTGCAAGAGAAAATGCTTGATCTCCTTCCTTGAATTTGTGTTCTTGTTCAAGATTGTTCTCAAAAGATGTGTTATCTCTTAGGAATCTGCCAACTTTTTCCAACCTCAAAAATAAGGTTATTTTGAGGATTAAAAGGTGATCGACAATGGTTCCTGCTTAATTGGTGGCGCTAATGGTAATCGGTGTCGGTTAGGGTGGTATTTTCTAGGGTTACTAAACTAGCGCACCCCTTGATTTTCTAGGATCTCATGTCATTCCCTTGCGGATTAGACTAGAAGCTTCTTTTAAGCATGCAAGAATGTGGTTAGAGGGAGTGTAGGCATTGATTTTTGGGGTTTGGGTAATTCTTAGTTTGTTATGACAACTTACTACGAATAGGTCTTAGTGTGAGGTGGCTTGATGAGGTGTCTAGGCTGAGGTAGATATATGGTCATTATCTAAATTAGGATATTTAAATAATAAATATGTTGAGGATAATGAATTAATTTAATTTAAATAATTAAATTAATATTATAGTGAGGTGAAGGGGGCCATGGCTAAGTGGATGTGTTCAATGTGTTTATTTGTCAAGGTACTAAAGGGGAGTGTGACCTAATTTTGGTGTCTACAATCTCATTCTTCTAACTACTATCCACAAGGAAACGAATAAGCCAAATCAAGCAACAAAAACATTGTGACCATTTTCCGCAAGCTTGTAAATGAGAATCAAAGGAATTGGCACAAAAGGTTGTTCGATGCATTATGGGCGGATAAGATCACTCCCAAGAAGGCAATATGTATGTCACCATTCCAACTGATGTATGGATTCAAAGTAGAAATTACTCTCATGGTCAAGATGCAAGCTCTCAAGCTGCTACAGGCAATAGAAGATGGTCAATACAAGGATTCCATTGACAAGAGGATCCTCTTTCTTGAGAAGCTGGAAGAAAATAGACTCCAAGTGGTGGATAGCATTAAGGAGCATGAATTAAAAGTAAAGAATATTTTTGATAAGAAGGCCAAGGAAAGAGAATTTAAAGTTAGAGAATTCATCGTGCTATGGGACAAGAGAAGAGAACCAAAAGGAAGCCATGGAAAGTTTGATTCATTATGGCTCAACCCATTCCAAATTCATGAAGCTTGCGGTTAAAACACTTTTCTTCACTCATATTTGGATGGAACACCACCGGAATTTCCTCGGAGCAGAAAATAATTGAAATTGTATCATCGGTGAAAGTGGGTTGTTCCCCCACCTCATACCATAGGTATGTTTCCCTTTCTATGGTGTGGTTTTGTTTCCCCTTCTATTGTGTGTCGTGAGTTTCCTTCTCATTATGTGCTTGTTTGTTTCCTTCTTCTAATCTTTCTTTCTTGAATTTATACATGACTCTACAAGGCCCAATGGAGCAGAACTGGTCAATGAATTATAGGGTATAGAGATTGAGATTCTGGATTCCCATGTCATGTCTTCACTATGCTCACCCATGTCATGTCCCCAAGCTAGAGCCAATTGTTGTCTCCCTCAAAATCCGCCCATCATTTTTAAAGTCAAGTTCAAAAATGTTGAGCTCATGCCCTCTAAAATTGTTTAAGTAAAGTTGGAATTCTGAAAATATAGAGAAATTCATGCTTTGAAGTTGTTTAAACTCTCTAGTCCGACGTTTTGATAAATTTTCCGTTTTCTGTCTCTGGGCGAGTGAAAATTTTATTGTTGTTTTCATTTGAATGAAATTTTCAATATTTCTATGGCCATGGATCATCAAACCTTTTATTGTTTTCAATTTTTGGTTCGCAAAAGAAATTTGAAAATTGGGCACGAAATGGTGGAGTTTTCTTCTTCTCTGCATTTTTCCACGCTTGTGAATGACGGGCATATCTTCCCATTAATTTTTTCCCCAGCATCCATGAGTAAATACGTGGATATCTCATATTGGATATGGAATGGGCATGTTTCAAAATAACAGTGGAATCCTCCACATGTCTAAATAACACAAATCCAAGGGCAGGGCCTAAGGGACACTCCATAAATAAGCGCAAGCTTTCCACGTGTCCAGGGTCCAAAATGAAGACAAAAAAAAGCCCAAATCGGCTAAGTATGGAAGGTTCAACAGATGACGCCATGTGCTTCATCGGTGTAATTTCAAGGGTCAAAGCTAGGGGTAGTTCTCAAACTTGCGCCAATCCTCCACATGTCCTAGGTCTAAAAAAGGGGACAAAGCCAATTGCTTAAATTGACTAAGTATGAGCGGGTTGGCAGAAGCCTCCACATGCCTCAATGATGTAATTTCAATAATGAAACCAAAGGGCCAATCTTCAAATGAGTGTTAGCTTGCCACATGGTCAGAGTCAATGGAGAGACAGAATAGGTCGTTGAAAACTCCAACCAAATGCGGAAGGAACCACGTGTTAGCTCGACACAATTTCAGGAGGCATATCCAAAGAAGAAACTCAAATGAGCGTCAGTTCTCCATGTGTCTAGAGGTCAACATAAGTCAAGTGGGAAGTAAGCCCACTAGCTAAGTATAAAAGAACCGGTAGAGCTCTCCATGTGTCATCCTGATGTAACTTCAAAGGAAAAATCCAAAGGTAGGTTCCAAATGAGCGCCAGCTCTCCACGTGTCTAGGGTTAGATATACGGCCCGCAAAACAAAAGGGAGAAAATCAAATATTAAGCCCGAATAGAAAGTCAAGGTGGGGAAGCGGGCTATTGGGGAGATTTGAGAATTTGAGCCTTGTTTTCATTAAATGGGCTTAAAGTTAAAAAGTGACCCGCAGCCTTGCCCACGCCAAGGAAAAAGTCAAATATTAAGCTCGCATCGAAGGTTAAAGCGGGAGGTGGGCCGATGGAGAAATTTGTGTTTTTGAGCCCACATTGAAAAAAGGTAAAATTATAAAAGTGATCCATGACTCTGTCTCCACTCAAGTAAGGTCACGTGTTAAGACCATATCAAAAGCGAGTGAGCTAACCAAAAAGGTAAAAAATGCCAAATCTCTATAAAGTCATAAAATGCAAAAGGCATCCTCCATGCGCGCTCCAGTAAATTTCTCCCATGTGGAAAACTCTGGTTTAAAGTTTTAAAGGCAAGATGAATGGTTCAAATTCAAAGTTACAAAATGAGTGTAATGACTACATTATGAAAAGTCTAGTTTTTCCCGCCATTGGCATTTCTTCACGAATCAAGAATCTGAATGAACGCGAATGATTGAAAATATTGTAAACCGTTTCTTGCTAACAAAGAAGAAGTTGTAACCATTTCTTGTAATATATTTAATGGCTTCTTCACACCATTGTAAAAGAGTTTGGAAATTGATCTTGTAAACTCATGAGTGCATTGTACTTAGAGAAAGCAAAGGAGATAGCCATTTTCTTCTACTTTCCTCCATTCTCAAATTTCTTCCATTCCCACATTATGTACAACTTCTGTTTAAGCATCAATACAAGAAGAAGGATTTTGTAGCCTCTTTGATGAGGATATTTTAGAAACTTTGAGTTCGCAATCTTATCTCGTCTTTTTGCCATTTGTAGGGTTGTTTCTTCCCATAAATGCATGTGTTAAAATTTCTAACTTGTGTGTGTACAGGAATCTGATTTTCTACCTGCAACATTATTTCTCCTATCTCCATTCTCACTCCCTTTCCCACTTTCAGAAAAATTCTTCCCTAGCAAGAGACTACTAGCTTTGTCGTAGGGTCAGTGGAGTGCCCTTATTGGATTCCTAGTCGAAAGGCCACCACAGAAATCTACATTTTATCATGCATGCATATATCAAAGTTGCACCGGTTAAGTAGAGTGACTTAGATTCCTAGAGTGTTGGCAAGGAATTCATAAATTTTTCCACCCGACAAATTTCCTCACTAACAAGATCCAAGAGGAACATTGATGCATAGTCTTGCAAATACCAAATGAGACCGAGCCTTGGTATCTGGATCCACCGCAATCACCATCCCCATAGATCTAGCTACCCCCAAGAAAAACTCAGGCTCCCCAAACTCCAGAGGGAGACTTGGGAATTGAATCCAAATAGGGAGAGCATAAAAAATGACATTGTATGGAATTCTGGTTCCCATCAATGAAAGATAAAAATGGCATGACCATAAAACCACGGCCCCTTCAGTAGCACCTTTTGCATTTCCAACTCCTTATGGAAACAAAACAAGAGGATTTCCCTTCAAGTGATTACTCATTGACCTTACAAGCCCATTTCCTTCCACACCATTCTCTCACAAAATACATGTTTGGTCTTACTCCCGCAAACCTTCCAATAATTGTGAATATGAATATTTTCTTAGCCCATCAATAATTTCCTTCAGATGTCTAGCTATGGCTCGCCTCATTCCATGAGGGGTGAGCTTAATCGGGCGTGATGTGCTTCACCAAATAACTTTACAACCCAAGATGATGATCCACCCACATAATTATTGTAATGTGCCATCTCTCTATACATATTTTATTTGTAAATTGATTATTATATATTTTCTTATCGAGCTAGTATTTTTCTTGATTGATGTGTTCTTATATTTTGGGAATTTTATTTGGTTTTTACACTAACATGTGGATTTTTACACTAAATATGGCTATTTAGCAATTTGTTTTTCCTAGTTTTAAATTTGTGTATCAAGTTTAACTATTTTTACAGCCTAGCCCAAGCCTTGATTTTTTTTCACTTGGCATTTGAAATAGATTGTTATGCTGGTTCTAATGTCGTAACATGTTGGAATAGGGTCATGGGATTCACCATGGAGTGGTTGAACCTATGGACCCACTTTTTTGTATGGGGGTACTCCCCAAGGAGTTACAGTTAACTAGTGGGCTGTTGAACCACGAGTTATTATGTCACTTTGGTTACGGGTGTCTAGACTCTATGTGCCTAGGGCCATAGAGTGACTGACCTCTTTGATGGAGGCATAAGAAATTTGAGGGAGGCATAAGAGACTTGAGGGAGACATAAGAGATTTGAGGGAGGCATAAGTGACTTGAGGGAGACATAAGAGACTTGTGTGTGTGTGATTAGCACACTTAGAGTTTTTTTTTATGTTTGTGATGCTTTGGGAGGCATGTGTAGTTGTTGTGTGATGCTTCGGGAAGTATATGGAGTTGTTTTGTGATGCTTTGGTAGGTGTATGGTGTTGGTATAATGATTTATGTGTACACTCATGTGATTTTGGCTGTGTTTTGTATTGTTCAGGATTTATTATCCTCATTGAGTGTACGTTTTTATTCCTCTTTTGACACTATGTAACTACGGTTGTAGTCTTGCATTTTGTGAAACCTTTGTATGTGTATTTTTGGAATTCCATGTTGTTATAGTTTTCTTATGTTGCAATTACTTTTGTGTGAAGGGAATATTGAGTGGGTCATCTATGTTCCTTCCTTGGTTTGGTTGAGTTCTTGTGATGGGTTATAGTCATGAAAGTATGTATCATGATGTCTAATATTGTTTGGGCACCTACGAGCATAAGTAAATTAAAATCCTAAATAATGAAATATTAAGGGGATTGATATAAAGAAATAATGTAAAGGAAAAATACTAAGTAATAACATAAAAGAGAGTTGTCAATCTTCTAAGAACATTAAAATTTAGGATATTGACAAAATTAGTTTGCTTCCCGTGGTTGTGTTGTACCGACAAGTTGTTTTGTTAAACGATAGGTGTCATTAATGAATTTATTACGTACCTACCCTTCAAGATTCTATATTGTGTCGCATCGAGGATGGTGCTCTTATAAGGGAAGGGAAATGTAGTATCCCGCTTAAAACAAAACAAGGATTGATATTTATATAAAAATAATAATAATATTTATATATAGTGGTTTGGTTTTTTTGAATGCGTTTGGTGGAGGAAGGGACGTGCCACTTTGACAAAGAGTAAATGATTTGAAAAATTAAATCACACACAATTGAATGGTATTAATCCTAACTCCATGACCTCTTTCAGCACCCCCTGTCATTTTCCAATCGAGAGTTGTTAGTGGGTGGTTGTAATTTCCCTGAATGGTGTTAAGGCAGAGCTTAGAGTGCAATGTGTCCAAAAAGGACCTACTGGACTGTCATTTCTCTCGCAAATAATTAAAGCATTTTATTTGTGAGCCAAAGTTTTTAACCATGTTAGAAACCCAAGTTCACGTTGTAAATTCAGCAATAATCAACATTGTTACAATTTTTGACTCGAATGAAAGAATGAGACAAATTCTCATGGAATTATTTACTTGGTGTTTGGATGGCGAAAGGTACTGAGAAAACATGGGTTTCCTCATGAGAAAGTCACACGCTTTTACATATGCAAAAATAGCTCTCCAACTGGACCAGCTTTACATTTTCCTTCATACTCCCAAATTGCCAAGCAAAATACAATCTTGAAACAGGTTATGAACATCCAACAAAGCATAAAGATAGAGGATTTTTGTCGATGTTATAGTTGTAAGTGTTGTGGGATATATGTATGCAAACTATGGAAGCATGTGCTTGACATGTGAACTTTTCAACTAAATTTCCTAAATGTTGCCTCATGGACTGCAATGATAGTAGGATATGTACAAAATGGGTTTGTTGAAAAGGTCTTGGAACCTTTCAAGAAAATGCAAAGATAGGTTTAATAGCCTTTTCTAACATCCTTCACCCTTTGCCAAAATAGAGATTTAGAATAGGGAATGGACATCCATCAAAGCATAACGGAAATCTAATTTTCTTTCTAGCTTCTTCCCATCATGTGAAAAAAAGTGAACACTTTGGAACTAGATATGGAGCTACACCTGAAGCGATATTCATTATTTTTTAGGGTAAACCCTATCAATGTTTAGTTTTTCCTCCACTAGATCTATTTTTTGAGATTTACTTCATCTTGTAGTGAAGTTTCAGTTCATTTTTTCCAATGGTCTAGCTCAACCCTATTTGGAAGAGTTTGAATTGCTTTATACTGGGAGAGCTATATTTGAAGTTCCCTAGGCACCAGCTAGCTTCACCTCACGATTTGGGCATGCTTACACATCCGGTCGCCATTTTCGGTATAGAGATGATATATGCATATGTTAGTGTCCTCCCATAGCTCACTCATTGTTATGATTTGGAACAACTCTCTTGGAGTTAGAGTTTGATGTGGGTTTGGTGGGTTACTTTGTTAACAACTCATTATTCTTGTTTATTTTCTCGATGTTATTATGTTGTCTCAACCTTATTATGATCTGTTGTTATGGGTTTTGTATTATGGAACTCTCTATAACCTATTCAAATCTCATTGAGGTTACTCATGTTTCTAGACATCTCTCACCGTATCAACTTGTGTAGTTCGTTATTTTCGAAGATTATTGATGGTGGAGTAAATCCAATTCCAAATAACTTCCCAAAGAATGCCTCAACTTTTGTGCTATAATGGGATATTTTAGACAACTTATAGGTATCCACCAAAGTGTATTAGAGGATGGGAAATATTATAGCAAGTGTTTGTAGCTATAACTATTGGGAGGATATGTATGCAAAATGTAGAACCATGTTCTTGACACGATCCCACCTGGAGCACCTCTTTCCCTGTGAACACAAATATCTCCTAGGCATGGTCTATCTCACATTTCCTTCATAATTCTTGCACTTTATTTTTCCATTTGCAGCGTAATAAATTTAAAACCCTTGGATTATCATACATTTGACTATTTTATATAAATTTTGTTTTGTGAAACAAGAAATCGTCATCTAGCACTTATGTAACCCGATTAACACTTGGTAGTCAAGTATTAAATTAAACCCTCCTTCATACATGATTTGGAAAAATTCGTAACCATATTAGATAGCTGTGACACCCTTTTATTGACAAGCTGAGTTTGTTCCTTGTAAAGCCACCAATTGTTCCATTGTAAAATCGGTAAATCACAATATTCAAGGAACCACAAAACAATATTCTCAAACCCGAAAATGGGATGTAAAGTCTCATTTGAATCCCCCATTAAAAGGAGAGTCGCACAGTTTTAGATGAATCCCAATCGATTGTTTATACTCTCTTTCGCCGCTCCTCTAGAGCCTATTATCCCATTTTTCTCTTTTAGGAAGTAAAAATGGAAAAGTTGGGTTTCGTTTTGGCTCACCATTTGGACCTTGAATAATGAAATAATTATCCTCCTTCGTAAACCTATTGTATTTTAATTAGAAAATTTATTGGAACCTTCGATTCGGGAAAATCACATCCTTGGTTAGTTTGCAAAAGGGGTTTCATAGGCCTCCAATCGTTGTTTGACTAGGTGGCTCTGGAAAACTATTCGCTAATTGTGCACTCGCTTTCCGATTGATTCCATCAATCCCTATGGATTATTGGTATATATGTGGGCATGTAGGAATTCTCCCATGAATTTTCTTATTAGAAGATATTTTTTTAATGCACTTTCTTAGCCTCAAAGCCAAAATTGAGACGTTTTTGTAATTAACACGAAACATGTAAAAAGAAAGTTGTAGGACCCTAGTCAAGTTAGCAAACCATCGTGGAAACTTATTAACACTTGTAAATATCTATTTGAAACTCTATCTTGTGACTTGTGTGAAATTTTGACTTTTGGAAAAATAATGTTTCTCTCTCTTCTCTCTCTTCCACATCTATTTCTCTCTCCTCCTTTAGTTAAGGAATGAAATGATATGAAATTAAATGAGCATATGCCCCTAACCCTCTCTTGTTGCGTGTGCATTTTTATGATCATGTAAATGGAAAACCAATAAGGTTAATTATACTAGATTTAGGTGGATGTCATAAAAACATAAAAACACACAAATGCAAAGCTTCTTCAAATTAAAAATGTCATTTTCCATACGGAATTCTGTAAGACCAGTTGTTCTAAACGGAAGCTCAGGTAAGTTAACATAGGCATAGTCTTTCCACGACAAAAAAAGATCTTCAAACTGAGTAATTGAAGAAATAAGAACGGAAGAATGTGCAGTAGACTCCTGAAAACAGTCGCTCGTTACACTGAAAAATAGACTAATCGAATATTCTTTAGAATATGAATAATCAGGAGAAGCATGCATTATGGAGAAGGAGATGCTGCTTGAACACAACCAAGCTTGGACATGACCGTTTCAATCTCGACGGTATTAAATACTAACTCGGAGCACGAAACTTTGCACAAAATTCTTGGCTTTCCACTCGTTTGGAGACTCAGAAGGCGAGAACTGGTCTGGATAGACGACACTTTGGCCGAAAAAGTTTTCTGTCAAAATAATGTTCCTCGAACACGAGAATTATTCATAAATGGTAGGAAGTCTCAGAAGATGCAAATTTAGCCTCAAAAGACCTGATCTTTAACAAATTTTCTTGATCGGGTTTGAAACTTGAACGAGTGATGTTTTTGATGAACTACTAACTACATTTTGATTTTTATTTGGCTGTTGAAGAAGAGTGGAGTGTGAAGAATATGCGGCTGAATTTCTGCAACGAATTAAGGAAATGGAAGATGAGCTAGTGATAATCCAGCAGCTTTGCGAAGCCCTGTGATTGAGCTAGAGTAAACATTTTCCTTGTTTTTCTGCACTTTCTTATGCTACTTATTTTGTTGAACTTTTGCGTGTTTATTTGTAGGTGGAGGGACACGATTCGTGACCTTACACTTCCTCAAAGATGCTTTCAACATTTTCTTCCAAATTTTCCAAATATTTTTTCTTTCCCTTCAGACTGTAGAATTTGAACGCTCCAGACTTCCTTACTTTGTTTTAGCTGCTGATATAAGTACTTGTTCATATCCTTCATGAGGCCCCCTCACATGTAACTATCCAATCATTGCCTGTCACGTGAAGGGAAGATGTGATTCGGTGTGCGTGGATGGATGTGATAGGGAGAAATGCCTTCGGTGTGATTATTGTTATAACTAGCAAAAGCATCTAAACAAGCTTGTGAGAGACTGATAGGCATATTGGAGGAGTATTTGAAAACAATATATATTAGTAATAACGTTTAAAGTTTATGAAATTATAATGTAAAGCATGTAAGATTTGGTATTTTTGTAAGATTCGGGTAGTCATTGGAGGTTTTGAAACTCAATTGTGATTGGAAATATGACAATAATTATAGTATTTCTATTGAAAATTAAGACTTTGCAATTTGTTATATATCACTAAAATTTTAAGAGAGAACAATCTATGAGTATTTAATTATTTATTAAGGATAAAGGTCTTTTGACAAGGATGGGGTGCCCCTGTACAACCAAAATAAAGGGTTTTGCCATGTAGATACAACAATAAGAATTTAACAATTTTCATGCACACCTAGCACGGTACTTCCAAATTGACGATGCTAAAGAAGTATAGTGCGATGCATGATTATCATTTTGTGAAGAGGAACTTCAATGCACAAATTACATAGTAACATAACACGTTAACCTATACATAAAAGGACTTCATACGTACACACTTTGTTGGTCATTATATAAATGGTTTCGAGGAATGTTAATGTAGTTTTGATCCTTGTAGCATGAAATAAGATTAGTTGGATTGATTGGATTGATCACGCTTGATGGGATTGATATCTTTATTTTTGTGTTGACATCAAAATTTCAAAAAGGATATAAGTACGGAAAATTTTAAGGAACCCCTTCAAAAACTTATAGAAATCATGGCGAATATACCTGTAACCAATTTTGTGGTTTTGGCGAATATATTTGTGACCGATTTCGTGGTTCTAGCGAATATCCACAGTAGCTTGTTTCGTTCTTTTGGCAAAAATGGTAAAAAATATTAAAAATAGTTAGAAATCGAATGACGAATCTCCTGTAATTTTTTGGCGAATACCCTCTCGTTGACTTTTACCATAATGAGGCCCAAAATTTTTCATTTCTTTTGCATGCCTTACCTTTATGCTCAAGTGCTTGGAATGTGTGACACTTGGCCACTCGGAGGAACAAAAAAATGACACATGGTATCTTGTGATAGCTCACTTTGCCACTCTGTCTTACCTCACCGACACTACGGACTGAAACTTTATTAATCGGTTCATTCCGCGAGCTTGGAGTCCGGCATGCCTTTGACTTAGGGAGGCCCGGAATCATGTCACGTGTCTTTCGATGGGCGAAATGATTGAAAACTTTAATAATAAGGCACAAATAACTTATATTTAATAATCAAGGATATGTCGTTGTCGGTTGGTTCTTTATTAATTTTTTAATGTCTTGTATGTACAACAAGAAGAATGTGTTTTTAATAATAGACATGGGGTAAATGTAATGATGTGGAGAAGTAGTGCTCATGAACATGTGGAGTAGATTTATACACATTATTTGTACATGTGTGTGCCAAAAACATGATCAAGATTTTAAATTTTGAAACTTAAGTTTAATTCAAGTCCAAGAAGATGAAATTATTTCAAAGGGACACATTGGCAATTTGCAATCTCATACGAAATAACATGTAGCAGAGGCAAAGTTATCATGTCTTAGGCTCATGTAATTTAAATTTTATGACTGATTATATCTCTCGGTGTTATTCCCACGGTTGATTATTGGTTCCTCCTGTTTATAAGCTTTGGCAAAGACAAACAAAAGGATCGATATATATTTACATACATGCATACATATGCATACATACATACATACATACATACATACATACATATATATAGTAGGAGCCAAGTAGTTGTCTCGAATCAACCTGGGCTCAAAGGCGATGCCACTGTTATAACACATGTCAGTTGTGTTTATATATTATGACAGCCACAACCAAGACCCCTGCTTTAAATAAAAACAAAGGATGATGGTACTTTCAGAAAACACCTTTATGAAACACAAAAACTCTCCCACTGCAATGCAACTAAATAAGAACATTCTTTTCCTCACGAGAAAAACACTAGAACATTGTGTGGGGCATCATTGAATTTTTTTCCAGACCAAACATTTCCTCTTCTCCATCCAAACTCAAGCTCAAGCTCAAACACAATTATGTCTTTCAAATGGTCCCCATCTACAATTGGTGCTGCAAGTGGCACCCTTTCTTCAGATACAACCAACCTTGGTCTGTAGTGAGGGAAATGGTCTCTGCCATATCTTACAGGTAAGAACGTAAAATGCACAGTAGCATAATCTTGACTATTATAAATTCTCACACCCAACACAAGTTCATATGACATTAAGAAGAAAAAATTGTTGCTGAATACAATGGGTCCATAAAAGAAACAATCTCTCAATCGTGCCACAATCCTCCAAGTCCCCATAGAAGAATCATAAATTTATACCTACATTAACTCCAAATCTATTAGTGCCTTCTTGAACCACTTTGTACCCCTTGTTGTCATCTGCCACTAGAATGCCTCGTGCATAAATATAAAAATTTCATCCATTAAGTTGAGCTAATAACATCTGAGGAAGCTTGAAGGAGGTTCTTGGCTTTAGTGGATTACATACCCTTGAAACATGACTATCACATGAACAAAATAATATTATCCCTCGATGTGAATCTTCAAACTGTACCGAATCAAAGCATGATAACCATGAAAATTTGATAATTTTCCATGTTCTAATGTAAAAGTTGTATCTCAGCCAATGATGACCACTATCATGATTTACAAGTATCAATGGATGTTTGTTCCTCATTTCTTTATAATGCCTGAAGAATCTAGTGGAAGTCATGAGTGCTTTCCATTCCTTATAAACTAAAGAGAACCCACTCTAATGGAAGCCAAAGCAATACATTTTCCCAAACATCTTGAGGCGGTGAATGATCCCATAGAACACAATTTTAATGCTACATTGAAATAAACTCAAATGAAGAACAAATTTCGATGTTTCAAGAAGGAGAAAAAAAAAAATCAAAAGGCACAACACTGTAGCAATGCAAGAGTATCCACAAGAATAGGTGTTGGCAAGGAAAAATATATTTGTTGAAACATAAAAAAGAGTATCCACAAGAGTATCTCATATATTTGTTGAAACATAAACATTACATTACATAAAAATTACATATCATAAACTATAAAATCTCAAAAAAAAATTGTTTTTTGTTTTTAACATAAACAAGAGTATCTAGGTTTTGATTTCTTGTTTTTTCTATTTTTAAACTATAAAATCTCAAAAATTTCAGTGTTTGATATGGTGGATGGAAGAAAATGCAAAAAAATGGTAAATTTCTCCAAATCCACCGTATTTGGTAACTATGACATAGGCATACCAAAAACTTTATAAGCCTATAACTATATTATAACATAAATATTACATATCATAATATATTTCTTAGTTCTTATACCACTTTCCTAACTGCATCGGTATCAATCTTCTCCGCCAGAGTGTCGGCCAAGGTTAGTATCCCAACACATTCTTTATCAATGATAGCTATGTTGGTGTCTATTAAGTTTTTCTAGTTTTAAGCACTTCAAAATCTCGTTGCAGCTTTACAAGGATGGAAGACACCATTTCGACATGATTGTCCATTTGAGGGATCACCACTGGGATTGATTTAGATTCCCATCAATTTCCATATCCACATTTTTTTGTAGCAGACATGTGGATAATCCATAGGTTCCGGTCTAATGATTCTAGATAAAGAATAGAGAATTCCCATAATACTTTGGGAATTGGTTGTTTAGACAGGAACTCGGTTGGAGATCTGCAGAGAATTTCTAAGAGAATGAAGGGAAACAGTGGTAGTAGACAAATGGCCAAGAGAGGGGGGTGGAAGCACCATCAAGAGGAGAACTAGAAGTAGAGAGGGTGAAGGATTTCCCAACAATAACCTCGTCTGAGTCCATATCAGAACTAGAAGAAACCACGACATATTTATGGCTTGATATTGGTTTGATGTGCTCAATTTGGTCCCCCATGATTTTTCAAAAGAAACTAAGTGTCGAAAAATGACCATGGGCCTTGAATTTATAATTGTTGAGTGAGTTCTTTGACTGGACCTTGAAACGTGTCCACCAAACCTGGGTATGTATTGACAATTAATATTAAATATAAATCATACGCAGATGGCAAAATTTTTTCCTTTAAACCGGCATCACTATCCCATGTGCCTCCACCTTTTAAATTTAAATAAATGTCCTTTTATCATGATGAATAAAATATCATTAAGGATAGACATATCGAGATTTGAGCCAATTTAACACTTAAAATTTGATACAAAAGTAGTCAATAAAATGTGTCACATCAAAAATAATAAAATTTAAATGAATCACTTTAAATACTAATTTTGTGGAAAAAGTATTTTCTATATTTATTAAATATGTCGCCACTTTTATGAAAAATTTCTTTTCCATATTTATTAAATATATTGTTTCCTGGACCTTCATCCTAGAAAATATAATGTGACAAAAATTAAATTTCATAAGACATTTCTTAACTAGGAGGGTGCCGATTAAATCTCTAGAGGCACACTTTACATGTTTATTTAAACCTAGTGATGACATGTTCCTAAATTACCAATACCACATAACTTTTCCAAGTGTCCTCCACCATCTGCTTTCAATAAACTGTCCTGCGTCCATGTCTTCTTCATCTACAAAATTAAATCAATTTTTTATTTCTTTTGTATGTCTTACCTTTATGCTCAAGCGCTTGTGATTGACTTGTTTTGCTGCACTTTCTTTTGTTGAACTTTTGCATGTTTATTTGTAGGTGGAGGGACACGATTCGTGACCTTACACTTCCTCAAAGATGCTTTCAACATTTTCTTCAAATTTTCCAAATATTTTTCTTTCCCTTGATGTAGAATTTGAACGCTCCGGACTTCCTTACTTTGTTTCAAATTCTTGATATAAGTACATGCGAGGCACTTGAATCTAATACTTGTTCATGTCTGTCCAATCATTTCTGTCATGTGAAGGGAAGATATGAGTTGGTGCGTGGATGGCTGTGATATGTTCGAGGTCAATGGTGGTAATTATAATAGGGAGAAACGCCTTCGGCGTGATTATTGTTATAACTAGCAAAAGCATCTAAAGGAGCTTGTGAGAGATCGATAGGTATATTGGAGGAGTATTTGAAAGCAATATATATTAGTAATAAAGTTTAAAGTTTATGGAATTATAATGTAAAACATGCAAGATTTGGTATTTTTTAAGATTCGGAGTAGTCATTGGAGGTTTTGAAACTCAATTGTGATTGGAAATATGACAATAATTATAGTATTTCTATTGAAAATTAAGACTTTGCAATTTGTTATATATCACTAAAATTTTAAGAGACAACAATCTATGAGTATTTAATTATTTATTAAGGATAAAGGTTTTTTAATAGGGATGAGGTGCCTGAGTACAACCAAAATAAAGGGTTTTTCCATGTAGATACAATAATAAGAATTTAACAATTTTCATGCACACCTAGCACGATACTTCCAAATTGACAATGCCAAACAAGTATAGTGTGATGCATGATTATCGTTTTGTGAAGAGGAACTTCAATGCACAAATTACATAGTAACATAACACGTTAACCTATACATAAAAGGACTTCATACATACACACTTTTTGGTCACTATATAAATGGTTTCAAGGAATGTTAATGTAGTTTTGATCCTTGTAGCATGAAATAAGATTAGTTGGATTGATTGGATTGATCACAATTTGATGGGATTGATATCTTTATTTTTGTGTTAACGTCAAAATTTCAAAAAGGATATAAGTACGAAAATTTTAAGGAACCCCCTTGAAAAAAACTTATAGAAATCATGGCGAATATACCTATAACCAATTTTGTGGTTTTGGCGAATATATTTGTAACTAGTTTCATGGTTCTAGTGAATATCCATGTAACCTGTTTTGTTATTTCGGAAAAAATGGTAAAAATATTAAAAATAGTTAGAAATCGAATGATGAATCTCTTGTAATTTGTTTGGCGAATACCCTCTGTTGAATTTGACTGTAATGAGGCCCAAAAAATTTCATTTCTTTTGCATGCCTTACCTTTATGCTCAAGTGCTTGGAATGTGTGACACTTGGCCACTCGGAGGAACAAGAAAATGACACGTGGTATCTTCTGATTGCTCACTGCCACTCTGCCTTACCTCACCGACACTATGGACTGAAACTTTATTGAATCGGTTCATTCCACGAGGCTTGGAGTCTGGGGAATGCCTTTGACTTGGGAGGCCCAAAATCCTACCATGTGTCTTTCTGATGGGTAGGGAATGATTGAAAACTTTAATAATAAGGCACAAATAACTTATATCTAATAATCAAGATACGTCATTATCGAGCTTGGTTGCTATTAATTTTTAATGTCTTGTATGTACAACAATAAGAATGTGTTTTTTAATAACAGACATGGGGTAAATGTAATGATGTGGAGAAGTAGTGATCGCAACATGTGGAGTAGATTTATACATTGTTATTTGTACATGTGTGTGTCGAGAAACATGATCAAGATTTTGAATTTTGAAACTTAAGTTTAATTCAAGTCCAAGAAGATGAAATTATTTCAAAGGGACACATTGGCAATTTGCGATCTCATAGGAAATAACATGTAGCAGAGGCAAAGTTATCATGTCTTAGGCTCATGTAATTTAAAGTTTGTGACTGATTATTTCTCTGGTGTTATTCCCATAGTTGATTGAAGGTTCTTCTACTTAAAAATAGACAATTCAATGATTACTCTTGTTTATGAAAGTAACGATAACCGGATCGTACTGCCAAGAACACAGATGCTAATTAAACACCATGATCAATAAAATGAAAGTAATTTCCCAGAATAACTTTACATAAACCTTTGCAAACAAATGAGAAGCAATATCATATATTATTATGGAACTCAATGCAATACATTGAGAATGGGCCTTGCTTAAATAGGCAAGGAATAACAATCTAAGAACTAGTCAAGGTTGTAGATCAAGCCATAAATCAAGGAAATAACTAGTCATCAAATAACTAGTCAAGACCATAGATTTAGGAGAGAACTAGACATCAAGGATCTATTCAATACCATAGATCAAGGAAAGAACTATACCTAACAACTAGATAATATCTCCTAATATCTAAATAAGATAAAAGAAATATCCACACACATAAGTGGGTGAGGATAAATACAATAAAGGTAAATAAAGTACCTAGGTGAACATGAGCTAAGGTAAATACCTATTATAACGCCCCCTTCAAGTGAAGCTAGGGGCCAAAATAGATGTGGCATGTCCACAAAATTATGAGTCTCGGAAACTAGGCACGATGAGGTACTCATGTACAATAAGCGGGAAAAAAGGAACACCGAAGGTACCTAAAACTGTAACAACAAAGTAAAGAGAGTAAAGACCCACTCCAAGGCATCCTAAGAAGCTCATCTCAAAAAAATAGTACAATGCTTGAAGAATTTTGGTGTGCACTCGTGGTCTGAATCCACTTTCGATCACAAAACTCAAAAACAAGCTCGACATTGGGTTTCAAAGAGAATAGGTCCATACTGAGAGATGTCAACGGAGTGATGTCGAAAGTGCAAAAAAAAACCAAACATAATTCGATCAATCACACAAATAGGTGTGCCACGATCCAAGAAAAATAACCAAAGCAACAAAGTAAATAGGACAAAAACTCCGAGTCTCATGATCCAAGAAAAGCCAAGGTAACAAGGCAAGGACACGAAACTGAAGAAGCAGGATCACACCACACCCTCCCATCTTTTTGAATGGGTGGAGTGACGCTACAAATCTATGAGTTTTCAAAACAACTACTTGAACAACGACAAACTAACACTTTGGGCTCCACCATAATAGCTCCCCCACAAGAGAGACTACAACATGCCAAAAGTGTCAAAATACGAGATATAAAATCTCTCAACAAACAAGAGAGATACACTTCTTACCCTGCTAAATAAAAATGCTCAAAAAAGAAGTATCACAATGCGAAGGTATAGAAAGTGGAGCAAGAGGCCGAATGGTTGAGGAGCCATGCCTGTAGAGTCCTCTCAACGAATGCCTATGTCATCTCCACGAGTGATCGATATCCACCCCAAATCAACACGGATGGATGAAGAAGATGCTGCGCATATGACTTAGTGCAAAATGCACAATGGGTGCAGCAAAATAACATCAAAATGTGTGTCAGGTTGATCAAGTCTGACAGCTGAAATCTTAGGTTTCTCAAGCCTGAGTGAAGGTGTAAAACTCATGTGTTGCTCATGATCCTCAGAAAGAGTCGAGAAAACAAAAAAAGGAGCTCTGTCAATGTGTGATCCCAATGAAGTATCTTCTCGAAAACCAATCTCATGACGAGAATTCCACTTAACATGTGGAATAGAGGAAATAATACCCTGTGAATGTCTGCCAATGACTCCGTTAGTGAGACCCATAGAACGAAGCATGCGATAACTCGAATGCAGTGGTATGCTTCTTAAAAATCCATGCAAATTGAAAGTAGGATACACAACATGTGGTACTATAATAGGCACAGATGTGGAAGAGCATGCAGTAATAAGCCTCATAGGTTTAGAAGCATCAAAAGCAGGTTTAGGCTCAAAGACTGGCAGATCAATGTCAATGGGTACAAGAGCAACAACTACAAGTGGACTAGGAGCATGGATATGGTTGTCCACAATATGATGGTGATGTTGTAGGCTAGCAAGTTTGTTCTGCAGGAAGTGTATTATTGTATTCTTATTGTGAATGAGTGATTGTAGAAGTGAGTTTTTCTTCTTGAGCAATCTATTGTCTTCCACAAACTTTATAAAATCCTCTTGAAGGCCACATACTTGAGAAAAAGCATATCATTCTCGGAATCTATGATAGGTACAAACTGTAACTCCTAAAAATTTAGGATGTCGAGATTAACCGAAATTACGTCCACAATTGATTACAACACTCCTCTATATTAGGAACTTTATAATTATAGTACAAGTCTCAAAATAAATAACTCCAATGGAAAGATCACAAAAAAAAGCACTTTTGCAAAAATGGCACTCAAAACCGAGTTACCGATCAAAAGTTACAAGCTTTTTAATATTTTGCTCTGTTATTTATTTTAGGTGCCACTAAAACAAAGTAAAATGTTGTTGCCTTCACCACACAAATAAAATTAAAGGGGGCTGAAGTTAAGCACCTACTAGTAGGAATCACAAGTTTTAAGCCCTCATATGACCATACCATATGACAAGTTTTAAACCTCTGTTTTCCATAAAAATGCACGCAAAGAACAAAATAAATACCAAATCCCAAATATATGAATACACAAATAATTTATTTGCAAAATAAAACTTACAGACGGATGCTAACAACAATCTCTAGATCTGATACCATGAAAGGAACGATAACCAGTTGTACCAAGCCAAGAACACAGATGCTAATTAAACACCATGATCAATAAGATGAAAGTAATTCACTAGAATAACTTTACATAAACCTTTGCAAATAAATGAGAAGCAATATCATATATTATTATGGAACTCAATGCAATACATTGAGAATGGGCCTTTCTTAAATAGGCAAGGAATAACAATCTAAGAACCACTCAAGGTTGTAGATCAAGCCATAAATCAAGGAAATAACTAGTCATCAAAGAACTAGTCAAGACCATAGATCAAGGAAAGAACTATACCTAACAACTAGATAATATCTCCTAATATCTAAATAATATAAAAAATATATCCACACACATACGTGGGTGAGGATAAATACAATAAAGGTAAATAAAGTACCTGTTTGTGAACATGAGCTAAGGTAAATACCTACTCTAACAGTTTATAAGCTTTGGAAAAGACAAACAAAAGGATCGATATACATTTATAGATATACATACATACATACATACATATATATATATATATATATATATATATATATATGTAATGTGTGTGTATACACATATGTGTGTGTGTGTGTGTGTGTGTGTGTGTGTGTGTGTGTGTATATATATATATATATAGAGAGCCAAGTAGTTGTCTCGAATCAGCCTAGGCTCAAAGGCAATGCCACTGTTATACCACATGTCAGTTGTGTTTATATATTATGAAAGAATGACCAAGACCCCTTTTTAAATGAAAACAAAGGATGAGGATATTTTCGAGAAAAAACACCTTTATGAAACACAAGAACTCTCCCACTGCAAAGCAACTAAATAAGAACATTATTTTCCTCACAAAAAATACTAGAACATTGCATGGGGCATCATTGAATTTTTTTCCAGACCAAACATTGCCTCTTCTCCTTCCAAACTCATGATCAAGCTCAAACACAATTATGTCTTTCAAATGGTCCCCATCTACAATTGGTGCTACAAGTGACACCCTTTCTTCGAGATACAACCAATCTTGGTCTCAGAGTGAGGGAAACGGTCTCTGCCATATCTTACAGGTAAGAACGCAAAATGCATAGTAGCATAATCTAAACTATCATAAATTCTCACACCCAACATAGGTTCATATGACATTAATAAGAAAAAATTGTTGCTCAATACAACATGGGTCTATAGAAGAAATAATTTCTCAATCGTACCACAATCCTCTAAGTCCCCATAAAGAATCATAAATTTCTATAGTACCATAGCCTACATTAACTCCAGCATCTATTAACTCCTTCTTGAACCACTTTGTACCCCTTGTTGTCATCCACCACTAGAATGCCTCGTGCATAAATATAAAAATGTAATCCATTAAGTTGAGCTGATAACATTTGAGGAAGCTTGAAGGAGGTTCCTGGCTTCAGTGGATTATATACCCTTGAAACATGATTGTCACATGAATAAAATAATATTATCCCTCGATGTGAATCTTCAAACTGTACCGAATCAAAGCATATTAACCATGAAAATTTGATAATTTTATATGTTCTAATGTAAAAGTTGTGTCTCAACTAATGATGACCACTATCATGATTTACAAGTATCCATGGATGTTTGTTCATCATTTCTCTATAATGCCCAAGAATCAGCGGAAGTCATGAGTGCTTTCCATTCCTTATAAACTAGAGAGAACCTACATATGGATTCTAATGGAAGCCAAAGCAATACGTTTTCCCAAACATCTTGAGGTAGTGAATGATCCCATAGAACACAATTTTCATTCTACATTGGAAATAAACTAAAATGAAGAAAAAATTATGGTGTTTCAAGAAGGAGAGATAAAAATCAAAAGGCACAACACTATAGCAATGTAAGAGTATCCACAGGAACTGGTGCTAGCAAGGAAAAATATATTTATTAAAACATGAAAAAGAGTATCCACAAGATTATCTCATATATTTGTTGAAACATAAACATTACATTACATATCATAAACTATAAAATCTCAAAAAAAAATTGTTTTATATTTTTATCATAAACAAGAGTATCTAGGTTATGATTTCTTTTTTTTTCTATTTTTAAACTATAAAATCTCAAAATTCCAGTGTTTGATATGGTGGATGGAATAAAATGCATAAAAATGGTAAATTTCTCCAAATCCACTATATTTGGCAACTGTGACATAGGAATACCAAAAACGTTATAATCCTATAACTCTATTATAACATAAATATTACATATCATAATATATTTATCAGTTCTTGTACCACTTTTCTAATTGCATCAATATCAATCTTCTTCGCCAAAGTGTTGGCCATGGTTGTATCCCGACACATTCTTTATCAATGATAGCTTTTTTGGTGTCTATTAAGTCTTTCCAGGTTTTAAGCACTTAAAAATATCATTACATCTTTACAAGGATGGAAGACACCATTTCTACATGACTGTCCATCTAAGGGATCACCGCTAGGGATTGATTTAGATTCCCATCAATTTCCATATCCACATTTTTTTGTAGCAGCATGTGGATAATCCATAGGTACTGGGTCCAAGGATTCTAGATAAAGAATAGAGAATTCCCGTAATACTTTGGGAATTGGTTGTTTAGACAGGACTTCAATTGAGCTCAGAGATAAATTTCTAAGAGAATGAAGGGAAACAAAGTGGTAGTAGATGAATGGCAGAGAAGGGGGATGGAAGCACCATCAGAAGGATAACGAGAAGTAGAGAGGGTGAAGGATTTACCAACAATAACCTCATCTGAGTCCATATCAAAACTAGAAGAAACCACGATGTATTTATGGCTTGATATTTGGTTTGATGCACTCAATTTGGTCCCCCATGATTTTGCAAAAGAAACTAAGTGTTAGAAAATGACCATGGGCCTTGAATTTATAGTTGTTGAGTAAGTTCTTGACTGGATCTTTAAATGTGTCCACCAAATTTGGGTATGTATAGACATAGTTAATATTAAATGTAAATCATGCATAGTGGAAAATTTTTGCCTTTAAACCGGTGTCACTATCCCACGTGCCTCTACCTTTTAAAGTTAAATAAATGTCCTTTTATCATGATGAATAAAATATCATTAAGGATAGACATATCGAGATTTGAGCCAATTTATCACTTAAAATTTGATACAAAAGTAGTCGATAAAATGTGTCACATCAAAAATAATAAAATTTAAATGCATCACTTTAAAGACTAAAGTTATGGAAAAAGTCTTTTCCATATTTATTAAATATGTCACCACTTTTATGAAAAATGTCTTTTCCATATTTATTAAATATCTTGTTTCTGGACCTTCATCCTAGAAAATATAACGTGACCAAGAATTAAATTTGATAAGACATTTCTTAATTGCGAGGGTGCCGATTAAATCTCTAGCGGCACACTTTACATGCTTATTTAAACCTGGTGATGACATGTTACCAACTTACCAATACCACATAAATTTTCCAAGTGTCCTCCACCATCTACTTTTAATCAAATGTCCTGCGTCCATGTCTTCTTCATCTACAAAATTAAATCCTCATCTACCACATTCTTAGCATACTGAGACACCATGGCCATTGTTGGTGCTCAAAATAGTCTCGCCCCATTTTGCCAACAAAAATCTATCAATTTACGTTCTCACTCACATTTTATCTTCCCGTATTGTGCCTAAAAAAGGTCTCCACCTTCCTTTGCTACCGTAACTTGAGTCCTTTCTTGGATCGAGGATCACATATAGATCCAAAATTGTTTCCTCATTTCTTTGTTCATCTAAAAGGTCTATATTTGGGTGTAAAAACTCATGTTTTCCCATCCTTTCCATTTTCCACAATGGATTTTTGTCCTTGTCATTTTGTCCCAAATACCTAAATAAAAATGAATGGTTGTAGCTCAAAGGAATTTATTTGAGCCTTGTAACATTTCTAAATTATCTGTCCTTGGAGAAAATTTCATCTCCGAGCTCAAATGGTCATTTTTCACATTTTACGGTTTGACGGGCGTTTCTCCCGGTCAAATTTATATCCTTGCATCAACAAGAAACATGGCCTCTTTTGGTTGGACATAGCTCGGCAAGGTACTTCAAAAATTTCATGAATCACCTCAACTTAAAAACCTATCTACGTGGAAGAATGGCGTTCATTTGAAGGTTCACTTTTGGTTTGGCCTTGGAGTTACGTTGGGAGGACACATGGAGGTTTACGTTGCTTTTCCCGACTTTGAAAAAATTTTATGCAGCTGGTACAGCTTGATAGAACAGGGGACAAGTGGTGAGCCCACGCTTGTTCTGGGGTCTCGCTCTTGGGCTCTATGTTGAAATTGCGCCATGAAGACACTTGGAGGCTTCTACTGGGTCTTCCCATACTTAGTCTTTTTTTTAAATATTTTGAGAGGCCTGGGACACATGGAGGGACCACACATGTTTGAGGACCGGCCCTTGAATTTTATTTTAAAGAAGCGCTAGGAGGACACTTGGAGGTTACCGCTCACTTTGCATTGTTCTTGGACTTTTCAACGGCTAAAGGATATTACCTCGACTACGACACATGGCGCATTCCACTCGTGCTTTAAGCCTTCAAACAAATTTTGTCGAGCCAGACATGTGGTGAGCCCATGCTCATTTAAGGTCTCAACTTTTGGGTACCATCCCAAGATGCGCCATTGTGACGCGTGGTAGTTTGAAAATTCAAAGGGGTGGGGAAGCGAGACCATCGGAGGTAACTTGGATTTTTACCTCTTGTCATCAAAAGGATTAAAATATCAAAATGGCCTGCAAGCCCAACAAGAAGGAGGTCAAGGTTGGCTTTGAAAATGTCAAGTGGTGGGGAGGCGGGCCATTGGGGGCAACTTGGATTTTTTGCCCCTTGATATTCAACAGACTGAAATCATCAAAATGACCTGCAGCCCAACAAAGGATAGTCAAAATTTGCTCCAATGGCGGAGGGCGAGTTGTGGGGAGACTTGGAAAATTTTCCTTTTCCAAAAAAAAAAGAGGTGAAACGGTAGAATTTGGTCATGGTTCCTTTGGGACCCACCTTAGGAAACGTGTCGTTTATTTCTCAAGGGCGAGGTGCGGAGAAAATGTGAAAATTTTACATTTTTCCAAAAATTACAAAAGGAAAAAAGGAAACCGCAGCCCATTTAAATTGGATCTCCCACGTGGACGGTCCAAATTCATAATAGAAAGATCGACGACAACTATGTGTCTCAGTATTCGATTTTCCACCATTTTTCTCCGAAGTTCCCGGGATGTGTATTCTTATGGTTTTTTATCATTTCTTGGAGTCTCCCGCACGCCAAATAAAGAGGAACATTAACTGCATCTTGGTTTGGTGGGAAGGTCTCAGTAAATGTCTCTCACCATTAAATATGCAACTTGACAATCGGATTAGACCTGATTTTTCTTTCCTTGGCACGTGAAAGACCTATTGATATCTTGGTTTGGTGAGAAAAATATGGGAATGTATTATACCATTAAGATGAGATCTTACATCCGGGCTTGATCTCGATCTTCCATTTTTTCTTCTCTGTCACACAAAGAACTAGATTTGATAGATTAGGGGTGGAAGTGGTTGGCGAGTAGAGGGAAAAGTGATCTACCAGAAGGAGTTAAATACGGGAGATGTTTGAAGAGATCTACCCCCTGAGCACTGAAATCTTTTTGTAAATCTGATTCCGAGAGTCACAACACACATTGGTGCTTTGAATGTTTCTAGTTTTGAGTGGGAAAGGCTCTATTGTAAAATGTTATAAATTACATGAATTTTTCATGCAAATGGTTGGAAGGTTGGAGTGTTAGAGGTCAGAACTGATTTTCTAAGAGAAAATATTGATAGAGCCCATCTTTCTAAGGGACTGTTTGAGAAACCTGTATATCTCTTTTGTGTTAAACTTGATTGTGTCAAGGTGGTTGCGAGTGTACAACCATTGACAAGTTCTGAGATTGTTCTAGAAACTTTCCCTTGCTAATAAGTTTAATCAAATTTGAGTTATTTTATGTTGACTTTGAGCAATTAGTGTCTTCTTTGTTTTAGAATGTCTACAAATAGTTCTATTCGTTCCTATTGCAATCTTATACTAAATTTTTGTGAAATCACATAGGATCTCATCCCTATGATAGTTTAATGGTATTTGTAATTTCATTTCAAGAAGATCCTTCATCTTGGATGAGATAAAAAATTTAAAATCAATTCACTGTCATTTGTTGATAAAGATTGTCCTGTAAGTCTTCGGGTGTACCTTAGGCGTGGTTAATCGAAACTATAGTGTTTAATTGAGTCTTCTAATTTGAGCCTTCGTATTGGAGTCTTAAAGATTATGTGAAAACGTGCTGATTTGGGCCTCCATTGAAGCACACCTTCTAGTTGAAGGAATGTCTTTACTGTTCTGAAGCTTTTTGTTGTGAAGTTTCTCATTATTGTAAACTCCCTCCAAAGGTCTGGTATAATCAAGTTTATCCTACTTCACCTCCCACAAAAATCATTCAAAAACAATTAATCTTACCCATACTACCCCTGTTTGTCATGTGTGTATACAAATGCATAATTTCTATTACCAAAACATGCGAAAACACTCCGGTTTTCATTGTCTTTAGTGTCCTGAACCTTTCTTAGAAAATATCTCCATTATCTAGAGTGACAACTTATGAGAGTTATGTTTTGTTGCGTTGATCATATTTTCTTCAAGGTCTTCTTAATAATTTCACAAGGATATCTCCATCTCCTCTACAGAAAATAGGGTACAAAAGGGTCCTCTCACCCCGGTTGAAATGCATAACCATAAAGTAGTGAGGATATGTCAAATCCTCTTGAGGGTGCTACCCATTTCTCCACATCTGAGTGACAAAGAGCAAGCTACATTTCATCCCCTACTACAAAACAACACACTACATGCTCTTCTTAAATCTAAACTTCCTTCCAAACCCGTGATGTTGCTCAACTTCGAGGGAGAATCAATTTGGGTACCAACACCCGATTGGTGCCGTTTCCAGGACATAGTGGTTGTAGTTCATATTCATACCCTATTTCCACACCTAGTGCTCTAGCTTTCATTGATAAATCTAGGTAAAGGAAAGTTAAATCATCCCATTTCCATTTTTAAGTATTGATGAGACATTTGATAGATCATATTTTAGTGCATTTGCACAACTAAGGTGGAAATCCTTAGTGGTGACTCCCTATTGCTCGATTCTTGATAAGTACTAGTGTCTTAACCTCTCACAAATGAGATTTGTTACTAATATTTGCAAAGTTGTAAGGAAGAAGATCTTTCTTTGATAAAGATCCTACTAGGACATTATTTCCGTGAGCTAGGAAAAACAAAGTTAGAAGGAAGAAAAGCTCGAGAGTTGTTGGAGATCAGCAGACAAGAAAAAGGATCTCCATTGATGGAAGTGATTGGCCTATTATTGAAGATTACAATTCAAGTGCTTCTGAATCAGATAGCCTCTTTATGGAATTGAACTCTCCAACTGGGGAGGGGCCTTCATTTGATTTCAAAAAGTTTTCTTCTTATTCTACCCGTATTTTCAAAGGTTGATAGGGTATTCCAAGAAACAAGGCCTTTAGGGGATATCCATTTTAAAATTTATACTCCTGTGTTTCAAGGACCCTTTGCCCCTTATCAATTGTCTCCCCTCCATGGTCACCTCCTCAAAAAAACATAGCCCCGCCCCCACCCAGACCTCCATTTATTGTAAACACCTTTGGTCCTATAAATTTAACAGGATGATTGGTTATCCAAATGCGCCTTCCCAGGATGTAAGAAATAGATTACCAAAGTTCCAAAGAAAAAAATGCTATAACTGGTGATCAACATCTAAAGATTTTTATAAATATGATGAAATACTTTGAGCTTGAACATGAAGATGTATACATCAAATTGTTTATCCATACTTTGGAAGAAGATGTAAGGGACTGGTATAAAGCTTTTCCAGATAATTCCATTGATTCTTGGACAAATATGAACAATGCATTTAGATTGCAGTATGGTGATAGAACTGACCCTAGGTTTCTTCTATTAGATTTTGAAAACATCGGAAGAATCCTAATGATTCAGTACATGATTTTAACACAAGGTTTAACAAGACCTCGAGGAGATTTTCTGTTAGCTTAAGGCCATGTGATGAATCATGTTTGATCAAATATTCAAATGCATTTGATAAAAAGGATGCTTACTACTTGAGGGAAAAAACCCTACTAATTTGAGGTAGGACTTCACAATGGCTCTGCAAATAGAGAATAACAACAAGGCAATTGGAAAGCCTCCAAAAAGGGAGGGTGTAAAACTAATTAACCCAGAAAATCCTCAAACAAGTAAGGCTTATAATTTGGAGGAGGTTGTGAAAAATTTGGCAGGGGTTGTCAAAGAAATATCATACAAGTTAGCCCGAGTAGAAAAGGGAATTGGGGCGTAGTTCATAAGGTCTACACAACCAACAACGCCAAGACAGGTTTATAAGCCATCATAAGAATAATCAAAGGTCTGATGACAAAGGCAAGGGACCTATTGGATTTGGAAATAAATATCCCTAGGCTAGGGAAAATAGAATGGTACCTAATCCTTTGGCTATCAGAGTTGTTGTTGTGGAGGAGACAAATGTCATTGATTGGTGTGACAGATGTTTCATGCCCCATGCTCCATGTGAGGAAGATCAACGGAAGAAGAATAAGTTGTTGATGATAATGATGATGATTTTTTCATGATGGGTTGCTCTATGAGCTCAAAATAAGTGGCAAATTGAACTGAAGTAATAAGTGTTAGAACTATCGCTGATTTTTGGGGTTGCATCCACCGAGTACCTATTCTTCCTCCCTCTCATATTCTAGAAGTAGATACTTGTACATGCTTTTTAATTTCCCAATAATGACTTTGAATATTTGAGAGCTTTAATGATAAATAAGTATGATGGATGAAACCCATATGAGGAGGACAGAAGTTGTTGATGAACATTTTTTTGCCCAAGAGAAGGATTATAACACAAGACGTAGGGTTGTCAAAGGGATAGGGCCTCAGGCCAAGCCAAAAATCCATTTCTTTCAAATATTCCTAAAGAGGTTCCTAAGAAAGATGCATTTGTCAAGGGCCTTGTTGTCCCAAAAAAAATCATACCCCTCCTCATGCCCAAGCTGTTAAAAATCCTGTGCCATCTAATGAGTGTGTTAACCTTCCTTCCAATGCTTCCTTGCCAAAGTTTGTCCCTTATGATATTTCCCAAGTCTTGAGTCAAATCAAGATTTCAGTTCTAAATGTTGAATTGCTTAGGATTCTTGAGCACAAAAAAGGGCTCTTGAGTATTTGGGGCTAAAAGAGGAGAAGACTGCCCTAGGTAGAAATATAAACATTGTGGACACTCCACCACCATTAAAGAGTTAGAGACACCACCAGTGTTGGATGAACTAGGTGAACCACCTAAGGTTTATTTGGGGACATCCTTGGTGGAGTCTCAGTTAAATGTGGATCCATTCTTCACCACTGATCATTAAAGATAGATTGTTACACAACTATATGTTTGACTTAGGGGCATCATGCAATGTTATAGAGGTCATGAATGAGTTGGATAGCAAAGTAATAGCGGGATATGGCAAGTGTACTACTCTGGAATCTAGAGAAATGCCATGGTGGGATGTGTGAAAGGTCCGTGATGTAGCTTGTAGCTTACCTAGGTAAAAACCTGAAGCTTGATGTTGTTATTGTTGATTGCTCACCAAGTGGGGTATGTTGTTATCTAGAAAATGGGTTGCAAGTGTTGGTGGGATTGTTCAAATAGACATGTCCTATGTTATGATCCTAATTGAGGGCAGCCTTGTCAGGTTGTATGGAGAAAAGAAGATGTTGCACCTTATTGAAGATCCCAACAATGCATCTGATGAAGTATTGTACACAAGTGTTGATGCTTTGATAAATTTTTAGGATTCACTAATAGAAAAGAGTACAAGATTGAAGAATGTAAGTGTCTTGAACAGGTAGACTCTCCTTGGACTTTATTTTTTGATGGAGCTTGCTCCAACTTCAGAAATGGTGCTGGTGTTGTTTTGATCTCTCCAGGCCAGGAAGAGTTTGTATTTTCCTTCAAACTCAACTTTGAGTGCACTAAAAACATTTTTGAGTATGAGGCACTATTGTTAGGTCTGAGGATTGCTTAGAAATATGGTGTTAAAGACATCATTGTCAAAGGAGATTCAGAATTAATTGTAAAGCAAGTCAAAAAACTTTATGACACAAAAATCAATGAATGAAACAATACAAGCATGTAGTTTGGGATCTCATTGAGATGTTTGATTCTTTCAATATTGTGCATCATAATAGGAGGTTCAATGATTTGGTAGAAAAAATTATAGTATTGGGATCTCGGTTTGATAATTGTGTAGTATCCCCACATTGTGAATATGATGTTGAGGTGTTAACTAGGCCATTTGTACCAGAAAACATTAAACATTGACAAGTTTTTGATGATGATGCTCAGGTCAGAAGATTTTTGCATAACAAAGGGGAGTTTTTGATTAAAATATTGATTAGGAGCCAATGGTGTGCATAGCAGAGGGTAAAGAAACCTTGTTTGGCAAAGGAATCATCCAACTAAAGACTAATACCATTCCTAGAGGGTTGGTTTCTCTTGAATCCAACTTTGATAATGTTGATCACATTATTAATAGATGCATAGTAGCCTCAAGGGATATTGAGGAGCATGACCATGGCACAAAGGAGAAACCAAGGAAGATTTGGTTGGGAAGCAATCTTAGCAAAGAGGAAAAACAATCTTATGTCCAATTGCTAAAAATATCAAGATTGCATGGCTTGGACTTATTCTAAGCTAAAGGCATATAGAGAGGATTTGTTTCAACATGAGATTCCCTTGGAATCTAATGTAAAACCATTCAAGTAGAAATAGAGGCCAATCAATCCACTCATATCTCTTAAAATGTAAGAGGAACTGAAAAACCGAGGGGCGGAGGGATTATTTAGCCTACAAGGTATTCTTCTTAGGTTGTAAACCTAGTACTAGTCGAAAAGAAGAATGGTGACATTAGGTCATTAATAAAGGGTAATTATCCTTTACCAAAAATGGAAAACATGCTACAACTAGTGACTATTTCTGAGCTACTTTCTACCCTTGATGGTTTCTCTGGTTATAACTAAGTTTTGTAAAGGAATCAGAAATAATTAAGACAACCTTTACCAGCCCTTGGGGAACATATGTATATGTTAGGATGCCCTTCGATTGATGAATTACGCTGAGTAACCTTTAAGAGAGAATTGGATGTTGCTTTTATTGGTTACATCAATGATTTTATTGTTGTCTATCAAGATGATGTAACCGTGTTCTCCAGAAGATAAGTGATCATTTGCAAAACTTGGAGAAAATGTTGATAAGATGTAGATAATATGGCATTTCACTCAATCCAAAGAAGTGTCATTTTGGAGTACGTATGAAAAAATTTCTTAGTCACATTATGTCACAAGAAGGGGTAATGATTGATCCAGAAGGGTAAAGACCATCAACAAGGTTCCAATTCTAAGAACCAAGAAGGGGATTCAATCCTTTTTGGGTAGATAAAATTTATCGGGAGATTCATATCAAACTTTGTTGAGTTGACCATTCCAATCACTAACATGTTGAAGAAAGATTAGACCATCAAATGGGAGGAGGATGCCATTCAAGCTTTTAATGGGATCAAGGAGACATTAAAGCATGCCCCTATTTTGGAAGCACCAAATTATAAGAAGCCTTCCAACTGTTTTCTTTTGCTTCGGAGAACACTATTGCATCTGTCTTGTTACAAAAAGATGATGAAGGGGCCGAGAGGCCATTTTCCTTTTTATTAAGGCATCATAGGGGCTGAGTTAAAATAAACTATTATGGATAAGAAAGCATTTGGCTTGGTAAAAGCAACAAAGGTCTTTAGGCCTTACATTTTGAGCTCTAAAATTGTTGCTTATATTCCCCACACTATGGTGAAAGACATCTTATCGTAGAGATGGAATTATCAAGCAAAAGGTGCAGATGGGTGAACAAGTTGCAATAATATTACATGGACATCCAAACCACGAAGTTGGTGAGAGGTTTGCGCTTGGATAAGCTTATGGCTAAAATAAACTTGCAAACTATTGAGGTAAATGAGGTAGAAGAAGGTAGGGTAGATGTTTTCAAAAATGATAAGTTCCGAGTGGTACAAGGATGTGATTTTTTTTATCTCAGACATTTATATTGTCCTGAGTATTTGAGTAAGAACCAGAAAAGAGACCTTAAGTTAGCTTCCCTGAAATATGTCATTATTGATTATGGGTTAGCTTGGAAGAACCTTGAGGGAGTTCTCTTAAGGTGCATTACTGAAGATGAAGCCCCCAAGATAATTGTTGATCTTCATGGAGGAGTTTGTGGGGGAATTTTGCTGGAAGAGTCACAACACACAAGATCTTGAGGGCTGGTTATTGGTGGCCAACTCTCTTCAAGGATACAACTCTTTTGGTTAGAAGATGTGAGAGTTGTTAGCACTTCTCTAGAAGACTGAAAGCTTCAAGCTCCCTACCTTTGCAGCCTGTATCAATTGAAGCCCCATTCAAGCAATGGGGAATGGATTTCATTGGTGATATTTTAGACCCTTCAAGTGTTAGCCATAAGTGGATTCTTGTAGCCACTGATTACTTCACCAAGTGGGTGGAGGAAATCCCCACCAAGAGAGTAACACACCAAATTTTCATGGACTTCATGTTGAACCATATCAGCTACAGGTTTGGGGTGCTAGTCAAAATTGTTACTGACAATGCCATGAAATTTAGAGCTAAACCCTTGGTAGCAATGTGCAAAGAATACATGATCAATTTGACATATGCCTCTAATTACAATCCCTAAGGAAATGGACAAGCTAAGTCCAGTAATAAAAATTTGTTGAAGATTATCAGAAGAACCTTGGAGCTAAACAAGAGAAAATGGGGTGAGTAGTTGAAGTTTTCTATCTGGGCTGATTGAAATACTTTTAAAAGAGCCACTTTGAAAGATTCCATTTGAGCTGGTATATGGAACTCAGTGCCCCGCTGCCCCGCATATGCAATTATCCTCATATCGCTCATTCAACAACCTGGAAGATCAAGAAGTAAGTCCATATGATGGTGCATTAACTGATTGTTGAACTCAATGACTCAAGGAGGGAATCCCACCAAAGGCATGTAAAGTTCAAAGAAAATATGAAGAAGTTGTTTGACAAGAAGGTCACCCCAAGAGCTTTCAATGTTAGAGATCTTGTATTGTTATGGGATAGCAGGCATGAAGATAAGGGCAAGCATGGAAAATTTGACGCTTTATGGATGGGCCCTTACTCCATTGACATTCGAATTGGTGAACTTACCTTCTTCTTGAAGGAATTGAAGGGGGAATTGCTTGAATTTCCTATCAATGGCATGCATTTGAAACATTTCTTGGATTGATTCCCCATAATCAAGGTGAGCATCATCTGTATAGTGTATAGTTTGTTGTTTTGTTTTCTGTTCTTCGTGTTTTAGATCATTCCGGCCCTGGTGGCCTAGTTTTACTTGGTTTCTTGGTTCCTTTTTGGGAGACAGCTTTGGTTTTATGCTTTGCAAAGCTGACTCCTTTGCCCAATGAATATTTTTGGCACTTGATCTACCTTTGTTCTTAAGGCACTCGTAGGAGTGCCCATCCCAGTCAAAGCCGATGTTGGTGCTCAAAATAGTCTTGCCACAATTTTCCAACAAAAATCTATCAATTTACGGTCTCTGTCACATTTTATCTTCCCGTATTTTGCCTGAAAGGTATCCATCTTCCTTTTTTATTGTAATAAGTCCTTTCCTAGACTGAGGATCACGTATAGATCCAAAATTGTTTCCTCATTTCTCTGTTCATCTAAAAGATTTGTATTTGGGTGTTTTTGTCTCCTGAAAACTGCTCTACATTTTCATAGCCAAATTCAAATTTTTTGAGTTCATGTCCTTTGTTGGTGTTTAAGCCAAGTTAGAGATTCAAGAATTTAGCAAAAGTTGTGCCCTAGTGCTGTTTAAATCTTTGTTTTTCTCATTTTGAGAAATTCTCCATCTTCTGATCTGCGCACATAATATCCTTTTTACAACCTCCATTTTTGATCGAAATTGTTCACTTGTTCTATGACATGGGTCATCAAATCATTGTTTTGCCTCCATGCCTCTGGTTCATGAAGGAAATTAAAAAATTGGACTCAAAATGGCAAAATTCTCTTCCTCTCGTGTGTTTTTTCCATAGTCGGGATGAAGGGTATCTTTTTCCACCAAATTTTGACCCCAATGAATGCATGTACATGGTCAGATCCTATTGGATGGGGAGGAATGGTGTTTTTTATGAACTTAACACTTTTGGTCACTTTTGACAAAAATGGTAAATTTACCTGCGACCCCAGCATTGTTTGAAGTTTTGATTTTAGTTCATTGCGGAAAAAGTGGAAGTTTTTGTCCCAAGCTGCACAAGTTCAATTGGGACCTGAAAATCCAAAATTACCAATTGAGGAAAAAGTGGAAGTTTTTGTCCCAGGCCGCACACATTTAGTTCGGACACTTGGGACCTGAAAACTGGATTGACCAAAAATTTAAAAGCATGAGAGTGCACTGCAAAGGAAATTGAGTTTTTAAGCCTTTTTCCAAAAAGGGTTAAAATGTTTAGAAAAGAGTTGTGACCCGTCTCCAACCGAAATGTACCATGTTTCCTAAACAAATCGTGAGCAAAGGGGGTCAGTGGAGAAATTTATGTTTTTGAGCCTATTTGCAAAAAAGGTGAAAAATTAAAAAGTGACCCGCAACCCCGATCAGGCTTTAAAGGGAAAAATTCAAAGTTGAAGCCCATAGGGATAAAGTCAAAGGTGAAGCCCACCATTGAAATGTCAAAGTGGGAGAGCGAGACGGTAGAGAACATTCAGGGCTTTTTTAGCCTTTTTCCAAAAAAAGTTAAAATGTTTAGAAAAGAGCCATGACCCCGTCTCCAACTAGAATATGCTACGTGTCCTAGTCAAATCAAAGCAAAGGGCCGGTGGAGGAAATTGAGTTTTTGAACCTTTTTCCAAAAAAGGTTAAAATGTCAAGAAAATGGCCCTGATCCCATTTCCAATAAGAATGTGCCACGTGTCTAAGTTGAAATTTCAAAGCGAGGTTGCGGGCCAATTTGTTCCAAATTGCCAAATCTCACGAAAACTAAAAATGCAAAGGGCTTCCCCGTAAATCGCTCCAATCCCTTCCCCGACATATGGACGACCTAATTTCAAAGTTAGAGGAGAAAATCAAATGGTTTATATTTTAACCGGTAAATCAAATGTAATGGTTGCTTTAAGATCTGGTTTTAACCCGCCATGAACATTTTCTTCACAACAAAGGAATTTGAAAAGTCATCGAGGATCTCAAATATTGTAACCATTTAGGCAAATGATATAATGGATTCTCAACCTCATTATAGGGGTGGGTGATTGATTTTTGAAAAGACCAGAGTGCTTTGTGCACTGGAAAAGATAGAAAAACCATTCTTCTTCTATTTTCTCTTCTTCCTTGAATTTCATCCATTCTCAAGCTCTGTACAAACTCTGCTCGAGCTTCAATAATAAAAAGAAGGAATGATTTCCTCTTTGATTAAGGAATTGATTGGTACTTTACGACCAATGAGTTTCATTCGGTCTTGTAGCTTCTCCTACGTATTTGTTTTTCTTCTTATTATAAATGCATATAAATGAAATTTCTAATTAATGTGTGTGGGCATATGATATTCTACTCATAACATTAGTTTCTCCTATCTCGCATTCCCACCCCTTTCCCCTTCTTAGAAAAGTTCTTCTCTAGTGAGAAATTGCTAGCTTTGCCACAAGGTCGGTGGAGTGCCCCTATTGGATCTCTCGGTGGAAGGCCACCATTGAAATCCAATTTTTCATGCATGCACATACGTAAGCTTCACCGTTCAAGTAGAGGGACTTGATTCCCATAAAGCACTGGTTTGAAACCCACCAATTTTCCCACAAGAAAAAATTTCTTGCCAACAGCTTTTGGCTCCCATCGTGGGGTAGATTTGGTAGCATTTGCACCTAAAAATGACCTCGTGGTCATAAAATACAAAAAAATATAGAAGAAAATTTTGTGGAGATTGAATAATCACACAAAATTCATGGATGTAAATCATGGCTTTTCTAGAAATCCTCCTGTTGAGATACATGATTTACTCTTTCACATCCAAGAAGACATTGCTTCCGATCTGAGAGAAGCTATTTGGCATAAAAGACAAATTTTCAATCAATAATTCATTGCCATAAGGATTCTGGACCTGGAAGAGGAACGTGCTATCAAATTGGAAAGGCAGAGACAAATTCTAGCACCCCAGAGAAGAGCATAAAATTTCAAGCTAGGCTGATAGAAGGTACACCCAGCAACTGAGGCTTAGAGGACAAATTGATCCCACATTTGAAGAGCTTGAAAGAGAGGTAGTTGTTGAAGAGGAGATAAGGGCTCAACTTGAAGAAATAGAAAGACTCCAAATTGAAGCAAAAGAAAGAGCAACAACAAAAGCAACCTTAGTAAGATTGGAGGATAGAAACAAGAATATAATGGGTGATCATGAGTGTGAGGAACGCAGGCCTAACATACCATGGATAAGAAATACTGGTCCACTTTCTTCCACAACCACTTCATGACCTCCCAAGAGGCTCAAGAAAGAACTTCCCAAAATTCAAAGGGGATGGTTCTCAGCTCTAGGAAGAACATGTAGCAACATTCATCACTACTTGTGGAGTGTTGGGAGTTGAAGATGAAGATGTTTTAGTTAGGATCTTTGTGGAGTCACTCCAAGAAAAGGTTTTGGAATGGTTCTTAATATTGCCCCCAAGATCCGTCACATGCTAGGAAGATATAAGAAGTGCATTTGAACATAGGTTCAAGAGCATAGAAGATTGTCAGGATCTACTGGTCCAATTGGTTCAGATGAAGAAAGAGACCTCTAAATCAATGAGATATTTTGTAGCAAGGTATAATAGGTTGACAAGAAGATACTGAAGATGTGGTACCCCGAAAAATAATTTGAAGAGGTTCTTCATTAGTGCTTTGCCACCAGAAATTGGTTTCTTCCTCAGAAGATCCCAACCAAGAACATTGAGGGAGGTTCAAGACTTTGCAGTTGAGACAGATGATGATCTAATTCTTTTTGGAAAATTGAAAGGACCAAATGGGAAGCAAAAAGGTTAGAGTTCAAATCCAGTCACCACTAATCCAATGTTTCAAAAAATGGAAAATGACCTAGTTTCTTTGAAGAAGTAGCTGTCACAAATCACAATGAGGAATGCTCCAAGGAGACCAAATCCTCATGATAGACCAAGAATTGCTCCACCTCCTCATAGGATTTCTCTTGAAGCACCACCAATCAATGCCATTTGTGACATTAGGGAAGTAGAAGAAGGAACAAACATTGAGGAAACTGAAGAAGAAAGCATGGATGACTATGAAAACTATCTTGAAATTGAAGAAGTTGACATCCACAATGGCCTAATTGAATGCATTGATGATGAGTATGAGGGTGATGAAGAAGCTCCAAGTTTTTCATGTGTTGTTTTCACTCAAGATACCCAAGAATGGTGTTTTAGCCTCAACAACAAGAACTAAGAGTAGGAAGAATAAAGGAGATAGCTCTTTGAAGCCTCCACTAAGCAAGATCATCAGCAAAGGATCACTATTGCCACCTTCCATGGAATCAGCTAGAGAGAAATCAGATTTACCAGGTTGTCAAGGATCACACTACTATGCCAATTAAGTTATCCGATTCTTCTCCCAAATCAAAATTTTTAAGAGAAATTCTCTTCTAAATACTTGGTTCTGCAAGAACATCTAAATTTCAACCAAAAGCTACACCCTCATCTCCTTCCAAGCTAATTGCTACATTTGAAAAGGAGAAACCAGCACCAAAAGTAACAAAACCTCTACCATTTAAGTTTTCATCCACTACTGGAAACTCTCCCTCATCTACCATAACTCCATTTGACTTTGTGGAGCATGCAAGTAAAACCAAAGTTCAGCTCTCTGTGATTGAATACCTAAAAACATATCCTTCCCAATTTGACATATTCATCAAGGTAGTCTAGGGTGGTAACTCTACATCCCAAATCTCTAATGCTAAAGGCTTACTTCCCACACCATCCATACTAACTTCTCAAAACATGTTAGCCCTCGTGCCTCCAACATAAAAAAGTTGAGCCTTTCTACCTATCACTTCTCATCAAAGGCTTCCAATTGAACAATTGCATCATAGACTTTGGAGCCTTAGATAAAGTGGTGCCATCAAAATTTTCAAATGCTCTTGGACTCACTTTGACTAGGGTAAATGGCACATGCTACTCAATGGAATCCAAACAATTTCCATTGGTGGGAAGGATTAAGGATGCTCAGGTTGTACTAGTTGATTACCCCGACAAGAAGATACTCTCACCATTTTGGTGGTAGATATCCCAACATCTTTTGGTATGATGTTGAGTAGAAGTTTTTGAAGAGATATAGGTGGAGAAATAAAAATGGATTGGTCATTTGCAACTATCCCAATGAAAGGAGAAATTAAGAAACTACATCATCACGGGAAAATGAAATTCACAAAGAAGGAAATATGATGATCCAAGAGATAACATCCTCTTTCAAGATTGTTGGCTAGGAAAATACTTCCTTACATCAAAAAGGAAGAGAACTTGCCACTCCTCATGGAAGAAGAAGAAGATCATATTTGGACAATGGAGTTTGATGGTAGTCATTCCGAGCAGGAGTTCAAGAGTTGGTGTAGTATTAAACTCTCCCTCCAATGAGATATATCCTTTTGCCTACAAGCTGCAATTAGATAATACAAACAATATGGTAGAGTATGAAGTATTTATTTTAGGCATGAATGCAACACAGGGGCATGGGAATCAAGAAGCTAAGATGCAAAGGTGATGCGAGGTTGTGGTGAAGCAGTCTACCAAAAGCAATATTAGGTGAAAAATCCAAGGCTCGTGCACTATAGAAATAGAGTGTGGGACTGCATTGAATCCTTTAATGCATTCTTCATTGAAGCTATCCCTAGGGATAAGAAAGAAAGGGCAGATTCTCTAGCAATGTCAACTTCTTAGTGACACCTCATCCTTATTTTGGCAAAGATAAAGTGACCATTGAGTTGGTGTTCAAACCCAACATACTAGACAATGTAAATCATTGACAGGTCTTCAATGATGTTAATCAAATCCTAGCCTTCTTAGAACAAAGGGATAAATTCAATAATATGTTCTTTGAAGGAAGTGAAAACCCACACCATGAATCAGCCCCAAAGAAGAGAAGGAAGGCATTGGGGGAATTGATGAAGAGGGAGTACTCAAACTTAAAGGAAACAAAATCCCCAAAGGCCTAGTTTCTTTAGAAGACCTCTTTGACAAGCATGACAAGTTCATCCAAGAGAAAGAAAAACATTCTTCTCGGTGTCCATCTGATTTTGATCAAGAAAATATTGGTACTTCAAAAAATCCAAGGATGGTTAACATTGGTAAATGTTGCTCACTAGAAGAGAAGAGAAAGTTTGTTTCTCTACTAAAAAGGTACTCAGATGTCCTGGCCTACTCCTATGATGAACTCAAATATTTTCAGCCAAAGGAAATGCATCACTCCATTCCTTTGAAGCAAGAAGCCAAGCCCTTTAGGAAAAATAATGGCCCTACAATCCAAAGATTGTTGATGTTATCAAATAAGAGGAGACAAATATACTCAATGCTAGAATCATTTTCCCCATCCACCATTCAACATGGGTGGATAAAATTGTGCCAAGAAGGAAGAAGAATGGGGAAATAAGGATTTGTGTAGACTTCCGAAATATGAATCAGGCATCTCTCTAGGAAAACTACCCTCTTCTAATCATGGATCATATTTTGCAAGCAGTCACTAGATCTAAGATGCTCTCTTTGCTTGATGGATTCTCAGGATACAACCAAATGAAATTCGCAGAAGAGGATTGCAACAAAACAACCTTCACAACACCTTGGGGCATGTTTTCCTACAACAAAATGCCTTTTGACTTGATCAATGCTAGATCAACTTTCCAAAGAGAAATGGACTTAGCCTTCAAATATTTGAAACATTGCATTTTCATTTACCTCGATGACCTCATAGTTTTCTCAAAGAGGAGGGGAGATCATATCGGTCATTTGGAGAAATTCCTTGCCATGTGTAGGAAACATGGCATTTATCTAAATCCAAAGAAGTGCATCTTTGAGTCACATAAGACAAGTTGCTAGGACACATTGTGAATGAACATGGATCACACCTTAAACCTTGAGAGGGTCAGAGCTATCCAAGCACTAGCCTTACCAACCAGCAAGAAGGGATTTCATTCATTCTTTTGAAAGGTAAACTTCCTTCGTGCGTTTTGTACCTGAGTTTTTAAAACTAAGCATATAACTTCAATGATGAAACCTCAAGCAATTTTCAAGTGGAATAAGAAAGGAAAAACAACATTTGAGGAGATCAAGAAAGCCATTGCCAAAGCTCCAACTCTTGTATCTCCATATTTCAACAAGGAGTTCATCATGTATTGTTATGCATCGGAACATACACTCTCTATTGTCCTTGTTCAGAAAAATGATGAAGGTTTGAAACATCCATTACTTTCATGAGCTATCCTTTGAAAAATTATGAGCTAAAGTACAGCCAATTTGAGAAACATGCCTACGCAGTGGTCAAATATGTTAAAAGTTTCAGATTCTACATTCTCAATTCCCATACAATGGTGATGGTCCCTGGAAGTGCAATCAAGTCCATTTTAACTCAACAAGATCCTAGGGCTAAGAGAGAAA